>CM023481.1:40547094-40797678 GCA_013339685.2 Hyalomma asiaticum | reverse complement strand
TGTATGATTTACCACCCGCAAAAGTCTTCGGAATAGCATTAGCACGACCGGCGTATACTGTGATGGAAGTCGCATCTTGATTTTTGTCCAGATGCATTTATGGTCTTCACGGCGACGGAGCAATCGAAGCTCAGCAGGATCACTTCCACACTTCGCTTTGATTCACGGTTGCCGCGACGTACACTTATTGAACTCGCTGACTTCACTTCTCACATATCAAACACCTTACGCCAATTCTTGGATCGCTCTCACATTTGCCTCACCGCCATTATTGCAACTTACTAATAGATAGACTGTCTTAGACGTTGACACCCTTTTAGAGCACAATTACATCAGATTCACTATTTCTTTCCTCAACACTACCTCACCTAAACGAACAACAAAATACGGCCGCGCAAAAATGCTGCAAGTCCTACTTTATGGCTATCCCACCTTCCCTCAACCTCATTTTCAACAACACCAACAATCGATATAGTATTAAATCAATTCTATGCACTACATAACAAACTAGAGAGCAAATTCTCCACAATACAAAGCCCACTTTAAAAACCAGGCAATGCTTGGTGCACACCCCAACTTACTAACAAGAGCCCGTATACGCGCTTTACGCCGTCGCTACCAACGTTCAAAGCAGCCGCAGTGACGGGATTAATACAAACAGCAATATTCACAGGCATTTCAATCATATAAACAAGACACCGCTAAAGCAAAAGAACCCTCTTATGAGAAATATGTCAACAACTAGCAAAAACCATCATTTCCGCTACTCCCTTCAGAACAGCTTTTGACAAAACACGTATACCCACAACCTTACCTCCGCAAATTCAACATAATTCCACCACGACAGAAAAAGTACCACAATCTGCAATCCTTATATAAACATTAAAATCAAATACAGTAAAGAAACAGACTCTCCTTACCACACTCGCCTTCGTAATATATATAACAGCCCATACTAGAATAATATCAACGACGCACCATTTACAAAAAAAGAGATATCATACTCAATAACCTCATTAAATCCCCGCGCTGCTCCACGCCCGGATAATCCTACACAAAAGTTTCTGCAATCAGTGTACGAACTCCACCTGACTTTCTTTGTCTCTACACACCGGATACTTCCCTGGCATAATAAAAACGGGCAAGATAACATTTCTTCTAAAACCAAGACGTCCACCAACAACCCAACCACGTAAAGATCGATCTTTGGAAAAATACTCAATCTTTGGAAAAATATTAGAACGACTACTTAACGCACGCCTCTATTACTTCCTTAACAAGAACAGCCTGCTTCATCCCAACCCATTCGAGTTGACTCACTCCAAAAGCGCAACAATGGCATTAATACAGCTAAAGGATAAACTTCCAGCACTCAAACAAACGAATACTGCTACCGTTATATCATCTCTATAGACTTTAAAGGAGCCTTTGACAGTGTGTGGCACGATGCCATTATTGTATTCCTAAAAAAACACACCTGCCCTCATAATATTTTGGAATTGCTAAAATGATTCTTGGTGAATCGACCAAGAATAATTTCATGACAACGTATACAACCGGGCCCTCCGTCAGCAGAATGCCCCAACAAAAGGACGCCCCCAAGAATCACCATAGAGCCCTGTATTGTGGAAGTTATAATACATAACAGCCTCAACATTCCCGTACCCACACGTACACATTCAGGCATATGCTGATGACAGAATAATTATTGGGACCGTGAAACCTCCCGTTCATACTTCGGACACTTATAGGGAAAAATTTTTAAATGAATAGCACAATGGGCCCAACTGCCACAAACTACGAATCCGTGCGGCATAAATCGCTTTAGGTTTGTACTTTTCAACAACAGTCGCGTTGGAACATCACATCGTCGACCTATAATAATAATGTGAAGGGTATTTCTGAAAGCACGCTCAGAAATAAAACTGCTAGGTGTCTTGTTCGATGGCACATTAAACTTGCACTCGCACATAGATTACTTAACAAATAAAGCTGAAACTTCAAACTGTAAGAGTCGTTAGATTTCTCAAGTTTCATCACTTCACAACACCAACAGTCAAACAACGCATATATCGGCCGGTCATCCTACCAGCACTAACACAGCGCTCACCATCTTGGTGGCCGTCATTTCCTTCATCGTACCTCGAGGCACAAGTCACATCATTACAGCGTTCGTTGTTAATTACCTTAATAGGAGCATTCTACACAACCCGCGTCTCATCCCTACAACTCTTAGCAAACTGTCCTCCCCTAACGCTCGAGCTGGACCGCCTTGCGGCTGAATATCCATCTTCATTGCGAAAAATCTAACTCTATTCCATACCACCACTTATAATCCAGCTCCATGAACATCCATACAATCCATGGAACCTTCACCCAAGCTTTAAATAGCATTTCCGTTTCGTAAGCTTTCCCCACATCCAATCCGCACTATTCTTTCGTCCCGACGCCATCCGTGTGTAACAGATGGAAGGTACTCCCCACATCTGCTGGAGTAGCTTTTGTTATCTTTAACAATCATGAAAGAAATCCTGGCACTCACAAATTTAAAATTCAAATCTGTCTCCGGTGCTTACTCTACTGAAATCTACATCTAACACACTTCCTTTCCTTATTATCGACGCTAACAAACCTTAAAAACACCGCAGCATGAATAGTGCCTATAAAACAAAAGATTAATACGCTACAAATAAACAATATCCATCTCACTTGTGCCATGTTCCCGGACAAAGCAACATATTAGGCTACGAAATGGCCGACCTAGCTGCATCGCATGGAGCAAAAACAGGAAAAGTGCGGATTCTCCGCAAATCCGCGCCGTCAATTCATATATCCCTCTTCAGCTCAATGAAAATACAAGGGCCCCAACATTGCCAATCAACAGGCACCGAGTCCTCTGTTCATAATGCAAAGAACAGACGTGCAAAAGACGGACACAAGTGAAGAGAAGTGGACAACACGAACGCCGAATATCTACTAAAGAAGAGCACAGAGGCGAAAGAGAAAGAAGACATACAACTTATCTGCGCATGCTCAGGAATGGTAGCGCCACCTGTCAAACGGTTACACCTGCCGGTATACGCGAGAGACAACAGGCACTCTATCTCGTCTCTGTATCTTCTCTCTATCACGCACACTCTCTCACTAGTATTGATATGCTTGGCGTCGACCATTAAACGCGTTTCTTCATTCTTACGTCTGTACAGAATTTCGCATTAGTCTAAATTGGGCGTGCAGTTACAGTCCCAGCAGTGCAAAGATAGATTAGACGGGTTCCACCTAATAGCGACCTTTTATGTTTAATTAATCTCTGATTAATACAACGGGCTGTTTGCCCCACCTAGAAACGTCCGCAGATAAAAGGAGTCTTATAAACCGCACCCATGTGACAATCCTTACTATTGTTGGCAGTGCGTTTCACCTGACAGATATGTGTTCGCTGTTTTAAATGCGAAGCATTTCTCAGCGAACTTCGGCGACTTTGAGCGTTTCTATCTATCTATCTATCTATCTATCTATCTATCTATCTATCTATCTATCTATCTATCTATCTATCTATCTATCTATCTATCTATCTATCTATCTATCCGCCACCGACTTCGTGCTCTCCTGGCCGTTTCGTTAATGGGATACATACGAAATTGGTATGGCACAACATGACTGCATGACGAACATAAATTACAGGTCATAACATGGAAATCATAACATGCATGTCATGAGTGGCATGATTTACATGCCACGGTCTTGGTGCTCTCCTGGTCGTTTCGTTAAAGGGACACGGGAGTGGTTTTAAATTCTCGAATTTAATAGAAATTCGGAATCTGACCTCATACAGGATGCGTACGATGGTTTTTTCGCAATATTTAATTAAACAACAGCAATATAAGCGCCCGAACTTGGTCCTCGGGAACGCCCCACGGCGCGCGCGGTGTGCAGGTAAGGAGGATGACAGAGTGAAACGCTGATAAGTGACATCATATTGAAGACGACCAAGCTAGCCGCATTGGAGCATTGGTTTGCGGCGTTCGTTTGCGGCGTTGGTTTCCGCGCGCTATAGTACAGCCAAGGCAGAGTCGGGTGCTGCGAGGCACTCACGATGATGTCATGAAGCTCTTCAACCAATCATAGGCAGCGACGAGGTTTGAGTTGCCGCCCATGACGCGCGCCGCGCGTTTTTGCCAAAATAGAGTCATTTTCTGAAGTTTACGCCAATTTTCGACGGGATTTTCGAGTTCACCATATGAAAGATGATTAGCACTGTAACCTGAATTTTCTTAGAAAGTGTTTCCGTGTCCCTTTAATGGGATGTCTACCAAAATTGGTATGCCACAACATGACTGCATGACCAACATAAATGACAGGTCATAACAGAAAAATCATGACATGCATGTCATGAGCGGCAAAATTTCTAGGCCACGGTCTTGGTGCTCTCGTGGCCGTTTCGTTGATGGGATGTATGCTAAAATTGATATGGCACAACATGACTGCATGACGAACATAAATTACACGTCACAACACAAAAATCGTGACATACAAGTCATGAGCGGCAGGATTCAAGTGCTACAGTCTTGGTGCTCTCGCGGCCGTTTAGTTAACTTCATATGCACCAAAATCGGTTTAGCGAGACAAGAATGCAGATCCGTTTTATGTTCCTGATTTCGTGCTTCGCATTTCCTTGATTGCCACTGCACGTGGGATCTGCCAATTTTTTCATTGCAGCAGCTCATTTTTTTATGTACGGCAGCACAAATCCTACCTAACTTATTGGGAACCTTAAACACAACGTTAACCCCATATCTATATACTTCCCACTTTCTCAAATCTGTGCGAAACTGCGTGGATATACGGAATACACGCGACTCTTTTCTTGTTAATGTTACCGTCCGCTACGGCAAGCGTTCCGGTCGAAATCAATTTCTTTAGACGTTCAGCCACTGTGGCTATACAGCTAAGCTAGGGTAATGTGCTTCCAAAAGGCGCTCGAGCTGCGCATTAAAGCTGTTGTTCAATTGGTACACACATGATTTTGTTAAGGATGACTTTAGACACGCCATGGCTATTCCGTTTTTTACTACTTTCGAATGCTTGGAGGGAAAGTCTCACAATTAACGGCTTTGAGGCTGTAAGGGAATACTGCCAACACACGTGATCCTGCTCAAATTACAAAGATATATATAACGAAAGGGAAGGGGTCAAGGGCTCGTTCTTTATTTGTTAGAAACAACTTAATGAGCAAACAGACAATGAAGCCTAGAAAAGCGTAGGGGAAGTTAATTGTGGTATTGTAATTGTGGAGAAAGTAGAAAGGAATTAAAGTGGACGAAAAGACAAACCTGCCTTTGTGGTTGTGGTTTTCTAGGCCTCATTGTCTGTTTGTTCATTAAGATATATATAGAAATTGTATTACGTGTACCTGAGGCCGTTCTTTCGCAAATCTTAGACCATGTCCATTAACTTTAAATTAATCGCTTACATGGGTGACGATGGATTCAAATAATTCAGCTATTTCTGCGAGATCGTTTCGCAGGAATCCCTGTGTCATGGTCTTTTCGTTAATGGGATGTGTGCTAAAATTGGTCTGGCGCAACATGACTGCATGACGAATATAAATTCGCGGTCATACTATGAAAATCAAGACACGCTTGTCATGAGCGGCATGATTCATATGCCACGGACTTGGTGCTCTTGCGGACGTTTCGGTAATTTGATATATACTAAAATTGGTATGGCGAGACAACAATGTCCACGACCATGGGTGACACGTTTCAAGAACATGAAAATCGTGACATGGGTCTCATGAGCGGCATGATTTACATACCGCGCGTTTTGTTAATGGGATGTATACGAGAATTGCTATGGCACAACACGACTGCATGAAGAACGTAATAGACAGGTGATAACATTAGAAACATGACAAGCGTGTGAAGAGCGGCATGGTTTACATGCCACAGTCTTGGTGCTCTTGCGGCCGTTTAGTTAACTTCATATGCACTAAAATCGGTATAGCAAGACAACAATGCAGATGCATACTACAATGGAGGCCACGCAGTTACGCAAGGAAAACCGCACTTTCTGCCAAGTGGTGTCGACACAAATACGTGGCTAAGCGACTGAAGACCATGGCAAGCGGAAAAGAGCGCGATGAGAACGGTACCAAGCATCGATATCGCGTTCAACTCTTAAGGACAAGCTTAAGGGTTCCACAAACTTTAATATGTTGATTTGTGCGAGTTGTTCCACATGCAGTTATTCGAAGGCGCAGTGCGACTGAGACAGCGCGCACACAACTAAATGAGTGGCACTAACACCTGGTTTCCTTACGTCAAGGCCTATCGTTTTATGTGCAAAAGCTTGGCGTAAGGAACCACTGTTCAGAAGAATGTACAACAAATAGTATGAACATATGCATATGCTAAGTAAATCAAAAAAATTATTAAGGCTGCGGCTGCTGCACTTTGATGGAGGTGAAATGATGAGACCCGTGTAATGTGCGATGTCAGGGCGTGTTAAAGAACCCGATATAGTTGGAATTCCTGGAGCCCTCCATCACGGCGTCTCTCATAATATTATTGTGGTTTTGAGACGTAAAACTCCAGGAATCAATCAAATCAACAAGATTATTAAGAGGCATAAGTAAATTCGTGACGATTTAGCTGGAGAAAGGTCACAACACAATAGAAAATAATTCTATAAACAATCTTCGGTTTTCATTAGTCGTTCGTTATTCTTATTTTGCGTGAAATTATGATATTTGTTGGTTTTTCTATTTTGTTGGTATACCACGATAATTCAGTAGTTGTTAATTGTACCTTGATGTTTCATGCGCATAATGTCATTTCTCTTTTATTATCTATGGTGCGACGTTTTTTCATTCATTAAGTTATTTATTTATGTATTTATTTAAGGATGTGACAATCTTCGAGTAACGCGGTATTGCATAAAAAATTCTCAGCATATCCACGGAGTGAATGATGATGAGTGGGCGAAGCTTCGAAGGTTCATCGTAGATCGTGCCGATTCTGGATTAATTTAGTTAACGCGCACGCTACGAATCCTTATGGTTCAACTATGCACAAGTGAAATCTTCCACCGGCACTTCATTGCAAGTCAAGATCCACTGCCTATATATATATAAATATATGGGTGGCCGATGAACGATTCTCCAGCGCGAGCAGACGGTAATTTTCAATCAAGAAACTCGCCAGAAGACGCTGCCTGCGTCAACGTTGTCTCTCGCGGGTGAGGGCGCGTTCTCCTTCTTTGCGAGCTGGTAGCGCGTTCATCGAAGGAAGAGCGTTTCCATAGTCAACGCGCGCCTTTCTCTCTCTCTCTCTCTCACAAGACAGCTGATGGAAGAGTGAGAGAGCTCGCGCGCCGGGAGGCACGCGCCGAGGGCGCGCCTCCCACATGCGCCCTCATATATAGTAGCGCGTTCCTAGTAGGTAACGCGCTACTACAACGGACGGACACCCAAATCATAAGGAGCTTCGCCCCTAAATAAATATGCAGTTTGTAGTCTTTAGTTTCGTTAATCTATAACACCCGTTTGGCAATGCCAACATGCCGTTTGTCGACACGAAAAAGAAGAAAAGAATCTGTATGAGATGTCCTTTGACTCAGCAGTACAAGTGCGCCGATTAACCGCAGCAGGAGGAGTACTGATAAAGGTAGAAAGATGCGCGAGTTGGAAATTACGCATAGTTAATTACCGACGTGATAACAACGCAATACACAGGGTAACGACACAGGACAGCGCTCGTGCTCCGTCCTTTTTTTTTTCTTTTGCGTACGTGTCTGGGCGGCTTTCGAGCTTGTAAGTAAATGTGCAACTGTTCACTGTGCAGTATTCATTCACTTCAGTTTTTTTTTCTCAATTGCATATATTTAAATCGCTACAAAATGCCGTGCCGCATGCAGTATTATTCTTTTCTTGCTAATTAAAAGTATGCTTTTTTTGCAAATGTGCATCATCAATCTTTAATTGACTTCAATGCGATTTGTCCGCTAATAGAAATGTCAGCTAGCACTTCGATTTCGAGACTAGACATAAATCTGAGCTCGGAGTGTCGTTCTATCCTCAGCGTGCAAACGCTGCACATCACCCCAGCAGCATTCAAAGACTACACTGTGGTGACTAATGAATGAAGGCCAGAAATATTTCAGCATCAGTGTACAGCGCTTAGATATTAATCATGCCCGCAAGGCAGAGAGGGAGACACGCGCTCGTGCGCCCGCTTTCATTTCGCGCGTACGGTAGTGGCAAGGCAGGTACGGCTAAGGTCCTTAGATAAAAAGTTTTCAAGGTAGCCATACCCTCCCCTTTTCGTCCTCGCTTATTTGCCTGGAGTTCCCCACGAGAAAGTTCAAAGCGTGCTTAAAAAACGCAATGTTTCCTTTGAGTTATTATGGAGAATGGAAGCAATTATACTTTAATAGAAGGAAATGAGATATAGAATAAACGGTTACGTAGTTGAATACAAACGGTACACCATATACGAAGAAGCATGACGTGTTTTGCCCAACCGGCAACGTTGTGCAAGTGCTCTATTTCACACCACTATAGACATGGCGTCTCGCGTCGTACGTCGTAGCTTGTCCACTTCTCTCAATGTGCTGTTTTGCTCGTGCATATGATGTGGCACAAGCAACATGCAGCAGCTTGTTGCGACGAGTAATCATAGCCGGCTTGTGCACAGATGACGGGAAAACCCGGCCAGACGAGAACGAACGTTTGACAAGGCGCACTGCGATGACAGTTTTTCTGGAAAAATACGACCATTTTCCCAATCGTGATGCCACGATGTTCCTGAAAGTGCCTTCATTGAGCAGTGCAGCTCCATTCAACCGTACGCACATACTCACAAATATTTGTAACAATGGGCTCGCAATTGACGCGCCTTAGACGCGTGTTCGACGCGCGTCACCTTGCGTTTCAACAAAAGCCGACAAATCAACTGTCGGCGGCATTGCACGGACGCGTGAAATGTTTCATATCCACACTTCACGGCGTCCTCCATTTCGAACACCACGAGGTATATTGAAGAGAGCATAACCATCCCGTTTTGCGACTGCAGCCGACAGCGCAGCAACGCGGCATTGTTAAAGAACTAGCGAGCAGCGATCAACATGCACCGAGAAGCAAGCTTGGCCGACATGGCACCAAATGGAACGCGTCTCTTTTACAGCGTATGTCCTGGCTAAGACCTACTGTACTCCTGACCTGACCAGCTCGCGGCGTTCTACGGAGACGCCTGCGCTGCCTCACGTTCCAGACTTCACCGCTATGGTGGCTCTCGAGTTACCCCACCTGAGCGTCGACGGGTGCACGGGTGCAGAACAGCAAGCACCGTGCGAGTACTTTGCTTGTGCGCAGTACTCGGAAATATGCGAAATGTTGCACTGTATCTAATAGCAGGAATGTTCATATGGTACTTCAGCCAACGTTTCAGTCTATTTACCAAGGAACCAACATCACTGTTTCGCCACTGAGATAATCGGTAGTAGCTTTTCTTTTCCTGTTATTTCGGTCACTCAAGTGAAAGTCGGTTTAAATTGTTAGTGAATAACTTGTAAAATCTTACCGAGCAAAAGGAAATTCGCAAATTCAGCTTATTAGTCATACAAAACGTACGTATTTGTTTACAAAGTTATAGGAACATTTTTGCGCATGCCAATATTAGACATTTGTCACCTTTTCTACAGACTACCCTGGTACATGGGTCACGGGCGCGCGTTGCTGGGAACTACACTACAGTCATAGCTGAATTACCTCAATCGAGGCAGTTTTACAAATGTTTTCCTCCCTGCGCAGACTGCCAGCCCGCACAGGCGCCTCGGCTCAACGTGAGCAGACGACCGCCTAGAAGCGGTGTAGGTTGGGCTAACTGGTGGCGCCAAAATCCGCTGCCAAAAGGCCCCTATGCGGTAGGAAGAGGAGCTAGCACATGCGCGCTGGCGTTCTGCTCGCCGGCCAGGTCAGGGGTACAGTAGGTCGTGGTCCTGGCTTGGGTTTCGTCTTTCGTCACAGGCACAATCCGACTGGGACCCTAGGCGCATGCGCAATAGTTTTGAACCTTTTTGCAGACAAATAAGTGTCACCACCAACCACTAACAACGTCACGTGCAGGGAATGCACCAATCAAAGACGTCCATAACGGAGAAAAAGGAGGAGTACGCGCGAGAGTGAGGAGGACGGCCCAGAGAACAATGAGTGTCGCTATCTTGAAACCTTTTATCGAGGGACCTTAAGTACAGCAAGGACACAGCGACACCACAGGAGTGCGGCGGGAGGTGCAACAGGGGCATTACGCGAAGGCCGTATGAGAGAAAGCGCGCACTCTTTCCAGCCCTGTCGTGCGCATGCCTCATCCCACTACTACAAGGGCAAAACGGCGGCTGGGCGTGTTGCGCGTGCAAGCGGAGTAAGACAAACACAGTGTGCATCGATTTGTCCGGTGCACAGAGTACTCACAAAGCCTTGCGTTTGTGTATAGCTTGGCGCCACAACAGCATGCGTCCCCTCGTGTCGTCCAAGCAGCTTCCTGGAATAGCATGCATAGTGCAATGGGGGTGGGAACGGCGTCAAGCAGAGGCCACCCGTGCCGCGTCTGCCACCGCTTCTTTCGACGCGAAGGTCTTTACTCTGACCTCGGTGCGAAACTTTGAGAAGCGTTCCCTGGGCCTAGCAGTATTTCGCGAGGCGTTCCCCGAAGCTTAGGACCATGACGAACTGCGGCTGTGCCGCAGTCAAACACAGAACAGCCAAGTGCCCATCAGCTTCGCTGCTTTCCGAGCCTTGGGCCACTAATGCAAGCTTCGCAAGTTTATTTCTACGTAATGCATTCTCGAGATCGACAAAGTGAATGCTTAATGGCTCTTTTACGTCTGCCTAAGAAATATTATGAAGACCTAAGCGTTACAGAAAGTGATAACACAGACTGCTGTGCCTAAAGCTGGCAAGAGAATAGCACTAACTAATGCTTCCTCACTGCAGGTATACCTCAGGGCATGTGTAGAAGTTTCCTCAGTATTTGTCAGTAATTGATTACAGTGTGCAGATCGATGCATTTTACCGCCTTATATACCGCTTGGTAATGACTTGAAGCGTTGCCAAAATAGACATAACTTTATTAAATTCGGCAATTACGTAAAAAGTAAATGACTACGAAGTAAAAGAAGTGACCTTTTACGAGTAACAACGATCATCTCTTAAAATTCTTCCACAGCCTTCAAGGCACTCCTCGCTGCCCACTCGATCGAGAGCTGCATCTATAGCGAGCACCTCCCGCCAAGATTCGATGAGGCTCTGAACCTTGAAGTGCCTTGGGTGAAACTGCGCCAAGCACAGGTGCGCGTGCTGCAGCTGCTACATGGTGTCATCGGAAACCATCAGTCGGCGTGGCGGCGCGCCTGCGACCATGCCGAGGAAGCCGAGGGGAGGCGCGTACAGGACTACTACGTTCGGCAAAAATTCCAGCGTCAAGCTCCGTCTCCACTCTGCGGCTCGGCTCGGACAGGGCGTGCAAATAGACCACGGCACTGAAGGGCAGCCACAAGACCGTGACCACGACGTAGTACAGTGTGCGACTGACTTCCACGGTCAGCAGGATGAGGAGAACGTAGTACGTAGACACTTCGATGCTGTAGATGAACGCAGGATCCGTGGCACCGAAGTGGCCGATAGGCAGGAACATGTCATCGAAGCAGGTGTCCAGGCTGCAGCTGACGAGGAAGAACATGGCCAGAAGAGCAGCCGCCAGGGGTCCCGTGTTTTGAGCGTGGTGTCCCACATGCAGGCGACGAACGAGGCGGGCAGCAGCCATCGGGATGCGCCTACCGTGTTCTATTCGCTGACGATGGCGCTGGCGTAGCATGCGCTCGGATGTTGCAAGAAACGGTGCTGTATGCATTTGCCATGTACGAAGTGCTTGAGAAGCCACCGAAGAGACTGGCCGTCCAAGGACTCGTTTGCGAAGCGACAATGGGCAAGTGCCAGGATTGGCGACACCATCGGACAGCACTCGGGCGGATGGCAGCGTGTTGTCCACATGCGAAACGACGACGTGCAATCATGAAGAGTGTCGGAGTGCATGACGATAAGGGCACACGGCGTAGAAGGGCCACTCGAGTTCTTACTGGCAGTAATCGAGCACGCGACGTCTTTTGTGGCCGTGCCGTCTCTATGGGCTTGACGGCAGGGGCGGTCGTCGGTTACCGGCACCTGGGTGTCCTTGTGGGGGACCAGGAGCGAACAGCGCCGTCGCTGCTTCGTATCAGCAGACGAGAACAGCGCCGGAACTGAAGAACGCGGCCCCTTCTAAGCTGTACGTGCCACGCTGCCGTGACCAGACTGCAAATGGAACGTCAGCTTCTAGAAGCGTTGCGCGAGCCAGCTCGTGCCTCGCTCTTCTTCTTCGTCTTCTTTGTCCCGCTCCTCCGTAAGCTAGCACATACACAAAGCAGGGGATTGACCAAGACTGTTTTGGCGTAAGACATTACTTTTATAGCTGTGGTTTGGCGAAGCACAAATAGTAAAATAAAATTATTTTCGTTTCCATTAGAAATTTCATTATTGCAAAACAGAGATCGCTGTGGCTGAACCCCAAAGTGGACTGTCCAAACAAAAGAAAAGTCACTTCAGTAAACTCCAGGCCTAGTGGGCGAATAAATGGTTGGAGAATTTTATTTCTCTGCATTTGGAAGCGGCGACAAGATAAAAAAAAAGTGGTGAATCGTTTCCTCCTCATTTCAGAATGGACACAGTGGGGAAGCAATCAGACGCGACCTGTGCAAATAAAAATCAGGGAGGGAATACGGAAAAGTACTTTTTTGATAGCAGCCTCCATCGCCCTTGTACTGCATAATCCGCTACGCAAGGTGAATAAAAGGTGTTTGTATATAGTCTGGAGAATCCGTCAAAAATGGCTCTAACAATCCTTTTGCCAGTGTAAACGCGCGAAACCTGGCAGAAAAGTCCTACCAGTTGGTGTTAGGACCCGAATTATAGGCGCATAGACCGACGTCTGTGCTAACGAATCGGCAATATTATTTAAAAACAAACCTTTGGTGCCAGGTACCCAGAGTAAGTGAATACGTTTGAGGTAACCAGGAGCTAGAAAACTGAAGACGAAGAAGAAGAAGAAGAATGTGATGATGATGATGATTGTGGTTCGGTTAAGGAAATGACGCTAATTTCTGTAGCACATGTAGGGCGCACAGCTAATCGTCCGTGTAGGTACGGGAAAGGGAGTGAAAGAGATAGAAAAGCCGTAGTGGAAGGCTATGGGCATTTTGGCCACCTGGGGTTCTTTAACGTGCGCTGACATCGCACAGTACACGGGCATGTGGCATTAGCTTTAATGTAGGCGACTCCCCAGGCGCAGACAAGGAAGGGCACACAGATAAAGAATCAGTAAGAATAGCAACTACTTTAATGGTTGGATTTAATTTGCATAAAGCTATAATATAGCTCCTTGGTTCTCGCGGACTCGGCAGGGAAAGACGACGATATGCGGTGCGCGTGCATGCCGCGCAAATGGGCGCTGGCTCATACTGCCGTTATTCGCGTGTTCCACAGATCGACGCGGCTCCATGCGGTGCAAGGAGGAATCACTGACCGGAGTTTAGGCGCTATCAAATGCCGTGTTTTCACGTGCGTCGGTGATCGCGCACACTTCGAGTGCGAGTCGACGTTTTTCGTTCTTTTTCCTTTTTTTTTTTTTCGTCTGCGCGCGCGCCATCGAGCTCTTGCGAATGGCGCCACGCATGAAAACGCCTTGCCGGAGTAACTGCATGTGCTGTGTGCCCCGATGCACGGAAGTGGCTTTGCCTGGAGGAGTGAGTCTACGCTCGTTCCCATCCGAAAGGCGTCTCAAAGAAGCGTGGGTCTCCAAGATGCGGCTCGGAAAAATGCCTCCCTCCGTAGTGATGAAGCTGTCACATGGCTTTCCTGCAGGCAAAAAGCGAGAACACTGACGTCGCTGCTGTTACAGTTGCCGACGCCGCTAGAAACGACATGTCCGGCATTGACCACTGTTTCGCCTTTGTTCAGGCACCGCTTCCTGTCACCAGCATGCGCGAATACAGCCACGACAGAGAAAACGTTGAATACTGTCACTGTGCTGTGAAGGGGGCTCAAGTACCGCAAAAAGGAAAAAACAACAACACGTGATCGACAGCCGTGTGTTGAGCGTGGAAGCAGTGCGTCCAAACGCGATAATCGAGTAAAGCGCCATATTGAAATACGCGTAGTGCCGCCTATAGGCCGTCAAACAAGCGAATATTTCATGTCCATGGGATCTCTTGCCCGTCCTATGAACACGCAGAAGAAAAAAATTATTACAGCTCCACTAACGTTAAAGCTCGGAAGGTGCACCGGTGTTCCCCACAGGAAACATCAGTCGCTGCTAATGGACTTGTTTGCCATGGCCACGACGATGACGTTAGACGCTGACAGCCCGGGCGCATTACACTCTTGGACAAAAGGTACTGCTACTAACTTTGAGGGAGTAAATGCTTGTCACAACATTGACTATTTATGTAGTAACTGCAGGTAGTAACGGCAAGGTAGTAAGTTTACTACCATGTCATTTACTACCTGCATTTACTACCTATAGGTATGGGTAGTAACCAAAAGTAGTAACTTTACTACCATGACAATTTCTTATCGGGCTTCTTATGATTCCGTTTATATTCCCTGTTTTTGTTGCCATATCAAGTCGACTGCCTTGCAAAAGAATAAGATCAAATAAAAATCAGCGCGGTAAGGCATTGTCCGGTGACGCTGATTGGTGCTGACTAATTACATAGTGTTACTCCAATTAACGATCGCTAATTACTTCATATGATTAGCCCTGTGAATGCGCTCCACACAAAAATATTTACGCGACAGCTTAGAAATATGTTCGAACCAGAAACGACAGCACACACTACCGCACACAGAAGATGAAAGCTTCTACGCAAGATATGTCCTAACAGCAACGTTAACGCTATATATGGCTACACTTAAGGACGCTCACGTTGTTCCGGTAAGCAGAAGTGGATTCGGATAAGTAATCAATGTTTTAGATCGAGATTCTTGTATTTTTCTGTTTCCGTGTATGTATACAACGACGCTGCATGGGACTTTTATTCAAACATAATCAAATCAAGTATAATTTGTCCAAATTCCGTGTACGCCTTTCACAATTACAGCATAATATACTACTGCCAGTGGAGGTAGTAGCATTTAGTAACCTGTTACGCACTCACGTAGTGACAGTTACTACCCCTAACATTTACTTCCTCTACATACTTCTAAGCTAGTAAGAGACAAAAAAAGTGTAGTCCCAAAGCGGTAGTAACCGGTCCCGTTACTAGCTTTTCTACTACCTTTTTCTAGGAGTGCAGTAGAAACTCGTTAGAATCGCGTCTGACACGACAACCCCGCACATACACTGTCAGGGTGCACGACTTCCATGACGGGCCCAGACATGCACACACACTGTCTGATTGCAATGCCTCCAGGATGGGCCCACCGTGGCGACAGCATAGATATGCTGCAGGCTAGCCCCTAAGGTACTCGGCACCTAAAAACAAGGTTCTTTCTCTGCATCTCTGTGGTCACCGACGGCGATGAAGTTGACACTATACCTTTATGGCGAGGGGGAAGGAGAACCAGTGAAAGATACAGCATGGCGTCGCTTGCTGCGAAGAGAGACGAGGCACCACTGCGCCGTGAGCGGTCAACGCCGTCAATCTATATACATTCCTGCAATGTTTCATTGCCTGAAAGGAAGTCATTTCGTACTGCTCTTTGTACGTACCTTAGCGTCTGTACAACCACTCGTCTTTCTACGCGACCAGCGTGGACGCGGTGAAAGTTTGTGATTGTCCCGTCTTTGAAGTTTACCAACGCGGCAGGCGTTCGGAGCATGTTTTATGGTATTGTATGTTGTATACCACCCCGCAGTGAAAATTGCCAGTATGGCATGCGTTTCTCGTATTGCTCAGATCTACCGTCCAGACCTGTGTGCAAACCAACCGCGGTAGCTCAGCGGCAGCGTGGTGGCTTGATGGCTCGGTGCCGCGGGGTCGAATGCCAGCCACGGCGGCCGCGTTTCGACGGGGGAGAAATGCAAGAAAACACCATTGTACTACATTTAGGCGCACGCTAAAGAACCCCAGGAAATCGAAATTACTCCGGAGCCCTTACATGGCGCGCCTCAGAATCACAGCGGGTTTCGACGCGTGAAATCCCATCGATTATTATTGACGTGTGTGAGGACAGCCACGCGAACCGCTTGTGACAGGTTTGGCGTATTGATAGAAAGTGATTGTGGGGGAGAGGAAAGAGACTTTAATTTCTGCCGCCCATACTGGAGACACGGATAAGCGCCTTAATCGAAGGGGGAAAGGGACATAAAGGGGGATACGTTAGGTATTATGAATTGCTGGCGCCGCAGCGCACGCGAGAGAGAAAGAGAGAGGAGGGAGCCAGCGGCTCCGCCGCGGTCGCTCGCGCTATTGGTTCTTCTCTTGAGGTCACGTGGCTGGGCAGCGCCCGCCGCTGACACCAGTGCTAGTCTGTAGTATGTGCTTACCGTTTTAGTGAGCATATACTAGAGAATCGCCTATACTACAGAGTCGAGCGCGCCCGCCGCTGACGCTCTTGGCTCTGGCCGTATCGACACGAGCAAAATGGTGAGAGCGCCAAAGTCCCACCGCGAAGTGGCGACCTTTCTTAACTGGTCTCCCAGTGACACAGGCAAACCACGGCCACCCCTGCCGTGTAAGCGTCCACCAGAAACATGACAGGTTAACTCTTACTGCGCGCGCGTGCCCTGCTACATAATCTCAAGAGAAGAACCAATAGCGCGCCAGCAATCCCAGCTGAGCCGCTGGCTCCCTCCTCGCTCTCCTTTTTGTCTCTCTCGAGCTCTGCGGCGTCAGCAATTCATAATACGCGTTTTCGTAAGCACATTTTACAGAATCGCGTTGGTGCCAGCCACGGGGTTCGTTCGTCAGCAACGCCAAGGCACCGACAAAGTTGAATAAATGCGTGCGCCTGTGTATGATTTACCACCCGCAAAAGTCTTCGGAATAGCATTGGCACGACCGGTGTATACTGTGATGGAAGTCGCATCTTGATTTTTGTCGAGATGCATCTATGGTATTCACGGCGACAGAGCAATCGAAGCTCAGCAGCATCACTTCCACACTTCGCTTTGATTCACGGCTGCCGTGACCTACACTTATTGAACTCGCCAACTTCACTTCTCCCATATCAAACACCTTACGACAATTCTTGGATCGCTCTCACATAAGTCTCATCACCATTATTGCAACTTACTAACAGATGGACTGTCTTAGACGTTGACACCCTTTTAGACCACAATTACCTCACATTCGCTATTTCTTTCCTCAACACTACCTCACCTAAACGAACAACAAAATACGGCCGCGCAAAAATGCTGCAAGTCCTACTTTATGGCTATCCCACCTTCCCTCAACCTCATTTTCAACAACACCAACAATCGATATAGTATTAAATCAATGCTATGCACTACATAACAAACTAGAGAGCAAATTCTCCACAATACCAAGCCCGCACTCAAACCAGGCAATGCTTGGTGGACGCCACAACTTACAATAACAAGAGCCCGTATACGCGCTTTACGCCGTCGCTACCAACGTTCAAAGCAACCCCAGTTACAGAATTAATACAAAACAGCAATATTTACAGGCATTGCAATCATATATACAAGACATCGCTAAAGCAAAAGAGCCCTCTTATGAGAAATATGTCAACAACTACAAAAACCAACATTTCCGCTACTCCTTCAGAACAGCTTTTGACAAAACACGTATACCCACAACCTTACCTCCGCTAATTCAACGTAATTCCACCATGACGGAAACAGTACTACAATCTGCAAACCTAATATTAAGAGCATTAATATCAAATACAGTACAGGAACAGACTCTCCTTACCACATTCGCCTTCGTCATGTATATAACCGTCCCTACTAGAATAATAACAACGACGTACCATTTACAAAAAAAAGAGAGATATCGTACTCAATAACCTTATGAAACCCCCGCGCTGTTCCATGCCCTGATATTCCTACACAAAAATTTCTGCAATCAGTATACGAACTCCACCCGACTTTCTTTGTCTCTACACATCGGATACTTCCCTGGCATATTAAAAACGGGCAAGATAACATTTATTCTAAAACCAAGACGTCCACCAACAACCCAACCACATACAGAGCGATAGTCATGAACTCAATCTTTGGAAAAATATTAGAACGACTACTTAACGCACGCCTCTATTATTTCCTTAACAAGAACAGCCTGACTTCATCCCAACCAATTGGAGTTGACTCACTCCAAAAGCGCAACAATGGCATTAATACGGCTAAAGGATAAACTTCCAGCACTCAAACATACGAATACTGCTACCGTTATATCATCTCTATAGACTTTAAAGGAGCCTTTGACAGTGTATGGCACGATGCCATTATTGTATTCCTAAAAAAACACACCTGCCCTCGTAATATTTTGCAATTGCTAAAATCACTCTTGGTCAATCGACAAGTTGTGTACAACTATCACTCCGGATCAGCGACAGAATCCCCAACAAAAGGAAGCCCCCAAGGATCACCATTAGGCCCTGTATTGTGGAAAGTTCTAATACATAACATCCTCAACATTCCCGTACCCAACACCGTACACATTCAGGCATATGCTGATGACAGAATAATATTGGGACATGAAACATCACGTTTCATACTTCGACAATTATAGGAAAAAGTTTTAAATGAAATAGCACAATGCGCCAATGATCACAAACTACGAATCAGTGCGGATAAATCGATTTTAGCTTTTGTATTTTTCAACAACGGTCGCGTTGGAACATCACATCGTCGACCCAAAATAAGAATGGGAAGAACATTTCTGAAAGCACACTCTGAAATAAAACTGCTAGGAGTCTTGTTCGATAGCACCTAAAACTTGCATTCGCACATAGATTACTTAAAAAAATAAAGCTGAAACTTCAAACTGTAAGAGTCGTTAGATTTCTCAAGTTTCATCACTTCACAACACCAACAGTCAAACAACGCATATATCGGCCGGTCATCCTACCAGCACTAACACAGCGCTCACCATCTTGGTGGCCGTCATTTCCTTCATCGTACCTCGAGGCACAAGTCACATCATTACAGCGTTCGTTGTTAATTACCTTAATAGGAGCATTCTACACAACCCGCATCTCATCCCTACAAATCTTAGCAAACTGTCCTCCCCTAACGCTCGAGCTGGACCGCCTTGCGGCTGAATATTCCATCTTCATTGCGAAAAATCTAACTCTATTCCATACCACCACTTATAATCCAGACTCCATGAACATCCATACAATCCATGGAACCTTCACCCAAGCTTTAAATAAGCATTTCCGTTTCGTAAGCTTTCCCCACACCAATCTGCACTATTCTTTCGTCACGACGCCATCCGTGTGTAACAGATGGAAGGTACTCACCCACATCTGCTGGAGTAGCTTTTGTTATCTTTAACAATCATGAAAAGTCCTGGCACTCACAAAATTTAAAATTCAAATCTGCTCCGGTGCTTACTCTACTGAAATCTACATTTAAACACACTTCCTTTCCTTATTATCGACGCTAACAAACCTTAAAAACACCGCCGCATGAATAGTGCCTATAAAACAAAAAATTAATACTCTACAAATAAACAATATCCATCTCACTTGTGCCATGTTCCCGGACAAAGCAACGTATTAGGCTACGAAATGGCCGACCTAGGTGCATCGCCTGCAGCAAAAACAGGAACAGTGCGGATTCTCCGCAAATCCGTGCCGTCAATTCATATATCCCTCTTCAGCTCAATGAAAATACAAGGGCCCCAACATTGCCAATCAACAGGCACCGAGTCCTCTGTTCATAATGCAAAGAACAAGCGTGCAAAAGACGGACACAAGTGAAGAGAAGTGGACAACACGAACGCCGAATATCTACTAAAGAAGAGCACAGAGGCGAAAAAGAAAGAAGACATACAACTTATCTGCGCATGCTCAGGAATGGTAGCGCCACCTGTCAAACGGTTACACCTGCCGGTATACGCGAGAGACAACAGGCACTCTATCTCGTCTCTGTATCTTCTCTCTATCACACACTCTCTCACTACTATTGATATGCTTGGCGTCGACCATTAAACGCGTTTCTTCATTCTTACGTCTGTACAGAATTTCGCATTAGTCTAAATTGGGCGTGCAGTTACAGTCCCAGCAGTGCAAAGATAGATTAGACGGGTTCCACCTGATAGCGACCTTTTATGTTTAATTAATCTCTGATTAATACAACGGGCTGTTTGCCCCACGTAGAAACGTCCGCAGATAAAAGGAGTCTTATAAACCACACCCATGTGACAATCCTTACTATTGTTGGCAGTGCGTTTCACCTGACAGATATGTGTTCGCTTTTTTAAATGCGAAGCATTTCTCAGCGAACTTCGGCGACTTTGAGCGTTTCTATCTATCTATCTATCTATCTATCTATCTATCTATCTATCTATCTATCTATCTATCTATCTATCTATCTATCTATCTATCTATCTATCTATCTATCCGCCTACGACTTCGTGCTCTCCTGGCCGTTTCGTTAATGGGATACATACGAAATTGGTATGGCACAACATGACTGCATGACGAACATAAATTACAGGTCATAACATGGAAATCATGACATGCATGTCATGAGTGGCATGATTTACATGCCACGGTCTTGGTGCTCTCCTGGTCGTTTCGTTAAAGGGACACGGGAGTGGTTTTAAATTCTCGAATTTAATAGAAATTCGGAATCTGTGACCTCATACAGGATGCGTACGATGGTTTTTTCGCAATATTTAATTAAACAACAGCGATATAAGCGCCCAAACTTGGTCCTCGGGAACGCCCCACGGCGCGCGCGGTGTGCAGGTAAGGAGGATGACAGAGTGAAACGCTGATAAGTGACATTATATATAAGACGACCAAGCTAGCCGCATTGGAGCATTGGTTTGCGGCGTTCGTTTGCGGCGTTGGTTTCCGCGCGCTATAGTACAGCCAAGGCAGAGTCGGGTGCTGCGAGGCACTCACGATGATGTCGTGAAGCTCTTCAACCAATCATAGGCAGCGACGAGGTTTGAGTTGCCGCCCATGACGCGCGCCGCGCGTTTTTGCCAAAATAGAGTCATTTTCTGAAGTTTATGCCAATTTTCGACGGGATTTTCGAGTTCACCATATGAAAGATGATAAAATAGCACTGTAACGTCAATTTTCTTAGAAAGTGTTTCCGTGTCCCTTTAATGGGATGTCTACCAAAATTGGTATGCCACAACATGACTGCATGACCAACATAAATGACAGGTCATAACAGAAAAATCATGACATGCATGTCATGAGCGGCAAAATTTCTAGGCCACGGTCTTGGTGCTCTCCTGGCTGTTTTGTTAATGGGATGTATGCTAAAATTGGTATGCCACAACATGACTGCATGACGAACATAAATGATAGATCACAACATGAAAATCATGACATGCATGTCATCAGCGGCACGATTTATGTGCCACGGTCTTGGTGCTCTCGCGGCCGTTTAGATAACTTCATATGCACCAAAATCGGTTTAGCGAGACAAGAATGCAGATCCGTTTTATGTTCCTGATTCGTGCTTCGCATTTCCTTGATTGCCACTGCACGTGAGATCTGCCAATTTTTTCATTGCAGCAGCTCATTTTTTTAAGTACGGCAGCACAAATCCTACCTAACTTATTGGGAACCTTAAACACAACGTTAACCCCATATCTATATACTTCCCACTTTCTCAAATCTGTGCGAAACTGCGTGGATATACGTAATACACGCGACTATTTTCTTGTTAATGTTACCGTCCGCTACGGCAAGCGTTCCCGTCGAAATCAATTTCTTTAGACGTTCAGCCACTGTGGCTACACAGATAAGGTAGGGTAATGTGCTTCCAAAAGGCGCTCGAGCTGCGCATTAAAGCTGTTGTTCAATTGGTACACACATGATTTTGTTAAGGATGACTTTAGACACGCCATGGCTATTCCGTTTTTTACTACTTTCGAATGCTTGGAGTGAAAGTCTCACAATTAACGGCTTTGAGGCTGTAAGGGAATACTGCCAACACACGTGATCCTGCTCAAATTACAAAGATATATATAACGAAAGGGAAGGGGTCAAGGGCTCGTTCTTTATTTGTTAGAAACAACTTAATGAGCAAACAGACAATGAAGCCTAGAAAAGCATAGGGGAAGTTAACTGTGGTATTGTAATTGTGGAGAAAGTAGAAAGGAATTAAAGTGGACGAAAAGACAAACCTGCCTTTGTGGTTGTGGTTTTCTAGGCCTCATTGTCTGTTTGTTCATTAAGATATATATAGAAATTGTATTACGTGTACCTGAGGCCGTTCTTTCGCAAATCTTAGACCATGTCCATTAACTTTAAATTAATCGCTTACATAGGTGACGATGGATTCAAATAATTCAGGGATTTCTGCGAGATCGTTTCGCAGGAATCCCTGTGTCGGCGTCGTTGGTTTTGAGCGAAAGATCGGCGTTCTCTGCGAGCGAAAATTAGTAGATGCAACTAAACAAAGAAGAAGAAAAGAAACCCTCGGCGACAGGGGAATAGAAACCAGGGACCACTTGCACCTGAGCGCGATGTGCTACACGCTCTGTCACCGTACTTGTTTTTCTACACTCGCTCTGCCACCCCTCCTATGTATCATCCTGCCTCCTTCATGTTGTGCGCTATGTACACGAAACACGGACAAAGAAGAAGACGAGCGTGGGCGTCTTTGTCTATGTTTGATGTAGCGTGGTACCCACCTCAAGATGAACCGTTGTCAACTAGCTCAAGCCTCAGTTATAATGGTGCGGTCTTCATCGGCGAGGTTTTATGGCGCATCTATGTCACATGGCGCAATACCACAATGGAGGGCATGCAGTAACGCAAGGAACCTGCACTTTCTGCCAAGTGGAGTTGTCACAGACACATGGCTAAGCGATTGAATAGCATGGCAAGCGGAAGAGAGCGCGATGAGAATGGGACCAAGCATCGATATCGCCTTCGACAATGAAGGCCAAGCTTAAGGGTTCCACAAAGTTTAATACGTTGATTTGTGCGAGTTGTTCCCCAGTTATTCAAAGGCGCAGTGCGACTCAGACAGCGCGCACACAACTAAATAAGAGGCGCTAACACCTGGTTTCCTTGCGTAAAGGCCTATCGTTTTATGTGCAACAGCTTGGCGTAAGGAACCACTGTTCAGATCAATGTACAAATAACTAGTCCGAACATATGCATATGTTGATTAAATCGCAAGATTATAAGGCTGCGGCTGCAGCATTTTGATGGAGGCGAAATGATGAGGCCCCTGTACTGTGCGATGTCAGGGCATGTTAAGAACCCGAGGTAGCTCGGAATTCTTGTAGCCCTCCACCACGTCGTCTCTCATCATAACATTGTGGTTTTGAGAGGTATACCCCAGGAATCAATGTAATCAACAAGATCATATATAGTAAGCGTCAAGAATAAATTCACCAAAATTTAGCTACAGCAAGATCATAACAGAATAGAGGATAACTATATAAACAATGTTCAGTTTTCATTATTCGTTCATTATTTTATTTTGCGTGAAATTATGATATTTTTGGTTTTCTATTTTGTTGGTATACCACGATAATTCGATAGTTCTTAATTGTACCTTGACGTTTCAAGCGCGTAATGTCATTTCTGTTTTATTAAAAATGGTGCGACGTTTATTTATTCATTTAGTTATTTACTTATGTATTTATTTAAGGATGTGACAATTTTCGAGTAACGCGGTATTGCTAAAATAAATATGCAGTTTGTGTTCTTTAGTTCCTTATTGTATAACACCCGTATGGCAACGCCAACATGCCGTTTGTCGACATCAAAAAGAAGAAAAAAATGTGTATGAGATGTTCCTTGACTCAGCAGTGCAAGTGCGCCGATGAACCGCAGCACTAGGAGTACTAATAACGGTAGAAAGATGGGCGAGTTGGAAATTACGCATAGTATGATTAACAACGTGATAACTACGCAATACACGAGGGAACGACACAGGACAGCGCTCGTCCTCTGTCCTTTTTTTTTTTTCCGTACGCTCTGGGTGGCTTTCGAGCTTGTAAGTAAATGTTCAACTGTTCACTGTGCAGTATTCTTCACTTCAGTTTTTTTCTCAATTGCATATATTTAAATCGGCGTAAAATCCCGTGCCGCATGCAGTATTATTCTTTTCTTGTTAAATAAAAGTATGCTTTTTTGCGAATGTGCATCATCAATCTTTAATTGACTTCAATGCGATTTGTCCGGTAATAAAAATTTCAGCTCTTCCATTTCGAGACTAGATATAAATCTGAGCTCGGAGTGTCGTTCTATCCTCAGCGTGCAAACGCTGCACATCACCCCAGCAGTATTCAAAGACTACACTGTGGTCACTACTGAATAAAGGCCAGAAATTTTTTAGCATCAGCGCACAGCGGTTAGATGTTAGGCATGCACGCACGGCAGAGAGGGAGACACACGCTCGTGCGCCCGCTTTCACTTCGCGCGTACGGTAGTGGCAAGGCAGGTACGGCTAAGGGCCTATTCTCGCTCAGCCCGCACGCCGCTCCGCACGCTTGCGAAGAGCGTGCGGTAGGGTGAAAACGGCTGTCAAACGGAACGAATCGCGAATTATTGAAGTCGGTGGGGTCACGCAAGCTCCACCAAGTTCGATATTTCGCGATTCGATCCGTTTGACAGCCGTTTTCACCCTACCGCACGCCCTCCGCACGCGTGCGGAACGGAGTGCAGGCTCAGCGAGAATAGGCCCTAAGGTCCTTAGATAAAAAGTTTTCAAGGTAGCGACACCTTCCCTTTTCCTCCTCGCCTATTTGCCTGGACTGCCCCCAAGAAGGTTCAAAGCGCGCATAAAAAAGGCAATGTTTCCTTTGAGTTATTATGGAGAATGGAAGCACTTATACTTTAATAGAAGGAAATGAGATACAGAATAAACGGTTACGTAGTTGAATACACACGGTACACAGTAAGAAGAAGCATGATGCGTGTTGCCCAACCGGCAACGTTGTGGCAGTGCTCTATTTTACGCCACTAGAGATGGCGTCTCGCGTCGTACGTCGTAGTTTGTCCACTTCTCTCAATGTGCTGTTTTGCTCGTGCATATGATGTGGCACAAGCAGCATGCAGCAGCTTGTTGCGACGAGTAATCATAGCCGGCTTCTGCACAGATGAGGGCAAAACCCGGCCAGACGGGAAAGAACGCTTGACTAGGCGCACTGCGATGACTGCTTTTTCTGGGAAAATACGACCATTTTCGCAAGCGTGATGCCAGGATGTTCCTGAATGTGCGTTCATTAAGCACTGCAGCTCTATTCAACCGTATGTACATGCTCATAAATATTTGTAACAATGGGCTGGCAATTGACGCCGTGTTCGACGCGCGTTACCTTGGGTTTCAACAAAAGCCGACAAATCAACTGTCGACGGCGGTGCACGGACGCGTGGAATGTTTCATAGCCACATTTCCCGGCGTGCTCCATTTCGAACACCACGAGGTATGTTGAAGAGAGCATAACCATCCCGTTTTGCGACTGCAGCCGACTGCACAGCAACCCGGCATTGTTAAAGAACTAGCGAGCGGCGATCAACATGCACGAGAAGCAAGCTTGGCCGACATGGCGCCAAATGGAACGCGTCTCTTTTACAGCATATGTCCTGGCCACGACCTACACGTGGTCCTGGCTTGGGTTTTGTCTTTCGTCACAGCCACAACCCGACTGGGACCCCAGGCGCACGCGCAATAGTTTTGAACCTTTTTGCAGACAAATGTCACCTCCAACCACTAACAACGCAACGTGCAGGGAATGCACCAATCAAAGACGCGGATGACGGAGAAAAAGAAGGAGTACGCGCGAGAGTGAGGAGGACGGCCCAGAGAACAATGAGTGCCGCTACCTTGAAACTTTTTAAATGCGGAGCATTTCTTAGTCGCACGATGTCGCGCTTCGGCGTTGGCGGCGGCGCCGTCGACACCCCCACTGCGCATGCTCGGCTCGTCTCGTGCCGGCCCACCGGGCGTTCAGCAAGCCGAGCATGCGCAGTGGGGGTGCGGCGGAGCGCGCGTTCGGAATTCAGTCAAGGGCGTCTTTGCGGACCTCTCCCCCGTACTCCTCTCCCTCGAACGCGGGCGGTGTGTATGTAAGCGGCGGAGCGTGCGTTCGGAATTCAGTCAAGGGCGTCTTTACTTAGCTTTCGCTTAACTTGACGCTTTGCTTGACTCGAGTAGATGCGATGGAACGAGGAGCTTCTCCTTCATTCAATAAATAAGAATAATAAAGACGAAATAACAATTAGCATTCCCAAACCATACCCAATTACGCAACATTCACGCGATACCCCCACCACTCTGCGACGCATTTACTCGAGTTCCCCCCGTGGGAAGATGCGGGCGACATTTTTTTATCTAGGGACCTTAAGTACAGCAAGGACGCAGCGACACCACAGGAGTGCGGCGGGAGGTGCAGCAGCGGCATTACGCGAAGGCCGTATGAGAGAAAGCGCGCACTCTTTCCAGCCCTGTCGTGCGCATGCCTCATCCCACTACTACACCGGCAAGCAGAATAAGACAAACACAGTGTGCATCGATTTGTCCGGTGCACAGAATCTCACAAAGCCATGCGTTTGTGTACAGCTTGGCGCCACAGCAGCATGCGGCCCCTCGTGTCGTCCACGCAGCTCCTGCAATAGCATGCATAGTGCAATGGGGGTGGTACGGCGTCAAGCCGAGGCCACCCGTGCCTCGTCTGCCACCGTTTCTTTCGACGCGAAGGTCTTTACTCTGAGCTCGGTGCGATACATTGAGAAGCGTTCCCTGGGCCTCGCAGGATTTCGCGAGGCGTTCCCCGAAGCTTCGGACCATGACGAACTGCGGCTGTGACGGAGAAAAACACGGAACAGCCAAGTGCCCATCAGCTTCGCTGCTTTCCTAGCCTTGGGCCACTAATGCAAGCTTCGCAAATTTATTTCTACGTAATGCATTCTCGAGATCGACAAAGTGAATGCTTAATGGCTCTTTTACTTCTGCCTAAGAAACATTATGAAGACCTGAGCGTTACAAAAAGTGATAGCACAGACTGCTGTGCCTAAAGCTGGCAAGTGAGTAGCACTAACTAATGCTTCCTCACTGCAGGAACCTCAGGGCATGTGTAGAAGTTTCCTCAGTATTTGTCAGTAATTGATTAGTGTGCAGAAAGATGCCTTTCACCGCCTTATATAGCGCTTGGTAATAACTTGAAGCGTTGCCAAAACAGACGTAACTTTATTAAATTCGGCAATGACGTGAAAAGTAAATGACTACAAAGTACAATAAGTGCCGTTTCCCAAGAAACAACGATCCTCCCTTAAATTTCTTCCACAGTCTTCAATGCATTCCTCGATGCCCACTCGATCGAGAGCTGCATCTATAGCGAGCACCTCCCGCCAAGATTCGATGAGGCTCTGAACCTTGAAGTGCCGTGGGTGAAACTGCGCCCAGCACAGGTGCGCGTGCTGCAGCTGCCGCATGGTGTCAACGGAAACCATGAGTCGGCGAGGCGGCGCGGCTGCGACCATGCCGAGGAAGCCGAGGGTAGGCGTGTACAGGACTACTACGTTCAGCAAAAATTCCAGTGTGAAGCTCCGTCTCCACTACGGCTCGGCTCGGACAGAGCGTGAAAAGAGACCACGGCACTCAAGGGCAGCCATAAGACCGTGAGCACGAGGTAGTACAGTGCGCGACTGACTTCCACGGTCAGCAGGATAAGGAGAACGTGGTACGTAGAAACTTCAATGCTGTAGATGAACGCAGGATCCGTGGCGCCGAAGTGGCCGATAGGCAGGAACATGTCATCGAAGCAGGTGTCCAGGCTGCAGCTGACGAGTGAGAACGTGCGAAGAAGAGCAGCCGGCGGGGGTTCCGTGTTTTGAGCGTGGTGTCCCACATGCAGGCGACGAAGGAGGCGGACAGCAGCCATTGGAATGCCCCGACCAGGTTCTATTAGCTGACGATGGCGCTGGCGTAGCATGTGCTCGGATGTTGCAAGAAGCGGTGCTGTACGCAGTTGCCATGTACGAAGCGCTTGAGAAGCCACGGAAGAGACTGGCCGTACACGTCCTCGTTTGCTAAGGGGCAATGGGCAAGTGCCAGGTTGGCGCACCATCGGACCGCACTCGGGCGGATGGCAACGTGTTGTCCACATGCGAAACGACGACGTGCAATCATGAAGGGTATCCGAGTGCATGACCATGAAGGCAAACGGCGTAGAAGGGCCCCTCGAATCCTTACTGGCAGTAATCGAGCACGCGACGTCTTCTCTGGCCGTGCCGTCTCTATGGGCTTGATGGCAGGGGCGGTCGTCGATTACCGGCACCTGGGTGTCCTTGTGTGGGACCGGAGCGAAGAGCGCCGTCACTGCTTCGTATCAACAGACGAGAACTGCGCCGAAACTGAAGAACGCGGTACCTTCTAAGGTGGACGTGCCACGCTGGCGTGACCAGACTGCAAATGGAAGGCCAGCTTCTTGAAGCTTTGCGCGAGCCACCTCGTGCCTCGCTCTTCTTCTTCTTCGTCTCCTCCTCTGTAAGCTGGTACATACACAAAGCAGGGCATTGACCAAGACTGTTTTGGCTTAAGAGATTACATTTATATGTTGGTTTGGGAAAACACAAATAGTGAAAAAATCTTTTTGTTTCAATTAGGAATTTCATTATTGCAAAACACACATCGCTATGGCTGTACACCAAAGTGGACCCTCCAGACAAAGGAATGGTGATTTTAGAAAATTCCATGCCCTGTTGGCGAATAATTGGTTCGAGAATTTTATTTCGCTGGATTTTCAAGCGGCGGCAAGGTAAAAAAAAGTCACAGTTTCGCCGCAAGGGCGAAGCAATGAATGCGATAGCAAGAAACTGTAATGCTATATGAAGTGAGGCTCGCAGCTTCAGGAGCAGTATTAATTGTAGCAAACATGCACTCGCTAAGTGAGCGTCTCCCGTGAGCAGCGCGTGCTGGTACGAAGGGCTTTATACGTTGTGTGTCACAAAGCTACACATACAAAGCTAGGGGAGGCCGCTAAATGAACAAACAGAAGATGAGCGCGAACTATCAAGTGAAGCACGCACGAAACGAACGCACAGATATACCCCGAACGAGCGCGAATAAGCTGTCACAATGGATACTCTCAGTTTGAACACCGCTCCTGTTGCAAAGGCGGCTGCCCGTTGCGCTCCTCGCGCCATCTCGCTGGTAATGAAGAAACGCTATAAGCACCTGCCGTCTCTGAGTCTTGCCAGCGGTAAAGTGTGTGTATATAAGGCTCGCCGTTATCTGTTTGCACCGTCTGCTCTTTGTGGCGTAGTGGTTAGCGCCACGCGCTGCGGAGTGAGAGGTTCCTGGTTCGATTCCGCGCGTCGGAAGATTTATCCGAATTACTTTTCTTTGGGACTTCTATATATATATATATATATATATATATACGGTTGATGACGGCGGTGACGGGGACGGCAAAAACCAGCCGAGACTGCCCATATAATTGATATCGCAATAAAAAGTGGTGAATCGTTTCCTCCTCATTACAGAAGAGACACAGTGCGGAAGCAATCAGACGCGACCTGTGCGAATAAAAATTCAGGGAGCAAAATACGGAAAAGTACTTTTGTGATAGCAACCCCCATCGCCCTTGTACTGCATAATCCGCTACGCGAGGTGAATAAAAGATGTTCGTACTCTGGAGAAGCTGTCAATACTGGCGCTAACAATCCCTTTGGCAGTGTAAACGCGCGAAACCTCGCCGCCGCTAAGTGTGCAGTTAGTGGTAGGACCCATATTATAGGAGCATGAAACGACGCCAGTGCTAACGTATCGGCAATTTCACTAAAAAACAAACCTTTGTCGCCTGGTACATGTACGTTTGAGGTGATCACGAGCTAGAAAACTGAAGATGATGATGATGATTGTGGTTCGGTTTATGAAAGGACGCTAATTTCTGCAGGCCATATAGAGAGCACGGCTAAGCGTCCGTGGGGGCAGGGGAAAGGGGAGAAAAGCTGTAGTGGAGGGTTCCGGAAATTTTGACCACCTGGGGTTCTTTAACGTGCGCTGACATCGCACACTACACGGGCCTCTGGCATTAGCTTTAATGCAGGCGACTCCCCAGGCGCAGACAAGGAAGGGCACATAGATAAACAATCAGTAAGAATAGGAACCACTTTAATGGTAGGATTTAATTTGCGTAAAGCTAGCTAACATCGCTCCTTGGTTCTCGTGGACTCGGCAGGGAAAGACGATAATATACGGTGCACGTGCGTGCCGCGCAAATTGGCGCTGGCTCATACTGCCGTTATTCGCGTGTTGCACAGATCGATTCGGCCCCATGCGGTTCAAGTAGGAATCACAGACCGGAGTGTAGGCGCTATCAAATGCCGTCTTTTCACGTGCGTCGGTGGTCGCGCACAGTTCCTGTGCGAGGCGACGTTTTTCGTTGTTTTTCCTTTCTTTTCGTCTGCGCGCGCGCCATCGAGCTCTTGCGAATGGCGCCACGAATGATTGATTGATTGATTTGTGGGGTTTAACGTCCCAAAACCAGCTCTGATTATGAAAGACGCCGTAGTGGAGGTCTCCGGAAATTTCGACCACCTGGGGTTCTTTAACGTGCACTGACATCGCACAGCACACGGGCCTCAACATTTCGCCTCCATCGAAATGCAGCCGCCGCAGCCGGGATTCGATCCCGCGACCCTCGGATCAGCAGCCGAATACCATAGCCACTAGACCACCGTGGCGGGGCGCATCTATGGTGTTTACAGCGACAGAGCAATCGAAGCTCAGCAGGATCCCTTCGACAGTTCGCTTTGATTCACGGTTGCCGTGACTACGGAAGCCTGTGACGTACTCACTGAGGGTATGAAAATTTCATGCAGACCAAACTTTTGAACAAAGGCGTTACCAATAACTTTGTTATGTCTTCGAAAAACCAAGAGGCATAATTCAATTACTTGAAATCCAACATACAATAAGGCCGAGGAAGGCCTAGGGAAACATTGGTCTGTGCACTAAGTGCTGACGTTACGTCGTACTACAAGCTACCGTTCAGTCGCCACGGGTCTATCGACGTTAGTGGCTGGGTCACGTTATGCATGCACCTACATGCACTTTGCACAAAGACATTCATTTTGTTCTTAACACTTGGGTAAATGCCAAGCAAATTTATTTGTCTTAGGCAATTTTCTCGCTAACTGCTTCGCGTGACAGCGATTCCCACAATGCGCGGGACCTGCGGCATTTCTTTTTTTTTCTATTTCAGATGTTGCTTCATTGAAGTAGGTTCTAAAGACTAGCATTAATCAAATATGGCAAATAACCGCCTGCACAGACCAGAAGACGGCGGGTATGAGCCACAGCTGACCGCATGATCGTTATTCTCGACGTATACTAGTATTATGATGCTGATGTCAAGATCCAACAGTCATGTTCGTCGCACGTTCACACCCTGTAATACCAATTCTACTGCACACCAACTGAATGAAACAAAAAAAGAACTCCAAGAACTAGATAGATAGATAGATAGATAGATAGATAGATAGATAGATAGATAGATAGATAGATAGATAGATAGATAGATAGATAGATAGTGGCTTATGTTCGCCAAAAAAAAAGCTTCGCATTTGAAAATTCCCACTCGCATTTCGGACACTTTTTTTTCAATGTAACTGGTACTTTTCGTTACGTGCTTCTCGTATGCTGGCGTTTATGTTTAACTTGAGCTTGATTACGTGACCTGTTTCAGAGTCGCTCTAGAGAGACCTGATTTGAAGGTGTCAAACATCTCCTGCTGGAACCATTCGGATTTGTGAACGTTTGCATTTTGTTCAAGCACCTCTTGCATGATTGCTTAATCACCGAGCTGACAGATCAGCAAGACTCCGTACGATGCAACTGTAGTCTGGGCCGTAACCACTTGGTGGTCGAACAGTGAGACGCAGTTCGTCGTATGTATAGTGCTCTAGGCTCTAAACTTAAGTAAAAGAGTAAGACGCTGTTAGTGCTTTTGTTGTCGTCAGTGTGTTTCGGCAAACTGTGCATTGTAAATCTTTCGCTACAATATATCTTCAAGTTTCATCACATCCAACCTGCCTCCTGCTTAATCGACGCCGATCATCTATCTCCTCGAACGGCCACGATCCACATCAAGGAGAGCAAGAAAGAACAAACGTTATTTGATGGCTTCTTATGAAGTTTTGTAATTAGTTTGCCATGCGAAATGGTAATAGTGACGTCTAGGAAGTCTATGCACAAAGGCGAGTAATGGTGCGAGAACATAGTAGCGCGCGGTGGGCCTGGTTGAAAATAAGTTTAAGAGTTCTGCTTCGGGATGTGTCCAAATTAAAAAATATGTCGTCGCTATAGCACTTGAAATAAATCACTTTGAGTGGCACACTGTCGAGAAATCTGTCTTCTAGCACTCCCATAAAGACCTTTGCATACTTAGGGCCTACCATGGTTCCCATACACTTTCGACTGACTTGGAGATAATGTCAACAATTAAATTGAAATTTCTAAATTGAAGTGCTAAGTTCAGGAGAACCTAGAGGGTTGAGTTATAATTTAATTTGTCACATTGTAGGCGTTCATAAGAGTTCAAATCATTCTGAACACCAATCCTCACGGGGAGTGTTATAGTATAAAGAGATGTGACATCCATCGTCACCAAAAGCGACCCTTCAGGAACAGTTGGGTCTGCTCAGAGCCGTATATCCCCTGATATGCCGTTAAGAAAAGCATTCGCATCTTTAATGAAGGAAGAAAATATGGCTGCAAGAAGTTTGATTATGCTTTCCACGTAACAAGAGATACTTTCTGTGGTGGTTCGCATGCCGGAAACAATCTGATGACCACGGTTACATGGTTTGTGGTTCTAGGTCAGCAGGTAAAAACGCCCGACTATTATAACATAAGTAGGGTCAAGGAGCATCCTGTCTTATTATCGACCTTCCTATGCTTGACTAATAACGTTATACTGTTTTTTTTTATTACGGTAAGGAATTCATCAGTAGAGTCACAGGGCAGTTATTTATGTGCCATCAGATAATTGTCTCATGGCTTCTTTTATGTAGGCTTATTTTGTCATTATCACGACAGATACACCTATGTCCGCTCGCTGGCGTTATGATTTAAAGCTTTTAAGTGCATCACTTCCGGGTGCGGAAAGATTCCTCTGCGATGGGGCGCGTGTTTTGTAAGCCTACACGCATGCTACATTTATTTAAAATGTCTCTGTGATTGACTCCGAAACAATGAAGGCGAACGGTGCAAATGGTAGTCGTTTTGCTCGCTCTTCTGGAGTTTACATTGGGAGTCTTCAAACAAGTTTCAGGCAACAATGCAGAGACGCACAATTTTACCCGTATTATAAGCTATTCATCCAGCAAAATCAATTAGGACACCACAGTTACTTCGCCACACCACGGTGGTCTATGCCACTCGGCTGCTGATCAGAAGGTCGCGGCATCGAATCCCGGCCGCGACGTCTGCATTTCCATGGAGGCAAAAATGCTAGAGGCCCGTGTGTACTGCGCGATGTCAGTGCACGTTAAAGAACCCCAGGTGGTCAAAATTTCCGGAGCCCTCCACTGCAGCGTCTCTCATAATCAGATCGCGGTTTTGGGGTGTCAAACCCACGAAATCAAATCAAATCAGGCTAAGAAGACAATAACTGTTGCTGCAGCTCGACCGTCCTCCGCAATCGGCGCGGTCGCGGCTTGAGCTTAATTTAACGCGACATGCTTTCTTTTTTATTTAATTCGTGCATCCATATTTGTGACAGTTGTGGGCCAAAGCGCACCTGCAAGGAATCACCTGGCGTTGTGCGACAAGAAGGTATAGAGGGGGACGTCGTGACGAGCGAGCTTACGCTGATGCGAAGGGCTCGGACTGTTTTGGACGAACACCTGTCGAGAACAGCACGGACGATGCTGGCATAGCTAAGGCGGCAGTTTAGCAAGGTCATCCCTTAATTTCAGCCTGAACCGTAACTCTTCCTCATGACAGTTGATTAGCGGCAGGTCTGTAGAAATAGGCAGGGAAAGAGACAGAGATGCTTTCAAAACGCGAGGAGCTTAACCAAGAGAAAGAATGAAATAAAGTCTTCACTGCAATATTCTTGCTTTCTAATGCTCGCCTGATATGACAACATCTCAGAAAAAAAAAATAATACGTATGCGAACCATCTAGCACCTCCGTGTGTGAATGCATAATTTCTTTTTTCATGCGTTGGCAAGTAAGCTTGCAAGTTTCTGTTGGACGTTGCATTCGCGCCCCAAACGGTTGCTTTGGGGCACGGATGCACTGTAGTTATACTTATGACAGAAACCTTTCAGGCAAGCCTGGATTACGTGAATATCGTTTAGGCTGCATGCACTTTGGCTTTTTCTTACTTTTTTGTTCTTTTTGAAATTTGCATGTGCACTACACAAAGTGGCTCCGCAAAGCAACGCTCGCAATCACGTGATGGCATCCTTGAGAGAAATTTGTTATATTAACTTCGGCAATTAAGATTTTAAGATTGTCGCTCAGTGCTGTCTACGAGCCCTCACATGGATATATCCGCTTTGACTAACATACAGGGTGTTTCAGTTAACTTGCGCCAGAATTCTAAAAAAATCCATGTGCGCGTTGCGAGGACGCAAACATCTAAGTGTTGTTGACTCTCGTCTTGACGGTGGCAGACTATTTTACAGTGGAGCTGTTGCAGCCCCGTTAAATTTCTCGTGTTGCCGTCAGCATTATAGCTGTCACGCAGAAGGGAAAAGCGGACCATCTATTGCGAGTGACCCACTACTTCGCAGCGTTACACGATAGTGGTTATGCCAAGGCAAATATATATATATATATATATATATATATATATATATATATATATATATATATATATATATATATATATATATATATATATATATATGCGGGTTGCGCAGAAGGGAAAAGCAGCTTCACCTGCGCTTTCCCTTGAACCACTATACCATATATAAAACGTTGACCCACGCTCAGCGCTAAATCACAGTGATAGCGACGACAGTGACAGTGCTACATGGTAGTGATAGTAACGAGGAAAAAAATACAACGGAAAAGAAGAAAATAAAGAAAATGAGAAAAAGGAGAGAGGGTGACATTGGAGAGGAGGAGACGCTATAGAAAGAGATAGAGAAGGTAGCGGACTGAGTGAAGGTGATGCTTACGTCGGTGCAGACAGAATAAGTATTTGATTTGCCTGGAAAATGATGCTGTATTGGCTTCTTTGCGTCTGTGTGGATTATATAGCGCATGTAAACTTAGGTGTGGCTAGCCCCGACAGTTCCGCTGGTCATTGGCGTTTGCGATAGCACAGCCACGCCCAACTTCTTTTTCAATGAGCCCTGATAATTGTTATTAATTACTTACTTAAGTTTTATTGATCTTGCTTTAAACGCAAGATGTTCAATGGAGAAATCGTAGAGCATGTTAAATTAGTGTCCGAATAGTGTCCGAATTTCGCAATGATGGGTGCAGTGCTGTTTTCCTTGATTCTAAAAATGTGCACGAGATTTAAAAATTCGTGACGCTTGCACGAGTGGCAGAAGGCTAACGAAGCAGCGGACCTGATGGGCAATTCTATAGCTTCAGCCTTTGCAGGGAATTATTCTCTCAACCATAATTTCACTGATAAATTCATATCACGGCCTTTTTTTCTGTCTTATCGATTAGTCCTCCTTTTCGAAACAAATCTCTCGGTCCATGGCCAATCCCCCTCGGGTGTGTTGCGCCAACGCTTTAAAGGACCAACCCCAACCTACAAGGCTGGTCCGGGTTTGTCTCCGGCACAGCCACATTTTGTTGTGGCCCAAGGCACCGAGAAAACGTCTCGGAAACACCGCTCCTTAGTTTCACACCGAGCTCAGCGTAAAGACGCTCGCGTCGCACCACAGGCGGTGGCAGTCGCGGCACGCGTCGCCTCGGCTTGACGCCGTGCCGCCCCTTTGCTAACTTTGATGGTGGTTCGGTTAAAGGAGTACTGACACGATTTTGCGGCGGCGCAAAATATACATTTTTCGTTTCCTAGCCATGTATTGTTAACGCCCTCCGCACACGGAAGCCAGGAAACACGTACAAAATATTTTAATTTCGTTTTAAAGTTGGCGTCGCCCAGCACAGCAAGCCAGCCCCATTGCAATGGACACTACGATGACGTATGAACACGGGCTCTTAAAAATCGCCGAAATCGCGGTAAGAGTCACTGGACGACCGTGAAATTGCCGTTGTTTGCGTGCCTCAAGTGCAATTGACCAAAGACGACAGAGTTGCAGCGACGCTATGATGAATTTCTGTCCCTACGTGGCTCAGACGTCGTCCGACTATGTTGATACGTCACTAAGAAACCGCCCCCTCGAAATCGAAACCGAAAGTCAGCTTTTAAGGGAGCCGTATTAAATATATATTCATTGTGTTGCGGGCCACCATGACACTGTTTTTGGGGTTTTCCACGCCAGTGCTTTCATTTACAGCAACAATACGAGAATGTCAAAACTTCGTGTCAGTACTCCTTTAAGGAAAGGACGCTATTTTCTCCAGCCGATGTGGGAAGCACGGCTCTCGCGTCCGTGGGGGTGGGGAAATGGGAGTGTAAGGGATAAACAAAGGAACTGCCGTACTAGTGGGCTCCGGAAGTTGTGACCACATGCAGGGTTCTTTAATGTGCACTGACAACGCACAGTGCACGGGTCTCTGGTATTCTCGCCTCCATAGAAAAGGCGACCGCCGCGGTCGGGATCGGACCCCCTCATCCCCCCCCCTCTCTCTCTTCTCTTTGCTATACTACACTATGCACTAACGCATAGCTTTGCGAGACACTGCAGTGCACCGGACAAATCTACGGACACTGCAGCAGTGTCATGCCAATTTTCTGCCTATTCAACTCATTTTCGTTAATTAATCAGGTGTTACTAAATTAATTGATTCAAAACACGTTGCGGGGCTAGTCGGTCAAACAGGATGCATGAAATATTCAGCCCTACTGTTAGATGTGGACAGTACATGCAACGTGTACTGTCCGCGTACTGTATGGACAGCACATGCAACATTTCATGCAACATGTTTGACCGATTATATATAGCCCCGCAACGTGTTTTATTAAGCGATTCCTTTTGTGTTTCAACCGCCAAGCCATTAAAGATCGTGAGCGCCATCGCATTCATAACCAGCCGAGCAAGGTTCATCGCCTTCAGTCTGAGGAAAGTGAGTGTCGTTTTTTTTTTTTTTTTTGGCAATGTTAAGCCCTCGTTAGGACACGCTAGACATGTCAGCAAAGTATTAAGAGCAGAGTTGTGGAGGCAAGTAAGACTTCTGCAAGACTGGTTAACCTTGGTATGCCTTAGTGAATATGAAGAAACGGTAGCGCCCGTCCTGTGTTTAACTGTACTTTCGGAAGTACATGAGCTGCGCAGAAGTACATGAGCTGCGCTTGGTGTATTTATATTATGAACTGCTTTCGTGACAAGGGTGGCTGCGTGGAACAATATTTTAAATATAACTTCGTTTTTTATTTTTGTTTTTCGCAAGAACTTAGGCTGTTTTTGCTTGTAATGCTCCAAATATCTCCTGTCCTCTGTCCTGAGCTATGCTCTGGTGTTAAATTTCCTCGGTTGTAGGCGCAAGGGGGTGAGTAGCGAGGGGGCAATGCCCCCTTGCACGTGCCCCTTTGCCTCCCTGTAGTCGGCGCCTATGAGCGCTTTTAAGAGCATGTCGAAACAATTGCCCGTTTGAGCTTGTTTCATAATATACTAACATTCCGCTCTTCACGATAAATTCATTTTATCCCCGCAGTACAGACATACCCCACATGCCTACGTCACGAAAATGCAGTGGCGCTGTCGTTGGGCATTTTAGTCTCGCATGGTAGGCATCCGCCGCCGCGCCTATCGTCGCAGCCCCTGTGTTTGCGCAGGTGAGCTGCTTGCCGCAGTGCAACGAAGAAAAAAACTTTACACCGATGAGTTGCACCACGCTTGGCTGTACTGCAATGAACAAGAAATATGCGATAGGTTTTAATCAGTTTCCTCCTGATCGCCGTCTTCAGGAATGGGACGAAGCTGTAACGACGGCACATCGGTTACGTGCCCAAGATTTCGTCGCCACTGTGTGTTATTTAGTGGTTAGCGCGGCTTGTTTCATCCGAGCGAAATATCATTGATACAAGTTTGTCAAATGTAACGCTCGACACCAAGTTTCTTCTCAGAAAATGTGAAGACATAGCAATGACGCTTAGCTAAGGAGCACGCACTACAATTATTGATACTACTGTTAACGCACTACTGTTATTGATAGCGTAGCATAATGTCATTTCTATACTGCAGAACTGACCGTGGTCGCCATTTTTTATTGAAATGAGGGAGTTCTTGATGCCTCACACGGATATTTATCAACACGAGTGAAATCTACTTACTACAATGCATGCGGGCAAAAGTACGTTAGCAATAATATTACTGCGGTTCAAGTTGAGCACTGACACGTTCAGAAAGCGTTACCAGATATGCACGTATAAACGACGTCGCTATTTTGTTCACACGCTTGCCTGAACTAAACTACACTCTGGCTCTTCGAAAAGCGCGCATGATAATAAACGCGCGCACACACAAACACAATCTGTGCACTCACCGCGGAGGAAGAAATCGTCGAGAGTGAAGTGCCTGGAACAAACTAGGATAGTTTCCGTCACCTTCTTGCCGATGCGCAAGTTCCTATTCCATGTTGCTTTGCACGAAGCGTCGGCTGCTTCTTTGGGGAACCGATGAAGCGACGTGTTGCTGTCTTTGCACCGAGATGACACGCACTGAGGCACGCAACAGAAGTCTTTTTATGAGGATTTTTTTTTCGGGCTGCTTCGAGGCGGCATGGCGTCGATTAAGGAACTATAGAGCTGTTTTACAGCCCGCGGTAATGCGATACCATGCCGCGTTTCGAGGTCGACCTTGGATCGGCTGGTTCCAGGAGCGTCCGCTAGGTGGCGAACATTTACATGGAATCGCGAATTGCTGTATTTGATGTTGCCTAATGTCTGTTTCCTTCCACCCCCTTCCGCCTATGCACTGCCTTTGACCTTGAGAAGTAAATAATAAAATAAATAAACGAATAATAAAATTCTTGGATCAAAACTTTAATTGAAAGGGACTATTGCAACCAGTTCCATACTGCACTAAGGCTGTCTTTCTTCTATCGACGATTCCCCCAGCAGGGAGATGGGGCTGCCGTCACCGGCGGCACCTCGCACAGATACTGACTTGAACATTAAGCTCGTCGATCCACCGGTCACAGCGCCATTCCACCTTGCTTACTGCGCACGCGTTCAGCTCACGCTCGAGATTCTCGTTGGCCTCAAGGAGGTTTAAAAAATGCTGGAGTGGCAACGCCCGCTGAACCTTACCGCGACGGGTGAAGCCGGCGTTTGCCTATGGTTAAGCCCTAAAAGCTTGCCAGAGTGTCCAGAAACCATTATCATCTTGATTTGCTAAAGTAAACTCTATACTAATTGTAATGCGTTTTTTTTTTGGATCAGTAAAGTACCATTGACCGAGTATCAATGCCCTGATATTGCACACAAATTTTCGCGATGGTCAAGTTTCACCCCAGCATCCGTACCACAGAGGCACATCAAGCAGTGTCTGTCTAGCAAAGCTGACCGCTCTAAAGGGGTTAAGAAGCGTGAGGAAAACGCTTTTTATTTTGTGCTATTTGGATGCTGTTAGTCGATGCCCTGAGTAAGATGGAGGCCGCCGGCTTCACTTTTAACACAAAATTTCCACTCCAGAATTTTTTTTAAATTTTAAACCTCCTTGGTTGGCCTCCAGCAGTTCCTCCAGGTCCCGCTGCAGCTTGCGTCGCAGCGCCCTCTCCCGTGTGCACTATTTCTCCTCTTCGTCCAGCATTTGCTTCAGGCGTTTTATAAGATGATAGTCCCTCTCTGTTGCATCATGAGCTCGTTCACACGCCTCCGCTCTTCTTCAACTTACACCACGGCCTCCTCGAAGCGCTCCGCGAACATCCAGATTGTCCGCATGGCTGCCTGCTTCTCCTGTTTAGCCTCGTCGAGCTGCTCCTCTCTATATGGGAGAGGCGGCCTTCCAGTTGGCTACTAGCACTGCACAGCCTCGACTTGCACACACCCGTCCTCCAGTTTGGCACCAAGATCCTTCGTTTGCCTCTCTTGTACCAGGGCATCGTTCTCCACCCACTTTAAGGTGGCATGCTTGACAGCCAAGTCAACCGTCAGTTGGTCAATCTGCGCCTGGGCCTTGCGAATCCTAATTTCGCCGTTGCTCTTACTCGAACTCGTCCTCCATCGCATGCATATTCGCCTCTAGCTCCTCCTTGTCCTCCAGAAGCAGCGACCCTTTAGCAGCCGCACTGGTGATCACATCCTGAAGCTCGTCACCCTCGCCTTCGGCAGCACAGAACGACTGCTCTGCTGCTTGGTATGCTTGGAGCCACAAACAGAGGCCTCCTTGGCTTCTGTTTGCAGCTCGTCAGATGAGCCTTGGGCCTCCTCGGCCTCGTGCTGCCTTGGCCTGTCCCTGTAGCATCTTCAGCTGTCGCACAGCTTCCTCCTTCACCTTGTTCACAGTGTCCAGCTGCCAGTCAGCCTCCTGGAGACCAGCTTCGAGCTTCTTGTGAAACGTCAGGACTGCTAATCACTGCTTTCACTCTTCGTCCAGATCGGCCTCCAGGTGCAAGCGATGATGGTGATGATGACGAACCTCTTTTATGGCACTGACCCACTGAGTGGGATAAGCCAAGAATCGGGCGGCAGTACCGACAGTCAATATGGGGTTGTGTCAAGACGGACTGAGCCAAGAACATAGAAGAAAAAAATCCACGCATCTCCACGAAGTGAACCATGACGATTGGGTGAAGCACTGGTGATCGTTCGGTGTTACCGTAAATCACCCGCGACATTGCCCACTCATGCATGTAAATTAGTGACAACTCGTGTGTATATTTACACGCGCGTTGTCATTTACGCTCCTGGTTCTTGCGCTCTCACGTACGTCGTAGATCTGCCGAGTTCCGGATTACTTTTAGTTAACGCGCACGCTGCGAATCCTCATGGTTCAACTACGCACAAGAGAAATCTCCCACCGGCACTGCATTTTAGGCCAAGATCCAGTGCCTGTATATATGGGGTGGCTGGTGAACGGTTGTGCAGCGCGAGAAGTCGTCTTTTTTTCAATCAAGAAACTCGCTAACAGACGCTGCCTGCGTCAGCGTTGTCTCTCGCGGGCAAGGGCGCGTTCTTGTTGCTTGCGAGCTGGTAGAGCGTTCATCGCAGTATGAGCGTTTCCATAGTCAACGCGCGCCGTTCGCTTTCTCTCACGACAGCAGACGATACTGTCTGGTTGCGCCGCCTCGGGGATCGGCGCACACATGCACACACACCGTCTGACTGCACCGCCTCCAGGATGGGCCCACACCCACACGCTAGGGGCACCGCAGCGCCCCTGGCGGACTCCATGCAAACCAGAGCTACGGACAACGACGAGGGAGGGACAGGGCTCGGCCCTAAGGTGCTTCGCCCCTAACAAATAGAACTAGAGAAAGAAAGAAAAAAACTGAAGGGTCCAGATATCTTTCTTGCGTTACTGTTCACCTCATTTCCTAACGAGAGTGGCTCATACTCACTATGTTGGATTACCTAAGTTAAAGATACTATACTGATCCATTAATCTCTCTTACAACTGCAGTAAGAGATAAACAGATCAATATAGTATGCTTACCTCAGTTAATCCCACACAGTGGGTATGACGCACCGTCAATCAAGGCGTTCGCAAAGTACTTTAATCAGTGTTTCGACAAAGGCGTCCTTCCACCATCTTGAAAGGCCGCCCGAGTCTTGAAAGGTCGCCCGAGAGGAATAAACCAATAGAAAATCTTAGGCCCATTTCTCTCACATCGTGCCTCGGGAAGGCTATGGAGCACGTGCTGCTTGTACGTCTTCAGAGGCACGTAGAGGATAATGGGGTACTTCCTCCACAAATGATTAGCTTTCGATCATCGCTTTCGGCGCAAGACACGATGCTTCGCCTGCAACATGACATAATTCTAAACCAGAGCGAGGATACACAGGCAATCCTCGGTCTGGACATACACGGAGCATTTAATAATGTAGCTCACTCGGCTATATATTCTGGTCTTAACCACATATGTTGTGGTTCTAAACCTTACTCATACATCGTCAGCAACACTAACTTTCGCATGACAGCACCTATCCTCACCGCTCTTCAACACATCCCAGAAGTAAGCTTTTCCATCTCTGCCGATGATATTACCTCATGGGTGAAGGGAGGCTCAGATGGACATTCAAGATATTCTACAAGCAGCTGCAGATGTAACGTCAGCACTTACTTCCAATAGGAACATTCACTGTACCCCCAGTAAATCAGAATTACTCCACCGTCCAACCCGCCGTCGAAACAGACATGTTCTTGGACGAGGTTCACATGAACGGTGATCCAATCCGACAGTCTCATGCATTCGTGAACCACGTCTGTTTATTCAAAACACAACCGACTTAACACGCAAACACTCAACACTTTATGCACTACTGTCGAAAATACGCTAAGACTAATTGGCAGAATCTCGGGCAGAAAAGGAGGGCTCCGGGAGTCGGAGCTACTGCCTCTCGTACAGTCTTTCATAATCAGTAAAATCACTTTTACCCGCTCCTACCTTCATCTTACACCGACAGAGGAGGATGTAGTGAACACCCTCCTCCGCCGAGTTTACAAATATGTATTAGGAATTGCATCAACCGCCTCTAACGCACGACTACACGAGACTGGTGTCATTCATACATCGTCAGAAGTTATCGAAGGTCACCTAACAGCACATTACGCTAGACTCGCGACTACTTGTACAGGCCGCCACATCTTAGCTTCTACCCGCATAACTTTCACTTCTATAACAAATCCAAGTACGACATATTGCGTCACATACACAACCGATTACACATACCTCCCTTTCCAAAGAACATGCACCCCACGTACCACACTCAACGACAAATCCAAAGGGCAAAAGCCCTTCAGAAAAGAGTACAAGGAGCGAACAACGCGCTCCATGTCGATGCAGCAGAATACCCATTTTCCCTTTGCTATGTCCTTTCAGCTGTAGATTCCAATGGCAAGGCAATCACGATGACATCCATCACTGTCATACGTAACTTCAGTGCCGGTCGTATCTCAGAAACTGCCCTTTCAATTCTTAATAAGCATCCCCGACGGATGACACTGCTCTCATATGGACGCCCGCGCATGCGGGACTGAGTGGCAGCGAGGCGGCTCATGCCTGTGCCCGAGGAATGACGAGCCGAGCGCAGGCTACTGGCGCCGCCTTAGGACAGGCAGTCCCATTCAGTGCGCGGGATCGTCTTTTGACCTTCCATGACATAACAAATCACTACCGCTGATTTTCTAGCAAAGCTGCTAACGCTGAGCTTGGTCCGTGCGCAGTGGTGTTTGCAGCAAAGCCAAAGAGCTATCACGGAGAAGGGAAAAGTGAACCCGCTCTTGCCCTTGACTCGAGCGCTACCCACACTGCTACATGATAGTGATTATGTGAAAGACCATATAGAAAGAGGTTATGAAAGCAAGGACGGAATAAAAGAAATGAAATATGAAATAATGATTGAAATAAAAATTAGCATACCCATGTTGGGAGAAGGGCAAGTGTAGCGAGAGGGAAATTCACAAAGTGGAAGTGTGTGTGGTGAGGAGGAGGTGAGCAGAGAGGAGGACCGGTGCAGGGATTTATACACACACCCAGCACCCCCCCACCCCCCCCCCACCCCCACCCACCCCCCAAAAAAATTCTCCAGATAACCAAGGACTTAGTATCCCCCCGCCCCCACTCACTTGCTTAAGTAACATCATTTATAACACTCCCTCCCCTCCACCCAAAATTCAAATTCTGGGTAAGGTTCCCCTGGACCGGTGGCAGGGCACAGTTGAGCGAAAGCGAAGGCAGGCAATGAGCAGATGGTATGACATGCCTTTGTCTTCTTTTTCTTCTGCTTGAACACATGCTCCCGCCAGCTGCAGTTTTGCCAGTGTAGTAGCGAGCTGAGGTCATGAGCGCAAGAGAAGCAGCGCGAGTGTGAACACTACAAATTGAGCATTGCATACAAGTGCCCCTGCGCGCACTCTTGGGGACCTGAATTAATGATGATAATTTTGTAATGCGCCAGATCCACCACACAATTTGAGAGCCTGAAATGCGCATGTAAAAGAGTACAGCGTGGCTATAGGCGCGCAGCAACATTAGTGCCCTCAAACATGCTAGCGACATATGATCAATGACGCATGTAGATAAACAGTACTGCAGATACGCCACAAGAGAAACTGACAAAATGTGGACCACGGCTGCTTCATAAAAAAAAAAAAGAAAGCCAATCAAGCGGCCGTGTGTGGGTACACGTTTCGTCCTTTCCACCTGTTTATGCCTGCGATCTACATTTCCATTGAATCTCCTTCTGCAGCCTGTTCTACAGCGCTACTTATTGAGCGGATTTAAGCGCTACGATGTGGCAAGTACCGAGCTTTCATGAAAAGAACTTAGTGCATTTCGCTCGACTTCCCAATATTCTGTATAACAAGCCATGTATCGGTACCACAGTTCGGTAAAGGAGGGTTCAGCTATATCGAGAGACTTATTGATATATCGACCAAATGTTTATTTTATTAGCTATCCTAGCAAAAATTCTGATAGAAAAACTAATAGCCTATGAGGTTATTGACACCAATAGAATTTATCAGTATTAGACTAATAGCTTGTACAAGACTTAGAGGAAAACATAATACTATTGTTCTAATAACCTAGACGTATGAGGCTTAATATACACTATAAAATTTTAACTCCCTTAAGGGTGTAAATGACCTATCCCATGGGCACCGAGTGAGCTCATGGGCGACACCTTTTTTGTGTGTAGAGCAAAAATGGGGGATGCATGTGCTTTGCAATCACACTGTGAGTGACACGTACAGCATTTGGTTTTAGCTGCATTTATGATCACGCATTACACACTAACAAGACACCGCAGGAACATCACACATGCAAATACACACTCGACCACTTCAAACCAATATATAGAACAGAGAACGCTCACATTATTGCACATCTGTACACAGACAGTCCTGTATATATATTCCAGACTCCTGACCTGCTATGCAGTGCCAGTGGGGAAATTACTGTTATGTGCAATAACAAAATAGGTATACACAGGACATCTGCCGATCAAGGATAGGCTAACTGGTAGCTGTGCATCACACATATCTGTTAATATAAACCCACCAAATATTTAATGCCAAATTGCCAAGAAGTTAAACATCTCTAGGTTACTCATTTACACCCTTAAGGGTGTAATTATTTTACTGTGTAAACTAACACAAACTAATAAAGCTATTTAAGGGATTACTGAGTTGCAAATTTTGTGTTTTAATAGTTATCTAAAGCCCTAGCCACCTTGCTTGAGAAAAAATCTATTAAACAAATTTCAAAAAGCCTTACAGAGCATACTGATATAAACTAGTAAGGCTAATATAACACTGTATTAGACTAATACAAACACCTATAAGACAAGTAAAGATTCTTATAAGACTAATACAATACTAATAAGACTAATAGAAAACTTATTAGACTAATACAAATCTCTATTAGAATTTTTGCTAGGGATAGATTCATTTCCGAGCAGATCACGTGTGTAGCGTTCTTTCTTGTACCATGATGCCACCCGGTTGTCATTTTTCTGTACCATATGGTAAGCCAGGGATCGACTGGACAATTGTTCCCCACAGAAGGTGTTGATACAGTGTCTTAACGTGCCTTTGTTCTTGAGTATGCATTCGATCTCATAAGAGTGGGAAAAAGAATCTGTGTGATTTAGGCACAACAGAGCCAAGTGCAAACAGCTGTCGTACGTTCACATCAAAGGAATGGTATAAGTTTGCGCATAATTTCTGTGCAAACCATATGCATGCTCACTTTGAATGGCTAACTGTGTGTTGCAAGTACATACAAGCACTCGCCAATTTCACAATTCGAAGTGTCACATTGCATGCCTCTATTGTAAATCACATCTAGCTTACTTTTTCTTGTGGAGTTCTTCTTCACTGCTGCTTTTCCAAAACTTGTGGGCCTGAGACAGCGCCATTTCTGCGGCAGCCAGTGCAATTTTTCTGGTGGGATTTGCACTGCAGGTAAGCCAAACCCAAATCGTGTGGCTACAGCAGAAATCATGTGACATCTTACGCCCTGACCTTTGTTGTTTTGTTTTGTGGGGTTTAATGTCCCAAAACCAGTTCCGATTATGAGAGACGCCGTAGTAGAGGGCTCCGGAAATTTGGACCACCTGGGGTTCTTTAACGTGCACTGACATCGCACAGCACACGGGCCTCAACATTTCGCCTCCATCAAAATGCAGCTGGCGCAGCCGGGATTTGATCCCGCGACCCTCGGATCAGCAGCCGAGTACCATAGCCACTAGACCACCGTGGCGGGGCACCCTGACCTTTCCTATTGTACTTTGTGCAGTACTGATTACTACTCTATTACATAAAACGTGCCTCTCCTGCCTAACCATAAGCGTGCTTCTTTTGTGCGGCATTTACCGAAAGTAATTTATGAAGTACATGTGAATTCTGTGCATGTTCAGATTTGACAGCTAAATTTAACAGTTAATGATTTTGTAATAATGGCTCTGGGGGCATCATACAAGCTATTACCAGAGTCCTACTATACTACTGTTACGATTGTCCTTACGGCATCTTTGGTTAGCAGCAAGATGACCAACATGGAAATTGATAACTGGTAGGGTTTTACAGTCTAATCTCATTACAACAGACCTCGATAGTGAAGAATTTGGTCTGTTGCAAAAGGAATATGTAGAATACAAATGCTGTTAAAAGAGACTTTTATGTAGACACCAAATGTTAGTTATGGCCACAGTGAAGTACAAGTCACAGACATGGTCAGAGAATTAATTTATTCCTCTCTAGTTCTTCTGACTGTGCTGTCCAGTGAACAATCTAAACACTATGCGTGTCTCCATCACAACAAGGCTGTTGACTTTATCTGCCACCACAGCACTTCATTGTGTTCCTTGTTCATGCTGTCAAGTGATGTTTGTAGTTGGAAGCCAGTGAATTTGGGATATCCACTGTCTGCTGCAAAGGAGTGCTGATCAGCTAGCTGGCCTTGTAATTTAGTCCTTTATATCTGAATGTAATATGTTGTATCAGAATCCATTGTAAAAAAAAAAAAAGTTCAATCAGTGGAAGAGATAGGAAGATTTGCACAACACTGCAGTATGGTACGTTGTGTCCAAATGTCTGTTGTAAGCAGATATGTTGTAATGAGGTTATACTGTATACGTGCCAAAACCACTTCTGTTACAATGCCCCCATAGTGGAGGGCTCCAGGATAATTTTACCACCTGGGGTTCTTTAATGCACACCTATATCTATAGTACACCGGTGATTTTTGCATTTGGCTTCCATCATCACGTGGCCGTTGTGTCCGGGAATCAATCCTGCGACCTCGAGCTTTGCACGCCAACACCTAGGTGTAAGCTACCTCAGAATATGAGAACACTGTCGGGCGCCCTAAAACTGCTAACCAAATCCACAGTAGCTTGCCTACAGTTCCTATAATGTCACCATATCAAATTTTAAGGACATTTAAGGGATTTAAAGGCTCTTCACTTGCTATTGACAAGACGTAATTTAGCAGAATGTTAGCAGGTCTCACTGAAGAGCCTGTAGATGGCTACAGCTACAGAATGCCTTGACCAAGACAACTATTAGAATTTCTAATCATCTGTTAAAGACAGGCTTTAGACAAGAAAAAGCTGTTCTTGTGTTTCATGGGGCACGAATGGAGGTGCGGGCTGCTTGTTAAGTTCTGAATATTCATATCTTTCTTTTACTGCATTTTATAATGTTCAGAAGCAGCCAGTAGAAAGGGGCCATTACCTACTACCACCGAACGCTGCAAGTCCGGCTGCCTCTATCACCATTAGACAAGCCAGTCGGTGCCCGACAGCACTGGGGCTCAAACCCCCATCAGACTCTAGGGAGCGCACAGCAGAGGCCGTGAGCAAAGTACGCTGCTTGTGGATGCTAGCCGAGGTGAAGAGCAAGAGACTAAACTTGGGCAGCGAAACTCTCCTCTTGCAGTAACCATTTCTTGGAGTTGACTTCGAGTCCTACCTAAAGTTCAACAAACACATTGCAGCAATCTCGTCCAAAATTTCTTTTGGATTTCATGTTCTCATTAAAACCTGCACTTACCTTCCCTTGAACATTCTTCATTCATTATACTGCAACTTTCATTCATAGTCACTTAACATACTGTTCTTAATCTTGGAGCAATGTGACTCATCTGTCCAAGATTGCTCACTTGCAGAATAAAGCAATTAGAATTGTCACCTTCAGTCCCTCAAGTACTCTGCTACACCTATCTACAATAATCTCTGCATTCTCCCTGATCAAACATACCACATCACTAAGATTAAGTATGCTCATTTTTTTGCACAGGTCAGGATGACATTGTATTAAAAAGCATCCCATCCTGCTACCTGATAAATGCCAATTCGACTAGACTATAGCCCTACAACATACTATCTTGTACAGACAGTGTTTTCTGGCTATTTTCCAACATACATTTCTGGAAGTCGTTACTTATGTTCAAGTCGTTACTTATAAGTCGTTACTTATAACAGAATTTAATGTACAGTTAAAGGAACATTCATTTATTATAGTATTACCTTTGTCGCTTTTTATTTTAGTTAGCATAATTACTACAAAAATTTATGTATGTATTGTTTTTCTTTTGTGGCTTGTGAATTGTTCTATGCTTTGTAGAAATCGTAATATTTCAATGTCAAATGTTGCTAACTTCGAATCCACGGCCATTGGTTTATTATGTATTTCAGTTTCGCTTCTCTACTGTTGTCATAATGCATGCTTCTAGAATATTCTTACTGTTTTGTAATTGTTCTATTTTGTGTTTCTAATATTTTTTTCTTGTTTGCCACTTGCCTGACCTGAATATAATCAATACACTATCAACAAGAGGTCCTCCTGACAGTGCTTACTTTGGAAACTCCATCTGCAACACTTATTATGTCACTTGTATTCTTATGATGTAATAATAAACTTAAAGGATGAATGCAACAAGACAGTGAAAGTTCTTGTAACCTGTCCAATAGTGAACAGACTGAAAAAATTCATTCATTAAAACACTAGAAGGAGTTTGTAACCAATGCATGAGGCCTGGTGAGAGGCCATTTAAAAAACATATTGTGCGACACGCATAAGCCCTTTGAACATTGCGTCCAGAGCAGTTATACAATGAAATTCAATTATGAAAAAGGCAATAAATTATTTATGATGTTATTACGTGCAGGGCTGTTCAGCGTACTTGCCGTGCACGGCATGTACACGGCAAGTACTTCCCCGAAGGGACTGTGGACCAGGTAATTAAACGTAATTTGCATAGCCACGAAATAGAGAACAGCGAAAATTCATGAATAAGAACAAACACACAACTGTACAGGCCTTGCCATTTATTTTGTCTAGAAGCCTTTGGCTTGACGAAATTCAGACAAAATCAGAACACATTTCTTTTCTACAATATACATTGCTATAATGTCCGAGGGATTTTTCAGTTTTGTGCAAATGAAAAAGATTGTGTCAACAACTACTCTGGAGCACTGCATTTTGTTACTTGCACAGTAGCAAGGCACTTTTAGTGCCTTTCTATAACTAGCACCAGACTGAATTTGTATTCTTAGTGCAAACACTGACCATGGCCACTGTAATGCAACTGCTGTTCTAGTGGGAAGGAGATGCCACACTTTTGTGCAAATGCTGCTTAGCACAGATCTTGGCTAACACTTATCTGTAGAACAGAGTCCCCTGTTCTGTTCCAGATTGCACATGGACTTCACTTACAAGAAGGTGAGGGTAATGCTACTTTTCTACAGCTAAGTGCCCAAGCCCCAACCAGAGATGAGTGCAATGACATAGGTACCCAGCTGGCTATTTCTGTTTGTGCCAGGAGCTTTCACATGTACGCATCACAGTAGCAGCCCCAAAAACAATTAAGGGTTTTCCAAGGAATGTGAAGCATTCAACAAAGCAAAATAGAGTATGTTTCATCTCACTCTTTCGTTTTAAATTTGCACAAGTTAGCTTGCCATGTCAAAAGCTAATCTAAATGCGGAAAAAAAGGAACAAGTGCAGAAAATTACTTTCACTCTGCTCAGGTAAACTGCATGGAGAACTATCAAAGAGAGGAACACAATGCAATGCTGCAAATCCTTCTCTCGAACATCAGCTGAGCTTACTCCTACAATAGTCAGCATCCTGAACCTCCTATCTTCCTCTTTTCTTGGCCGCTGGGTAGTGCAGCAAACGTTATATGTGCCTAGATGACATAGCTGCTAGCCTTCCCTTGCCTTTTTTATTTCTTTTCCAGGAAACTGCAACACCAGCCACTTCGGTAAACATCCACTGCTGTTTTATTGGTGTATACAGCTTTTTCAGCCAGCCTCCACTGGCCTGTGCATAGCAAGTGCAGTGAACGCACACATCGCTGTATAAGATGCAGCACATCTAACAGTGACTGCACTCTTGAGGCATGGCTTTTATGCAAGAAGGAACTCAGTCTAATTTTAAGTGCGAAACAGTCACAATATTGTGATTAACTGTGCAAAGGTAGACTTTGGACAAAAGAATGAAAGAGACTAAGCATCTCTAACCAGCTCACTTAAACCTGCATGTTACTTAAAGGACCACATCAAGTCTCGGGTAGAAATGATGCACAGCATGTTAAACTGTGCCTGTCCCATAGCAAGCAGTAAAACTATGTGCACTCAGTGTGGTAAAACGCCTATTTTAACTATATATCAATATAGCAACACTTGCAAGATGAAATGAAGTGTTCCAAACAGTCAATGGATGCACACTTTCTCAACACTGACACCGTCGCTGCACCATTTGGTACGAGAGTGTACGGAGCAAGGGGAGAATCGCAAGCAGGCATTTTAGAATGGTGGTTACTGCTAGCACTTCAAAGCAGCGGTTCCGAATTAAAATGTTTGGTTAAAGCATGCTGAGAGCACATGTTTTTTAAAAGTTTACAATTATACTGATCTCTCTACTCTAAATTGCAATGACAAATAAACTAGTTACGGACAATTGCCAGGGCCATCTTTGAACAATATATATATATATTTTTCTTCCTTCTGGCATAAACAAAAATAAACACTGAACAGCATGGAGAGCAGCTGTGCTGTCATTCTTCCCCGGTTTTGAGTTTGCTTTGTTTATTCTTTAATTCTGCCAACTCCCCAACCAGCTGTGATTCAATAGTTTTACACCAAGGAAGGTTTATAAAGCATGGATCATTATTATGTATTTAAAAACTCCACTACCACTGCAGGTATTAGTTCTCTTTCAAGAAAACAAAACATTACATCAGGCTCCAAATTTTGATGTCACTCTTTTGCACTTTCTCATTGGCCTACATGCTTTCATGATTTTACTTACAGAAGAGGCACCCTGGAGTGACAGACGAAAGAAACAACCAGGAACAAAATATAGCTCTACATATCCTCCTGAGTGTGCAGAACTTCCATGCCTCATTCCTTTTTGATGAGCCTAGCGCAAATCACCCCTACAGGCTGCATGCTACATGAAATTCAGTTGGTCACAGTCCGAACCGTCCATTTTCATACGTACAGTGCCTCCAAGCTCAGTTCTGAAAAGGCAGCATTTGTGCAAAGCTGGCACAATCCCAACAACGGACATGTGTAAAGGTCCCTGTTCACAAAGCCATTTTCACATAAGAACACCTTGTCATGGTTAAACACCCATGCATAGCGTTACTGATGGTGAGGCCAATGATGGGAGCCAACAGCAGGGCAGCCAAGGGGCCAAAGCCGACGAATCATGGGCTGTTATCCCATGTAAACAGCTTTGCTAATGTTAGCCCAAGTGCATATACTTGATGTGATCCCTTGCAATGCATAAATTTGATGTCTCGGTGCCACACTAGTGCAAGAGTGAATCCAAGGGGAAGCCTATGGCACACGCTTAGAGGATTCCCGTACATACAACATGTATAAAAACATGCCTTTCCGTCTGCTTGCACAAACACAGGCAGAAAAAAAGTGCTTTCAACACACACACGGGGCAGTTCAGTGGCAGTTTAATTAGAGCTATCAAGGCACTTGTTGGCAGCTAAATGCAACACACAGGTTTGAAATCTATCAAGGCATTCATACATCTATAAAGAAACAAACAAAAAATAATAAATACACAACAGAATATGGGCACAATGCTCTCTACTTATGCAGAACATGCAGTCCATGTGGAATGCACACTTTATATATATATACTGCACAACAGCTTTTAAGTGGTGGGCCTTTTATTCAGGGCATGAAAAAAATTATAAGTGTGTAAAAGGTCTGAATTTAAGTCAATCCCAAAAGACAAGCTTTTAACATGTATTCACTTGTGAATGATGGAGTTGCAGAAACTGGAATGCTTCTTACACATACAGCAGCTGTGGCAAGATCATGTTAGAAATACAACTTGCCTTCTTTCTTCAGGTTATGTCGCATCCACTGTATTTGTAGGGCAACACTCAATGAATTGTCACTTCACTCAAGCCACTGTTATGGATTCTGCTCAATAAAACTTAGAGAACAATAATGTTGAATTCTAAAGCCTACATGGGGCACAACTCCCATTTACATTACAACTGCCTTTTGAAGCAGTGAATTAACATGCTTTCATTTTCATTCACACACAATGCCCCATTTATTGCAGCTAAAAATTACAAACATTTTACACTGAAAACGCTACTATCACTGGCTGCAGGGCAAGCTGACTGCCGATCAGAAATGAGAAGCAAGAATTCAAGAAGCACACTGTGAGCTCAGTGATACAGCTTCAAAAGCATGGACTGAAAAAAAAAAATCACGGAAAGATTTTTGCATGTTGCACACCCGTAGTAAGTTTCCATAAACACTTCAAGCACAGCATACAATTACTGAAACAGAACTTGCACATTTGTTACAATCATCCACATTCATTTAAACTGGTGGAATGTGTTCTTGTGTGTATAGTAAATAGAATTATTTTTTTAAAAGTGTAAAACAAACAATCATACAATGGCTCACACTTACACAGTATAAAAACCATTAAATTAAACAGCAGGAATAGAGGGCCCATAGGCACTACAGCTAAACTCGCACATTTGTAAGCATGGTGGCAGTGGGAACAAAACAACTACTACATTTGGTATTATGTTGGAGCAACTGCACCAGTAGGCATCTCGTGCAGATATGTTCAGCCCCCTGTATGCATCCATATTTCTTTTTTCATAAACTACGTGAGAACCATTCCAGATTATACATGCATCAACATGCCCCCACAGGTACTGGGTCTTCCTTTCATGCAAGCATGAATGTGCTAAACAGACACAAGCAGCATTCACAGCACTATGAACCGTGACTGGTTGCTTCTCACATGACAACACCACCATGTAGACAGAATCATCTCCCAACTCCTCCCCAAACTACATGTAAGCCACCACGAGGCACTAGCTGCACGTGTGCATGCCACCATCCATCACCCAGAGGCATCCAAGGCATGAAGCACTGCTGTGTAAGATTATTTCCTAAGTACATTGTGCAATCACAGCTTAGATCTACAAGAGGATTCAAGGGAATTAATGCAAGCTGGTCAGCCCATGTTCACCAAATTTTGGTGTTTGAAAGCAGCAAAATGCAACGATAAGAAAAAGAGAGGCACACAGCAGTCAGCAGTACAGTCATGGACAAATGAAATACTCCCAACAAGTTAGGGTCAACTTAAACGCAATATTTCAGCCTTGTGTCCGCCAGTACATTTGAAGTCTGCAGGATTTCAGCTTGAAAGTTTAATTTAATGTCCAAGTCATGTTCAGCAGCCCCATAATTAGTGTTTTGAGAAACTCCCCTGAAGCTGTCACTCGTAAAATGATTTCCGCTTCATGTTAATATGTTAGTGACTGTACTACGCATCATCTTTTGGTCCGTTTTCAAGCTCTGTAAGCACAGAGACTCAAGCATGCAAAGCATTCACGTAATGACAAACTGGTCAAATAGGTAGCCTCCATCAATGCAGGCTGAACTGGAGCAACGTTTGATTAATGTGAACGTGCCATTCCAGACCATATAAATATAAACAAAAGTCCGTGTTCCTTTTATATAAACTTGAGCAGCACTGCTTTAAAAAAAGTGCAATCTCGGTAGTGACTCGCAAGATCTGAATGGACTGAGAAATGTGGTCACCACTGCGCAGCTGCTTACATGCCGAGGTGAGTCAGCAAAAAGTAAAATAATTTACTGCACTGACCCAACTACACGATACAAAATGGCACTCCCAGGTCCCTTGACCAAACAGTGACTGCTCTGGGACACTTCAGCAGTTTTAGTCGGGCCAAACACGTCACATGACAATTTATGCCAAAAGCATATGCATGGTGGCAACAAGCAAAAAGAAAAATGCTGTAGTATTAGCCTCCCTGAGCAATTAAATAACCGTGACAACCCTTTGCAGGATTATACTGGAAACATTTACACATGTGGCACACTTGTAACCCAAGAAGTATGCAATTTTACAGAAGATCCAGTAAAGTTTATGTGCTCATTGTGCAAGCAATGGGATTATGAAACAATGTTCTCAGAACAAATAAAGCAAGAACAATCTTGCTTTTCCTGGCATAGTTAACATCTTTGGCAAAATAAGGGATCAGGGGCCCCAACTCCGGACAGTGCTCTGTGCCTATGGAGGACAAACAAGGTATAGGTGGATATCATGGCCTGGTGAATAACTGCAAAGGAAAGGGTTCTCTTGCCAACATTTGAACATGCTCCATTCATAAGCACTAAGAAACTAATTACCAAAAGCATGACAGCTGCACGAGATTCAAGTATAGACATTAAAATTGGCAGGTCAGCATGCAAAGACACAGCAAAAATGGAACCTTTTATAGAGAAGGTCCTTGAAAGAAAAAGCACCAAGACCAAAGATCAAAACCAGACACTGAGCTGCATGTGAATGTGAACGCTTTTACATAGCATTGCGGCATGTGCTTTTGTCACATCAGCTTGGGAAGTCTGCACTAAATGCCCATGAAAATGAAAATGCAGTAGTACGTCAAGAATTTCGTTGCCAGTACATGCATACTGGGCTACGCCTCCCCAACGTCATTAACACCAGCATTTCTTTTTGAATCTCTCACAATAAATTATCATACCATATTAAGTGAACAAATATGAAGGGTTGATACTGAAAGGCCACAGCATTCACGGAAAACAAACTGCAGACAGGAAGTTGCTCAGTCCTTCCTACCTCTGCCAGAGTAAAATTTACAAATAGCTAAGAGGAACTTAATGCACCTAATGAGTGTTTCATAATAGTTGAAAAGTGTGAAGGTCTGAGCAGGAGATTCTCAACTCTAACTGCGGCAATCACTTTGTTGTATAGCTACAGCAAAAAAGAAAAAAAAAAGACGAAGCACAAAAAAAACCTTACAAGCTAGCATGCAGTTTGTTTTCCGAATGAAAAATCTGCCTCAAGGAAGGTAATACAGTAGAGTGCCTTTACAATAAAGATACCCTATATTAGAAAAGCTCCATTACTTCCTTGTTGCATTGCCAGCGTTATGGTGTGGAAACATTAAAACAATGTGATCAGTGTAATGAAGCATTCTGAAGGTACCAAGCACCTTCTTATAAAGAAGTTTGACTGTAACAAAACATTCCTCCCTCACTCAAAGCATATCTGAAGGTTGCCACGTAAAAGGCCTGATACTATCCATGAAAAACCATTTTACACAATTATATGCTAAAAATAGTATGAAAATGTCTGCAATTCTTGAATTTTTACACCATTTGAACCCCCATCTATAAGCGGAAAGCTGTGAGGACTCATTGAAAGGATGTTGCCACTAATGCTTGATGCTGAACTCTCCACAGTGAAATACAATACCTCAAAATGATGCTACAAGAAACTTGCTCGCTCCAACATAAGGCAAAACATTTGTCCAAACACTTCACGTGTTCAAGTTTGGCAATGCAGTGCTTTCAAGAACATTGGGACACGCTTGCAATTAGTCCTAACGATGGCACAAATTGCGGCCTTCTGAATGAAGTAGTAGACTGCCAATACAGACAACATGCTGCTGAAGAAAACAAGAAACTGGCCAATGTCTCAGTGAATCTTTTTTGTTATAAACGAAGAGAAACTGACAGTCAAGTGACAAGCAACACAAAAGTTTCTCTAGCAAGATAAAACTTGCCAAAGCTGCACTTTGTATACTTGCAATCTCCCAACAAGTTACAACTCGCAGCATATTCTAGCATCCCCCTGCAACACAAACGCTCAAGTAAAACTCCCTCTCATCGACGTTCCATTTCAAACTCCAGGCTATAGCACTCTTCTTTGCCTTGCCTCCACGCTCATTCCTGCATATCTAAGCTAAAACTACCATGATGTAAACACTAAAAAGTGTGTTACGTCAAATGAGGAGCTAGCCACCCTGCAAGCATAATTGCGTGCCACAGAAACTTCATTAAATATCTAGCTTCTTCCTTAGAATTAGATAAGTCTAAAAGATTCCAATGATCTGCAATGACCTTCAGAATGTACGAGTGTAAGCCAGTTGCTATAGCATTGTCAAGAATAAAAAGTTTACAGTATAGAGAGCTAGACAAAGCAACATGAGTGTGTGTTGTTTTGTCTAGTTCTCCATCCTGTGTATCGCACAAGGTTACATCGCCTTCAAAGAGCTTCACTACTTTTTCTAATGTTCTGTGCCTCACTAACTGCCATGGTGATTTCTGAAGGCAATGCAAATGTCGCACACCCTTCACAATAAAGTTTGCTTTGTACACAATAGACCTACCATAGCATTTCATTAGTATCTACAGAAAGCCAACATTATACAGGCGCTTTGGCAAGAGTTGCACATTGAGTGTGCTGGACGGAATCAGGGAAAGCGCGTCAGTGATATCAAACCTTGCACTAAGTATTATACATGCAGTGAACAGAAATATATATCTGAAAAATGCACCCATACATCTCTATCAGGTAACAGCACTTCCTTAACAGCATCTCTTGAAATAGACTGTGAATCAACATGTGTACACGGAGGCATTGCATTGGCTGAAAAGGTATCTTTGTGGTCAATGAAAATGTGTATAGAAGGCAGATTCCAACAAGTGCGACACAAAGAAGCATGGCCAGTGTGCAACAAGGAAAGCAGAGACAGCCAATGAGACTGCAACATTTGGCTCTGTATGAGCTATTCACTTTGTTTCACTCTGAAGTCCAGGTGTTGATAGCGGCATTGATGCCTTTTGCTCCAAAGGCAATGCAAATCACTGCTCACAGCACCATAGGAACACACACCTGTGGCAGTACGTCGTAGAGCCCATACATTTCGCCACAGCTTTCCACACACTGCCAACACGTCTTGAATGCAAGTTGCCATGCATCCCAGGAACCCTCCACAGTCAAAAATAAAACCTTGTCACAGGTTAGGTTTGTTAATATGCACATCCCACAGCACATCAGTGTCACAAGTAGGTTTTGACAGAAAAGTAAAGCACAGGCACACTTGGTCCCATGGTGCTGGTGGTGGTCTAGCTGCTCTACTGGAGCCTCAGGCACAGCTTGATAAGAAGGCAATGTGGTGCTGATGGGATCACACGCCATGGCAACGGAACAACCATGGAGGCAGTGGTGATGTCAGCATCCGAGCAACACAAGAGATGAAGATCCTTTTCTTTTTTCTTTACGATAATTTGACTCTCGGGCCAGATATTGTTGGTGTTATAAGCCTCACAGCTCGAGTTCACTGTTTCGGACAGCAATCCAACAAAGGGTGTTCTGTACACAAACCCAAAGAGAAGCATGTTTATCACTGCCAGTAAGAAATGAATAGGAGTGGTTCAAAGTGGGTGAGTCAGAGAGATTAAAAACTGCGAAGCTTGAAATCAAGTCACAATCAAGAAGCTGCTGGGGCCAATGTAAGGTCCACACAGCAGAATTATCTACAGAAGTAGCCTCCCAATATAAAAAAAATCTCGCTAGCAGAAAACAAAAGAAACAGCACACCAATTATCAGAATAAAAGGTACAGCTGTCAGTAGAGCTGTGAGGTCAATCAGGAAAGAAAAAGAGAACAGAATTTCACATGCAGGGATCTGGTGATAAAGGTGTGGTAAGGGACCACGACTCCAGACAAGACTGAAACAAATGCTACCGACAAGAAGGGGAAATACTCAGGCTCACATATGAGGAAGAACAGTGGTCATCAAGTGAACGGGATCTTTTCCATTGTGCCACATGGAGGAGCCACACTGCTTAAGCTTGAGTTCATTGAAAAAAATCCAGGCTGGAATGTTGCTGCTAGAGATGTGCAGATGTTGACCAATCCAACAATGCCTTCCCAGCACAAACACATGCACCATGAGTGAAGCACCATGTCTTTTCTGCAAGAGAACGCAATGTAGTCTTTGCTGGATGAATGCGACCCGTCTCTCGAAGTAGACGCATCATTCAAAGTAAAGTCAGGCCAGAACAAACACACAGCTGCACCACTGTCGCCACCGCCGCACCACCGGCGGTGGGCAGGAACAAAACCACTGTCTGTACGTCTGTCCATCTCACTCATATTAGCCTCTCCTCGGGTGGAGGTTTCATCACGGGATTCATCTCAACACGTGCACCAAACATCTCTTGGTTGCTTGGACTGTAGGTGCCACGAGTTGCCCGTTTCTTCTTGGCCATGCGCAGGAACACCGTGGCCCCCACAATGAACGCCAGCAGGAATACACATGCCACAGTGAGGCCAATCACCAGCTTCAGGTCTGTGCTGTCCAGTGAGGCACTGCTGACCTGCAAAAACAACAAAAACAACTGTAACAACTAGTTTTAGTACTTGCGGTGCATGTGCTAAAGTATCAGACTAAGTATCAGACTAAGTATCAAACTAAGTGGGGGGCGCTTGCTCGGGTGAGGGCGCTTGCTCGGAATTTCACAGTAATCAAATGTCACTTTCTGTAACGAAATTTGCTGTTGTGTGTTGGCATGGTGCAAACAGAACTCTGCGAAAGGCGGTTTTTTTTATTGAAATAAAATATAACCACTTTACTTTTGGCGTTTCCAATCTTGCTGCAACATCCTTGCATGTCGTATTTCTAGAATAAGTGATAAAAATGGCATGCTCAGTTAGTGTCACAGAGCCCCTTTAAAGAACTCCATGTGATCGAAATTTCTGGAGCCCTCTAGTACGGCATCATTTGTAATGACATCTGGTTTTGGGACGTACAACCCCAGAAGTGAATCAATCAAGAAAGCTTGTAAAAGAAGCTGACCTGACCTATTTATATCTTTGTGCTCATGAAAGCCAATTTCACTGAAATGTTCTGGCTGGCTTTATGCTAACTTTTTCTTGATAGGATGCTCTTTTGTGTGGAAGTGCATGTGTGTTTCAAGGTGTTTTATTTGGCCATTTTGCACCTCTCTTCGGTAACCAGTCTCTCTTCTCATGGTCATGTTGAATGTTTAAAGCTTGTTCACATTCTAATTATCTCCCCAAGATTTCCTCTACCTAGAAAATACATTGCATCCACTAGATTAAAACCACGAGACGTCTTCACAAGTATGTTTACTTACCAACACGTTACTGTCAAACCAAATGAACTCAAAAGGGCCGCGAAAAGTGGTCGTTGTATGTGGACTTGCCCTCCGAAATGTGCGAAAATGGGCAACCGAGTAGTTTTTCCTTTGCCTGGTTCTGTTGCAAAGCGCTAACAACTCCTCCAGTGAAAAGAGAAGTTAAGCCTTTTCACTTCATCAAGCGACGCCCACTGCATGCTTACCGAGTGGACTAACTGCGTTTAAAACGAATCGTATCTGTCGCTTTCGCAAGAGTGCATAGTCACTGAAAGAAACAAAAAGAAAGAAAAAGAAGTACAAAATTCCAGCCGCCGTAATAGCTTATTTCTTTCTCTGTTCTTTTTTTTCTATGCATCAATCGTGCTCTCCAGTTGAATAGCAACGAAGTGGCATATTGAACATTTTGTGGCTTCTTTCTTGTGCTTCGACACACAGGCTGCTAGTCTCGGTAGAGTTATCTGTGTTTGCTTTAATCCAAAGTGCACTTTTTTTTTCCTGGCGAAACAAACCCTAAAATTGACTTCGCATAAGCGCCAAGTACAAAAGCAAAACTGTGTTCGCGGCATTGGCAAGTCTCCCATCTCATCTTTTAAATGAAGAACATATCGCCGATGCAAAATGTCAGCGGATCTATCAGACTAAGACTACATGACCTTAGTACTTGCGGTGCATGTGCTGCACCACAAGTACTAAGGTCATGTCGTCTTAGTCTGATACTGATGAAGGCGTTGAAGGATGCTGAAACAAGAAGTATGCCATAAAGATGTCTAGTGATGTGCATGTAATTCAAGCAAGAATTTCACAGCAACAACATTTATTAATTAATTAATTTCAGTATACTGCAGCCTCAAAGGGCCATCACAGGAGTGGGAAAATACAATAAATGGCAGAACATAGCAGCACTGAACATGAACATCAATGATTAGCAATGCACAACAAGAATCTGTCAAGTGGTAATGACCTTATGTGACTGTGTAAAGCAATTCTATAGAATAAAGAAAAAAAACGTATTACAGTCAAACCCACTTATAACGATCCCATATATAATTATATATCGGTTACAATGAACATACTTCGGTGTACTTAAAATTTCCCTATACCGCCCATTAAAAGTGCATCCAGATATACCGTACAATTTTCTACGCAACCTACTTTTACAATAAACACTTCAGACGCGATCACAATAAAAATATGGTGCATACGAAGTGCAAAACTCTAAACTGCTCTTTAAAGCATGAGAGTGGCACGCTCGCACATGGCTCGCCTTTATTGTGAGCCAATTAAGTGCAGTTACCTTGAAAATTTTGATAATGCAGAGTTGATTTAAGAGAGAATACAAGCTTGTCTTTGAGGTCCGATTATTTTCCCATTTCGCCCGTAAAAGCTTACGCCAGTTACCATCCAGCTGTAGACAGCTTGCATTACTCGCATCACTTCGGGTGCACAGAGATGTGAAGCAGCTAGCTACAATGCACAAAAGGCTTTTGCTTTAATATTATAGCTTGATAATAAAAAGAATATGCCATCATTTCCACTTAGTTCTGAACAGATACAATACACACAGGCCGCAGGTGAGCTCAAAACAATCCCGTGTGAACCTGCTTCGAAGACGATCCGCCGACATTTTGCATCGGCGATATGTTCTGCATTTAAAAGATCAGATGGGAGACTTGCCAATGCCGCGAACACAGTTTTGCTTTTGTACTTGACGCTTATGCGAAGTCAATTTTAGGGTTTGTTTCGTCAGGAAAAAGAAAAGTGCACTTTGGATTAAAGCAAACACAGATAACTCTACCGAGACTAGCAGCCTGTGTGTCGAAGCACAAGAAAGAAGCCACAAAATGTTCAATATGCCACTTCGTTGCTATTCAACCGGAGAGCACGATTGATGCATAGAAAAAAAAAAAGAACAGAAAACGAAATAAGCTCTTACGGCGGCTGGCATTTTGTACTTCTTTTTCATTCTTTTTGTTTCTTTCAGTGACTATGCACTCTTGCGAAAGCGACAGATACGATTCGATTTAAACGCAGTTAGTCCACTCGGTAAGCATGCAGTGGGCGTCGCTTGATGAAGTGAAAAGGCTTAACTTCTCTTTTCACTGGAGGAGTTGTTAGCGCTTTGCAACAGAACCAGGCAAAGGAAAAACTACTCGGTTGCCCATTTTCGCACATTTCGGAGGGCAAGTCCACATACAACGACCACTTTTCGTGGCCCTTTTGAGTTCATTTGGTTTGACAGTAACGTGTTGGTAAGTAAACATACTTGTGAAGACGTCTCGTGGTTTTAATCTAGTGGATGCAATGTATTTTCTAGGTAGAGGAAATCTTGGGGAGATAATTAGAATGTGAACAAGCTTTAAACATTCAACATGACCATGAGAAGAGAGACTGGTTACCGAAGAGAGGTGCAAAATGGCCAAATAAAACACCTTGAAACACACATGCACTTCCACACAAAAGAGCATCCTATCAAGAAAAAGTTAGCATAAAGCCAGCCAGAACATTTCAGTGAAATTGGCTTTCATGAGCACAAAGATATAAATAGGTCAGGTCAGCTTCTTTTACAAGCTTTCTTGATTGATTCATTTCTGGGGTTGTACGTCCCAAAACCAGATGTCATTACAAATGATGCCATACTAGAGGGCTCCAGAAATTTCGATCACATGGAGTTCTTTAAAGGGGCTCTGTGACACTAACTGAGCATGCCATTTTTATCACTTATTCTAGAAATACGACGTGCAAGGATGTCGCAGCAAGATTGGAAACGCCCAAAGTGGTAATAATTTCCATTTCAATAAAAAAACCGCCTTTCGCAGAGTTCTGTTTGCACCAAGCCAACACACAACAGCAATTTTCGTTACAGAAAGTGACATTTGATTACCGTGAAATCTACAACGTGCTCCTTCGTTTCAGCCAACGGTATCGTCGCGGCATCTGGCAACATACCCACGAGTCGCCAGCGCTCTATTACAGAGGCTAGCACTGCTGAGGCGGGCGACCTCAGTAAGGATATCGGGGCGCTATGTCGCCACGGAGGGCTCGGCAGAGCGGCTCACGCGGGAGGCGCTGTTGTCGCTAGCGCGCACTCCGCAGCAGATCGAGTTGAGGAGGAACAGCAGTGGTAAGGAGGAAGGCGACAGAAATAAGCCCATAGCTACCTTAACGCATGGTGCTTCGCTTTATTTATGGTGTGAATGATTTCACAATTGTGTTGCCTAATCAATCACGCAATGTCAAAAAAAACGTTTCAGGGACCCTTTAAAGGGCTGCGGTATCTCTAACGCACTGGAGGCTCAGAGGAAGGTTGTCTGCATGGCCGGCTGTCTGACGTTGGCGCCGTTCCCCTGGAACATTGTGATGGGCTGCAGGCCGAATGCTGCAGCTTATTTTTCGATACACACTCCAAGGACTCCTTTGACGGATTTCAGAGTGATTAAAGTTGTGCTCGAATAAAGTTTTTGATCATTCTGTACATCGCTATGACCTGCGTTTATCAATTTCTTTGAAAGAAAAAGAAAAAGAAAGACACTTCCGCCGCCATTTTGAATCTTGCAGCAAGTCCGAGCAAGCGCCCCCCACCTTTAACTTGGTTATTATCGCTAACTCCAGGAGGGGCACTTGCTTGGAATTTTACGGTAAATGTCAGTGATGGCCTTGGTGGGGCATAGTGATTGGCTTGACAGGAGAATTCGCGTTTTACATTCACTGATCCCTACTAGGCCACGCTGTTCAGCACAAAAAATAAAGAAAACTTGCGTCCAGCGATGTCCTCGGCACATAAACGTACGAGCTATTTGCAGTGGTTTCAAAAGCATAGCGTTGAACAGGCAAAACTTGTTCCTGAACCAGCTTTCAAAGTAATCAACAAATGACCCCAATGATGGAGCTTATTGCCTCTTGCATCTGTTTGCACAGAAACTTCTTGAATCCATCATGTTTAAGCAGGATTATAGGGATTTGTTGCAAGCTCAGAAGGTGTCCTCTCTTTTCATCTAGACAAGGCTGATGACAAAGGAGACAAGTTACACCAGTGTGTGCGATGTCCTTGAGCATTCCCGTTCACCCTCTCCCCCCTTGAAATGAGAAAATTGAGAAAATATGTTTCGTTTAGAGGATTTTTGTTTACATACAGAGAGAATAAGTTCAGCGTCATGCAATCGTTCTGCGCCACTTGATGGGGATGTTCTCACTGTGGGCTATTCGTAGCCAAACCACCAGACACTTTTCTAAATGTTTGTGGTCAGTCACTCGCAGTCTTTTTCTTTGTGGACTACACTGTGATGGGTCGAAACCCTCCCGCAGTATGTCCTTCTCCCGAAGAATTCTCATCAGGCTGCCCTTGGGAACTCCGTACCTCACCACAAGCACCGTCTTATAAGAGCGACCAGTCTCGAACTCAATGATCACTTCCACTTTGTTTTCCAACGGAACCACATGCCATCATATCTGCACTGTCATGCTCACTTCCCGACGATATGTCGCGTAGAACACCGAATAAAGGCTATAAGGCTTAACTCTACCTGTACACTACTGCACACACACCGTGACTGCAAGCAAGCAACGTGGGGGCAGCATGTGGAGTGTGCGAGAAGGTGGGAAACCAAGGAAGGTGTTGATGCGTACCGCAATTGCGCTGCGCTTGTCCAATTAGTTGCTCTTTCAAGCCTGTTTTCAGATCCGTTTGCGCAGTGGTCAGAAAACTTTAGTTTCAATTAACGAAAAATTTTTTACATTGCCTTAATACCAAACCATCCAGCTGTTAGGTGTTTGTTCCACTGTAGTTCCATTTCACCGATTTCCTTTGACTGAGATTCCACTTTACATCCAATATCATCATCGTCGTCAACCTATTTTAAGTCTACTGCAGCAAAGCCCCAACAATTTCCATTTTGCCTTGTCCCTTCCGATATCATAGCATCCCATACCCATAGTGCAAGCGTGTGATATAAGATTTCAAGCCACTAAGACACTTAAGACCAATCAAAACAAATGAGACAAGGATCTCTATGCTGAAAAAGCAGTGCAGTCATAGCTTTACTTGAACATATGCGCATGACTATGCCAAGTTCAAGATGACAGCTTTTTGCCCGGAAGTGCGTCATTCACATCAAAACTTAACATTAAGCTTTCCTTTGGGCTGTTTACTTAACAGTATCAGCTATTACGTGCAGTGGCAATAAGGAGAATAAATGTACATGGTCCAAACTCTGCGCTTTATTTAAGTCATCTATCAGCCGACAGCAGCAACCTGTTCTATGACAAAGAAAAGCAGCTCCGAAGAAACTGAGCACTAGCCTGTTTGAAGAGAGGGTTCTTGTGAAAGTAGCAACTTTGTGCTCTGCTCATGAGTTCTGTGTCACATGAGTACAAAATTCAGCCAAGTTTTTTATTGCAGGATTAGCTATCCGTAAAACGTACTTTTTTTTCACAAAGCCCGAAGGGTGGTTCAGGACCACTTCAAGGACCCATGACATTGAAATTTGAAACGGGAGATGCTTGTGTCGTTTTAGTGTCCTACATACAAAGGCAGTTCTGACCAAGTATTGTATTAGTGGTGAATGTTCCCTCTAAGGTGCTTTAATATGGTTTTAAAGTTAGCGGATATACTCATCTGAGCTGGCAGCACCTCGTGACATCACCTCTAGTATGACACAGTTAGTGGCCTATCTGCAACGCTTCAGTAGTGGTGTAGTGGAAACATTGATGATTGATTTGTGGGGTTTAACGTCCCAAAACCAGCTCTGATTATGAGAGACGCCGTAGTGGAGGTCTCCGTAAATTTCGACCACCTGGGGTTCTTTAACGTGCACTGACATCGCACAGCACACGGGCCTCAACATTTCGCCTCCATCGAAATGCAGCCGCCGCGGCCGGGAATCGATCCCGCGACCTTCGGATCTGCAGCCGAGTGCCATAACCACTAGACCACCGTGGCGGGGCTGTAGTGGAAACAGGTATCGTCGATGTCAGAGAGGGAATTGTGCACATCATCTTTCTGCTTTGTCATTCCATGTTGGTTACTCAAGTGTGCTTTGAGTACATGGTACTGTTCGGCGTCTGATCCGGCATGCGCCACCACATGCTATGGCACACGGCGTACGATGCTTCAAGACACACTGAGTGAAAGAGCAATCAGCGCATAGACTCTGCTAATGGCGCATCAGCAGGCACACTCTGAAGGAATGATATCTTTGTGATTGTACAAAACAAACGATTATGCAGAGCCCTCCTTTATTCTACAGTAGCATTGTAAATGAAACTATGGTTTAATGAGAGGCAAATGGACCACAACAGCCTATCCTCACCAACGACTCCGACAGCTAGGGAGGCCTATAGCTAGGCGGACGACGCTACCGATGTGTTTGAGGCAAGTGTGAGCTCGCTGAAGCGTGCCTATTTTTCCCAACACAATGATCATTTGTACCCATACATAATCTGTTAACACATATAGTTAGTTTCTTCGTGCCCCCTTAATGCGAAGAGCAACACTGGTAATGAAGCGAGCTGGTTCAGTAAAACAGCTGGTGTGGCTGTTAACCTGCGAAATGCCCTTGCATTTCGGCTCCCGATCGCACGAGAGACTTGGAAGCAGGCACTGCATTGCAGAAAGAAATGGCCCATTTTCAGCATAACTTTGTGCAATTACGATTTCTTTCATATCAGAAACAAAATGTGGTCAATATTTGCCACATACTGTAGTGAGTGGTGATGAGACAAATGGATTGGTAGCCTGGCTGTGGCGGAAAAACAACCAGACCAGTGGTGTGATGTTACAGGTTACACGTTGCCATCACTCTGTTGGCTGTGACTATCTCAAGGTTTGACGCGGCGGCGACAAAAGTCTGCCTGGTTGAATGTCCCCAACTCTTCCGAAGACGGCAACAACGTGGTGCACAACAAGCACAGCGAGCAGACTAACTCACCTACTGGACCACTGAACTGGCACTCTCTGCAACATCACTGTATCTTGAGCTCACTTGATCTTGTGTGTGCTCAGTTCTGACAGCCGCCCCACAGTGCTACTTTCTTGCAATAATCTGGTGTGCATTTCGAAGCTTCACCAAAATTAAAGAAAATTAACAATGCTGGAATTAAGACATCATGGGGAATTTACAGCTTCATGAAATGCATACAAGGTATTGTTCTAGTCATTGCAACATAAAGGTTTGCCACGAAAAAATGAGCTGTCATGGGCCCTTTAATGGCTGGTACTTCAAGAAAGCAACTGCAGCTGAGAAGGCACGTGCGTAGAAAAAGGAGGGTATAGCCAACATACAATTCACTTTTCTTCTGAAGGATTATTGTCACAATTGAAGCTTGCAACCCTTACACAAGAGAGACAAATGAAGAGGGAAAGGCAGGAAAGTTTGCCAAAGATGGGCAGTCAACGAGACACCATGTTTGGGTATAGGGACTAACAGTTAGAATAAATAAAACACACCCACACACACTCAAAATCCTAAAGTATAATTGAGCTGCTAGGTCCATTATGTAGAACAGAGCATGCACTTCAGTAGTACCTCCTGTTAGATGCATAAAACTACTGGACATGGCCACAACACACAAAACTGCCTTTGTGTGTTACATAGCACAGTCCAATTATTTGCATGCTATGTTCCGTCACTTCAAACTACAGACAAGGGTTATTTAGTACAAATTGTACAGAACAAACTGCACTCACCAGGAGCGCACAGGTGAGCCCATGGTAGCCAGGTGTGCAGTTGCAGAAGAAGCGTCCTTCAGCCAGCGGTGTGCAGAGGGCCTCATTGCGGCAAGGCTCCTCGAGCTGGCAAGTGTCATTGTGCTCGCAATGCCGGCCAAAGCGACCACTGGCGCACACGCACTCATACGAGCCTTCAGTGTCATTGCATGTGCTACCGTGCTCACAAGGGGTCACCTCCTGGGCACACTCATTCACGTTTGTCTCGCAGCGGGCACCCTCATAGCCAGCTGCAAAGGTAGTAATAAGAACATCACATACATACCGCAGCCCTAGTTAATGGCAGTGTTGAGGAACTTCAGTGACATGCATCCTTTCACTTTACTACTTAATTGTATTCCCGCCATGTGCTAGTATATTATAAATGAAGTCTTATAGGAAGCAATGTTCACAAGCGATCTTTGCCCGAGTGGCATTGTGCAATTTCGTGCCACTCAGGTGACTTCAAGCGTCTGCACGCTTGCAAGTCTACCCTCTATGCGACGACTAGGGTTATCGCTGTGATGGTCCCACAAGTACAGGAACAGCCTCGGGTTTAAGAGGAGGCTTTTACTCAAGGTCTACAGCAATTTGCCTATTCAAATGCACATGAAACAGAATTCTACTGGTGTCTGGATGCAGGATTTTCGATGTGGCAGGCCTCACAATGTTCAAAAACAGTATAGACAACTTAACATTATTTCGACCCTGACTGGGCCAACTGAAAGGATAGTATGATATATTGGGCTGAATTAACCACCAAAACTGACCACTGTGTCATTGGCCTTATTAACCTCTTATTGGAAATTTGGAGAGTATTTGTATAGAATATTAAGAGAATGTTAGCCTCACTATAACTGACTTGCAAATTGAACATGCACCCACTTTTTATGTGTGCAAAACCTAACATGAAACCACTATGACAATAAAGAACTTTTAAAGCGATTCCAAGCAAGGGTATTTAGTATTCATCTCATTTTTTTCTTATTTTTATTAGTTGCCCTCCACAACTTGGTTACCCTTCAGTATTTCTACAAATTACTGCCTTCTGTTGCCCCATAAATAGCTATAAGTAGCAATTTAATCTATAAATTTACCTGAAATAGAAGACATGCACACACAGTGTGTGACGAAGCTTAGTGCTTCCAAGATGAAATGTATATTCATGCATGCGTCCCACAAACACACTCCCTGCTTCCACTCTTTCTCATAATACCTAACACCCCTTTCATGTGTGAAAGAATACTAGTGTATGTGTTTATCAGCAAGAAAGTAACCTGGCCACTATGTATATAAACGTTGAAACAGCCACATGCAGGTCACGTGGCTTTATCAGAAGGAACCTGTCAGTGCTCCCTCCCTCCATCTGCCAAACAGTTTATGAAGTGTTCACATGAACAACTAATTAGATGTTTGCATCAGCAATTAAAACTTGAACATGCAGCAGGAATTCGGAATCTACACCAGAATCACCACATTAAAATATTCAAATTAATATAAAATCAGTTGATCAGATTTATCTCTGCTAAGTTGACCACCACAGCATTGCAATGCATCAAGAAATATTGAGTAAGTCTATTTCAGCATTACCACACAGGACCTGTATACTGCTGGCTGTTCCACAAGATATACAGTATAACCTCATTACAACAGATCTGCTTACAACAGACATTTGGATACAACATACCAAATTGCAGTGCTATGCTGATCCTCCTATCTCTTACATTAATTGAACTACTTTTACAATGGATTCTGATACCAACATAGATTCGGATATAAAGGACTAAATTACAATGCCAGCTAGTTGGTCAGGACTCCTTTACAGCAGACTTATGTACAGCAGACATCCTGAATCCAATAATTCCCAACATGAAACATAGCTTGACAGCACCCATGGGATCAACACAGTAGGGTACTATGGTGGCAGATAAAGTCAACAGCCTTGTAATAATGGAGACACAGTGTCCAAACTGTTCACTGGGCAGCACAATTAAAGCTAACAAGCTTCTGTAAGAAAAGTTAGAGAGGAATAAATCCATTCTTCAATCATGCCTGTCACTTGTAATTCACTCCAGTTATAATAGACTCATTCAGTGTATAAATAAAGATCTGTTGTAACAATATTTAATTCTACATACTCCTTTTAAAACAGACCAAAATCTTCACTATCAAGGTCTGTCGTAATGAGATTAACCTGTATTAAAATATTTAAAGATTCGCATGGCACCCTTATACTTCCTCTGATGCTATTTTCAGTGCATTCTAAGTTCTCTGAAAATATATCTACATGGTACTGCCAGTGCATTTAGCAACTAAGTCTTGCTGAATATCCCCATAGTAGAACAGAACACACCATACAAACTAACCATCACTGAATGTGATAGCTGAACATCTAGGGTGTGAACTTTTTGCCATAACCAGTTCAATTTCCTTGTTGTTTGCTTACACTGGTTATTGATTTTTGTTGTCATGACATATATTATCAGCTGAACCCTGTAGTATGCTTTTGCTTCGACTCACATTTAAATTTCATATTAACTGATGTCATTGTTATTCCCTTCCCTTTTGCTTAAAATTGTACCACAATTTCTTGAAGCCTTAAAATCTTTTTCCCATTGTGCTTTTAATTGTCTTTTTTTTTTCGTTTAAGCATATTTCATTTGCCATATTGGTGACCAAGTTCTTCACTTTGTCCTGCTATCAGGGGACCATAGGATAAAAATAATGATGATGATGGTAATAATAAATGCAGTTAAATATGGGACAGCAGTCAACATGTCAGCAACCACTACATGCATAAAGTTTGATAAGCACTTCATTGTGCACAACTACTGATTTTATTTTATTGATTTGTGGTGTTTGACACTCCAAAATCAGCTATGATTATAAGAGACGACGCAGTGCAGGCCTCCGGAAATTCTGACCATCTGGAATTCTTCAATTGCATTGACATTGCACCAGCACACGGGCCTCAACATTTCAGCTCTGTGCACGACAACTAATGAAGCTAGCTGGTTAACAAATTTCCACAAGCTAGTGGAGGCCTATCTGTGCATTCACTGGCTTCAGTGCTATTCTTCCCTCCTGCCCCCTCTTCAATGATTCAGTGGTTGGCAGAATAGTCTACCTTTAAATCCTACAATGTTCAACCTTGCCTCTATGGCTGACAGCCTGTAACCCTTTAATCCTTTTGCCTGTAACCCTTTTGCACATGTAATAGCTCAAATGAGTAAGGCGGACAGGTACTAAATTGTTTCCAGTCACAACATCCTTGCAAACAAAAATTGTTTGGTCAGTGGATCTGGAAATTTCACAGCTGAAAAAAAAAAACAGCTCTTGGCATTATATGCATCTATAGGCATCTATGAGAACTTCAAAAGTAATTATGATTACTTTATTACATTAATTTACTCATTATAATTTGTACTGTTTTATAATGAAGCTTTACACTGCACCATGCAAACAAAATAAGTTTAATCAACCAATCCATCCATCCATGCAGGTAAAAAATGCAATCTTACAGTAAAACATGAATGAAAACAAAGCAGTAGTAGTAAACATGGCACCTTCTTTTAAAGTTGTTCAAACATGTGTGTATGGCTAAGCTCATATGCAGTAAATATTTCTGCTGCCTATACTTACAGCTGTACAGCTGTGACTTTTGTCTGAACAGTGTCCAACCTTTTTAGTTTTAAGGAAAATTGGCCTTATAGCACATCACAACAGGAGGGTCAGTTGATGTGCCAAGGCAGCATGCAGGTGATCAGGATTCACTATCACCTGCTGTCATGCAGGAGCAGCTGTGCAAAGTAATCTCACGTTGTGGTGGCATGAATCTTCTACACTGGCCAAAATAACAATGTGAATTAAGCAAGGACACTGCATACAAGGGCTGTGTCAAGCTTAACAATAGACAAAGTGATTCTGAGGACCTGAACAGCATTTGCAAACTATGCTATGGCCATGACGCAGATAAAAATGTCGGATGACTGCTTTTAAAAAGCAGGCCACACCTCTGTGGAAAGTGAGCTACACTGTGCAAAGCCTTAAACAAGATGTAGCAATCAGATTGATGACAAAATGTCCACCCTGATGATGCAATTAATTCACCATAAAGAGAAATGGTTGAGCAAGGGAATAGACATCACGAAAGGAATGCAATTTCAAAAATAATTCGTACTGATATACAAAAAGTTCATCTACAAAGGTTTTTCATCAGGGTATACGATGACTTGAAAACTGCACAGTGAGAACAGCTTGTGATTCAGTATATGCTGGCACAGCACCAAGTTCCAGTGGTTTGTCAAGCTCCTTACAATGCCTATGCAACTTGGGCTGTTCCTGGATATGAATTGGCATGTTTTGCAGCTGAGAGGATGGCAAGTGCAATGTGACGGCTGCCCTAACTGCACATCCTAGGGACAGCTTCTAGACCATTCCAAGAAGTGGAACGAGCACTCAACTCAGTGTCGGAGAGCAGGAGAATAGTCATACTATCGTGAAGGGTGTTGGGGTGATGAGTGTGATGGATAAATGTTCCCTTTTCCTGTACAGATTGTAGAGCAAATTTTGGACCAACCTTGCACTTGAAGTGTTGCACATAGTCCAATAGTCCAATATTTATGGTAGATTTATGCTCGCAGAGGGCAGTTTGTCCACACACCATCCAAACACACAAAGCTGTCACTTACTCTGGCATACTTTCACTATATGTTATGTTCGGAGGCTTGATCCAGCCACAAAGAGAAAAGAAGCATTAGGACCACATCATTATCCCACCAAGGGGAAAGTCTTTACAGTTTGACTTCCAGACGTAAAATAATCCTCTTACCACGCTGAAGCTTTGTATTTATAATTATATCTAGCAAAGCAGACTACAATGAAAATGAAAATCAGAGCTTTGATGCCATATCAGTCACTATAAAGCAAATTCTTTGTGCATGGCTCAAAATAGTGTGCATGCCATTAGCTAAAAGCCTAAACTTCCATAAATGTGATCTCAAGTGCATGCAAATGCACTGTCTTAAAACTCTTCTGTACGATCCTATATGCAAGCACATTTAGCTCTTTAATAGCACTTATATTCAACACAAAGGAAATCTTTTGCTCCCAACACATCCCTATATTCAGGTTTGGCGAAGCAAGAACACATGCTCAAAAGTTTCCCAAACAAAATGCATGGATGCACGCATCTAACTCATGGACACTTACTTCCGTCACAGTCGCAGCTGAAGCCACCCACGTGAGGCACACAGCGCCCTCCGTAGAGGCATGGGGTGTCAGGCGAAGGCTCGTGACAGAAGTCTATGAGTTCATCACAGTTGTCACCCCTGTAGCCATCAACACAGATGCAACGATAACCACCTCTTTTGCCTACACAGGTGGCACCATGCAGGCACGGTGCACTCTCGCAGAAGTCACGTGCACGCTCGCAGTTGGTTCCCTCGAAGCCGTGCTCACACTCGCACCGGTACTAGGCAAGAACAAAAAAGGAAAGGAAAAAAAATCATGCAGAGCCTACACAAAGTGGGGAACCAGTGGAGAAGCTTTTGAATCTGGTCCACAGGGCACTGAAATCTGAACTGTGAACATATGACACATGCATTCACAGAAACTCTAAAATGCGGCATGACAAAAGAAAATAAAAGAAAAACTAAAAGATTAGGAGCCATATTTTAAAATGTGTCCCCAAAGGCAGCAGTGTCTCCTTTGGTGACACAGTATCTTCTTTAGTGCTGACTGAGGGTGTGGTATTTCCAAAAACATCAGTTTTATGTCACAGCATCTTGCGGTGCTCTTGGCATGCAGGGAACAAAACACCATATCACGGTCCATCGGTGCTGAAGTCTAGCACTGCAGGGGCATAGATGGTAGTTTCTAGTAATATTTCATGGAGGATGTGCACATTTTTTACGAAAGCTTTTGCTGCACTTCTGCCAACTACATACATTAATACGTTTCACAGTGAGTGCTATTTTTTATGCATTTGTTTTGATGCACTGCATGTAGCTCGCATAGCACCTCGCACACTGTCAAGGGCTGTGGCACTGCGGTAGTGAGTATGCTAAGAGTATGCCTCGCTTTACAAACTGTCATGCACTTTAAACAACAACTGACGTAACCTTGAAGAACATACTTTCAACACTTCTTGTATTTTGAATAGCTAAGGTTAAGCCTAGCCACTGCATAGAGGCCGGTACACTAAAAAATGTCACACTCTGGCTGCTCTGCGCTTACCCAGTGTGCTCACCCTTGTGTTGCAAGACGTTCAAAATGTCAACAGCTAACGCAATAGTGATGTCATGGGCAAGCAGATGTTTCAGTCACTGAATACACCCAACACTATGTCACCACAGGTGATACTGTCGCCTTGGGCGACACATCTCAGAATGCGGCCCTAGGATAAATAAAATTCCATTCAGCACACAGAAATTTTCCCTTAATGTATAATAATTTCTGCGGTTTTACATCTTAAAACCAGATATAAATTATGAGAGATACCACAGTGGAATGCTCCAGAGGTTTCGACCACCTGGGATTCTTTAACATGCACTGACATCACACAGTACATGGTCCTCAACATTTCACCTCCATCAAAAATGCAACTGCCATGGCCAAGATTCAATCCCGCGACCTTCAGAACAGCAGCCAAGTGCCATAGCCACCAGACCACCATGATGGGGCCTTTACGGCAATCCGGTAGGGTGTAGCTCACAGTAAGACATTCACTGCTTATAAGTTGCGCCTGTGTTCAAAAATCTTGTAAATACAGAAAGGCAGATATTTGTATAGTTCTAGCAGAAGTGCTTTGTTCATGGTGGCACACATTATAAAATGTGTAGCAGCAAAAATTCAAAGAATAACAAACAAAATTATAATAATTATCTTTTGAACAAGAACAGCTAGATGCTGAAACCTAACTGAAGAATGAAAATTATTTATGCAAGGAATCTGCTCATTTCTAGAGTTCGATGAAATGCAGCTAATTCAACCCAGAAAACCAAAACTAAGTGGACCAAGAGCGCAGTTGCTGCTGTCTACAGTAGTGGCCTTCATGACACAGTGGTATGCCTCGGAATGCCGGGGGATGACAAGCAAGTATCATTATCAAAAGGCGATGTTTACTGCTCCATTGCTGTACCTGATCACACTTGCTGGAAGAGCCACTAGTCACTAGTCAGTGATGCATGCTCACAATCGCACATCAATGCTAGGGGAACAACTGTGTCACACAGACCACTACTGAAGGTAGCGGCGGCTGCCGTATTTGACCACTCAGTTTCAGTTTTCTACATGAAATTAGTTGGATCTCATATTACAGTGGATATTACAGTGGATATGGGTGCCCTGTATAAATAACTTCCGTTCTTCAATAGACCAATCTCACCGCGTGATCTGTGCATGCACGAATTTCCAGGAGCGGCGCCGCCGCCATCTTAGTTGTAGTTCTCAAAGCACAGCTGCTACGGATGTGAGTGCTGCATGCTATAAGTTTACTGGCGTTTTTCACATATCCTTGGCATGGACGACGATTGAACGCATCAGAAAACGATGTCCGAACCTCCTGTGGCCGTGTTTTATTTAAGTTTGTCACGCGATGTAGCGCTGTTAGAGAAAAAAAAAAGAAAATAAAAAGGTTGGAATGTAAACATGTGACCTGGTCACGATCTCGTCGTTAGTCCATGCGCCCGTGTCGCTTCGAATTGCTGTTACCCGTATTCGCTGAATTAGTCACAATAAAAAAAGCAAGTAAAGACGTCTCAGAGCAAGTATCAAAGAGATAGAACGTCAAGAGCGCAGAATGGTGAGAACTGAAGACTCAGTCGAAGGAACGATTTCGCACTTGTTTTGTCAAAGCAAAACTTCACATGCACAGCGTGTTGTTAGTACAGGGCTTCGATCACAGTGATGCGCTAGATATGAATTGGTGGAAAACGATTGCGATGAAGAGGTTAAAGGCACGTCCACCTTAGCGGAACGATGACCTGCCCCACACCGTTAACGAAAGCTTACGGGCCACTGCTAATATCGCGAACGACAAGCAGTTCCTTCCGTATAAAGCACGGATGAGTCGGTGGAGTAACTTTGGCACAGGTGCAAAACGACGAAAAAGCAGCAGCCCACTCTACCCGCCGCCCTCACACCCGAAGGCTCGGCGCCGATGTCGCTATGCCTTACCGCTTCAAAACTGCGTCGACATAAACTCTGTAGGCGTATGACCCTATGCAGGCTGCTTGCGCACATAAGATGACACGTTTTGTCACAGGTTAAAATTTAGTCTTTAACTTGTGCTTGCAATAAAATCACACACTGAAAACCGAAACACCGGCGGCACCGGTGGTTGCTGATGCCGGCGTGGCGTATCAATAGCCCTGCGCAGCGTGAAGTATGCGCTAAGCTGGGCTTGTATCAGATGTTCCGTTCACGTTGATGCTTGACTGTCTTTATTGCTCGCAAGAGGTTAAGCATTTTCTAGCCAGCACAATTTTGTCCAGAACACAAGCTGTATCCACTCCGACGCCGTTGACGGAGATCTCCCGGCAAGGTGATCATGCACGCGCTATGAATCGTTGCGGTCACTGATCGGTCTGTCTATGATGTGCCTGAGCTGTTATAACACTGTAGGGCATTGCTAAAGTGTCATGCATAAAAAACACAAAATTCACAAACACTGCTGAACAAGCCATGTGCCGTATGAGCCGGCCTGTCTGACGCACCAGTTCCAGCTGAAGTTCCTGCCGGAGCTTGACATTCTTCGCAAACACGAGAAAAACCGAAGCGCTTTTGTTTCAGGCTGTTCTTGTAGCTTCCCGGCACATAGAGGTAAATCCAACCATCACAACTCTTCAAAATAAGGCCGATAAAGCTTGTTAACGCCGTTCGCCAACGCACCAGCCATGCATTAGCGTACCGCAACTGCCACGAGTACTACAAGTTCCGGCATGCACTGCGGCAGCGGTGGCACAGTGAAACAGCGCAGTGAGATCGGTCTATTAGGTTTGTGCATCTAGCTGTCTTGGCTTAAAGTATAATTAGTCTAATTTTGTTAATTAGTGACCAAATTTTCTCTCCTACAGATTTTACAGTGCGTGCCACAATGAAATAAGCACTTCCCCGAAAAGTACCCAAGTTATCTCTTTTTCTGTACTTGTGAGATTTTTGGACACATTTTCTGAAACACCCTGAATACTGAATGTACACACACAGCAAATCAAAGCAATGGCCTTGACAGAGCACATTAGTTGATAAAGTGCACATATATATCCTGTTTGCTTGTAACATAGCTCTTTATAAGTTTATATAAATTCTACTGCTTACCACAGGATACCTTCCAGGTTTTGACATCGTGACCAGATCTTTCTGGCTGCACACCACTACCAAAGCATGCATTAGTTGCTAGCAATGAAGTGGCTGGGGCTCCTGTTTTGAATTCTCATTGGCGCAAGCAACAACTCAAGGTTTCAACAAAGCAGTGTAAGAAATTAGGCCTTTTGTGTGCACTGAGGGCAGCTGTGCTATGTAGTTACGAAATTGACTGACACGAAAAAGTAATGGTGAATATCACAAGCAAAAATTCAATTGGACTAAAAAGCTAGTTAACATCTTCCAGGTAACACACAACACTGTGCTGGAAGCTGCAAACTATGAGCCAGCCAATGGCAAATGCTAATTGCCTGAACTGCAAGAGTTGTGGTGCCGCACAAGAATGTAACTACTCGTGCGTTCCTTCTCTTGAATTTGGTCCACAAAGCTGAGCTGCCAGAGGAGTCCTAGACCGAGCACCCCTTACCACCAACCTTCTAATTAAATTTTACTCACAAAGCTAAGGCCCTTTCAATGAGTGTGGTCCTGGTACTGACTAGAGCATTACAATAAACATGTCACACCATAGGATGTTTTGTTTTACATTTTACATAACCTGTAGTGTACCATGTAAACAACGCATAGAGGTAAACAACTCAAACATGCACCGTATTTACTCGAATCTAATGCACACCTCTTTTCCGATAAAACAGGTCCAAAAAACCTATGCGCATTAGAATCGAGTGCGATTGAACGACACCGTTACCCTATCACCGTTGGCATCAAAATGGCCGCCTCCTACTTGGTTCGGGCGCTGTCGAACAGTCACAGGCGAAAAAAACAAACTAGCGGCACAACGGTCTTTGGTGTGCGCAGTTTCTGTAGTTTCTATATCACTGCCAGTCCCGCGCTGAACGACGCCACGATGCATATAATGCGTAGGCCGATGATACACGCTGCGCCGGCTTGGCTGTCTTGCCGCCAACCAAAGTCGCTACGTTGCCAATGCAATCTCCGAGATGCCTAGCCGCACCCGCTTTCAGTAGCATTCGCGGGTAGCTGTAATGGGAAATGTTTCCCATCACCGCATGCAAAACTGCTCATCATCGCATTTCTCCCTCAGATCTGTGCTGAGCCTCGGGCAATCTCGGGGACCACACCACGCAATCACGGCAATCTCGGGGACCACGCCCTAACCATGCTTAGGCTTATCTGCGCCAGCCTGCGCAGCAGGCATGGCAGCACGTGGCAGCGGGCGTGAGGGAACAGCGATAGCATGGAGGAATGCAGCACTGCAAGTAAATGATGTTATCGTTGCTTGCACGCGGCTACGCCTGGCAATGTGTGGCAGTTTTATCGGGAAGCAGGAGTTACGAATCGGTGTGCTGAACGTGTTCAAGACTCCACAGATTGAGTGAAGCAGGAAAGCCATAGCACCACCGTTTGAGGGACCGCGGGGGTTCACAGTTGGCAGTGCGCTCATTATGCGAGCGCGTTCATTATGCGAATACGGCACTTGTTTTTATGGATGTGATAAGATTTATTACTAAGGACCTTTTTTTTCCGTGTCATAAAAAATGAAAATGCGTTACAATCGATGTGTAACTTTTTTTTTTTGGTCTCTGGAAATGGGTGCACGTTAGAATCGAGTAAATACGGTATTCATGCAGCCAGCATGATTCATGGACCATGGAACTAAGAAAAAAAAATATGTCGATGCAGGCTGGTAATTTTATTTTCTCCTTGCATAGTGGTAGACACAAACAACATGTTTCGCAATTTTATTGACTATGGTCATAGCCTTCCTTCATTGATTTGTGAGGTTTTACGTCCCGAAACAGCCATGATTATGAGAGACACCGTAGTGGAGGGCTTCAGAAATTTCAACCACCTGGAGTTCTTTGACGTGCAGTGACGTTGCACAGGCCTGAACATTTCGCCTCCATCAAAATGCAGCTGCCGCGGGTGCGATTCGATCCTGCGACCTTTGGATCAGCAGCCGAGTGCCATAACCACTAGACCACCGTGGCAGGGCCACAGCCTTCTTTCAAACCACTGGACTAGATGTATAACTCTAGGGTGTCCCCACTGAGATCGAATCATATATAACCACCTCGTTGATCTTCATTCACGACTGAGCGTATTATTCAATTTGCCAAGTACAGTGCCATTACACTGATGGCCTGCGTCGCCACATGCTCACAGACATGGTGCCCTTATCGGATGATTGAGAAGGCCCCGTGGTGTACCTGACCTGCCAGTCCCGGGCCACCTCTGGGCCATTCGATTTGCAAGGAATTAACATGCATCTAACCAGTCTCGGACCAGTGGGAGGAGCTTCTGGGAGGCCCCCTAGAAAAATTAATGCGGCACAGCCATCCATGGCCATCTGGTACTTGTAAAATAAATACAGTATGCTTGCACTTTTTCTTCCCTTTCCTTCTTGTCCAATGTAAAGCAGCAGGTAAGAGCAAACAACACGTCAGGGCAACCACTCGACCTTTCTGCAAATACGTATCTCACCCTCTCTCTTGGCTCGTGTCACAAATTAGCAAGAAATTTTTCCTACGGAACACGCATCTCCATTAGCTGTCAACGCCAACTCGGATGCCAGAAAGCTTTTATGATGTCAGCAGAAAGCTTTGGAAAATGTTACAAGTTGTGTTATTGTTGTTAGATGTATATTTTTCTGAGAATCAATGAATGTGGCAGGACATGAGGATCCCATCTAAAAACTGCTTAACAAGGAAAAGCTTCGAGTTACTTACAGCAATCTTTCCAATGGGTTCTTGAGTGTAGCACACTCCATTGTTCTGACAGGGAGCTTGGTCACACGTGATTACTTTCTGCAATCAAGAGAGTGCATAAACAAACATGAAGACATACAATCTGTGTAATTAGACAAGGTGCAACAGATGTCCTGATGTGCAGCCCAGTTTACAATGTCCTGGCATCGAGAGAACAAAAAAAAGTTAATACAGCTAGACATGGCTATTTAAATGAAGAAGAGGGCATTGATGTCAGCATAATAATCGTGTAAAATATTCGCTCCAATCTCAGTCATAACTGTAATTGGCCAAAAAATGTCCACAGTGAAAGAAGGGCCTTTCCCACTTCTTTTTTTAAGATTATCACCCCTCCTGAATCCCAATATTCTATTACATATTCTTCCTCGCTATAAATGTCGGTTGTCTGTACAAGTGGTAGTCATACCCAACAGTTGTATCAATTACAACAGGTGATACATGCTCTCGCACTGCGATCGGAACAAACCCACTTCAAACGAGCAGAAAAACTTTCTTCAACTCCATCATTGTACAGTTAAACCTGACTATAACGAACTTCGATAATATGACTTCCTCGATACTACGAAGTTATTTCAATTCCCCTCTGCAACTCCATAGAACAATGTGTATTTGTAACCTCTGCGTAACGAAGTGGCCACGGGAGACACCCTTGATATAACGAATTCCCCTTACCAATAACCTAGTAATTTCACCCCAAATACCTCATTTTAATGTGATAAGTGGCCGGATCTAGTCCTGTGGCTGCCACACCGACAACGGAGCGCGAAGAAATGTCATCGTGAATGGCGCACATGCAGTCGTTGCAACAACCTCGCTTTTGCCGAATGCTGCCAGCAAAACACGAGGTGAGAGGATGCTTGTCTGTGGGGGCGCCGATGCCTTCCTAGCTCCCCTGCATTCCTCAAGTCGGCAACGCAATTCTTGCCAACACAGCTGTGTTGTTTCTTCTTACCTCCAAGCCTTGTACTGCGTCCCCAGTAGGTTATGTGCCGCCAGCACCACTTCCCACTGCTATAGCTTCCCATGTCTGCTTTTTAGGGGCGAAGCTCCTTAAGGTTTGGGTCTGTCCGTCCGTTGTAGTAGCGCGTTACCTACTAGGAAGGCGCTACTAGGAGGGCACAGTGCCTCCCAGCGCACGAGCTCTCTCACTCTTCCATCTGCTGTCTTGTGAGAGAGAGAGACAGAGAGAGTGAAAGGCGCGCTTTGACTATGGAAACGCTCTTTCTTCGATGAACGCGCTACCAGCTCGCAAAGAAGGAGAATGTGCCCTCACCCACGAGAGACAAGCTTGACGCAGGCAGCGTCTTCTAGCGAGTTTCTTGACTGAAAAATACCAACTGGTCGCGCTGGAGCACCGTTCACCGGCCACCCATATATATATATATATATATATATATATATATATATATAGGCACTGGATCTTGACTTGCAATGAAGTGCCAGTGGGAGATTTCACTTGTGCGTAGTTGAACCATAAGGATTCGTAGCGTGCGCGTTAACTAAATTAATCCGGAACTCGACACAATCTATGATGAACATCCGGAGCTTCGCCCACTCATCATCATTCACTCCGTGGATATGCTGTGAATTTTTTTTACTATTTCATTCAGCTATCATGCCATTGGCCTTTGCTTTTCTTTTTCCCCACGCTGTATGCAGGTGTGCAAGTTGACCCATATCCATGCATCCAGGAGCTTGGCTTTCATTGCTCGTGAATACAGCAACCCTGGACTGTGTGCAGCTTTGCGGGATTGTCTTAATTATATTTTTTCTGGTGACTATGCCATCCCTATTGAAGGTACGCTGGTGGAAAGTGTCTGATACCACAGTAATGGCGGTGAATCTTAGGAGGTTGACTTGAGCTATGACTTCCGCATTTTTGCCTCGAAATTATGTGTTCTAGGCTAGGTATACCTCCAGTTGACCCTTTGTTCCATTTGCGTGTTCCTTTTTCAAATCTTCATGCAAATCTGGATGTAACGAAAACCTCTTTATAACGAAAATTTTCGAGCATTTGTCAATTTGTCATATACAGGTTTAACAGCAATTCAACATAAGTCTTCTATTCTGTTACTCCCTTTCATTTTATTTAATTTTTTATTTTTTACAGGTAGTGCAGTTCGATAATAGCTCACCATCAATCTTTCAATGCTCAGACTGCATGCACTAAAATGAAGGTGCTCGACAACCAGTCATAAGTGTTCAAGCATTCTCTCTGAGTTCAAAGTTCACTTCCACACATGCATCCTCCCCAATTGTCTCACCCTGTCAGTGCAGTTTTGGCCCTCAAAGTCATCAGTGCACTGGCAGCTGAAATGGCCCGGTTCACCTTCCAAGCAGGTGGCCCCATTCTGGCATGGACTGAAGCTGCAGTACCAGACGCGCTCCTCACATCTGCAAGCACCACTCACCGTCAGCTGACAAAAAGGAAAGCTTAAGCAAGAGTTAAGAAGCTGGGCCAGTGGTCTCAGTTTGTGCTAGCAGATTAAGATCACAAAAGAAAACAAGACATGTGCTGCTGTCCTATTAACGTTTACAGAAGGAAATTTCAGGCTCTGTTTTTCACCCAGTTAATAATGTTGAATGGAACTCACCGCTCCCCAGCAAACCCAGCAGGGCAGTCACAGCGGAAACCACCATCCAGGTTGATGCATGGCGCTCCTTGAAGGCAGGGATTCTTTGCACACTCATCCACATCAAGCTCGCACCGTTCGCCTTCATAGGCTGGCGGACAGACACAGATGTACGAATTCAGTGGGTCCTGGCAAGAACCACCGTGGGCGCACTGATCGGATCGACAGAGAATGCAGCCTGCCGTAGGCTCGTCTGAGCCGAGAAGCTCAAATCGGCCCCAGGTGGCCGTGCCATTGGTGCTCTCAAGACGATCAGATGTAAAGAATGGCAAGAGGATACCACCAAGGCGCACCTCCTCAAGGCAGCCCTCGAATGGAGAACTGCCATGACCTTCAGCAGCGTCACCGGCAAGAACAATGTATTTCAAAAGGTCCGAGAGACTTAGCTGCCCACTATCTGTCCTGGGGAGTGTCTGTAGGTCACCCGGAACAAGAGTGGCATTTACAGTGGTGTTGCTGATGTTCACCTGCAACTCCTGCAAAAAGGACAAAACTTCAGCAACCTTCCAATACAAGTACAAGCTGATTCTATGAAAAGTGCTATTAGGCAACTGATAGGCTTTATAAAGAAAACTGTACAGTTTAGAAATGTGATCTCGTCTACTGAACTAAATCAAGGAAGACCACATAAACATGCGCTACAATGCTCAATATGAGCCACAGCACACAAGCACATGGCAAAGCGCTTGTATGTTGCAGCTTGCACAGAGTGCTATGAGAAATGTGCAAAGGGCCAGTGGCGCTGCAATGCGAAAGAAGGGGAAAGTGTCTCGCGTGCCGTCCAGCAGCTGGCCTGCATAGGACGAACAGTGTTAGGCTGTTAGTACAGCATTGCAGTGTCACATATAATTGTTATGTCGTAAACAGCCAAAGAGCTGTAGGAACTGATCAACTGGAACAAAGCACTTTAGTCTTCTGGTGAGACCACGCTTCAGAAGTCAATAGGAATGTCGCATTCACAGAATATACACTGGCCATGTGAAGTGGTTCCACACGTGCATGTTTACAAACTGCATTCTGTCCCCGAGCGTGCTGTGAATTTCCACAACATAAGTAGCATTTTACAGTTAATTTGGAACGAGTGGTAGTCAGTGAAGTAGTCATGGACCTGCAGTATAGATGTTATGGGTGGCAATTAATTGTCAGCGGATCTATGTTCTCCCTCATACAGTCCTGCCATTTTCCCGCTGTCATACCAGAAAACTTTAGGGAACCTTTCTCTCCAAAAATAACAAAGGCTCTGTGGAATGGCTTTTACAACCACATTGTTGCATATGTTGGCATCGCATGATTTGTTCTACATTTTGCATGTCCTCTCTCTTGCACTGCACCAATGAACCTGTACCGTCCAATCTTTGGAAGAACCTCCTCGAGCATCTGTGCAGTTTCTTTCATTCATAGACTTCTGTGGGCAACATTTTTTGTTTAATCATTTCCCTCACTGAGCACCAGTGCAAAGATTAGTTGCCAGTTGTAGGGTGCTTTCAATTTGTTTGGTAGTGACGATTTTGCTGCCGAGTCCTCACTGCTCACACAAGCTACAACAGTTGCGGCATGTTTGCAGTGACCTTCAACACCAACCCTGCTATGCGCTATTAGAGACCAGTCTAGTTGAAAATGAAAAAGAGAATATTCTGAATATATATGGCTGCCCGTATGTGCAATAGAAAAAATGTGCACTTTTTATTTGAACGATGGAGCAAATGCCAAAACGAATCGATTGCAGGTACTTAAAGCACACGTGTGTTTGAGATCACATACATTGACCAATTTTTATATCGCAGGTCAAGACTGCCCATATATCGATTAAATTATGTAACACCCTCCTCTTTGCACACTTCCTGCATGTATGTTAATGCTGCACTGGATCTAATGACTACATATAAGATTACCAAAGTGCACATTGATAATTTGACAGGTACATGTATAGTTAAAGAGTAATCAGTCAGTTTGGCACATTTAGGGGCAGAACCCTTTAATGTGTTGTTTAGTCCAGCTGTGCATACAATAGCCCAAGGGTGTCCCTTGTATATTACCTATGCAAAAAAAGTTTGCTTTTAACGGACTATACTACAACAAACCATCAGCTACAGTTGATGAAATTAGTGATAATTTTTCCCGAAGTGGACTTATAAGACGTGCCTTTGCCTTGTTGACGTAGTCCGACAACAGACTTCACCACAGCTGCAACGCTTTTAGCACGGCAGTGCCAGCACGCTTAATACAAACCAAGTCTGAACTGCAGCTGGAAACAGTGGAGGCCCTTGGCAAAGCCTAGTGAAGCCAACCTGAGGACAAGTGTGGCGACGTCGCAACTCTGCTGTATTTTCGTACTAATCAGTTGTGCTAGACCACGATAATAGCTTCCAAAAATGGAGGCAGGTTTCATAGTGAAACAAGATTAAGATAGTGGATACAGTTGCACGGGAAGCAGACATCACAAACATGAGGAGCTATTTAAGCAGACGGTGAGTTGAGTTATGAACAACACAGCTATCGGCAGCAAGTGTCGGGGGAAATTAATCCTAAGTGGAGGAGCTAAATGCTAACAAAAAACTTCTTACTTTTTTTTTATTTTGACTCTGTTCACTTAATCTGCAATTTTGCCTCAACGTTGTTGGGCATCATAACCAAAGTTTTGGAAGTGAGGTGTTCTGGAGCTCCAAGCCAAGCCTATGCCCCGTCGAGTTTCGCTGGTAAATTAGAATAAGTTACTGTGAGAGGTGCGGTTGTGACAACGTTAGAGCTAATTCAGAGTAGCAGTGGCCTTTCCACACCCACTGTAATGGCACTCACTCATTCAAGTAGAACATGCACTGCGGTTGAAATTTACCGCTGCTGGTGACTAACATCATTCATAACCATGCCTGGAATTCACACCCGGCAGATAATTACAGAACTAGCCTTCCCCAAGCTGCTGAGGTCCGTAATATTGGCTCCACGGTGATGCAGATGAAACCCACCCCCTTAGTGAATGGATATTATGGATTTTGGATACAAGAACACTTTCTTTTGGATTATCAGGGTCCATGGTAATCAGTGCTGATCGTATTTTGTAGAATGTGCTTTAGATATTTTTACAAATGTGCTGCTTTACGTTTTTTCACAACATGAAATTTCTTTTTTGTAGACTTCACCATAGTTCTCTTTCACTTGTAAGAACCCTTGTTTTAGCGCTGCTCAAGTTAATTTGCAGAATAAAATCGCAGTACACTCATGAAACTCACCTGCCACTCTCCCAGTGTGGCATTGGTCCCAAAGAGCAACCTCTGTTCTCCGCCGTTGAACTGCCAACGAGCTTCCACCTTACTGTCTACCAGTGACAGTGAGAAGAAAGGACTGCTGACTGAGTCGGAGGCCAACCACAACAGGTTTCCATTCGGTGAACGTGTTCGGAAACGCATTGCCACACTGTCCACCTTGTGCTCACTTGGCAGATCTTTTGCTTCATATCGAAAGGGCACTCTGTTGTTGGCATCAAACGTGGCTGAAGACACACCTGCAGACACACCAGACAGAAAACAAGAGGGGGGTCAACATTCTGCATACAAGCTGTAACAGATGCTACTGGTTGGTGGTAAGGGTACAGGGACAAGGCTGTGAGGAAGATCTGCTGCAGATATGCATTCTCAACTCTGAGACTTCTTGGCACTTGTCATATATCTCATTTTACAGACAAACACCATGAAAAAATGTTACAAAAACAAAATTCCCACTAAAACAAAGAACTTCCAGATCTCTATCAGTCTCCCAAAGAACAGAACATGGCGAAACATTTCACGACAAATACTTTTTCTGGGGATCTTTAAGATACGAGAAAGTTTTCTAAACACAACCAGATAGAGGAGTGTCACAAAATTGTGACATCCTTCCTTGTGACATCCTTGTGACATCCCTGTGACATCTTTCCCACAGGAGGTGCATCACAAGACCCATGCCTATATCCAAGGCGAGCTTGGCACTATCATTTTTTCCACAAGTGAGCTAGCTAGTATCAGATTGCCCATCCATCACGATGCAGCTTGCAGGTTTGATGCTGGTGTATGGGTTACAATAGTCACCTTTAAATCCTAAACAACTTCCACCAAGTTCGTGTAATCGAGCATGTATTGTATTTAATTCACTTGATGGTATTTAATTATAAGCTTGGTTTTATTTAATTCGTACTAGACTTGTTAATGCTGCCTTTTAACAACCCTTTCTGCGCAGGCTGCTGTGCAAGTGATGGCTGCGGCTTGTGGCACAAATGTTTAACCTGACAAATAATTACCATGCACTATGTGCTTTAAATAAAGCAGCTTTTCTGCTTTTCACTTCAGGAATCTGTGTTAAATGTAGATGCCGTCATAATAAACTATTATTGCATGAAGCAGCTCATTTGTTAATTGGTTATAGAATATGATTTGAAACAGCAAGAAGATGAACACATGAAAGAGCATATACAGTAGCCTGAAAACTTGGTTGTCTACCAATAGGGTCAAATGATGCACATGGCATTAAAACGCGAATGTCTAAAATATTTATACAGCTAGTGCTGCACAAGCGTACCAAGCTAGAGCGCATATCTACTGAAGTATGATATACGAAATAAAAGGTGAACAGCGCAGCAAAGAGCATAGTTCGCGTAATGTATCATGTTTTGTTAGATATGCACTCTAGCTTGGTAGACTCATGCAGTGCCAGCTGTGTACACATTTGCAACAACCTGGTTGTAATTCCATTTGGTCCTACTTGAATATAACCAATTGGTTATGGGCTATTACACCATGACACCAAGTGGACTAGAATCCATTGGCCCAATGGTGCACTAATTCACAAATGGGACCAAGTGGGAATTTCCCAATTGGTTCCAATTGTTTTACAGCGTCAGCTGCTATGAGATCACAACGGCCGTTTTTGGTGCTATATTTGTCCGCCGCATCTCGTGGGCAGGAGTGCACAGACAGGCTCCCGACGTTAGTAGCCCTGCCACTTTTGCTTTTATGTCTGCCTTGTTCTTTACCAAGGTACTAAGAGTATTCTGAGGAATCACGAAGTTGTCTGCCACCATTGAACTCTTTTTGCCCGCCTCAGCGCACTGAATAGCTTTCAACTTGGTTTGCAAAGTCAAGGTGCTTGTGCCTCTTGATGCTGTTTGTGCTTGCTGCAGCCATTGCTGCATGACAACTAAAAAGTTGCAGCAGTCCTCTGCACCTTCGCACACCACGTACAATGAGCGCAAAACGAGCATGTGATGGTAAGCGATGATGACAAGCCTCACTGAAGTGAACTCCATGGTCTCTGCCAACGAAGTGTTTAAGACTGCCACCTCCAAGGGCAACAGCAATGTACAAAAGACGCAAGCTGTGGTTGGCTGAGCAAATATAAAGGGTACGAGCTGTGGTTGGCTCATCTAAACTCACGAATGAGAAGAAAAAAATATTTAATAATAATAAAAAAAAACGAAGGGGGAGGCCGTCGGCACCTTCGTTCCCACTCTACAAGCCAATTACGGTAACCTAAGGAAAGAATGAGACAGAAGAAAACAAATGTGGGCTGATCCCTGTGTCACAGAAATCGGTATAACATGAAAGTGAAATGTATCTTCACCTGAACAGTTGAATGTTATGTTTACTATGCATCAATATGAACTTGCCCATTGCTATCAGTGTTTCGCTGGCATGGCACTGTTTGACGTGCATGAACACACATTCACACATCGCCTCCATAACATCCATGACCATGACCATCCCCTTGTTGTAGCTACACTGCCACAAAAAGATGGTCACGTAATAATTGGACATAGTAGATAGTAAATGCCACTCGACAAAGGCATCAGTCATGTTTACCGACACCAGAATTACCCGTCGACGTCGTTACGATGCTACGGCACTTAAAGTAGCAGTTTTCTTGTTGCCATCATACTCGAAGAGTAGATGGGGACGGCGCGGAAACGGCATCTGCGATGAGCGGTGCACTTTGCAACGGGCGTGGAATGGTGCTGCCATCCAGGAGAGGTGAAATAAAGCCACGGTCGGACATGAGAGGTGCACGCACCTCTCCAGTCCAGCCGTCGCTTCACTTCGCCTCTCCTTGATGGTGGCACCATTCTAGGCAAAGTGCATCTCGATGCGCGCATGAGGAGCCAGACGAATACATTGGGAAAAAGTGAAAGAAGCAAGCTACGAAAGAATGTAAGCTGCACTCATATGGCTTGGCGAACGTGCGTTGATGGCGCAGTGACAGAGCATCGGCCACCTCTCATAGTGGAGCCGGGCGCTGTGAGTTCGATTCCAAGCAATGCATCGGAACTTTTTTCTGAGTGTTTTTCTTTGCTGTTCTTACATGCATGTTTTACTGCATCACTTCCGTTACAGAAGTGATGTAGTGGATTTGCAGTGGACCCCAGCATAAAACACTTTCGTGTTAAAAAAAAGCTGTTCTGCAAATCAGAGTACATGCCCAGCAGGAGTACAGTCGGAGCCCCCCATCTCTCTCCCTCACATTTTTCTAGCGTTTTGGGCATCGGCGGAGGCACAGTGCTGTGGAGGCTGTGGCGTGCAGAGAGTAACAAAGCACACCTTACAGCCTGCACGGCGTTCGATATATATGATGGCTGTAAAAATTCCATTCAATATAAACTTACGAATTTCTATACTCTCACACAGAATTTTCAAGGGGATATTAAGAGTTCGATATAGCCAAAAATTTGATATATGTGGGTTCGACATATCCGTGTTTGACTCTATTGTAAAATAACAAAAGAAACATCTTTAAGTTTAATCAAGGGACTCAATCATGAATCTTTATAGAAAAACAATCGAGCAAGAAAAAATACGAAAAAAGAAAAAGCGGAGTGGGGGTATGACCACCTCTATTCTGACCAGCTATAAGACTGCAAAAGTTAAGCACTCTTGTCGCACTGGCATTCCACCTTGTCCCCAGTTAACAGATACGTAGATATGAGAGCTGATGATCCCATTCATTATGCGATTATTATCCAGCTCACATACTTGAAGTCTCAATAGCTACACTAAGCAACCGAGTAAAGCATACAGCAATTCGTGCAACACAATCTGAAATCCTGATGCCTATCCTCACAAACTCACACTCAAATCCTTGCTCCAGATCTTGGCAAGTGCTTTGTTCAGGGCATTTGTTCAGAACACAGGGTTTGACTTCCTCACAGCGGTTTCCACGATACGAAGGTGTGCACAAACACCTGAAAAGCAAGAGAAATAGTAACCATGAATAAAGGAGTGCAGATGAAAGCATGTGGCACATGGAAATACATACGGAAAACATGGACATATGCATCCCCGTTACGTTCCTGTTTTCAGTGCTTCACAGATCAGATTTACTTCTCTGTTTGAAGCAGTTTCATAAACCAAGTACATAGCTTTGTTACTCAAGAAATGCCAATCTAGACACCACTTTGTTGGCAATGAAGTTATGAAACAAAAGTTTTCATGGATGCTGACTTTGGCAAAAGGTGCAAGATAAAAAAACGAATTCATAAACTTCAAGAGACGTGGCTTCATTTCTTGTGCAAACCACTACCCCCTTACATCTAAGAGCAACTTAGCAGTAACCTCAAGCCTTTTCTAGTTCATTGCAAGTTTAAAGCTGTGAAGTGCTATTACATGCACAGTGTGATGCTTGTCTTAATCTGTTCAATGTTCAATATGCTATTTTGTCTTCACTGAACATTTCAGCCCCAGCTTTCACATGCAAAGCATTCAGGCTCTCATAATTTGTCTGGAGTATCACAAAACTATCATGACCATCAGTTCAGGACCCCAAGAGTACGCGTGCACTTCTATGCAATGCCCAAAGTTCGGTATTCACACGTGCAATTCTCTTACGCACATGACCTCAGCCCACTACTGCACTGGCAAACCTGCAGCTGACGGGCAAGTCTGTTCAAGCAGAAGGAAAAGAAAACAAAGACAGTGTGGTGTGCATCAAATTGTCCAGTACATAGTCTCGCAAAGCTATGCATTTGTGCATAGTGTAGTACAGCAAAGGGGTGGGATGGCGTCAAGCCGTAACCACGTGCTCCACGTCTGTCACTGTCTGTGGTTCAATGCCAAAGTCTTTATGCTGAGTTCAGTGTAAAACTTTGAGAAGTATTTGCTGGGCCTCACAGTGCTTTGAGAGGTATTTCCTGAAGCCTCCGACCATAACAAAATGTCGGTATGCGGGTGACGAGCTTGGATCAGTCACGTGCACATAAGCTTCACTGCTTACCTAGCCATGTACCACTAGTGCGAGTTTCACTAATTTTTTTGACAGCGCCACTTGTACCCTTCTTAAGCATGAGCATAGCCAATGCTGCGACAATATCCACTGATGCCAAGGGAACAAACTCGGCCTTCAGGTACCTTCTTCAATATACAGCAGGCTATGTTCAAGACAAACTCCAAAGGACCATGAAAACTTGTTCACCGCAAGAAAAGATCATCAAATCACAATACCAAAAAGAAGTGGTGCATTCAAACATCTCCCACCAAGAACATTGCAGCAGGTTTACAATGGGAAGCTAAATGCAAAAACAGTCCCTATTTTGCCTTTGCATAATATAAAATGGTGCTTCAAGCATTATAACATGGTCTTATCTAAATGGCAATGGTTTTTTCCTGCTGCACTAACTGGTGTGTCATTATAAACTAAAGCATTTTCATGTCACGTGTCAGGATAATTTCACCAAGAATTACTGGTCAGGCAGCTCTCAGGAACTTGTGGTTCCAGCACGTGTGATCATGACATTTTCTACTAGGACAAACTAGGTGGTTCCCATCTGGCCCTGCCAGAATCTCATAACAACAGAGGCCCAGTGCTGGCAGTTGCACATAAGGTCACTTCGACCACAAAGGAGTCTGTATGAAGCATATTTCTTTTACTGTGGATCTATATAAAGCCAACCAAATGTTTGTACATTGTTTGCTACACCCAAGAATTTGTCTTGGCGGGAGTTTATTGTACAGCATCAAACAAAGCTCGGTGCCGAATCTTGAAGCCTAGTAAAAAAATTTAAAGGAAAGAATCATGCAAAATGGGCCCCGGTCACTTGGTAGGCAAGCAGTAGAATAATGCACAGTCAAGCGCCACTAAAGGTTACCACTTCCTGACAACCTTGAGCTGTCTGCCAACTATGAAGGGCTAATCCTACCTAAGCAGCACCATGAATAGGCAACAGAGGAGGTTGGCTTGCAGAGGCTAGCGGAATCACATGACACCGCCTCCTAGTGCCCCCCTTCCATCAATGCATCCCTGTTGCAACTTGTCAACGTGGCCAGCACAATTATTAATGAAAGGGTTAAAATCAAGTAAAGGTGTTATCCAATGCTGATCTGAATATTAAGCTCACAGAAAGCACATGTTAAGAATAAAATTTACCTATGTATTTCATGACATACGCACTCTGTCAATAACACGTACATGGTTTTGCATATCTTATGTGTGTTACGGAGTTTTGTTTCCTGCCGTTTGAGCGTTCGATATGACATACATAATCGCGCGACAAAATCACGTTTCAGTTGATGCAACAGCACCTTTGTGCTGTTACGACCTTCCCTTCTCTTGCTAACCACATCGGGTTAGCAGTTAACAAATGAGCTCACGATGTGGTGTTGATGCCCATACCATTCAGGCAAAGGAACTCGGACTAGGGTGGCTACTCGGACTGGTAGGTAGTGCGCTGAGCTACATGCATCCCAAATAATAAACCATGCTTAATATGTACCTACACAGAGTATTGTGCACAGACCGCCTGGGCACGGCGGTAATCGATGAGGCTCCCAGGTGAAAATGTGCAGCTGGGAATCTAACTGGTTTCAACAGGAAGTAACTGGAATCAACTGGTCCCAGTTCAAAGCCAACTGGTCCCAACTGGACACTAAGTGGGAAGCAAGTGGTCCCAGTTACAGGTGAACTGGGGGGCAACTGACCCCAGTTGGGACCACTTCAACTGGGGACAACTCCAGTTGCCAGCCAAATGGCACCAGTTAGAAACGAAGTAAGGGGCAACTGGTTTCCGTTGGGCCCATCTGGACACCAACAGAACCCATAACCAGTTCTACTGGAACCAGTTGCCTTGACAGCCATCATTAGTTTCGTATCTTATTTGTTTGAAGAAAATAGAGTAAACAATTAACAAATGCATGCACAAAAGATATTTTATAAAATAAAATTAATTTGCGCAAATGCCATAATATTTATTGACAAAAAGAAGCTGGGTAACAGAAAATTCAGAAGCGCCTGCGCGCAAGTTTTGTAGAGCACATGTGGATAGCCGAGGCGAGGCATAGGTGCGGGCCGCTCTGCTGCGATACGTGTTATGATGTTTTGCGCAGAGGAATGTGTGGATATTCGTTGCTTGCGTACATAATTTATGCCCGGTTGTTGTTGAACGTTGCATCTGTGGAAGAGATGACACTTCGGACCAGCGCATGACAAATGTTTTCGCCCGTGACAACACGCTTGTGGATCAATTGTGTGCAAACGACTTGGCGCTGCTTTCCTTGGTGCCGATGCTAGCATTTGAAGGTGACAGATGCCTCCGTCTATGAATTTTTACACTGAAAAGTGCTTCGAAGTTACTGCATTGAGCTGAACTCTTAGTATCAGCCAGTGGCTGTTTGGCGTTTTTGGTAGGGTTGCATGTTTATAGTGTAATGAAGAAACGCGCTGTGCACAGCCCCGCACCAGTGAATCGCAAGTGGGGCTTGGGCTGGATGTTGTTACGATTCCACCAATTATAATAATGAAGTTCGACGTAGTTGTGGACGCAGCGTATGGCGCTAACGTAAGACGACACAGCGGTCAAGATTGTAACACCCAGCCCAAGCCCCACTTGCAATTCACTGGTGCGGCGCTGTGCAAAGCGCGCTTCTTCATTACAATAGCAGTGATTTTCTTTTAACTTTGTTAACAGTATGGAAATACAATTGCTTTCAGATGATGAAATATGTGCACGACCTACAAAATATCCAAGAGTTTGCCGCGTCTCCAAGAAAGCATTCAAGAAGATTCCGAGCCAGAGCACAAGCTGCAATATTTCTAATAAATGTCACGTTTCAGCACCGAGCTACCTAGTTCTGCTGTATGACTTGATCTACAGATTTTGCGGCCAGCATTACCAACTCGGTCACATGCGATGGCAACGAGCGATCTTTTCACTCATTAAATAATGATGTACGGTTCCAGCTGAGTATAGTTCACAATCTTTGTTACGCATGTGTAACAGGGGTAAAGGTGTCACCCCCTGCTACTGGCCTCACATAGGTAAGGTGAGTAGCAGCGGGGCCATTTGGAACCAGTAGCAATGGGGACCAGTTGGGACCAGTTCAAGTGGTTTATGGTCAAATTCCCAGTGGGGACCAGTTGCAACGGGTCCCAGATGGGACCCACTGGCAACTGGTCCCCACTGGGAATTTGACCATAAACCACTTGAGCTGGTCTCAACTGGTCCCCATTGCTACTGGTCCCCACTGGGAATTTGACCATAAACCACTTGAACTGGTCCCAGTTGTTTCCAGTTGCAATATTTTCACCTGCACTGACCATGCCATGTGCACTGGTTCTCACAGTTAGTTTGGTGTGTGCAGGGTGTCTACCAAGTTGACATTGCTAAATTCCCTGAGATTTCCAGGTTTTCCCTGAGTATTTTTGCGAAATTCCCTGAGTGGCACATAACTTTTTCATGTCGATGCGGGTAGACACCATGTCACCCAATGTCATCACAAATAAGGATGTTGAGTTCTTTGAGGGTCAAATAAAAAAACGAAAAAAAGAAGAAAAAATAAAATGAAATAAGCTTTCCCAGGCGCTCAATTTGCTAAATTGCGGATTTTGAATGTACGAAATGCGCAAGGTCGGAAAAACATTGTAAAAAGAATCACGAGCTGTATTTTGGTGTTAGCATCACTTATACCGTATTTACTGTAATCTAATGCACACCTTTTCTTTCGATAAAACGGGTGCAAAAATCGTGTGCGTGTTACAATCGAGTGCGAACGAACGACACCGTTACGATATCGAGGCGCGTAGGAAAATGGCCGCTTCCAACGCGCTTCCGGCGCTGCCGAATGGTCACTGCCGAAAAAACGAACTAGCGGCGCGGCGGTCTTTGGCGAGCAGAGTTTCTGTAGTTTCTATTTCGCCGCCGGTCCCCCGCGCAAAGATGCCACGACGCACATGACGCGTAGGCCGATGATAATCGCCGCGCCAGCTTGGCCATTTTGCGACCAACCGAAGTCCGAGATGCCCAGCCGCAAGAACTTTCAATAGCGTTTGCGGGTGGCCGTAACGGGAGAATAGATGTTTCCCATCGCCTTACGCAAAACGGCTCATCATCGCATTTCTCCCTCACATTCGTGCTGAGGCCGAGCCTCTCAGCCGTGCGCGCTGCTTGAAGTCCGAGTTTGCATCGCGGCAATCTCGGAGACCACGGCCCGACCATGTTTAGGCTTAGCTGCGCCAGCCTGCGCAGCACGCATGGCAGCATGCGGCAGCAGGCGTGAGGGAACTGCGATTGCACGGAGGAATGCAGCACTGCGATGTTACCGCCGCTTGCACCCGGCTACGCCCGGCAACGTGCGGAAGTTTCATCGAGACGCAGGAGCTATGAATCGGCGCGCCAAACGTCTTCGAGACGCCGCGGATCAAGCCACAGCACGGCCGTTCGGGGGACTGCAGTGGTCTAATGTTAGCGGTGCTTTTATTATGCGAGTGCGTTCATTACGTGAGTACGGCATCTGGTTTTATTATTGTGAGAAGGTTGATTACTAAGGACTTCCTTTTTTCGTGTCCCGAAAAATGGGTGTGCACTACAATCGATGTTTCACTTTTTTTTTTTTTGTCGCTGGAAACTGGTGCGCGCTACAATCGAGGGCGCGGTAGAATCGAGCAAATACTGCAAATTGTTCAATAGTATTTTAGAACGTGGCATTCCTTGAAAAACGGGTCTACGAACAGCGTCTTATCGCAGTCCGCGGACATAAAACGCATCTCTGTTCTCATCTTGGAGCAACCAGCTGTGTTGGCACATACGCGGTATCTTCCCTGCGTGTGGCTGCCTTGGGCAGAGTAAACTCAGGAATCAAGAACAGCAAGAATCCCTCGTAAGCGTCGATGATTGATTTGTGGGGTTTTAGGTCACAAAACCAGCTATGATCGTGAAAGGCCGTAGTGGAGGACTCAATAAATTTTGACCTCCCGGGATTCTTTAAGTGACATCGCACAGTACACGGGCCTCAAACATTTCGCCTCCATCGAAATGCAGCCGCCGCGGCCGGGAGTGGATCCCGCGACCCTCGGATCATAAGCGTCGATAATAAACAAGCTGAAAGCTACGCCATTAAAGATGAAAATCAACTTCCGCCGCCTCTACAAAGGGGTGCCGTGCCGATGAAGATAAACATCAAGTTTCACGCGCCTCCGTTGCAATCACGCTGAGAAGCCGAAACCACGAAATGGCGTTGCCCAGCGGCGTTGTCGCAGACCGCACGACGCGCCCAGGCGAGAAATAAGTTCTATTTATCTCCGCAAGAAAGCAAAGCGCTAACCCACTGCCCAAACCACACGTACGCGGTACAACGCGTCACCGTGTGGCGTGTAGAATCGGCGCCGCGTCCTCTCCCTATGGAGATGGCACGCAGCTTCGCGTAGCCGCGTGTCCTCTACCTCCACACAGTCTTTTCCACAATATGTGTGGAAAAGACTGCGTGCAAGGAAACGCGCTCGGCGCACACACGGGCCGTGTGTGCGCCGTAGCGCGTCGAGACACATACAGCGGACTTTACACAGAACAAGACGCGACAAGCAAAGCCAATAATAATAATAATAAAAAAGCAGCCGATTCGCGCGACGGAGAGCGACGAGGACAGGGGGGGGGGGCACTCACTCCTTCAGTTACTGCGAGTTGCGCTATAAACTAAATCGCAAGGTGCATTGTTAGAGCCGGCGTTACAGCGACTTTCGTACTTGAGCCGATTTTCCCTGACAGAAGCCCAAATTCCCTGAGTTTTCCCTGAGATTTTCCAGACTAATGATATTCCCTGAGATTTCCCGGTTTTCCCGGTTTTCCCGGTTGGTAGACACGCTGTACAGTGTGGTCCTTCGATGGCTTGCGCTGAGAGCGAGCTTCCCAGCCCCATGGATAGCCACAATTCCGCTTTCTAAGGCTCTCTTGATGAGAATAACAAGAAGTTTCCTTCGAAGGAAACTGGTCAGCCAAATATGGTCAGCCAAATTTGATCGAAAACCGTGATTTGCCAGAATTGCGCGCTACTGCTGCCATCTATGGAGGCTCGTTGCAGTTTATTTTCCATGCATAACAGTTTATTTTCCATGCATAACCTTCGAGATAGGCAGTGTTGCCAACCAATCTTTGGAAAATACCCTGTATTTCAGTCTAAATTCCTCTAAATAATTTTTATTTTCACGCTACGTTTTACCTACTACTTAAGGGGCCCTGCGACACTTTTTCAACTGCCGTCTGCAGTACCGCAATGCGTGTAGGATCGAATGCTGAGATGAACGCAAAAAGAATTATGCAAATCGGTGGTCTAGAACTGGAGTTATTAGCCCTCGAAGTTCAAAACACGAGCAGACAGCATGAAACCAACATTCCCTTTCGTATTTCGCTCTCCCGCTGACGTCAGTGGAGGAGTCCAATAGCAACGCGCGTCTTATAGAGCGACACCGGAAGACGCCGGGAGCAGAGCGCGCGCGCGCAGATAGCGTGCGGCCGTCAACACACCTGGTGTCGTTTTGCAAGTAATGTCAGATACTTTCTCTCTATCTTACGAAGCATAAAAACTATTTTAGTACATTTTGGTAGTGAATAGCGTGATCAAGCAGACACCACACGTGTGTAACAAGCACCTTGGAGCGTCAAGCCAATCAGAACGCCCGGCCTGGCCCCTCCTATGTCGTCACTCTATGTCACTTCCTGTAACAAATATCTCCGTTATGTGTCGCCTCAGTTCAAACAGAAGGCGATTTTGGGCGGTTTGTTCGCTGAAATAAAATTATAACCACTCTGCTTTCGGCGTTTCTACTCTCGCTGCGCCATCCCCGCGTGCAACAGTTCTAGAATCAGTGATAAAAACGGCCTACTTAATTTGTGTCGCAGGGCCCCTTTAAATAGGAAAGTGAACTAAGAAAAAATATACAGACCGTACTTCACAGCACGACTTGATAGACGTGCCCTGGCACTTAGGTCGATAGTGCATATTAAAGGGGAGTATGCACACCTTGGTGTAAATTGCGCCCCATAGGTGGAAGGCAGAGGGAGGTAGTGAGAATTAATTATTTATTGCGTAAAATATTTTGTGGCTTGCTGCAGTGAGATATAGACCTGTGCGCCACTGCACCGCCGCCGAAGTTCCCAGAGTGAGCACGTCACCGCCACTGCCGCGCAATAATGTGCGGTGTGCCACCGGCACTGCCCCTCGTCACCATACATTTAAAAAGAAAGAAGAAACAACAACTGCAGAATGAGGGAACCTGAACGGAAGGAATGCTATCTAATTTGTCCATGGCAAAATGCCGGCCTAAACCTTGGTAACTAATTTAGGTCCAGTGTGACATTGATCTAACAATGTGCACATTATTCGAACATACTGTAACCTGCATCCGAGGGCCATGACAGGGAATACACAACAATAAATATGGAAGGAACTTTCAATTGTAAAATATAGAACTTTGACAGAACATTAAAAATAGAAAGCCGAAACTGCATGTGTGCGACCGCGCAAACCTTGACGAGCGACGTGACATGTGACGAAATGGGCCATTGTGTGACAGGCTGCTTGGCTGATCACTCAGTTTTTAGAAATCTAAAAACGGTTGCTCGTCACCCAGAAATCGTACAATCGACAGCCAATCGTAGAAAGCTGTGCATGATGACGTCTTGTCGGTTCTCTCACAAGTGTGCTTGCAAACAACTGCGAACAATTACCGAACACCAAAAGAAACCGTTTCTACAGTTGAACAAAAAAGCCCAAAACAAGCTTCACTTGTAATATTTCAATAGCCCTGACAGCCACAGGCAGCAAGATATATGTGTTCTAATATTACACGAAGCAGTGATGTGATTGGCCGAAACCATTTTAGAGCAGCAAAAAGGGCATTTTGGAGCAGGAAAACAGCCTTTGGGAGCAGCTAAAAGTTCACTGTCGAGCGAAAAAATTGCCTTTGTAAGAAGCAAAAAAGGAGAACAATCGGGATACCTTTTAAAAAAAGAAAAAGTTGATATGCCATAAAATGGTTAGGGGGAATTTTGCAACATGAGATGTTGACACAACTAGTCATGCTTCAGTGTATCAAAGTCGACAGAGTTGGCAATTAAACTTTGTTATATAAAAACTTAGTTAAATTTGGCCAATTATGCAATGTCTACTCACAAAAAAAATCTTGACAAGCAGAGTGCCGCATGAGCGTTGTAGAATGGGACACGAAAAAAAAAAAAGTTGGCCGATGATTACGATACTCCGTAATGCGAAACAGGTATGTAAATTTAGATCCCCGCCCCCATGCCACTTTTTTTCTTTTTGCCCATGCATTCTTCCTTGTCATCCAAATAATGGTGTTGCCCAGATAAAGGGGCGACGCCGATGCTATCACGTTCACCGAACCACTTGCTATTCACTTTATTCGATGAACGCGTACCACGTTAAATACCTTGGCACGCCAAAACAAAAAAAAAAACAAAAAAAGGAAGACGAACCGGCTTTTTCAAGCCTGTTGTTGCAGCGGTGCAATAACAGCAAACAAAAAAGAAAAACTTTCACGAACGGCAAAAAAAGCACCTATTCCTACAGTTTCGCTGGCAGTGTATCCTCGCTATTTCACAGAAAGTACGGATTAGCTTCTTTCGAGTTCGGATTGATGGGAGATTCGTGGTATCTATAGCAAGCGGCGAAGTCTTTTTTTTTTTTCCCTCGCCGATCGGCATCGCTTGCAAGTCTCGTCGGCATCCGTTTCTTAAGCAATCGTTTGCAGATAGGCAAGAGCTCTCTGCGTTTAGAATCGTCGCTTTTACGTCTACGCACGCTCTTCACCAAATCTGGCGCCGACGCACTACACGATCGGTGCGAAATGCGCCGGTTGTGAAGGCCGCGACGGCGAAATCCCGCGCGATTTGAAACATGCGTTAACGAGAAGCGCACGACCATCGGCTATTTCTCCACCAATACCAGCGCGAAGTTTCAATTTGCAGCCATCGCGAAGTTAGGTAGGATGTCCCTGAGACGCTAGTTTCGTGTTAGTAATGTAAAAACATGCCTTTGGCGCATTTCGGGCGCGGGATTGCGAAAATGTACCAGGATGCAGCCGCATTTGCCTTTTGGCACAGTTTGGCTCAGCTATATCACATCGCTGAAGACGTCAAGCTCATTCTTCCCTATTTCTCTCGCTTTTTCTAACAGCCAGAATGGTCGCTGTCAGCGCTCGGGAGTAAAGCTAGGGGAGCACTGACAGCGCCACGTTGCGAGACGCGCGATCTGACAGACGCCGTTGGAGACGTCTTAACAAAATACTCGGAAATGACCTCTATGTTGATAGACAGTTTCGAGGTGGGGGCACCGTGCTGTGGACTGAGAGACAGGTACCAAAAAAAAAAAAAAAACGAAAGAAAAGAAATGAATTAGTCACTGTTGTGGCCAAGATAGGGAATTCGTGCGAGGTTCACTCCAGCACATGCCTACATGCCTACAGAACAACGAGATGCAGCCGCTAACGTTGGGGCGATTCCCTTCTCACGTGAATTCACACAAGGGAACGGAGGAGGAATTTTCGCAGCGGACGGCGCATCAAGTGACGCGCGCGTCATGGAAACTTGCCGCCCTCGCTTCGCCCGGTCTCCTCCGCCCGCGACACGGATGGAAATGTATGGCACTATTTCCATCCGCCTGTTTGACCGTCGTCTGCTCTCGATCAAGAGGATTCAGCGTCAAATCTGTCAACATTGGTCGGATTGCCGCGGTTAGGACGCAGGCTGCCGGCTTAAAGTCGCTTTTTTTTTCCGACAACGACCGAATGTGCTTTGTTGTGCGACAGTGGAACAGACGAGTGGTTTTTCCGGCTGGAACCGAGACAAGCGTTGCATAAGCGTTGGAGTCAAGAGTGCGCACGAGGATTCCGCGGGCCGCGCTCCGGCTGTGTGCATGCGACGTCTCCGCGGCTGCGCCGGATGCAACTGATCACGTGACTATTCGGTCCGCGGAGAAGCGGGATTTTGCCCTCGCGTGTGAATCGGCTTTGTACACGACGCCTTTCGTATACTTGATAGATTGCAACTGATTATTGGCGCCAGTGTGTTCTCAGTTGTGAAAAGGGCGCGCGCGCGCGCACTACCAACACCTACAACTGAGCACGCAGCGCCGCTACGGCCGCGACTTCTCTTGGCAGATAGCACGCGCCCGCCACTGATTGATTCATTGATTGATTGAATGAATCTTACTTTGTGGAAGGGGACGCCTCTGGGCCGCTGTTGTAGATTAGTTGGTAAACGAGACTGATGGGGGATTGCTGGATGAAAAGCAACTTCATGTCTTCTGTCTCTCCGGCTAACTTGGACTTCTCGCAGTACATACTCAATTCGGTCGTTTTCATTGGTCAATCTCTCCTACACCACCCTAAACAGCCCACTTTGACTACCGTGTAGACTACCATATTTTCTGTGTAATAAGTACGCGTTGGACATTAACGCCGTCGCACAAGTCGGTCGGTCGGTCGGTCGCAGGACTGCGATGGCTGGTCGAATTTCACCCAATCAGGAAGGCGAAATCCTCCGCGTTGTGATTAGCCCACGCCCCTTTTTTCAGCCCCGTTGGCGGGGAAAAAAATCGAAGCCGACGAGCTGAAACAATCAAGATGAAGGCCTCTTAGTGAGTCTTAAATTACATCAATACACGGAACTATACCTACAGTAGCGATTAGACCAAGCAACAGAACGCGCAAGTAGCTTTGGCGCTGTGCCCGCACACTGCCGCCGAACGCTTCGCAGCTTCACCATGCTGCAACCAGCGTGTGAGCTCTCCCTTGCGACAACGTTACTCGGGTCCAAACGACGTGCTCTGTTTCACACAACTGAAACAAGCTAACGAAAACGCGAGAAATGCGAATTTCCTCAACGAGGCAGTTAACAGAACGCATTTCTACGAAAATGTTTTATGAAATGGTTTCTTTATCCACAGGAAAATTTGAATAAACGCAATTTCTCGTGAAGTCTAGCAGTGAGTTCTCACAGGACTTCACGGTGAAAAAAGGTGAAAGTACAAGCAAAACGCCATCGACAGCCGCACAACGCGCGTTCGCGCGACGACACGGCTGCGGCCGTAGTCCGACGACGTCCGTAACAGAATACTTTTTTTTTTTTCTTCGCGAGCCATCCGTGCGTATCGGTGTCTGCACGCGGGCGTTTCCGTGCGATGTGATATTGAAGGAAGACATGCTCAGGTAACGAGCTCTCTGCATGTCTGTGTGCAGGATACCTCGCCAGGAGGCCACCGTGTGCGGATTCGTGTACGTGTGTCGCACGGGCTCTCTTTTCGTACGTCTTTTTCTTTTTCCCGGACGATCCTGAACTGCGGCACCCGATTCCATTACGCAGTTCGACTTTCCTCGATGACCGGAGCTCCCCGTGCCGCTGCAGTCACCGTGAGTAACTGATTCACAAGCTCGACCCTCGAAAGCGCACATGGGCAGCTTCCTTTCTCTACGGAGCACCGGCGTATCTACACGCGCAATGTAAACGATTGCGAGGGGCAACGATAGATAATCTCACCTACAGCGTCAGCGATAAAACTTTGTAGCGACCGCAACGAGTCTGATTCACGCCAGTGGCACACTCCGCTGCCGTTATGCGGCCACACACCCGGTAACAATCGCAGGGTCACTGCACGATATTGCGAGCACGCGGAGGTGCGTTATGTTCACTATGTGCGCTCTTCAATAACTCGCGGAGTGTCCACGGGGGCGTATAATTATTATCGTTCCGTCTTCTGAGCACACGGCCTACGTCCGACCTTAGGAAACTGGACAGACACGGCAGAATCGCACTTATGAAGTTATAGACACACGGGCAACATGGCTGACGATTTCGTTCAATTGGGACAGGTTCCTTCTCCGCGCGCATTAACTGCAAGACAGAGACACTTAATTGATAACACAATAGAAAAGTGGAGGGGGGGGGGAGGGGGTAGTGGGCGCACGATAACCGTCCCTCCGGAGAGGACACCTAAAGAATGCGCGGAGACGCCCCCCCCCCCCCCCATACAGAAAGGGGCGGCGGAGGGACAAGGGGGGATGAACCTCATTCCCCCACTCCCCCCAGTTTGCACACGTACCTTATAGCATTCATCATTTAAATGATGACGTACACTTCTGGAATGAACCGTATTTTGCGTCGCTACCAAAACGGTAACACAGCAATGACCGATTTTGTATGCCTCAATACCCCTCCTCTGAGGCATTATTAACGCGTCCGCGGCTTCGACTCGTCCCGGTTATTCTGTGTACGAGCAACATTTATTCATATTAACACCGCGTACGAGCCTCGAAAGGTCGCAGGCACTGTTTGAAATTATCCCGATATCCCAAACCCGAATGTATTACTCACCGAGTTCTTAAACTGTACACGAAAAACTGCGTCCTCTAAAATTATGAATGACGATATATGACTACACTGCTCTATCGTCGCAGCCGAAAAAAAAAATAACACACTAAATAATAGTGTCAATCCCACGTGCGTCCGAATCACACAGCCAGTAACAGAATGGAGCAGAAATAAGCGCGCGGTTGCATATCCAAATTTAGTACTCAATGCCCCTCCAACAGAGAGTATACACAGAGGAAAGGAGGCAACCCAGGCAGGTGCACTGGACTCACTCGTAGGCATTCCAGATGTCCTTGCATGTGCCATTATTGCGGCAGGGTGGGTCCCGAGTGTTGTTGCAGACGTCATCGCCTACTACTCCGTTCTGCACGTTCAGACTTTGCACTGATTCGGCCAAAGAGTTATTACTGTCGATCCCCTGCGGATCTTCGGTCTTGAGAAGCTGGATGGGCCGGTCATTGAGCTGCGAACAACCAACGAAGACAGCACAAATAAGATACGCCGACAAGCCAACTCCGCCCTGCATTCCAGCAATGGCAGTAGCTCGAAGGGCAGATTTATGTTATCCTTAAGCCCTTCGAGGTAGCTTTAAAGCGACCCGTCCCGAAAGGTCGCTGAAGTGCGTACACATGTGCGCCGTTGAGGTATACTGGCCTACTGAAACGATGTACATCGCTTGGCAAGTGCTGCCAGCTCTTGGAGGACCCCAAAAGCTTTCTTTATCTAGTCATTCGGTACACAGAACAACGTTTATTTTTATCGCATCTCGCATTCCGAGAGCTTACGCCGCCACTCACACGATAGCACTGTCTGCTCGATCTTCCCGTGAAGGAGAAAAAAAAACTTTTTTTTTTAACCTTGCTTCACCTACCTTGATGTTGAATGCCCGAGTTGAAGCAGCCGTTTTGCTCGGGCTACCGTTTTTGTTAGGGAAGCATACACAGCGGCGACAGCTTCTTTCCGTGTGCTTTCAACAATGACCGAGTTTTTTGCATTTTGCTTTACAGTTAACTTGCACACACTCTTAATTAAAGAGTGTATGCAAGTTAACTATAGTAATGCATTGAAAGCTTACAGTGAAGGCTCAGTAAGTGGTCTACAACCGCAAATAATAAATCCCCAGAGCCCATCATAGGTTGAAAATTCAAAAGAACAAAGAAAATACCCTAAACTGTTGCAACATATCAGGCATCAGTGTATAGCGACGTTAAATCCCGGGGGAGGGGGGCGGGGGGAGCAACTTCAAATTTTGTCTAATGAGAATACAAAAGAAAGTCTGTATGTGACTCGAAAAGGAGCTAAACATTCAGGCTATGCATTTCATCCAGTTAGCACATTTCCCTTTATCCATTTTTCTTCCGAGAAGTGGAAAGGGGGTGTATCATATCTGCTTGTGCGTGCTGTTATCTTTGCCCCTGAGCACAAATGTGCCAGTGTTTCATGTCATGTTACCTCCATTCCTTTTCATTCACATTAACATTCTTGCTCAATCTAGCTTTAAATACGATGCAATAAACGGTTGGATCGGTTCCTTCGACAGAGCACCGTTGCCAAAGCGTTGCCATAGCAGCATCAGCAATATTTTTATTGTTTTTTGGTTTCACAGTTTGGCTTACCAAACACCAGGGGACAAATTGGCGCAATTGTCGCTTACCTAGGGGCCAGCTAGCCCTGGCCGTGCCCCAGCGTCCTTGCGCTCCCAAAACGACTGTGTGACACTGCGGGGCGGCATGGTACTATTTGGCGACGTTTCGGTAAGACATTTTTAAGTGTAAAGGTTTAGTGAACTCGAGTTTGCTTTAAAAGAATAAATTTACTTGAAAACTAGAACGTATGAAAATAGTTAGAAACCGTGCGGTGCCAAGGGGAACATATACAGTAACTCCAGCAAAGCTGCAGCACGGTTCGTTTTCCTGCGGCCTCCGAGGGCTCGCCAGTCTCGGAGGCCAGCTGGCCACTAACACGACGTCAGCTGCCTAGTTTAGGGGAACGCGCGCAGTGAAACCGAAACAGCGTTTTTTATCGCTCTAAATCAACCCACATGATACAACGGAACAATGCGTATTTTTGATGGGAGGGTCAGGATCCCGAATAGGAATTAGTACAAAATCTTCAGAAAACGTTTCACGACCCCTTTAAGTTTTCGCACTGGTGGTTGTGTTGTCCAAAAGGCTGATGACCGGTGGCACGATGGCCGGTTATGAATCCACAAATTTAGGCATGCCACTTAACATACCAGTAACCAGGTGGGTCGGCTAGTTCGACACACCCTAGCAATTGTGGCGACCTGGGAAATAAAGAGGGAAGAAGGGGGGGGGGGGGGTGCTCTATAATGGAAATTAGCAAAAATATATATCTTATTCAAGCGAAGCTTGTATTCGTGAAATATGGAGCGCGCCGCCTGCTGAACGCCATGCCCCTATAAAAGTGCTTCGCTACCTTACTGCCAAGCGCTCATTTGACTTCACGCGAGAAGAGCACGCACCGCGCAGTTGGATTTCATTTTCACCTTTGCGCTTTCTCTCTCTCTCTCTTTGCTTATGAAAAAATATTCTCGCATTTGCTGGGCATTTCTACTATCAGGAGCCATTACCTTGGCACATGGTCAAAAAAAAAAAAAGTCGGAGTTCGCCTTTAATCCATTCCAACCCCCTTAAAGGAGTAGTGACACAAATTTTTTACATCCTCGTATTATTGCGGTAAATGAAAGCGCTGGCATGTAGTACCTCAAAAAGAGTACCATGGTGCTTCGCAAGGCAATGAATATATTTTTAATACTGCTTCCTTAAAAGCCCACTTTCGGTTTCGATTTCGAGGGGGCGGTTTCCTAGTGACGTGTCAACATAGCCGGACGGCGTCCGAGTCACGTAGTGAAAGAAATTCGTGATAGCGTCGCTACAAATCTGTCGTATGTGGTCACTTACACGTGGGGCACGCAAAAAACGACGATTTCACGGTCGTCCAGTGATTCTGACAGCGATTTCGGCTATTTTAATAGACTGTGCTCATACGTCATCGTAGTGTCCATTGCGCTGGGGCTGGCTTGCAGTGCTTGGCGACGAAAACTTTAAAACCAAACTAAAATATTTTATACGTGTTTCCTGGCTTCCTTGTTTGGAGGGCGTTAACAATACATGGCGAGGAAACGAAAAATGCACATTTTGAGTCGCCGCAAAATAGTGTCAGTACTCCTTTAAAGTGACAGCCTCACTGCCGCAATCTTGAAACTTTAATATTTTGCCACCAGGCCACGCCACTAGGTCAGGGCAGCGGGAAAAAAGATAATTTGGAATGGAGGCAGGCGTCAGCGCAACACGGAGTGAGGAGGATCGAGACGCGCACCAGGCTGGAAACGTTCGAGCTAGCTTGGAACAGCGCACTGATCCCCACTAAGGGGCAACCTAGTGGAGATCAGTGCGACAGCGCGATGATGATGATGGTGGTGGTGGTGGTTCGGTTAAAGGAGCCCTGCGACACAAATTGAGCAGTTTTTATCACTTATTGTAGAACTGTTGCACGCGGGGATGTCGCAGAGAGAGTAGAAACGCCGAAAGCAAAGTGGCTATAATTTTATTTCAGCGAACAAACCACCCAAAATCGCCTCTTGTTTGAACTGAGGCGACACACAACGGAGATTTTTGTTACAGGAAGTGACGTGGAGTGACGACATTGGCGGGGCCAGGCTGGGCGTTCTGATTGGCTTGACGCTCCAAGGTGCTTGTTAAACACGTGTGGTGCCTGCTTGGTCACGCTATTCAGTACCAAAATATACTAAAATAGTTTTTATGCTTCGTAAGATAGAGAGAAAGTACCTGACATTACTTGCAAAACAACACCAGGTGTGTTGACGGCCGGACGCTATCTGCGCGCGCGCGCTCTGCTCCCGGTATGTTCCTGTGTCGCTCTATAAGACGCGCGTTGCTATTGGACGTGACCGTTGACGTCAGCGGGAGAGCGAAATACGAAAGGGAATGCTGTTTTTATGCTGTCTGCTCGTGTTTTGAACTTCGAGGACTAATAACTCCAGTTCTAACTCACCGATTTGCATAATTCTTTTTGCGTTCAACTCAGCATTCGATCCTACACACACTGCAGTACTGCAGACGGCAGTTGAAAAAGTGTCGCAGGGCCCCTTTAAGGAAACTACGCTAATTTCTGCAGACCGTGTAGGGAGCACGGCTAAGCGTCCGTGGGGGCAGGGGGAGGGGACTGAAAGAGATCGAAAGGCTTTCTGAGAAAGGCCGAAGTGGAGGGCTCGGAAATTTTGACCACCTGACAACGCGCAGCAAACGGGCCTCTGGCATTTTCAACTCCATCGAAAATGCGACCGCCGCGGCCAGGATTGAACCCGCGTTTTTTATGGGTGGCAGCCGAGCACCATAACCACTACACCACCACGGTGAACCTTTCGCTCACTGTGGGCGAGGGGGGGTTCACAAAGAAGAAGAAACGAGCGGAAGACACACATAACTGTAGTTTTTTTCCCCCTGTTATTGTGTCCCGGACAGCGCGATGAATGGGATGTACACAACAGGGGGAACAGACTACAATGACGTGTATCTTCCGTTCGTTTCTTGTCTTCTTTGTGAAGCGGAATCAGGCTGCAAAGCGGAAACTTGAGACGGATTCATTAATATCATTCGCTTATAACAAGGCGAAACTTGTAGTTGCGCTTTTTGACGCCAGTCTTCGTAGCGGTGACTGTGCGATGCATCTGTTTCCACTAAATTTAGCAGATGTGTCCCGCATATAAAACGGAAAAATGTAGGGTGTACTTTGGAAGTACAGCCTTCTGCCTTTGTTGTCCTTCGCGTTGCTAAAGGGTCCGCCATGCCACCCTTCGCGTCCATAGGAAGTCTGCTGCCCTTGAATGAACAGCCACATTCACATAGAAAGCGGTGTACGAGAAGGGGATAGCACTCAAACGCTTGCGTGTAACGTACGTGCGTATATGAATTAATTCACATGAACAAAGAATGAATTCTCAGCGTTCCCTGGGAATCTCTATGTGTCGAAGGAATCACAAGACTTACACACAATCAAAGTATACTGATAACATTCTACTTGCAGTGCACAAGGAAGGCGCAGCGCCCAAACATTTTGGAGCATCCCCACGTTTGTTAAGTGAAGCGTCACTGCAACATTTTTTTCTGTTCGGAGACTTCGCGAAAAGAAATGGCGGGAAACTCTGCTTGATTGATTTTCGAAGGGACGATGGTTACATGAAAAAGATTGTGGGAAACGTGGTGAGACCATCATGCGAGTACGATGATAACGCACACAAATGCCACACATCTTTCAACAAAGACTACCTGATCTCTTAAATGGTCTTAAATCTTCAATGGATGTCAGAACATGTGACATTTGGTTAGCTGAGCAATGCTACAGGTCACACAGTCATCCGTACTTTCCCCTGGGATCGGGAAAATAGGCCTTGCTCATTGTTCACAGCTAATCGTATTGGTGAACTGGAGTCGCATAGAAAAGGCACAGTACCACGCCGAACACATCACGCTCTCACCGCATGGCTAAGGTACACTTTCCAGATATCGTCACACGGGTTTGAAGTACAGAAGGCGAAGGCAAGTTTTGTGTGCAGTTCAAGAATGCTTTGACAGACACTTGTGAACAAAAGCGAACACACAGGGTGTTTCCGGCAGTGGCGCACCGACAGGGGGGGGGGGGGGGTTCGGGGGTTGTAACCCCCGTGAAGCCGACCTGACACCCCTCCCGCTCCGTAACTGCTCCCATGTCCTAGAAGAATGTGGAGCTGATGTCTACAAAACGCTGAAAAAAAAAATAAAAATAATCATCATCACTGATGTCACTATTATTTGGCATTTTCTTTACTTTTTTACACACTCAACAACTGTGTAATCGCTTGCCCGGCCCTTCGTGAAAAATTGAACCCTCCCCCCCCCCCCCTTCTGGCAGAGTTCCTGGGCGCACTACTGGTTTCCAGAATATTTATCTGCAAATCTCTTTGGCACAACCTGACCAGCTGGAGTACTGTACTCAGGATACACCGCGAGCTTTATTTCTTGCTTTTTCTCACAGTAGTCCCAGTTGAGTGTGCTCCCATAGGACTATGCTGAAGGCGTGGTTACAGAAACTAGGGAGTAGCGTATGTATAGGTCTTTGGTAGTTCTGGTAGTCACAAGTGGTTGAAAGAACATGGCTGTTATGTTGGAAAGTGTTGTTGGCCCACAGACATGCGCCTAGGTAGCAGGAGTAATCGGCAGCCTCTAACAGGTGATACTTGCTTATTGTTGAGGAGTAATACAGTAAGTGTATTTTTAACTATGCAAATATATACAAATGGTGGGAAAGTTTCTAGATATTGCCGTATGAGCCTGGGAAAACGAAAAAGGCAAGGGCAAGCAATTGTGTGCGCTCTAAAAACGTTTTCACAGTTACTGAAGGTGTTCAGTGGTGATGGAGGGAAGAGTAAAGTACAGGGAGGTATGGCCATGGTGCAGGTGTGCTATTAACATAACTACACATAAGGATAAGGACATAAAGATGAGGTCTTGCAGTTCATTCTTGAAATGCCCTCCTCGAGGGAGTTCGTCACCCACCACTGCACACCTGCACTGTGCCAAGCAGAGAGAGATAGAACTTTTGTTGACGTCAATGAATAAATGCGGGGTGGGGCCCTCAGTTTATATAGACCCAAAAGCTGCTGCCCCTCGTGTGGTAGACTGACCACGCTCCACTGGCCATTTGGGATTCACGTCACAGCATAGCTCCACACTCTTGCAGGATTTGGATAGAGGAAATGGAAGAGTAAGCAGAAGCTCAAAGCGTTATGTGAAATAACATTAGGATCGCTCCATATCCAACGCGCCTGCAGGTAGACAGGCAGGTTTGATTGAACATGCAAAGGGCATGTGCAACCTAAATTGACAGGGTTGTGTGTGCGCACCTGTGTGCACATGCACCTGACGCCCAACCGTAGCAGTCCCAGCTCATTGCAAAATGTTCCGCGCTGTGACAGCAAGTAGGATCTTCCCGCATGCGTTGCGTGGGTCAGAGTGCCCCTGTGACAGCGGGTATAGGATCTTCCTGTATGCGTTGCGTGGGTCAGAGTGTGGCATGAATGGTGAGATTAATGTCTTCGCTGCTCAAAGGGACATGGACTGGTAACGGTAGGTGTTCACACTTGCTGTGAGATCGTCGGCTGTTTTGTTGCCGGGCGCACCGCACTAGGGGGAAGACACAGCCCTTCTCCTGAATGCGACTGAGGGAGGCTCGTGAGCAGCAGTGCAGCCCATGGAGGGGTTTGAGACATTGCGTCCTATTGTGTACATATGTAAACAGCTCCCCTCTGTACGTCCCCTCTTCCTCCGCCTCTACCCTCTTTCGTGTCAGCTGCTTGAGCTAGACAGACACTGCGGTCACGAGTAATAACTCCTTTTCTTCCTACCTTTTGTACATACATTTCACGAATAAATAATAAAAAAACACTTACAAAACACCATGTGCGATGCTTTGGCCAGGGTTCTGCAGCATTGTCTAGCTGTCAAGAAGGGGGGACCCTGGGTGCCTTATCGCCCCCAGGAGGAAGCAGAGGGGAGCAAAGTGATTGATTGATGATTGATTGTGGTTCTATGAAGGAAAGAATGCTAATTTCTGCAGCCCATGTAGAGAGCATGGCCAAGCGTACGAAAGAAGTGATTCCCCGAATACCCAAATGCCGTGACGCGCGCTCTCTCAGAAACCGGTCTTGCGAAGGGGGTAGAATGGCCTGAGGCTTGCAGGAGGGAAATTGTACCTGCTTTGTAATGTTTAGTGGTGCCACTTTTGATGAACTTTAGAACTGATGTGCAAAGGATAACTTTTTTTTTTCACAGAGGGTGCGATGGCTAAAACACAAATATGAGAGCTATTTTTATTGAAAATATTTAGTTTGAAGTGCTGCTTGCTCAAACTAGAGAGTCGTAGTCATCACAAGACACCGTATGGCTCTACTAATGTGCAGTATTCACTGTGAATTACCATGTGTATGATGAGGAATCCCAATCTGCACTGACCTGGCCAGCAGAAAAATGAGCTAAATTCACTACAGCCATTTGGGTTACCTAATAAAAATAAGATAATTTTTTCTTCATAGGATTTGAGAGAAGGGCTTCCTGCTTGATTACTGAAGATATCAGAGCTTCAACCTAAACAGTTTTGTCAATTCTTCAGTAATGCGCGACTAAGTAGAGCTGAAAATTGCCAAATTGAAGCAATGACTAGTGATGCGTTCATCAGAACACGGTGCCATATCGCACAGATACTACAGCCTCGGAAACTACCAAATATTGTTGTTTTATGTTGAAAAGAAGCAAGGCTATACATTTATAATCCTCTATTGTTTTAGTCATTTTCACTGGAGCCAGCATCAATTCTTAATTGCTTTACACACAATATCTCTTCACAGAATTCTCGTATGGCATTTTCGTAAGGCAAAGCGAATTTCATCTTATGTTGAGCAGTTTTGCTGGAAACTCAGTAATACGGAAGGTGGTACACCAAAAGCACAGTTTTATGCTCCCATTGCTTTCACTGTCATTAGTTGATGCTTTAGTCTAGGCAATAATACTAGGTGTGGTTGGAAAAGCACAGAAACTAAGCTTTCTTATGCTGCACAGCCCACATGTGTACAATCAATGTAGAAAGCACAGTGCATTCGCAAATAACGGCCAAAATGCAGAGAGCACGCTGCTGGAGTGGGACCGCCCGTAACCGCCCCAAAACTGATTCAGTGATCTTGTACAAATGCATTGCGCCGGTAGCTCGAGGCCTTTTGAATATTAGCAGGCCAATATCAGCGCTCCGAGTTAAGTGTGTAACTTATTCAACTCACAAACTTAAAATAAAAGCAGACAACAAATACTGGAACCCCCTTTCGCATTTCACTCGGCCAGAGATGTGTTTCGCTGCCTCCAATCAAAAGGCGACCTACATATGGTACCGAAACCGTGCTGTATATTGTGGATTTCCTACCACCATGGTTACCGCACTTTTTGATGGCTTTGTTGTCTTGGGCCAGAGCAACCTCGTTTAAAGCGGCACTGACACCAAAATTTCACTGCTGAGATAGCCTGCCCAATCAATTTTTGTGGACATGCGCATGTCATCTACCAAATCTCAACAGTGAACACAGCTCCTAGGGTAATTTAAATGAATATTGAAGTTAGCATGTGCAATTGAGCGCTAGACACCGTACCTCGCGACATCGACAATAGCAAAGGCGACTCGAAGGGGACCCCCAATTTCCACGACGTCACCACGACAGCCAAGCCCCCAGTAGTAGTGCGGCTAGCCATGACGACATCATGGCCACGATTGATTATTCACTGCGCCCACGTTAATAGACTCCCGGCAATGCCAGGCCTGAAGAAAATAGTTGCTGCCCAACTTGATGATAGAAACTACAACAACAATGCGTAGGACATGTGAAAGGCGAAAGAAAACGAGTACGCACCGCATGCCATGCAGAAGTGCGTCACAGATATGTGTGCTCACGTGTTCAAACTTGTTTACCCAATTGCGAGCGCTGGATGGTGGCAGTTGCACTAGGTGTCTTGTCGTTTTTCAAGCTCTCCCAAACTAAAAGTGAAACTTGTCGGTAATAAACAGGCCGTAAATATATATCTGTCACGCGCTGGAGCATTCGTGTGCCGTGTTTGACTAATACCCCCGTCACACGGGCACTTTCAAGGTCCTTTGAACTAAAGCTTCTTTACTTGAAAGGAGCGGGCGCGCTGTCACACGAGCGCACGGAGGGAGCGTTAGTTGAAAGGAGCTTTGAGCTGAGGGAGTCCGCGTTTGTCCCTAGAGGCTGTAAAGGACTACCCTCGTTCGCAGGTGGCAGACTGCAGAAAAACATGTTTTACCTTGGAGCCAATCCAACGCGCTTTTATTTAATAAAAAGCAGTTTCATGGTATCTTAGAACTCATAAACCACAAAAGTTCTGCTGATAGACACAGTTTGTCATATGTCGCCTGAATATCGCACAGCTTGAGGGCAGGTGCACTGTAGCGGTGACGTTGTGGTCAGCTGCCGGGGTGGTGTGGCTAGCTGGGCCTGGGTGCCAAGATTTTGTCTGCTGCAGGCCGAAGTGTCTTTGGCATATCTTTTTCGTACCAACCGCCGACGACACATTTTTCTACTGCGCATTCGAAAACATGCGTCATGTGCCGGTGCATTTCTACTTGTTGGGCAAACGTCATCTAAGTATTTGAAAGTTGTTATCGGCGTAAGGTGACACCAGAGAGCATTTTTTCCTTCAGAATATTCGGCACATGGCGCTAAACTGGGTGCTGCGATGAATATTTGATCCTCACACGCTGAGTGTCTTGTGGCACATGTTTGGAGACTTTGCGATTGAAACAATCGAGAACAGCGGCAAAAACGGAATCGAAGCACGCATAGCCGGAGAAATACGGTGTACACAGCGGCGCACTGCTACCATTACGTCCGTGTTTGGCGAATTATTTCCATTACCTTTAGGTGTTCACTTTGTTTTATCAGTGTCCAAAAACAAAATATTTGATAAGAAAAAGAAGAAAAAGGCACGCACAACTAATTTATGGGGGTACTGGAGCCGTATTATTTTTCTCATTTCGGAGCGATAGGAGCACCAAGCGTACATTGTGGCTTTTGTTAAAAGCTTCAACAGAAACCGTGTAGCCCCGACTCAGCTCCCTTGAGCTAATGTTCCTTCGAAGTCGCTATGCTCTTTTACCTCAAAGGAGCTTTGGTATGCCCGCGTGACTGGGGTATAACAGTTCTTCACGTATGTATTGCAGAAAAAAAAAAAAAGATCAGACGAGAACTTTTGTGTCAGCGCCCCTTTAAGGTCATTGGAATGAGGAAAAAACCACCACTGTTGGTGTGCACGTTGCTGTTGCCAGGTTTGGTCCAACTCGCCACTTGGGTGTCAGTAGGACAGTTGTGTAGCTCCACTTCTCGCGGTGTATAATGTAACAAATCGGCACATCTCTTAGTCAAGTGAATAAAATATAAAACGACGGATATAATATGCATATAAAAAAATAAAAATAAGTATGATAGGCCTCTGTGGAAAGGCGCCAAGCAGCATAAAGCAACACCAGCAAAACAAGTAATCATGTGGTGGTCATGCATTTTTTCCCCATTTCCCACTTAGCCGGGAGTGTACAAGCGTGCTCAAAAACGCGCAAAATTAGGCAAGGCAGCCATCAAAGGGGTAAAAATGTACAAGAGGGGTCAGGAAGATATGAAGGCTCACATAAAAAAGCTATTTTGCATGCTTAAGACAGCTGCATAGCTTCTTTCTCTGCCTCCTTGAGGCCTGTGACCACGAGCACGACAGGGGCCCTTCAACTGCATATGTCACCCAGGAAAAAGTTCCAAAAATGAGAAAATATCCGGACCTCCAAAGAAAACTCGTGAATTTTTTCAAATGGATAATAGAGTAAAGCACCAAGGTGGTTCAGACTGATAAATTATTTTTTGGGAACTCTATTGTCTCCTACTTTGTCCTTTTATGTTCAATATTAGAGAGAAAACTTCTGTCAATATTTGATTTCTGAACTCTGCGCCGTAGCTTTGAGAAGACTACTTCATGAAACACAATTTTTTTTTCTTATTCTCACCCCATTTACTCCATCAAGTTATCCAAAACCTGCGATGTTAAGTACCTGGCTTCCTTGGAGCACAATGCGTGGCGGCTGCATTTCGATGGAGGCGAAATGTTGAGGCCCGTGTACTGTGCGATGTCAGTGCACGTTAAAGAACCCCAGGTGGTCAAAATTTCCGGAGCCCTCCACTACGGCGTCTCTCATAATCAGATCGTGGTTTTGGGACGTTAAACCCCAGTAATCAACCAATCAATTAGAGCACAATGTATATCCCTTTTACACAAATAATTATGTAGGCATTGGTATATGCCGGCTAAGACTTATGACGTCCCGCACAATAGTACTCGAACCTCCCGGCGGCATCGCCACTTGTATTTTCTTTTGCGCATGTTCTCGTTTACGAAGTGCCTTCTCTAAGCTAGAGCAGAGTCCCTCAATGCTTTTCTGGTCACGAAACTGCAGCCTCAGCTTCATATGGAGCCAGCACTTGCCGCTAGGGGCGCAGCTGTGCACGTGAGGGCACGCTGCCGCCCACTACCGCTGCGGTGTGTGTTGGTCTGGCTCGATTTCCAAGCTTTCTAAACTCCCGCAACAATCGTTTCACTTTCCCTCATTTACTTCGAACATTCAGCGTGCATCGGTAACTGCGTGAACGTGCAGTCTGCCTTGAAATGAGCACCGGGGGAAAAAAAGAACAGCTCTGGGCATGCAGCTCGCGGCGGTCGCAGTCGAAAATGACACAAAATTTCAGGGTTTGCCGCACCATAACTATGATACGATATTGAGACACGTCGTAGTGGGGGACTCTTGATTAATTTTTGATACCTTGGGTCCTTTTTATACGCATGCAAATCAAAGTACACGCCTGTTATGTTCTCTTGCGTTTCGCCTCGTCGAAATGTAGCCGCCGTGGCCCGGAGAGCGCCGCTGGTTCGTCTCAACACTGCAACTGGTCCAGCTTTTCAAAACTTGCCTGAAATCAAACACCGTACATACGCAATAATGCGCCTGCTGTGCCACTTGTAAACAGAGGCGAACATACGAGTTGATACACGTCCATTCGCCCGAGTGAAACCTATCGACTGCGCCAAGTTGCGCATAAGGCCAGATGGTTCTCACAGCACGGCTGTTTAATTTCCATTAAACTGTGAACAATATGAGACTCCTGGTGGTATTTTATTCGACCGAAAACCCAAACAATTAAACCATTACTGAAAGAACTGCTTCCATAGAATGCCTTCTTTTCATGACAAAAAAAAAAGGAAACAGCTGTCCCGTGCGCTTCAAATTTCTCGACAGAATGATTACGTTCCAGTACGAACCTTGGGTACAATATGTGTAATCTGAACCTCATAGCAGTCTTCGGTGCGGCGTTTTGCCCCGCCACGGTGGTCTAGTGGTTACGTTTATGGCACTCGGCTGCAGATCCGAAGGTCGCGGGATCTAATCCCGGCTGCGGCGGCTGCATTTTGACCGAGGCGAAATGTTGAGGCCCGTGTACTTGGAGTTAGGTGCACGTTAAAGGACCCCAGGTGGTCAAAATTACCCCGGAGCCCTCCACTACGGGGTGTCTCTCATAATCACAGCTGGTTTTGGGACATGAAACCCCACAAATCAATCGGTGCGGCATTTAGTTTGAACGTGAAAAGTAAGGTCCAACACATTTGACAGTGTATTGTAATTAGGCCATTGTTTTATAAGCAGTCTCATATAGAAGAGACAGTAAACCAGTAACTTATGCTGCTCGTGCTTTCGACAAAAACGCAACACATTGAACAGAAGTTATTTTGGTTCTTTTAATGCGCCACTATTTACGAGGGGCTAATATATTCCAATCATCGATGCTGATATTGTCATCAATGTCAGAAAGAAGTGACAATGTCCGAGGTGTTGAAATGGTTTGCACACACACGTGTATATTTCGACTGAAAGTTGAAGTCGCCACTTTCCTGCCGCGGTATGGCCCGCTTCCATTTCTCGCGCTGCTCCTTGTCCGATGGTGAAGAAAACACCTTTTCGGTCGTTCTTTTGTAGCCAGAAAGGCACCCCGGCACGCAACACGTTGGGCATCATTGTCTCCCAACATTTAAGCTAACTCGAACACTTACATCCACCAGCTTGTCTCGGACCGCACAAGCGTTTCAGTACGCGAGCAGCTCGAACGATACCCTCTGTGGCGCAGTGGTGCCGCGTCGCGGCAACTTTGAGCAGAGTATGAACCTCTCCCATAGAGTGACGGCGGAGTTTCGTGACCAGAAAGCATTGAAGGACTCTGGCTAGAGTGATGCCTTTGGTAATGTGAAAAAGTAATTTATTAATATGTGAAAAAAAAAGCTTCTCACCTTAGTGTCTCTTCAAAAGTACGATGACGCTTCTGTTATTTCACTGTACTGCATACGAAGGCAATTCTGACCGCGTATTAGTGCTGAATGCTGTCTCTAAGATAATGTAACATGCTTTAAAAGTAATTGGTAATGCTCATCTGAGTTTGCAGTTACTTGTGACATCGCCCCTAGTATCACTTCGCATTGATCTCCACTGGGGGTGGAGATCAGTGCATAGTGATCAGGTCCTAGTGGAGATGAGTGGTTAGTGGCCTATCTGTGACATTTCACCAGTGGAAGCAGCTATTGTCAATGTCACAAAGAGAAATGGGCAGCGGAGCACTATCGGATAGTAAGAGGCGTATTTTCCTACTTCCTCAATCTGCGTTCGTTAAACACATGGTACGGGTCGACGTCTAATCTGACGTGCGGTGCTGTATGCTATGGCAGGCGGAGTAGACGGTTCAAGACGCACGAAGCAAATGAGCTATTAGCATGTACGCTCCACACACGTCTGGTGCTTCGGCACGCATGCACGCTCATTGAGTACAAAACAAACGATTATGCATAGCTCTCATTCATTCTACAGTACCAATGTAAATAAGTAAAACTATGGTTCTGTGAGCGCGCCACAACAGCCCGATGTCAGTGAAGACTACAACCAGTACACCCAGCCAGGGTGAATGCTGTTACCAATAATGCATTCAATGCAAGCTCGAATTCGTCGCATGGTGCTTATTTTTCACAAGACGATCATTTGTACCCATAAATCATCTGTAAACATGTGCTAAGACAAGAAAAAAGAACACAATTAAGGTGCATACCATGTCCTTCTCTTAGTACTGCGCCAATCAATTTAACTTCATGTACCAACTAGCACGACAGTAGATGCTACTAAGCTATTTTTTGTACGCCTCAATGTGATGGGCAATGCTGGTAACGAAGCAAGCTGGTTCAGTGAAACAGTCAGGGTGGCTGTTTACCTGCAAAATGACCTTGCATTGTGGCTCCCAATCGTATGAGTGGCTTGGAAGCAGGCTGCTTTGCAGGAATAAATGTCCGTCCAATTTTAAGCATGACTTTACATAATGAACCTTTTCCAGGTGGGTAGTCTACCCAAGCGCAGCCTCCATGATGAAACGTGCACCACATTTTTTGGCGGCGTTTGTGCGAATAGCGCGGCAAAGCAAAGGTGACACCTGGTGAAACCTAGTGTCACACGGTTCCAAATCTTTAAAAAAATGCAAGTGCGAGGCGAGGCCTCCACGATCACCTACTGTTACTGTTGTGTGCAAGAGGATTATGGCAGCTACAAGCCACGAGTTTTCATTATGGTGATTCCCACCAGAGGCACTTTTCATACATGAAACAGATCCATTATGACTTGTTTCGTATCAGAAACAAATTGTGGTCAATATTTTCCATACTGTACTTTAGTGAGCAGTGATACGACAAATGGATCGGTAGCCTGGCAGTGGCAGGAAACCAACTGGCAGGCAGCGGATGTCACAAGTTACACATTGCCAGCGCTGCCATTGGCTGTGGCTACCTCACAGTTTGATCCAGCAACATCAGAAATTTGCCTGGTTGAATGTCCTCAACTCCCTGACGGTTGCCGACGTGATGCACAACGAGTGCGGCACGCAGACAAATTCAGCAACTGAACTGGCGCTCCCCACGATGCCACTGAACATGTCACCGAAGCTTCAAGGCTTACTCCAGTGGTTTCTTTACCATATTTTGAGATTGCTGTTTTCCGATGGTTCTCATAGTGCTGTAGCCGCCAAGGTGATTCGATTTGCTCAGAAACTTGCCGATAATATTAATACCCGAATTAATAATTTGTTCAAACTGAAACAGAAACGTGTAAATGCTTTGTGACGCATCTGCTAGGATGTCACAGCCTCCCCGACATCAGAAATATGGAGCTGGAGCCAGAAAAATAATAGTAGCAAGGTCATCCAGCAATGTATCGAGTAATGTCAGCTTTTCTGAACTTGATAGACAATTTGAGCACTGAAGTACCACCGTTTTGCTTTTGATGACCCACCTTCTCGGGTAGGCAGCGCTGTAGGTAATGACATGAAAAACACAGGGTGGCCGGCATAGAAACCTGCTAAAATTTTTCAAAATTCATTTTCAAGAGAACTCAACCACTTGTGGCTATGTGGCTAGGCATATATTGCTACAATGCCAAGGACGGAATATATCAGTGGAGATCGAAAAATTGCCGGCATTTCCCTCAAGCTCACATGATTATGCATGCGATCAGTTCCAACAGCTGCCTAGTTTTTTACATTTGGCCCACTTCGAAGCTCCACAAAAAGTGAGCAAAATTAACGAAGATAGTACTAATTGAAATTCCCATTGGAGAATTTACGGCTTGATGCCATAATTATGAGACATTGTTCTACTTTTTGCAACGTAAAAGTCACCAACAAAAAAATTGGCTGTCATGAGCCCTTGTCGAGATAACAGCCCTTGAGAACTGGCACATGATCAAGGCATATCTTGTGGTGATCTTCAAAACAGAATCACAGATTTAAATGAACTGCACAGAGAATAAATTTCCCATTCTTTGAAGGCAGACTGTACTCTCTCTGCCTCTGCAATTGTCAACATGATCATGCCATCATTAGTAATCATGCCATAGTTTTATTTTTAAAATCAGGTAGCAATACTTTTCTTCTCAAGGTGAACTTTTATTTTAAACCCACGAACACTGTGCACACACAAAATTCAAGCAACTGTTTTTTTCCTCAGCTGGCACCTGCGAGACGTGGCACAAGGCAGGGCTGGGCTAACACTGTGTCATGTAATCGACGTTTCTAATACAGTCAACATCCGATTTTTTTAGCTTCCAAGGAGCCGCGAGAACGTCAGGAAATTCGAGCAGTACAGAGAAACGAATGCATATTGAAAATGCACCTTTTTATTAGTATTTCTCGGCCAGAGCAAGTCAAGGCCACATATCAGGTTCATGCAACTAGGCGAATGCATCATTAAAAGAGCACGCAGTCCATTTTTCAAGAATATGGCCAGCACTCTCTCATGCTGAGTCAACACTGCCTTAACAGGCACAAAAACAATTGCCTATTTTCTTTTGCATGGTGTTCCGTCTGTTCGTCATGACGTCTTCTTCCATTTTACCTAAGGTGACGTTATTTCCATACATTGATAACCGTCACCAGTGCTCACATCAATTCTCAATTTGTTGGCTATTTAGGCTAGCAGATCTAGTGGTGTGAACGGGGCCCAACACTGAGAGATAATCAAACTGGTGGCGTTGGTGGCTATGTCAGGTCTGTGGTTAGTGGCAGAAGGTCCAGAAAATGAGTTTATAAGCATCCGAAATTTCAGACATCTTTTACAATGACTTTATGGAAAACTTGATTTCGCAAAGTCTGGCAATTCGGGCATCCAGCAAATAGGACATTAAATTACACAATTTCCAAGAAATCCAAACTAGAAGAGAAGTTCTGGGGAAGATGGAGTGGAAGCCTGAATCGATAACCAGACCACTGAAAACAATGGAGAACAGGGAATGTCACTGGCTCCAGCAACCTTCCCTGTTCTCCATCATTTTTAGTAGAGCTGTGTGAACATCAAAATTTTGAGTGCGAAGTGAATTCGAATATTTATGTTCAAGTGCGAATTGAATTGAATATTTTTCTAATAATTTTCAAATATTTTTTTTATAATACTATATCTAATTATGGAGAAATGTACTGTTAAACATGGGCAAAAAATTATTGCATGAGGTATATATTTCCACAGTGTCGTTCCAAAGTCCTCAAGAACAGTCCAACACTGACCAGTGCAACAGAACACTGCGGTAACTTTGCCGCAGTACGCGAGTGTTAACTTTGCCGTAGTACGCAAGTGTTAACTTCGCCGCAGTACAGGGGTGTTAGCTTCCCCGCAGTACACGAGTGTTAACTTCGCTGCAGTACACCGCTTTTATGCGGCGAAGCGCACTACTTGCAGGAATGGACCACTTGTCATGAGACAATATTTCTTCCCTTAATTTCCAACTTCATTACCAACTTACTATTCGAAGAAATAGTAAAAGTTAAGTGCAAATAGATTCGAATAGCAAACGCTATTCAAAAATTATTTGAAATTTCGAACATTCGCACACCTCTAGTTTTTAGCGATCTGCTCAACTATTTCTATGCGGGTTTTGCCAGGACCAAACCAATTTGTTGCAATAAGCAGGCCGTCACATGACCAGGGATGAAAAGTAACTTGCACTGTGCAGTTAAATACCACACAAATGCACATCATTCAAACAAGGTTGTACAGTGCCCCCCCCTCCCCCCCACCTCAATGCACCATTGATCACAATGCAAATGCCCTTAAGAGGTTTAATCAAACTCGGTGCAGTGCACATTAAACTCTGCAACAATAGGGGATATTCACAACACATTGTGATCTGGCAACACTGGGCGCGCCCGCCATGTTCTTCAGAGTGCCGTCGCGGAATCGTCTGCTATTGCTGGCATTGGGAGACGCTGAGAGGTTGTCACTGATGGTGCTTTTGGTCCAAGAAATTTTCAGCGTCATCCAGCTACGAAAGGTTGGGGGAGCTCACTGTGCTCCCAAAAGTCGACCAGAACACATTAACAAAGTCTTGCTCTTTTATGCTCCCAACTGGAAAGCAGCCGCTCCAGCCGTACTGCTTTGCAAGGGAAATAGTGGACAGAACTTTCTCCTTTTGCAAAGCCCATTCCTGAAGAGATGTAAGCGTTCGAGCAAATTCTTGGTAGTCTAGAAGGCCCGAGTGTAAAATGTCTATGGTAAGCTCATATGGAAATACCATGCTCCATGTTACTTATACCAATGCGATTAGAAATGCGCGTCAGATATCGAAACCATGTTGTTTCTGAGCATCGCTGTGCTGCTTTCTACCTCTCATTTCTCCAGACGCAGGCATATCTATCCTTCGCATTTGTGTGTTTCACATTTTCTAGAAATAAGCAGTCATGGACACATGAACCAAGAATGTCTCGCAAAAACTAGACTGCCGCGTTTTGGAGTTTGCATGTGTGGCTGGTGTTATATCACTTCTGATACGCTAGTACACTTCATCCACTGCTTCGTCTGTTGATGTCAGCAAGTCTGCTGAGGACTAGTGCATGTGGCAAGTATGTGTGTCTTTGCCATATTTTCAGTAAAGGGAGACGGTACGCATGGCGGCAGTACTCGCTTGGTTCTTGAGAACATAAAAAAAATGAGGCTTGACAAGGTCGCCTTAAACCGCTACTCTTCTCTGCAGCTTTCTTTTCCAAGGAAGGGCATTAGATATAGAGAGAAAATACGGGACTTAGGAGGAACAACATGACCGCGCCTGCGTTGCGCCTCACATGCAGGTGCGCCATATACCAGCTTTCCAAGTGCTTTTAAATTTGTTTGCTTTAATCTTATAGTCGCCAAGCAGGTTATTAGGTGCACTGAGGATCAGGTTGACGGATGCAATGCGATGCTCAGAATTGGCGCGCGCCGAATGCCTACTTCAGTTGGAAATGAGCGCGCCGGTCGACGGCCGAAGCTGCTTGGATAGATATTTTGAGCTATCGATCCCATACATCCACATCAAAAACAACAAAAACAGAACCTGAAACTTTTGATGGCATATACAGAATCTAGGTTTGATGAACGTTCATTCATGGTGCAGCGTCAAGAAACTTGTATAGCATACCAAACACCTAAAGTGCAATAGGACAAGGGACGAGACGAGTAGACACACACTACGCTAATAGCACAATAAGCATGCATAGCATGCTTATTATGCTAATGACGTGATGTTCTTAGAGTTGCATGTCGCATAACTTTGCGGATGCACAGTATACACGCACTACTTTGAAACAGATGCTGTGTACGCTCAAACCACGCCATAAACTTACGCACATTTATTCCTGCAAATGCTCGTTTTTGTCCATAAAAAGAATGCAGGCAAAAAGCGTGCCATCATGCTCTCTCGATCACGCGTGCATGATGTACCAGTGCATGATGTGCAGCTTAAATCCACTTTTGTCGCTGGGAAAGCAACTCACATTCATGGGGAAATAGAAACGAGGCTAAATGGCGATTTTACGCACATTAGCCACTGTTCCTAGAACATGCAATGCTAATATCCTCGATGAGATTATCTATGTGGCACTGACATTGTACAATATATTTTTTTTTTTCGCCGTTAAAGCAGTGAAGGTATTTGGATGAAAAAAAGGTGTTGCGTTGTTTCCAGCGCGTCACGAATGCACGTTGCATGCACAGCGGCATGCAGCAGTGAGAAAACATCGTGGAGCGACTGCAAACAAGCAGCAGGTAGCAGCCGATACATATGCTGAGATACCGCAAGTTTCAGTTTCTGGCACCCCGATGAACATGGCGGATGACGCTTGCAAGGATGTCAACAGATGGCGCTCGACATTTTGAATATCCTCTATTCTATGGCATCATCTTATGTTTCCAAGGTCATACTCATAGGCATGCACAGGGTTCTCCAGACATCACAAGCATACTAGTAATTTGGGATGAAGATGAATAATCAACCCTTGAAGAGAAGAGTAAAAACATTAAATTTCCGGCTATTTAGTTAGACTGGGGCCACAAGCACAGCATTGGAAATGCGCAATGAGCCAGTGGTGCCGCAAGGCGGGAGCACGCAAAAGCATCTCACTCACGTGCTCCATCAAGCGCCACAGCATTAGACGAACTGCGTCAGGTTGTCAGTAATGCATTGCCATGTTGCGTATAAATTGCTGCACTGTAAGCTATACTATGGTATATTTTAGGGAACGACAGCTATGCTAACAGCCACAGGAACTCCCTGCCTGGAGCGAAATTCGGCGATACAGCACTTCTGAGACTATCGGGAATTAGCAGAGTATATGCTGTGTGAACTGGTCCCGCACATGTCTACACACTGCACGTTGTCGGGAGTGCACTGTGAATTTAGAATCTGCACAACTTAATTGATATCTTACAGTGCAGACAGAACTGAGTGGCAGATGGCAGGGTGGTCATGGGTCTGCAGTATATACATTTCTTGGGAAGGAAACCGTCAACGGATCAATCTTCTCAGACATCTCGTGCTGTTTATCCACCATCATACCAGAAAACTCACAAAAAAAACCTTCGCTCTCAAAAATCGCACCACTTGGGGCACAAGTTGTGCTGAATGGTTTTTACAGCTACATTATTGCATGTGCTAGCTCGAGCATGATGTGTTCTATATTTTCAATGCCCTCTAACCTCACACTCCAGTGATGAGTAACAATGTGAGGACCATCTGATCTTTGGAACAATCTCTTCGAGACGCTGTGCATTTTCTTTCAGACCTAGAAAGACTCATCAGCACTTGTGGGCTGTTCATTCTGACAACATCTTGTTGAATGTACGATGCATCGACAGTTGCGAGAGGCATTTTTTGATTCAGCATTTCCTTAAAATGTACAGCTTTAGTGCAGCGATTTAGTCGCTAGTTGTAGAGTGCTTCCCTTTTGGTTGGTTGGCTACATTTTAACAGCGAAGTTGTTCAGCACAACATAAAAATGGTTGTCCTTCTGCAAAAAACTTGCAGCCTCATTGCCTAGCAATTGCGTGGCATCGCTAGGTGTCGCCTCGCTACCGCAAAGCTGGTGTGACGTCATGCTAAGCCGTGCATGCACCAAAGCAAGTACAACGGAGAAGCCACTGCTAAGCTGCACTCACTAACAGAATCCACCGTGTATAATTACTGCAAGAGCTGGTGTGACGTCACCAAAATCGTGCATGTGCCATGCCACAGCTGTGTCGGAGCCGCGTATAAGCTATCGAAATTACTACAGCATTCCTCTCCTTTCTGTCTCCTTCATTCCCTTAAACTGTGGCAAACGAGTGTGAACTTTCACTTCAACAAACTTTTTCCTGATGTGCCTGGAAGTCTGTTTAAGTGAAGTTTCACTGTCATCATCATCATCGGCCTATCCTATGTCCACTGCAGGACGAAGGCCTCTCCCAATCCTCTCCATTCTTGCCTGTCCTGCGCGAGCTGATTCCATTTGACTGCCTTCGAATTTCTTAATTTCGTCCCCCCATCTTACTCTCTGTCGCCCGCGGCTACGTTTGCCCTCTCTTGGTATCCATTCCGTCGTTCTAACTGTCCATCGGTTATCTATCCTTCTCATCATGTGGCCTGCCCATGTCCATTTTTTCTTCTTAACGTCGGTTATTATGTCGGCAACTCCTGTCTGTTCTCTGACCCACTCGGCTTTCTTTCTATCTCTTAATGTAACGCCTATCATTTTTAGTTCCATCGCCCGCTGCGCCGTTCTTAACTTCCTCTCGAGATTCTTCGTAATTCTCAAAGTTTCTGCCCCGTATGTCGGTACTGGCAAAATGCAGTAGTTATATAGTTTCCGCTTGAGTGATAGTGGTAGATTTCCTTTCATGAGTTGGGAGTGTCTCCCATACGCGCGCCATCCCATGTTTATTCTACGGTGGATTTCTTTTGTATGGGCGGGTTCTCCTGTCAGTAGCTGTCCTAGATATAGGTATTCTTCTACGACTTCTAATGTATGGTTTCGATCGTGAAGCCACGTTTCTTCGCCGTGCCACTTAGCATTATCTTTGTTTTCTGCATGTTCATCCTTAATCCTACCTTAGCGCTTTCTCGGCTTAAGTCTTCAATCATCTTTTGCAGTTCGTCGCCAGCATTGCTAAAGAGAACTATGTCGTCTGCAAATCTTAGGTTACTCAGATATTCGCCGTTAATCCTTAGCCCTGTCTCGTCCCAATCTGGCCTTTTGAAGATTTCTTCCAAATATGCAGTAAACAGCATTGGAGAAATTGTATCTCCTTGTCTGACACCTTTCTGTATTGGGATTTTTCTGCTTTTCTTGTGGAGGAGCTGGGTGGCTGTAGAATCTTTATAGATGTTGGCTATTATGTCTATGTATCTATCGCATATTCCTTGTCGGCGTAATGCCTCTAAACTGCTGGCATCTCTACCGAGTCGAAAGCCTTTTCGTAGTCTATGAAAGCCATATAGAGAGGTTTGTTGTATTCCGCTGACTTCTCGATTACTTGATTTATCACATGAAGGTGGTCTATGGTGGAGTATCTTTTCCTGAACCCTGCTTGTTCTCTTGGTTGATTGAATTCAAGTGTGGCCCTTATTCTGTTGGAGATAACCTTTGTGAGAATTTTGTAAAGTGTTGATGAGAGTAGACTGATCGGCCTGTAGTTTCTGAAGTCTTTAAGGGGGGACGTGGGTCTGAAGGCTACCCTCACCTATTTTTGAACCAATTTTGATAAAACTTGGCACGCTTGCTTAGTTTGTTCTCCTGATTCTAAATATCCAATTATTTTTTCTGTGGCTTCATTAGTTCATTATACAATTAAGAAAACAATATCTATTGTTCTTCCTGCAATAGAAAAATAACCACCACCCAAAAAATTGCATATTGCATGAATCAACAGTAGAAAGCATAAGACACACAACAAAGGAAGCACTTTTAGGATTGCTTCATTATTTCACATTTTACAGTACGCTAAACTCAATTGTCCTGAATGTGGCCATGGCATGGTCACACAAAAGACAAATATTAAAAATTTATAACTGCAATAATTAAAATCTGCTTCCTATGTTGTGTACTCCAATCATCTAGCTTCATGCTGCAAAAAGAATTATTCTTCTATCTGTAATAGATTTTAAAATATTGCAGGAAATGTCATGCTGGGTGTACAAAAAAGGCATTTTGAGAAAATCGAGAAAACAAACACATGTCACGTTTAATTGCACAGAATCACAAATATTACACATAGAACACTCGCAATACACTAGTAGGCTCCTGGGACATAGTCAGTTTGGGCGTTGGCACCCTTGTGGCGCTTTCGGTGCACAGACTGCACATTTTCTGCCGATGCACGCTTGTGTTCAGATGCAGCTGAACGGCGGCGGTCTTTCTCCTCCATGCGCTGCATGCACTTTTGGCCAGGGTTCATGCAGAGTTCATGCAAGATGCTTGCCGAGGTCCTCTTACAGCCAGCATTGAACTTCAGAACTGCTTCTGCCACGGCAGCTTGAACACTGAAAAGTGATGCATGCTGCTCCTTTGGCGCGAGGTCCCATATCAGTGAGTGCAAGCTCTCATTGTTGTTCTGCGTTTTGCCTCGCTGGCACCGTTCAAGCAGCTGCTTGTCAGAGAGCCGTTGGTAAATTGGCAGCAATGCCTCGGCTACATGAGGAGGCAAATTGTAATGGTGCTTTGGCATGGGCTGGCCCTTGGCCTTTGCGGCATTTTGCCGGCACCAGGAATCTGGCCCTTCTGGACAAAGACTGTGGTTTGACTCTTTGTCATTAGACGTTACATGATAGTAACTTGCCATCACAGCCTTTGCCATCGCTTCTGTGTCACCAACATTAGACTTCAAAGCCCAGCCATAATAAGAGCCGAGCTTGGTCACTAGGTCTCCTGTCAGCTTACCTCATCCACCAAGAGGCTCCAAGCCAGGCCCTTTGTGCTTTGACAGCACATTTCGAAGTGCTGCTCCCCATCCTTTTGTGGACGTGGTTGATGCAGTCCTCTTTCTCTATCTCTATGAAGCCGTATACTTTGGCCTCTCTCAGGGCCAAGAAAGTACGGCTGTCACTGTCTGACAGCACAGTGGTGTATCTGAGGCTGTGTTTTTCCAGAGACCTTTGGAATAAAATGAGGCCAGCCTCCACCTCCATTTCACCTGCCTTCTTATCTGTATTTTTCTGGCAATCGTGGTTGGCTTTCCATTCCTCATATGACGCGTCATCCACTTTCGGTCCCCGCTCACATCCAGCACAAAAGTTGCTGAGCACAACGTAGTCTAGCACTAGTCCCGTGAAAAGTTCGATGACTGTGCCGACACCGATGTGGGAACTGTGCCCGCGAGTCATCCAAGACCCGTCGTAAGAAACAGCGATGTTTCCCGGGTGGCTGACGTTCAATTTGCTGTACAGCTGCCGGACCGAATTCGCGCACTCCGTAGCGAGCGTGTCGGCTGCTCGAGTCGCGGCAGGCGTCAACTTCGTTTTGAGGTACTTCTGCCACGTTTTCGTATGCAGCGCGCGGTGCGAGATATTCATAGCTGCGAAAATATCATTGAACGCCGTTTGCCGATTGCCGGTGCTTTGCATCGCTCGCGCAGCCAGAATATTTATCGCAAACGGATTCAGCTTCTGAGTCCCGTCCACACGCGGCGAACTCCACGCAGACGCCTTGTCGCCGCAGTTCGAGCATGTGAGCACAAGACTGACTGCAAGGCCGTATTCTCGCTTCTTTCGGCTTATTTTCGCGCTGCCACCGCAAGTCTTGCACTTCATGTGCTCCATAAGAAGCGCGTTCACCGAATCGAGGCACAACACGGTGAAAACAGTATCGTCAAGTGGGTCGGTCACGACATCGCTCGCGGGCAGAATGTTTGACTTGCGGGTCACGGCTGCGGATGACGCGAGCTCCTGCACTTGCTCATCGGCTTTCTTCTTTATCAGCTCCAAATCCGAAGGCGTCCGCATAACCGTGTCTTTGCGGACGCGGCTGGTGTTTTGGGTGCACTCACTCGTTGGCTCTCCGCCTAGGCCTAACCCTCGCTCGTTGTCGTCCGCTCCATCTATGCCGTCGCTTGACGCGGTTGATGGCTCATCCTCGATGACTTGCGACACGGCGGGACGTTTTTTCAAGTTATCGAGCATGGACTTCTTCCTCTTCTTTCCATATTTGTGCTTGGAAGCAAACTTTTGGGGCGGAGGGGGCATCGTCTCGCGTTCTCACACGGTGATCGCATCCAACATGGCACCTAGCGCTGCGTCTTTGCTGCGGCTAGCAGACAGCTCGGGGTGACGACAGCCAATCACAAGCCGCTATTTTGTCACGTGCTTGCAACAGCGAATGGGAACGCGCGTTTTATCTCTTTTTGGCGCCGTTTTTGTGTTGAACCAGCAAGCCTAACGAAGCGGCAGCGCGCGATATTTGAAGCCGAAAACCTGCTCTTCTCAACGCGACCAAGATGGCCGCTCTCGAAGCTGGAGAACACGAGCGCGGCGTCATTGAAGATGCGTCATTTTAGCGTCGACACAGGCGAAAATTCGGCTCCCGCGTGCGTTTTAAATTGATATTTTGGCTGAAATATGGCCTTTCGGGTTAGGAAACTTGACAGATAGGAAGAATAATAGATGTAGATTTCAAAAATCGATTTTTTGATGATTTTTCGCGTTTTAAGCCCCGTGTCCCCCCTTAACATCTCCCTTCTTATGTAATAGTAGAATATTTGCGTTTTTCCAGCTGACCGGTACATTTGAAGTTTTGAGGCACTGTGTGTATAGTGTCGCGAGCTTTCTATTTAGGAAGTCTCCGCCGTCTTTGATCAAGTCGGCTGTTATGCCGTCTTCTCCAGCCGCTTTTCCGCGGGACATGCCCTGAATTGCTTTCCTAACTTCGTCCGCAGTAACACATGGAATTTCGGTGTCCTGATCGACATTTACTACCCTCTGGTGGGGGGACTCGTACTTGAACTGTATAGTTCAGAATAGAAGTCCTCGGCCACTTTGGTTATATCACTGAAGTTGGTAACAGTGTTGCCCTGCTTATCTTTCACGGCATGCATTATGTTCTTCCCACGCAAAGCCTCCTTTTAGTTGTTTTGATGCTGACTCCTTTTTTCACGGCTGCTTCTATTTCTTTCACGTTATGGTTACGTATGTCCCTGACTACTTTTACTGATGAGCTTAGACAGCTCGGCAAATTCTATCTTGTCTCTTGAGTTAGTTATTCTCATCTGTTGGCGTTGTTTGATTAAATTTTTAGTAGATTCAGAGAGCTTATTTACATCTTGTCTCTGTGCTTTGCCCCCTACTTCGATCCCTGCTTCGGTGATCAGCTTAGTAATGTCTTCGTTCATCTTTTCTATGTCCTCATTCTCTTCGTGTCCTAAAGCCTCATACTTGTTCTTAAGTGCAATTCTAAATTCTTCTGTTTTCGCCCTGACGAGATCGAGGTTGGCCTTCTTCCATGTGATTAACTTTGTCCTTGTGCGCTTTAGATTGAGGGTTATCTTCGCCCTTACTAGTCTGTGGTCACTGACTCTGACCTTATTAACCACTTCCGTGTGTAGTACTATGCTTGGATCACTACACATTATGAAATATATTTCGTTTTTCGTTTCTCCGTTGGGGCTTTTCCATGTCCACTTTCTGTTCTTACGTTTTTTAAAGAAAGTATTCATCACACGAAGGTGATTTCGTTCTGCGAATTCCACTAGCATTTCTCCTCTGCTGTTTCTACCACCTTCGCCGTAGTTCCCGACCACCTGTTCTCCTCGTAGTTTCTTTCCTATTTTCGCGTTGAAGTCCCCCATGACTGTTGTATATTGGGTGTGTACCTTGTTCATTGCCGTTTCTACATCCTCATAAAACTGTTCTACAGCCTCGTCATTGTGGCTTGTCGTTGGTGCGTAACATTGTATTAGCTTTAGTTTGTATCGCCTATTGAATTTTAACACAATACCTGCTACCCTTTCATTGACGCTATAGAATTCTTCAATGTTGCCTGCTAGGTCTTTGTGTATAAGGAATCCAACCCCGTATTCGCGCTTCTCTGGCAGTCCTCTGTAGCAGAGGACATGCCCTTCATTAAGCGATAAGTATCCTTCTCCTGGTTTCCTAACCTCGCTGAGGCCAATGATGTCCCAGTTAATACCCCGTAATTCTTCTAGTAGTTCAGCTAGTCTGGCTTCACTTGAAAGAGTTCGCGTGTTAAGAGTCGCTACGTTTAGTTTCCAGTGGTTGCCTGTCCGAGTCTTTTGTTCCTATCCCCTCGTGGTCACATCTGCGTTTAGAAGCTCCGTTGAAGTCACCGTCGGAGGTCCAGGATTCGGATGGTTCGGTCATTTGGGAGGTGTTGGCCATGGTGTTGCACCAGGGAGGCCAGTTCCTGTTCTGGTGCGCAGTTGAGTTACGCAGATGAGGCATGGTGGTGGTGTAGGCCCTTGTGCATCTTGTCCAAATGCTCCGTTAGGGGGAGAGTTCTTTCAGAGATGTTAAGTTTATGGTTAGGAAAGGCGAGAGTATTAATATTAAAGAGGAGCAGGATAGACGAAAGAAATACAAAGAAGGAAAAGATCAGAAAAAAAGAAAAAAGAAAAAAAAATGACTCAGGTTCTAGGGGATTCGAACTTGGGACCCTTAGGTCTGCTACGAAAACGTGGCCAAGTCGTCTGGGTGGCCGGGTCGCCGATGTGTTTACTAACAGGTTCCTCCTGGCCCGTCTCGCGCACTGTAGTGCAATGTATTTCAGAATGTCCGCGATGAAGCATTTTTGCTGATTCCGAATGCCAGGATGCCATGTCTAATTGCGTCGTCTGCTTTGTGGCATTTTCCGCCACCTCTGTCTCGCATATTTTTGAGAAAACGCGCTTCCCTGCCTTTTTTTTTTCTTTCAACGTGGCTAGGTGGCGGTCTCCGGGAAAGAAGTAAGGGGGGGGGGGTCGCGTAACAGCCTAGCTCGCCTTCACGGAAGCGCCGTGATGAATAAATTCAATGTGTCCGGTGATCGGCGCTCTAGCTAATGTCAGGATGTTGGAAGCGGTTTGTGATTTAGTGAAAGTGTTACGGTTTTGTAGTTAAGAGAGAAAGGCAATTACTTCACCTACATTATGCTTGTAGAGCTTGACTCATTTCTTATCCCATTAAGCTAATAGAAGGTTACTATGAATATCATATCATTGTGGTGTAGGATGGGCATCAAGCACGTTATGGCATAGTAAGATTGATAAGCTGCTATTTTACAGCACTGTTTATTAACATTCCGGTCACAAGGCTTAATCTGCAGATTCTGACGTAGCCTTGAAAGGTCTCTTTCACAAACATTGGTACCTAGTTAACTAAGTGGTTTCCCTGGCAGTTACAGTCTATTGTGCTATTTGGTGATGTGCGCGCTTGAGTATGGGATTTTCCTTCAATAAAATCAAAGTCAGCATCTGTCTCATTCATTCGTGTGCCTTCTTCGTCTTTGTCTATACGTGTTGGGAATATCTGCTAATTGATTGTCAATTGGTAAGGCAAGAGGTGTGACCCTATCGGCAATCGCCTATCTGATAGCAGAATATAATTTCGTGTTTTTTTTTTTTCTGTGTGCGTGCGCATATGTGCATGCGCGCATAACGACATGTGACTTGCAATTCAAACAATAAAGAAAACTATATTTCAACAATGTTTTGTAGAATATAAACGTAATAATCAAATATGAAATAATAAGACTGAGTAAAGCCATGAGGGGTGTTTCGACTTAGGCGTTAGATAGTTCGGATATTTAAAGGTCTGCTAGTTGGCATTTGAGTGTGCCAGGATTTAAGGAATTTTCTGACTTATCAATAAGAGCAACCTTAAGAGTCCGTGCGTGTTTAGTGGTGTATCTGTCCTGGAGTTTTATAGTACGAGTAAGTATAATTCACGCGTGATGGACGAAAAGAGAAAGGTGTGCAGTCATATTTAAATGTTAGTAGTGAGCTATAGTGAAAGTTATAGAAACAAGGGCAACGCTCACCCCTCGGGAGTGCTTTGGGGCCGATGCGGGGCCAGGGCTCTTTAACTTGTTGCAGGCATCATGCTGTCATCTGGTACTCTGGGTTAGGAGCCGCGACGTGTCAGTTTTAAATCAATCTTGCGGGCCCGGCTTTGCGTTTTGAAATGAGTGCGGGCGAGGGGTTGTCGTTAGGTTTGTTATCTCGTATTGTTATCTCGGTTCATGGTATAAGGGAGTGGAAGGGGAGGGTTGTTCTTTCTTTGCGGCCGTCTAAGTGGACGCTTCTAATTTTTGTCTCTTTTTTATTTTTGGTGTTTCTTTTCTTCTTTCCGAATACCAGGATGCCATGTCTGGCATCCTGGTATTCGCTGTACCTATATATATATATATATATATATATATATATATTCAGACCACTGATATTGGTCAACATTTAAGCCTTCTGATAGTGGCTTGAAGCCAGCTTCAGCTACTCTTCCTCACACACGTTCAGGTGATAAGAAGTCGCAGAAGGATATGCATGCATTGTAAGGCAGCATTTGGCATTGCATTCTGGGTCCAGGATTATTACATAAATGCCCAACTGCAAGGCCAGCTACTGCAAGCAAATCTTAAAATCTGTAGACATCTGGGCATTTGCCCAGTTTCTTTCATGCCTTGCACTCCTGCTTGCACATGATAAAATTGCAAAAAATTTCAGACACCTGCCACATTTTTCCTAAATAAGAACAGAAAAAAGGGAATTCGTGGCAGCTGAGGTGAGCAAGCACCATCATACTGAGGGAAAAAAATGGCAGTGAACTTGTTGCGGCCAACATACCCTAAAGTCTTGGAGCACTCCCTTGAATGCATCAACATTGCCAACAGAATCGGTGAGCTCTCCAAGCCAAGGAGAGCCACTAGCCTGCCGGCGTCGGCGTCTGAGAGGTGGCTGACTCTGTGTCTGCAACCATCCAAGGTAGATAACATGGGGGGCAATGGCATTACCACTGCTTCCACTTGTTGGGGGTTCCAAGCCCTCCTGACCATCCACTGCTGCTCCGAGCCATGAATCGTTGAGCCACACCTGGCAAAAAATAACAAAAAAAATAATTTCTGGGGTGTTACATGCTAAACCCACAACATGATTATGAGGCATGCTGTAGCGGAATACTCACAATTAATTTTAACAACTTGGGGTCCTTCTAAGTGCACATAAATCTGAGTACTACATAAGTGTTGTCACATCTTGCTTACATCGAAATGTGGCTACCATGGCTGTGACCTGACAAATAAGCCACCATTTCGTGCAAGTTTCAGAAAAGTCACGTTCACAAACCATACCCATATAAGTACAGCATAGACCATTTATAACGCAAGTCACTGGAATCGCGAATACCCGCACTATAATGAAAAAACGTGTAAAAACCATTGAGCAGGTAGTGGCACATGTTAGACATTCGAAGCGTGTGACTGGGCTGCTTTCACCAGCTCAAAGAAAGGAAGAAAGACTAGATATTTCAAAGATTTAGGTCCGCGGCCGCGCTGTGCAAAACGGAAAGCAAAGACGCTATATCGCTGTCGCCGCTTCTGTGGACTTCCTGTGAAACCAGACTGCACAGAAACGGGAACCGATTACCACACGCTGTCCTTTGTTTTCTCTGACGCGTGCGCAATGTCAAAAACGTAGCGGCCACAAACCGCCATTCGAGTGGTGCACCTGCCATCCCTGCCCCGCTTCCATTGTTGAAATAATTCCTCGTGTTTTAAATGCGGCCGGCACGAGCCACACTCGCCCGTGGCACCCTATCTGCAGGCAGCACGGAAAAGGTAGCGCTCGTTAGGCCTAGTTTGTGTGGTCGCGGGTGGCGCCGCACGGGAAGCTTGCCCTTAACAACACAGGAATCGAGTGCGCAAGAAATCATGCTCGTGGGGTTAGTCAAGGACAGTGTATGTGGAATGATTGAAAAAAAAAGAACTGGAGACAAACAGCGAGAATGCGGTCATCATGCGATTGCAGGCGCCCGTTCCGTGTGGGGCGCACGTTAGAAGCTGACAAACGGCGATAGCCGCCTTCTTTGTCGCCTTGGTAATCCTATCAATCCTACCTCACAGAACGCCTCCTTGACACGCTGCTGCCGCGTTCGTTCTTATTTTTTTTTCTTCCGTCCGCTATGAGCCTGTTCATTCGTTCCACACTTTTGCCTCCTTCATGGCGATTCATTGCGCTCTGTTCAGGCAGCGCACATCCATTGTGAAGCCTGCTGGCCACCCCGACTGTCCGCAGATTTCCCGGCAGCTGCATTATAACCAGTCTTTGATCTCACAAAGCTTCACAATAAGCGGTATGCGTATACATTAAGTTCTACGAGAGGGTAAACGGGCGTCAGAATAAAATGCATTACAGCCGGTCCTGCACTATAAGAGGTTACGTTATAAATGGTCTCAGCTGTAAATGGTACGGGAACAGTGCATGTCTACTGTCCACCTTCGATGTCCTAATTCATACAGTTCACAGCTAATGTGACATCTGTTTTCATTCCAGCATCACTAACTTGTGAACTTAGTTCTTCACATTTCGATTACCTTTTCAGGTTTTCCTAGCAGCAAATATCTCATCTGACTGCACTTGCAAACCTCAAGCAAAAACAAGTTTCCAAAAATTTGTCTACCTTTCTTTTCTCTTAAATACAGTCCTCAAATCAGTTCCAGTAGATGCTGAGAAAGTCTGTTTCTTATTGGAATCGTAACATTTTAATCCAAGCATAAAAGCGCACCTGAACAAAGTGAAGTTTCCCATCATCCAGGCGCATCTTGGATGGATACAGAACCTTAGGCACGTAGGCAGCTCCAGCACCACTGCTGGAAGTGCTCAACAGAAGCACTTGAAGTCGGCCATCACGAAGTCGGGCAGCTAAGAAACTCTCGTCTCCAGATGAAGAGTGCGCAGCTGAGGGGTCCGCACCAATGTAGAACAGCAGGCCAGATGGGCTCCGGGTACGCACAAACAGTGTGGCCTCGATTCCCAGGCCAAGGCTACCCCAGTATTCAGGCTTCACACGCAGCCTGGTGAAGCTCAAGCTGTTGTGATGACCAAAGGTGGCCGCTGGGTAGCCTGCGCAGGAGTACACAAATTTCTCATAATTGAAGAGCTAGGCTACCCATTGATGGCCTCTGAATTTTAAAAAATGCTGGTAAGTAAGCACTCATCTGCTCCTCATAGGCAGTAACCAGGTTTGTGTGAAAGAGTATACTCCAATAGCAGAAAAAAGTTTAAGTAATGCTACAGCAGCTACACTAATAGCATCTCTGGAGCTACATTATCATTTGAATGATGGAGAACATCCTGCAAAGCAGTTCCGGTAGAAAATACAAGCTTGCTGGCACAGATCCAGGCAAATAGTTAAGAATGCTTAAAAAACTGGATAACGTACTAAGCAGAGGCTAATCCAGTTACCTTGTTTAGTACACGGACTCTCAGCTAACTTTAACACTCCAGAAGGATATGACCAAATGCACGCTTGTTATTTTATAGAGCAAATCCCACAACTGGTAAATGTTGATTAGCGAACATAGTAAATATAAACCTTAAAGGCCAACTTCAGCAATTTTTCGAGGTCGGTAGATCTCAATCAAATTTGCAGGGTACGTTCCTTGGCACATTTCCGTCATTTCTGCAAGATTAAAGGCTCAAGAGATGCGCAGAATGTTTGCAATTCAATTTTTACTGTTTACCTCAGACCACCCACCTGGCTACCTACAATATTAGCCGCACTGCATGCTGAAGTCATAATCAGCAAAGCGATAGATGCGCACCAGTACCATAGCATGGCCTCCAATATTTTCACGTTTGCTGAGCATTTCTACTATCAGGAGTGTGACAGAAGCTCCTCAGGAACATATAATCACCATTACCTTGATTTGTTAAAGAGATCGCCGGAGTTGGCCTTTAAGGCAAAATTTCTGAAGAGAAACTTGAGAGGCAGTCTTAGGAAACGTTACATATGTAATATACCAGGTGTTTCAGGGAATGTGTCCAAAAGTTTAAAAATACCAAAAAGCAGATAGTTCTACATTTTTTTTGCAAAACTGCTTTGTTCATGGTGGCAGGCACTGTAAAATGTGTAGGAGCGAAAATTTAAACAGTAATGAACAAAATTATACTAATTAGCTTTTAAACCACGACAGCTAGAAGCTCAAACCTAAGTGCATTTCTTGCCTTTGCCCCTTTTGTGTTCAGCAGCAGCACATCATCGTCATCAAGGAGGTGTGCAAACATTAAAGCCACATTAACCCATCACATGAACACAGTGCCCAAGCTAGCACGAGACAACATTCTTGCAATTTTCACACGTTATTGTCACTGATGATAAAGTACTGTATGTTAGCAAAACTATACGAAGTTAAGAAAAGTTGCACATACTGTTGTTACATCTCTCGCCATAGTAGGGTCGATGGCAGTGGCACTCATGATGGTCCCACAGGTCCACACAGTTGCCTTGGCCACTGCACGTGTCCATGACACATTGCTCCTGACGCGGACAACCTTCAGCAAGCCCAGCCTGGTCCCGTGGCAACTGCAGCACTCCATCGAGCCACACTTCTCTTAAGCAACCCACAAAGCCATTTCTGCTCTGCTTCTGTGAACTTGCTACCCCATTCACAGCATCTCTGTGAGACTGTCCACTTCCAAGGACAACTGAAACCAGTGGAGTGGCTGGATCATAGCCAGGCAATGATGCTGTTGCATTGGGACCTTCTGTCAAGGATATAAACACCGACCCCAATGACATCTCCAGATTCAATTCCTTCCAATCAGCATTGTTCAGTCCCTCACCCAAGGTTACAGACAATGAGTCATCTGAAGACTTCACAAGTACTCTGCCTTCAGACATGGTGACCAACAGCAAGCGACTTTTGTCCATGGCCACACGTGCTAACAGACCCGTTGGAAGGGTTGTTCGAAACTGCATCTTCAACTTGTGGAGGTCCAGTGGCCCTTCACGCTGCCTCTCAATGTTAACATTAAGGTCCCAAGCAGATTCGTTGTTCAGTGAGGCAGCTGTAACTGTCTGGCAGGTGTTGCCAGCAAATCCTGGCAGGCAGTGACAGCGGTACGAGTGCAGCCCGTCATCCGTCAAAAGTGGCTCACAGCGGGCATCATTCAGACATGGTGCTTCCCGGCAGCCAAGCAGAAGTGTTGAGCAGTTCTTGTCACCATAGCCAACGGCACATGTACATTCATAGTCGGCAACCTTGTCCCGGCAGGTGGCACCATTGCGGCATGGTTGGTATGCCTCACACTCATTCACCTGGGGTCAAAAAACGGCATAATGTCAAACAAGTAGGAATGTCATATTCTGCTCCAAGAAGAGTAACTACAAGTTTTATCATTTCTCATAAAGCACATTAAACTGGGCAAGTTCGTATAATTTGGTTATGAAGCCCGTGCCGCGAAGTTAAGAAACAAAGAAAGGATGGATGCAAAATGTCATCCTCATAAGGCTGGGGCAGGGAACAGTGCTAGCCTTAAGATTACAAAGCACGACATGGAAGTTTGCTTTTCTTCACAATTTGCAACCAGCAAAGGCACAAAAGACAAAGTGAAATTCCTGTTGCTCTGTGTGTCAGTGACAAAAGCCATGACATGTGCATGTGACAATCCCCAATCAGCATCTTTTTTTCTTTTTGAATCCACCTTTGCATGCCTGTGTGGCGCCCTCTTGAGAACACGGGTGTGGAACAAGATGTACGGCGTTGTGCCGAATCTGTCGTCTGCTACCACAGCATTTCTCTATGGTATAACATGGTCAGGCAGTGACACACATACTCAGCGTTGCGCTCATTTTCAATTTGAAATGCTGTACCCACTTCTGGCAGGCTTCACCGGCTTTGTGAACACCAACAGCAAAGAGCCACTCGTGAGAAAGCCTTTGAGGTCTAGAAATAGGACAAAATGTCGCTCAACGCGAAAGGCAAACACCACTCGCTTCCCATATGTTCACTCAGTTGAGTGGTGGAATCCGGTTCATTCGAGACGGCGCACGTAAAGTGAAGGTACATCGCGTGCAAGCCTTTGCACCTGCATCCGAGAGAACCCGCAGGCCTGCTTCCCATAACGCCAGAAACAACATGGCTTCCCCTCTCAGCGTTGTGGCTAAGCTCGCTATTGCATGTGCTTTAAAAGACACAAGGCTCTGTTGACTCTTTATATTTGTGTTGTTTTTCGTTACTTGCCTCCCCTATTCCGTCTCTCCTTGCAAAAATAAGGGGTCTTCTTGGTGTGCTGTAAGTTCACGGACGTCTAGCTGTTCTCTTCAATGTTTAGAAGTTAGCCCACATGGAGTGCGGGAACGCAGCATGAAAGCGCCAGGGATGATCATCTGTAGAGCATAGCCTATGGGCTTGCAGTACCACAGGCCCAGTAACAAGTAAAGCCCCTCAAAAACAAGTTTGCATGGCTGTGCCCAAGGTCACATTGTCTGCTAAGAGATGTGGGGATACCTTTTGCTGACCCTTTGTATTTGTGCTATTTGTTATTTTGTTATTTTTCACTCCTCCCCTTTCTCTTTCTTCCTTCGAAAATGGAGCAGTCGTTTTGATGCACTGAAAGTGAACGGACATGTTGTGTCTTAACAACTCAGGAAAGTTTCTCTGCGATTAAGCATACAGAAAGATAGCTAGAGCTCAATACATATAAGTTTTTTGAGAGCAGCATTTATTCAAACCATGGGGCACCTGCATACCTGGCCACCGTCACAAACGAATGTACAACAAGACCAGAATCAATGAAAACGCCAAGCAAGAAGCAGCTGGAGGAATTCATAGCAGGAAGTTAATCATAGTGTTCTCTTACAACAACGAACGATGAATAATTCGGGATGATGTGTAGGTGCGTGAATTAATGTTTAATGAGTTGAACCACACGTCAACTCATGAAATTATCTGAAGTATTCGTCCTCCATCGCTGAAAGGTGCTGCTATAGACCTATTCCATGTTGGTAAACAGTGGTAGGCACTAGCGATTAAGCAGGGCTTGTGGTGAAGTGGGGGCATGGAGGCTCCGCCCACCGCTCACCACGGCCCTGCATAGTTGCGCCACCACTGCCGGAGCAGCGTGTGCGAAAGCTGCCTCCAAGCACAGGGCGTTGGAGCGCCGACGGCGTGTTTACAGTAGTTTGCAAGGAGCAGCCGCGTGAGATGAAGTTGCTGTAGCTCTGTAGGAAGTATTCAATGAATGTAGGATACATCGACGCCCAGCTATGACAAGATGTGAGAAACTGATTGAAACGACAAGCATCTTGCCACCACGGATGTGAATGATCGCGAGCTATCATGTCTGCATCGCTTCATGCGTATGTTGTAATTCAGTAACTAGCACAAGGATGAACCATCTGGAACAGAAAGCCGTATATAAATACGACTTGAAAATGCCTCATCTAAAAATACTGTTTCGAACTAAAGCCTCCACTAAATCCTTGCGCACAAACAAATGTATCAGATTAGTTACTCAAGCATACGAAAAGGGCGACGTTGGTGACGCTATAATCTGTGTAAATACAGCTGTGATAACACACATGAAAAGGAAAAAACAATTATGTGCCAAGGACAAGGCTGTTGAATAACTGGCAGCAAGGCGTGCGTAACCACGGCTCACGGTTCTGCCCATACGCTCAGCTCAGATTGTGAAGGCATGAAGTACTGAACTGACTTGACAAATTTCAAGTGTGTAGTTCATTGGAGCAGTCTTACATCGAAAAAAAAATGTAAAGCGCATCACAACCACTACAGCATTGCCCAAGACACTTCTCTTGTCTATGACTGAGCAAGTTATCTGCAAAAGCAAAAATCGCTGTAATCGGCCTTTCGCACACGGTGTTGGCTACGTGAATTAACCTCTCATATATTTACCTCACTCGAGTGAATAAAAATTCATATGATTCACCTAGAACTTCCTTACTTCAATAATACACGGCAACCGCGCTTATGCACATATGACAGCATGCTACGCTATAATGCAGTGTGCGCTTTGCGGTAGGCGTCATCACTCTGTGTCTGCACTTTGTTTATGTAAAGAAACTTCGTATCGAGCATGACACTTGACAAACTAATGACAAGGATATTTCTCTCAAATGAAACAAGCCCACTAACCGCTAAATAATTGCACATAAGCTTAGCCGTGAAGAAAATGTTTGGTGCATACCTATGAGCTGGCATCACAGGTTCGTTCCATTGCTTAGGACAGACATAAACAGGAAACTGATAAAAACCTATTGCACATTCCTTGTTCATTGCTTTGCAACCTACCCATGGCACAGCTCATCGGTGCACACTTTTCTCTTCGTCACACAGCGGTAAGCAGCGCCCGCACCAGCGAAAACACAGTGGCTGCTACGGTAGGCGCGCCAGCGGATGCCTACCATGCGAAACCAAAACACCCGACGACAGCACCACTGCATCTTCGTGACATAGGCTGGCGGAGTAGGTCTATATTCATGCTGTCGAAGGAATACAACAGGCGACGTGCAGGCACCCTCTGCATATCCTGGTGAGTTTTCTTTATTGCGACGTTCTGAGTGATCATGCGTATTGCCGGACCTCTGCTTTTGCGTATCCCTGTCATTGTTAAACAAACTGTAACTACCGGAGCACTGAACAATGGTCTTACTCATGTCTGGCACACTTTCCTTGCTGCTAAGGCTGTGTTAGGTAGGCATCGTTATCTTGTCTGTATTGTATGACTATGTGAGAGAACTTCATGCTATCAAAAATGTGTGTGAGGATGGCATACCAGCATCGCTGCCGCCAAGTGTCATTACTTTCAGTAATGGGTACACAGTTTTGCACAGCGTGCCGCTTGCGTCGGCTGCCACAACGCCGTACAGGTCATTTGCGCCAGTTCCGGCGCATGCACACTAGGACCATGTAAAAGGTGGATTGTATAGCAGGACATCTGAATGGACCAGACCAATATGCTTTGCCATGAGGAAGCTGTTACAGCAATGCTACTATAACAAGCCTACCGCTCTTACAGACTTGTTAGTCAATTCTGACGCAGGTTGACCACTCCCCCCTCCCCCAAAAAAATAATGACAAAGGAAACAAACTGACTGGCGGTACACACTTCGTTTTCGGTTGTAAGTCAAGCTTTGGATGTCAAGGTTCAACAAAATGGGTCAGCTTACAATCGTGTAAATACAGCCGCATGCAGTTCAGTAAGAGATGGCCGTGCTTAACAATCCTCACATAACAACTGGCAGTCTCCAAATAAGAAGAAAGCCCTGTCACACTGCGCAGAAGTGCTCAGACCAGACACCACGTGAACCAGTATTCCCCATGACAAGAACTAAGGAGGGGCAAGTGTGACAAGTGGAGATTTGTACGTGCCGTGGCGCCACTGGCTACTAGTGCCTCTAAATGCTGTGGGCACACCAGATTCATGAGAGCAGGGCTGGGGGATTTTAAAGTTTGATGAAACAGTTGCATTGTGTTCACCATAGCCAGCACTTGGGTGTCAGCTCTCCGCTCCTGTGACATTTGCGACATATAGTTTACGAATAGGTACAGGAGATATGTTAGTTACTTATGCGACTTGTACCCTGCGTGCACCATGCATGCATCCACCTTTTTTAACATGAAAGTCTTTTATACCAGGGTCCACCAACACTTCTCTGACGTACTTTCATAACAGATATACAGATCAATGAAAAAATGTACACCAACATCTAACAAAGAAATACTGCAGTTGACTCCTGTTAATTCAAACTTAAAGGGCAACTCTGGTATTTTTTTTTACCATGTTCTGATAAGTTAAACCTGGGTAGAACAAAATTGACAAGTGACCAAAATTTTTTGTTATAAAGAGCTTTTCGTTATATTCAGTTTTGGTATGAAAATTCGAAAAAAAAGCATGCAAATGAAGCAAAGGGGCAACTGGAGGTAGACTTAGCCCAGAACACAAACACATTTATTTCGCGGCAAAAATGGGGAAGGCACAGCTCAAATCTTCCTCCGAAGATTTGTCGCCATCGCCATGATATTAGACACTTTCCACTAGCGCCTCATCCGGCATCCTTTCGGTAGGGATGGCACAGTCACCCTTAAAAGAATACTTAAAAAAAGGGACCCGTGAAACTGCATATAGTCCATGGCTGATCTCTTCACACAATGAAAGCCAAGCTCCTGCGTGATTGGCGGGCGGTGTCGCCACTGGGGCAGTCGTTCTAGCAGTGACAGACCCAAGTGACTGAATGCGTGGATATGGGAGATCCATGAACGCGTGTGTACCACGTAAAAAAAAGCCAATGCGAACAGCGTAACGGCTAAATAAAAAAAAAATCGGACATTCGCACAACCCACTGGGAAAACAATACAAGGTTTAGAGGGAAGGCGAAACAACAAAGCCATGGCGGCATGGATCGTGTCATCGACTCAAGTGACGCAGGGGAGTTGAGAAGGAAGTGGGGCCCATGCGGGCAAGCGTCCTCCCACCTTGTGTTTTGCTGGCATCAGTCTGCAGAAACGAGGTTGCTGCAATGGCTGCATGCGCGCCATTCATGATGATATCACTTCGCGCTTTGTCATTGGTGGGGTAGCCACAGGAGTCGATCCCACCCTTGCTCACGCCAAAATTGGAAATTTGAGATGAAACTACTAAGTTGTTGGTAAGGATAATTCATTATACCAAGGGTGTCGCCTACTGCCACTTCGTTATAGAGAGGTTACGAATACGTTCTTCTATGGAGTTACGGCAGGGAATGGAAAAGCTTCGTAATACTATCGAGGAATTCGTTATATCGAGGTTCGTTATAGCTAGGTATGGTACTGATAGTCTAGAGATGGTCGATTAAATTTTTTAATCGATTAATGTTAATCGTTCACTGATTTAGCTTTTCATCAAATAATTGCTTTCACTGTGATGTTTTAATCAATTAATCGATTAATCGACATTTTTATAAGTGCTTGAAAAATGAGGCGTTGTTGTTTGAGAGGCGTTGCTTGTGTTTGATATCGACACAAGTATTTATCCGGGGCACTAGAGATCACATGTGTGCCTTAGCGCCTGCGTGAAAATTTGCACTTTCGCCCACTGAAGTTGTCAAGGATCCAAAATTCCGTGGGTGGCCATGATCCACGGATGATTCGGCAGCCCGTTGTATTTCCTCGAAATCTGCCTACTAGAGCGAACCAAAATTGGAGGCGCTTTCGGCGACCACACTGGTTCAAAAGTTGCACTGGAAACATGCAGTGTGGCCGAGGGCGAGGAAATCCCAAGATAAAAAAGAGAGAGGAGGAGGAAAGTTAAAGAGGGTCGCTCTTGTAGCGACGTCAACATTTCTCGGTTTGTCCGTTAGATATAGTGGAAACCCTCGATAATACTATAACCACGAATTGACATGATCTCTTCCTTGAGGTCACTGATGCGAGATTGCACAGCAACATACTGGCCTCAAACAGGCCATCAGTGCGGGCATCTGTGGGAAATAGTGTGACACGAGTTTTTCCTCCGGGCTAGAATAAACGGCAGCTGTGCCAGTATACTGCACAGGTTTCACCTGGTCGCCGACTTAACTCGGCGCTACGCGCACCTTTTCAATCGCGCATACAACTCGAACTGTGAGGGCTGTCTAATGTATCAGAGATTAGAACACAGTATTTCGCGACTGTCCTCCATTCGTGCCACAGCAGTAGACGGCGGCCTCTAGGCTGGCTGACATGGGAGAACAAGCAATAGATGAAAGCTGCATTTCACCCAAAATAGGCGACCATACAGAATTACCAAATGCCACAAGGTCATGTTTTCAATATAAATGGACTGGGTGCTAGACGTTCGGTATACCAATGCGCAAAGTTGCGGATTATGAAAAGTGACTGTTAGACTTAAATGCAGCTAAAGTGGCTTCTTTCCATTATGTGACTATTAGACCTTTTTCATAATCCTCGAGTGCGTTTCCCTGCACAGCATATTCGCCCAACTAATGGTGGCCCCTGTCACGTTTCAAGTGGAGGTGAGGTCCCAGTTACACGTGCTGGCGTTTGACTATTATGAGTGTTTATGTCAAGAGAGCCAAGTCAACATTTTACACTTCATAGCACGCTGTTTTGCAGAAGTGAATAGGTGCCATAAGTTTGGTTAGCTGCATTGCAGGGAAGCTAGCATTACAGTTATCAAAGGGTATATAGGCGTTAAGGTGGACATTTCGGCTATTTGGTATCAAGCGTAATGAAATATGATTACTAGCGTCGTTGTCCCCTTTGCCCAAGCAGTCATATCTTATGTATATACGGATCGCTCATTCTTATCCCCATCATGCTTCATCACTCTTTTCTTCCCTGTTGCATTGTCCCCAAACTAGAGTAGGAGGCCAGGGCACACTAGATCGGCAACCCTCTCTACCTTCTAGTATATTATCTCTCTTTCATTGATGACAAATAATTTTTAATTCGCCAAGGAATAAAATACAATGGCAATAAGGACTGAACCAGTCAAGAAATAAGCAGCGCATATTACAATGTGGCACTTACACAATAAGCAAGTAAAATCTGGGGGTTAAATAAAACTGTGTAGGCGACGGAGATCGGGTCGAGTTCATTTCTGTCTCTATGGGGTGTGGTCGCCTGCAGCTCCGGTTTCCTTCTATTTGCGTAGAAATATGCGCTCGACATCCGTGTCACAGCGTCGTACACCTCGTAATCATGCACTTCGGCCAAGGGGCGGTGCTGGTGTTGAGTAGAGGCGGGGGGAGTGCCATAATCGATGAATCGAAGAGTTTTAATCGACTAATTCAATTAATTGAAAGGGGGAATCGATAACAATTAATCAATTAACAGTATACAATTTATCGATTAATCAATTAATCGTTCATCGATTTTACCGTCCCTATGATAGTCCTGTAACCGCCAGGGTGGTTCAGTTTGCCTAGAAACGCCATCAGTAATTTTAAGTAAGCAATTGAGAGTCGTCTTCAAACTGAAAGTGAAATGTGCAAGTGCTTCGTGGAGCATGCGCAGCGATGTCATAACCTTCTCGTCACCGGAAATATGAAACTGGCACCAAAGAAATGCCAGTGGCGAGGACATCCGACGATATATTGAGTTATGCCACCTTTTCTGATCTTCACAGTGACGATTTGAGCGCTGAAGTATTGCAGTTTTGCTTTTGAAGGCCCATTGGCTCGATTAGGCAGCACGGAGGTGATGACGTCAAAAATACAGGGTGGCCCGCGTGAGAATCTGCTAAAAAATTTTTAAATTCATTTACAGGAAAACTAAATGACCTACAACCGTCTGACTTGGAATATATTATTACAGTACTGAGAAGAACATATATTGAATATTTTATAGAGGTCAGTGGATACTGAAAAACTGCCGGAGTTGCCCTTTAAAGGGAAGTTTGAATTATCAGAAGTTCTCATAAATATGACTCAGGGCAACATAGCAACTTTTTTTGTTATGGAACGTACATTTGTTCAACAACACAACGTTCACATGCAATATTTAAGTGCTATTCACATTTAAAAAAAATAATCACGAATGGATGACTGCTTTTTTGTGGCATAAGATTTCAAAACAAAGTTTTCGATGCCACCAAGTGTAGTCAGTTTTTTGTGCGAGCTAGCCAAAAACTTGCAAATTCCAGCAATGTGCTGAAAGGCCTGTACGGCTGTTGTGGGTGCGTCTACCTCTGCTGGTTGAGGCTCTTCCTCATCACTGCTACAGTATGTCGGCAACACTTCCTGCAGAATGTCATCAAGGTTGCACACACACAGATTGTCATCGGTAGCTGCATAATCTTCCAGACTGGCAACTACATTGTGCACTCTCAGTGCAGAAACCACCACACTTGCTTCAGCATCATCACTCTGCATGCTGTCAGGCACAGTATCCTGATGCAATCAGGGGTCCTGAATGCATGATTAGAACAGTTCATTATTGTAGCAGATTTCACCTCGTTCCACACACTGGCAAGCATCCCTAATGATGACAGGAGTGTTATATCATATGGCATAGAATTGTCCATGTACGCCAACATCCCCTTTAGCAACAGCTTCCAGTAGGCCATCTTCGAACACTTGATAACTCCTTAGTCCATCGGCTGGAGTATGGCGGTAGTGTTGGGAGGCAAGGATTCAAGCCAAATTGCTTCCAGACCCTCCACAGCACCATGCGCAGGGCAAATAAGCAAGACATGCCTGTTCGCCTGCTTAAATTCAAAGCTGAGCTTGTGCAGCCAGTCCTCAAACAAGGCCTAGGGTCATGTGTTGATGGCACACGTGACTGAGAGCACTCGAATGCCTTTGAAACACCTCAGGTGCTCGATCTGCCCACAACAAAAAGATCAGGCTTGGGGCTACTGTCCATACTGGCACACGCCATAACAGTTATCCTCTCTGCTCAGCATGCCGCTGGTGCAACACTCACCTTCGCGACACAGGGTCTGGTCAGGCAGGCACTTGAAGACCCATTTCGTCTGCATTATACACGTCACAGGGCACATATTTTTGCAGTAAGCATTGCAGTAGTGTGCATTCAGTCGGTGGAAATGACTTTATCGATGGCCGCCGCTTCCCCACTCACTGATTTGAAGGTGAGACTGTGTCGCTCCTTAAAGCATGAAATCCAGCCATAACTGCGCTTAAATTGTTCTATGTCCATCCATAAGGCCAGTTCTGCCTTTTCTTGAAATTGGTCCACTTACTGGCAGATTAGAGCTCCATGTGCGCCTTAGCCAGAGGAGAAGTGCCTTTTCCAGCTCAGGGTGCGCCGTGTCCATAAGCCTCTTTCAGTCCGGTGCAAATTGGCTTGGATTGTCCCGGGGCTTCTCCTTTGCTTTCACGATGGTCCTGAGCAAGCTTCTAGATATTTTGTACTTCAGTGCTACTGCACCCTTCTTGACTCTAGCGTCAACCTCTTCTAGGCAGCCAATTTCTCCTTCATAGAAAGAATTTGGTACTTCCCCCGAGGTGACGTGACGCGAACTTAGGTGCAGCCAGAACCGCAGTGGTGTGCAGCCAGAGAATGGTGGCGACTTGAAAGACAGGTCACGTGCCGGAGTCAGGAGGATGTGCATCACTGTCATACTTGCTGTGCCTGCTGTCTCTTCATTTTTTTTTCTCTAACCACATGAGATCATGTTGATTCGCACAGTTTGAAAAATAAGCCATTTTGACATTAAGCTTTGATATGCTCCAACACCAAGGAAAGAAGAGCTGATGGTCACGCACATCATTTCCGTACACGATGCCCGTGCCATGCTGCCATCTCGGTTTTTTTCTTCCTCGGTCCATGCATGATTGTTGGTGGCCACAGCTTTCCTCTGGCACATGCAGGCGGGGTAATCGGCTTTATTTACGACTTTTAGTGCTATAAAAATGGAAATACTTGGCTAGAAGCAGTAAAGGCAGCAGATACTTTACTGCATTAACAAGCAAAAAGTTACAAATGAACCAATATTACGCGATGGTGCAGCTTAAATTAAGTGGCTTTAAAATGCGTACAAAACACAGTGGGCCAACCAAAATTTTAAAATTTGTTTGAATTAACCCAAAGTAAAAGCACCACTGGCACATGAATTCAAGCTCGCAGCCTAAGAGCAGTGAAGCGAGAGTGGTGAAACGAACGGTATCATTAAAGTAAAAAGAGCACTAACACTTAGCCCTTCCGAAGTCTTAGGGAGGCGTAGGTAACTGATTGCATGAAAAAGGAAATGGCTGCACAAGTGCCGCAAAAGGAAATGATGTCAACAGTTGAATATTACACAAGCCAATTCTCTGGTGCAGCAAGAGAAAACCTATCACCAAGCGGAACATTTTTTCATGTTCACAGCTCAAGCTATAAAATCAAACTCTTGTGTTCCTAAAGCTGAGCACGTCTCCACCTAACTGGCTGACACACACCCCCCATGTCAGGACTGAAATGGTTCCAACTGCACCCAAGCGACCCACCAGCAGGAGGCCACAAGCCCAACGCACCCATAAAACAGCCACTGATCAGCAGTCATTATGCATTTCGCTGCAGGAGACTATCAATTCATGAAATGATCCACATGATCCTTTCGGCTTCGCTTGTGTGGTGTAACTTTTGACACACTTGCTCTCAAGCCTCCGGCACGTGCAGTGCCAAGTCTGTGGAGGGAATTACCTCCGATTATCCCAGTTTCGTGTTGTTCGACAACTTTTGCTTGTGTGCTTCTTCTAGAAAAACCCTGTGCAGTGGTGTCCAGATGCCAGAAGTATTTAACCTATCTCCCGCCTCTCGATTCTATTGCCGATCGCCTCATATTTCCATACTGCCATCTACGCAGATAACATTCAACTCTTCCGTGCTAATGCATTTCACTTTCATGTAATGCCAATCCCTGTGATGAAGGGATCAACCACATTTTTTATGAAATCAAAACATACCCTAATGTGCAGCATGGACAGCACTGTTTTACGTGCAAACACAGAATATTCTAAGTAGGATAGGCTTGTCACCATATTGCAGTGTGTAATTAGCAGGCAATTTCTATACTCTACATATGCCCAATATGTACCTTTAGTCAATTCTTTCAGGAAAACCAAAACAGAAAGTAACAGCAAATTTTGTTGTTCCTCACAGCACATGCACTGTGAAACCTGCCTATAACAAACCTACATGCAACGAATTCCTTGATATTACGAAGTTCATCAATTCCCCGCCACAAATCCACAGAAGAACATGTATTTACAACGTCTGTGTAACAAAGTGGTGGTGCTAGACACCCTTCATATAACAAATTTCCCCCGCTAACAACCTAGTAATTTCACATTTCACTCCAAATTTTTGCATTTTCGTATGGGCAGCAGTAGCATCCACTCCCAGTTACCCCATTGATGATGAGGCACAAAGTGATGCCATCGCAGCCACCCTGGGAGCCTCACTTCTGTAGAGTACCACCAGCGCAACACAAGGAGGGACAATGCTAGTCTGCACAGGCCCCACTTTCTCCTTAGTTGTCCTGCATCACTCAAGCCAGAGACATAGTTCTTGCCACTACAGCCGTGTCCATTCCTTTTCCCTCCAAACCTCATATCGGGCTCCCAGCAACACGCACACCAGGGCGGCAGCTCTGCCATTCTCTGGTTGTTGCAGTAGTCTCCATGCCTCATAATGTCTTATTATTTAGCTGTCATGGAGCTCACATTTTATTTTCATGCCATGTGCATACGTGCATATGCATGAGTTGACTCCTGGTATCCATGCATTCACCCTTCTATACCGTTGCAAGGACGAGTGCCTCAACAGAGACATGGCTTGCCCATCTTACTGGAGCTTGGCTTTCACTGCAAGCAAATGAGCACTCCTGAAGTATGTGCAGTTTTGTACTCTCTTTTGTTTTTGTTTTCGGGCAAATGCATGCGCCACTTCCAATATCACGTTGACAATGACAAATCTTCAGAGGTCAATTCAAGCTTTGCCCACTGTATTTTTGCTGCAAAATAAATGTCTTCTTGGTTAGGTCTGCCTCCAATTGATGGTTTGTTTCATTTGCATACTTCTTTTTCGAATTTTCATGCCAAAACTGCATATAATGGAAACCTCTTTACAATGAAAGCGCAAGACCATTTGTCAATTTCGTTATATCCAGGTATAGCTGTATTCCAAATGGTACAAAATAGTTAAAGGAGAAAAGTGACAATACCCACCTCAGTTCCACAGTCAACACCTTCATACCCAGGCTGACACTCGCAGCGATACGCATTCACCAGGTCAACACAGTGACCATAGACACTGCAGTTATGGCCAGGACAGTCATCTATGTTGTTTTCACATCTTGTGCCATTAAATCCAGGTGGGCAGAGGCACACATATCCAGCAGCTGTGGCATAGCTGAAGCTCTGGAAGAGTCCCAGATAGTTTTCTCGATAGAGACTAGTATTGGAGCGCTCGAGGCAGGCAGCTCCGTTCTCACAAGGTGGAGTAGACGGCCTTGGAGGGTCGCAGTCCGGTATGTCAGTTTCACAGAAACTGCCTTCGTAGGCCTCATGGCAGTGGCAATGAAAACCACGCACACGGTCTTCGCACGTCCCGCCATGCTGGCAGGCACCCGGGTAGCAGTCATCGATATTCCGCTCACAGTGTGCCCCTTCAAAGCCAGTATCGGTGCAGTTGCACTCGTACCTGCACAGTTAAAAGAAAGCAAGGAAAGCACATCAATATCAATCAATCAATCAACTTATGTCCAAAAAGCAGACAAAGGAGCAGCAGATAAAAGCTGCCCTACAACAGCTTGATGAGCCTGCTGATCTCATTACGAAACACAGCAGCATAGAGAGTCATGCATTCTGCACAAATAAAAAGGGGGGAAAAGGAAGATACAGCATAAACCGCTGGTAACGCAAGTCGCCTGAATCGCGAATACCGCACTATAAACAACATTTTCATAGTCTACACGTGTGTAAAAACCGTTGATCAGGTATCAGTGCGTGTTAGACATTCGAAGCGCGTGACCAGGCTGCTTTCATCTGCCCTAAAAAGAAGAAAAAAGAAAGGAAAATCTGGATATTTCAAAGATTTAAGTCCGTGGCCGTGCTGCACAAAAAAGAAAAAAGAGAAAGGCGCTATAGCGACATTGCCATTTATGCAGACTTCCCGCAGAACCGGACTGCGCTGAAACAGGAACCGATTACTGCATGCGCTATCCTTCATTTTCTCTGACGCATGCACAATGTCAAAAATGTAGCGACCGCAAACTGCCATTCGAGTGGTGCACCTGCTATCCATGCCCCCGCTTCTGTTGTTTAAATGATTTGTCCCGTTTTAAATGCAGCCGCCACGAGCCACAGTCGCCCGTGGCACCCTATCTGCAGCCAGCACCGAAAAGGTAGCGCTCGTTAGGCCTAGTTTAAGAAGTTGCGGGCAGCGCGCCATGCGGGATGCTTGCCCTTAACACAAGGATCGAGTGCACAAGAAATCATGCTCGCGGGGTGATTGAAGGGCAGTGCGCGTGAAATGATACAAAAAAACTGGAGACAAACAGTGGTAATGTTGACATCATGCGATTGCGGGCACGCGTTCCGTGCGGAGCGCACATTCGGAGCTGACAAACGGCTGTAGCAGCATTCTCCGTCACCTTGGCGATCATATCAATCCTATCCTCACAGTGTGCCCGCGACGCACTGCTGCCGTGGCCTTTCTTTTTTCTTCCCCCAACTCCTTCTTCATTCGTTCCGTGCTTTTTCCTCCTTCATGCCAATTCGTTGCACTCTTCTTGGGCGACACACTTCGATTGTGAAGACTGCTCACTACCTCAAGTGTCCATGGATTTCCTGGCAGCCCCATTATAACCGGTCTTTCATATCATGGAGCTACACAATAAGCGGTATGCATGTACATTAAGTTCCATGGGAGGGAAAACAGGGGTCACAAAAAGCTGCATTATAGCCGGTCCTGCACTATAAGTGGTTACGTTGTAAATGGTCTCAGCTGCACACCATTTTAAACACACAAGCAAATTTTTAAGACTGGCAGAACAACAAGTAGTTAAAGGGGTGCTGAGACGAAAATTTGCATCTGCTGTTTTTTCACTGCAATACGCAGCTGGGGACCTGTTAGCCAAAACACAGCGCATCAAATGCTCCAGCGCGCGTCAGGTAATTATTTACGGCCTGTTTATTACCCACTAGTTTCAGTTTTGGTTTGGAAGAGCTCAAAAAACGACCCGGTGCAAATGACGCCATCTAGCTCTCGTAATGGGGTAAACGAGTTCGACCACGTGAGCACACATAACTGTGACACACTTCTGCACAACAACCGATGCGTGCTCGTTTTCTTTCGCCTGTCGCACGTCCCGCGCGTTGTCGTCGCTGTTGCTGTCATCGTTGTTATGTGGCAACTATTTTCTTGAGGTTTGGCGTCGCCGGCAGTCTACTAATGCAGCCGCAGCGAATAAGCAATGGCGGCTATGATGTCATCATTGCTAGCTGCACTGTTCGGAGCTGGCGTGGTGACATCGCAGAAGTTGGGGGTCCCCTTCAGGTCACCTTTGCTATTGTCGGTGTCGCGGTGTATGGCGTCTAGCGCTCGAATGCGCCTGCTAACTTCAATATTCATTTAGATTACCTTCGGCGCTGTGTTCACCATTGAGATTTGGTAGATGACATGTGCATGTGCACAAAAACTGATCCCGCAGGCTATCTCAGCAGCGAAATTTTGGTGTCAGTGCCCCTTTAAAAAAGATAATGAAAAAAGGAATAAAGTTTAGATCGAATTAATCATGGCGCGTGTTTCGGGTTTGAATTAACGAGAGTATTTCCCATTCAAATACACGTCACTTTGGCGGGATCAACTGACCAGTTCGAATTATCCAGTGGTTCTAATTATGCAACTTAGAATTAGCGAGGTTCAACTGTTCAAACAAAACCACGTTTGCAGCATTGGTAACGGTCTCCCTTCAGATAAGTTAGGTACAGCGTCACCCTCATTGCAAAATGGTGGCTGAGCGCATGTCCTGCGAGTTTCCAGTGGTTACTTCCCTGAACTGCAACCTGTGTCCATCTTATCTGTGTTCAACATGTGTGCCATACATCACCAAAGTTTTTTCTCACCCGTTGACAAGATCCAGGCAGCCTGCTCCGTTGAGGCATGGTCCCGACTGGCACTCATCAATATCGATTTCACAGCGAGTACCCTCATAGCCCGCAGGGCAGTTGCAACGAAAACCATTCACCTGCATTCAGACCAATGCGTTAATGTAAGTTTCAGCCTAGAAACGCTGAAGAAAACCAAATGAAATGACAACAATGCTACACAGAAAAGGTGCAGCATACTGTGTCGTAAATAAAAGCGAGAATTTAAACAAATCAAACAGTTGAACATTACAGCACTTTGTTCATAGTAAAACCAGATTAAAGACATGGAATATGGGAAAGAACAATGCGGTTTTCGAACTAGGCCTTGTAGCAAAGACTAGGTTTCAGAACCTTTAACTCTCATTAAGGGAAAAGTGCAGAATCAGCTTCAAGGTTATTTTCTCAGCAGCAGATTACTAACTATGCCCAACAACAGAAAATGCACAACACAACTGTAAGCTCTGCAAAAGTAAGTGTCTGGAAACATATGAACTTTCAAGTAGTTTTCAAATAGTGTTTGCTATTCCATTAGATTCACACCTAATAGACCGTTTTCAAGCAATCCCAGAGCACCAGCAGTAAGCACGAAAAGCCAGGAACTAATAACGCATGACCGTTGGCTCGACACCCATATTTACATCAGATATAATTCGGATGCACTTGTCAAGTAGTGATATGTAAGCCGACAGGGAAAAGCATAACCTACACCTCAAGGCAATGTCAATGAAAGATGGTCGCAGCTTGTCGCTTGCTGGTGCGAATGATTCTCACTATGTCTGACAAATGTAAAATGCCAACTATACAGTCTCTCATTTTCTTTCATCTCACAACCTCATCTTGTGCTCTCTAACAGCGTCGGTGGACGCTGATTCCAAATAAGTATGTCAAAAACAGCGATGCATGGAATTAGGAACCACTCAGCTCGCCCGAAAGTGGCGCACGGGTGCGTTATATAGGGGTACGGAAATCGTAGAGAAGCCACCATAGCTAAACAAACAAAATATTCATGACTGAGCCACGCAGCACTATGTTCGATCTCGTCAAATTTATTTAAGCGGAGAAATGCTGGCACAGCGCAGCAGAAAAGCGCGAGGCCCGTGCAGCCAGCCTCAGAGGTACAGCGGGGCACACTTTTCCCATGAGTGCCTGTGCGGCCATAGGTGGCACTCGCATGCTTGAAAACGGTCTATTACTCCTATTCAAACTATTCAAAGTTTATGATTAATGGACAGAACGTGCTGTTCCATGACAAGTGGCCCATTCCCCCTTTTGTTCCGTGCTTCAATGCAAAACAACAGCCTAATGCAGTGAAGTTGGGTTAAGGAATGCACATTCCTTGGCACGATTGACACTGAAAAAAAAAGAAAGTAAAGCTTCTGTTTCTACAAAAGTTTGTTAGCATGAACACACAGTTTCTTGCTTGCACGGCTTACAATGGCAGCTGTATGGTAGGCTCGTGCTGCAGTACAACAAAAAAAAGACAATGCTTGTGTGCTTATCATTACTGCGAGCTCCTTATTTAGATTACACCTAATGAGCTTGCTACAATCCATATTGTGTAAAAATCCACACTCTACACCAGTCAAAACATGAGCACGCATGTATCACTAAGTAATTAGTACTGCGCACTTAGTTCTCTGTTGGACTGTTCTTTTGGAACGGAACTTTTCCCCCCCCCCTCTCTCTCTAGGAACAACATTGCGGGCCTGTACCATTTGAGCAATAACACTGCTTTTTCTGGCAGCATTTCCTTTAATTTTTCCCTCAATTTAACATGGAAGTATTTTAAAAATATTAGAATGATGTTAAAATATTTGATACACACTCAAACATTAATATATGAATTGCTTTGCACTGAGAATATTGGTATTTACACAGTTCTACTAAAAATATAGTTATCCATTTATCTTTACTGGGAGTAAAACACGCTCTAAAAAGAAAACCTGAAGCCAGACAGCAGTCCAAGCATGCCCAATTAGCACAAATTCTGAGGTTATAAACAGTTAAATAATTGCTTGTTTTAAAAACAGCTCAAGATGTTACATTATAAGGAAGATACACTACTTAACAAGGAACACAGCCATTGTTGTAGGGCAATGAATAAGTACAAATAGAAAAGCAAAATGCATAAGCCTACAATTTCATTAACTCTTTCCTTGCTACAGGGAAATTGGTTGTTTTTTGTATGTCAGAGCTAGGAATTATTTCTGCAACAGCTGCTGGGTCTAAAGTGGCATGTGATACATCAAAATGAAGGGCAACAAACATACTTTCAAGTGGTGCTTATTATAAAACAATACAGACAGCACTTATTTTCTAAAATAATTGCAAACAAGGAAAAATTCAAAAGTTTCAAGAAAATGTTCAACCAGGATTAATATTTCTAGTCAAACATTCTTACACAAATTTTGAAATACATAAAAATTGCTGAAATATTAATTTTCACTATGTATATAAAAAGTTAGAGCGATACATGAAGCGCTTCTTGAATTCTCCCGACGAGGTCCATGACTGCGCGGCATCGGCTCGGCTCCTCCTTCCTGGAGGACCTAAGGGAAACAGCACCGTCGGGTGTAGGCACGAGTGCTGTTCCGTCTTGTCGAGTCACGAGTGGGAGGGCGAGGCTTCCCGTGACTCCGGTGCCCGTCGTCGCCGTTCCTGGCCCGCACCACGCTAGCAGCATACGTGACGCAGCACCATTCGTCAACAAGCGACAGTGACGACCTCCCGTCCGCACTGACACTTCACCTTCATGGACTTCGACGTGTCAGCCATCCAGCCTCGGTGAGACCTTTTTCGCGATGGCTAAACTGGAGTGTTAGTTTGCTTGCTCTTTGTCTTTCTTTCCTGCTCCGGAGTGTCACGGTTTGCTTGTTTATTGTGTTGGTTGTTCTGTGTTCATGTTCGTTTATGTTTTCATAAAGTCATCACAGAAAGCAGCCTTGCCGTATACTTGACCATGTTGCCGTCGCAAGATGCAACGTGTGTTCATTTAATTTCGAAGAATCCCATCACAATGGCGCCCAACGTGAGGCGGGGCTGTTTTCTGTGTTGACGAAGAGGTCATAGCTACCACGATATGGATTTCGAAGAGCTCATTTTTTCGAGAAACTTGGTTTATCAGAAGACGCTCTTCGGGCATGGCTTCAAGAACAGAGTGCATGCGAAAGGGAGGAGCTCGCTGAGGAACGCGAAGCGCAGCACAAGGAGGCTGAGTGCGAGGAACATGCCCGGGAAGCGGAGCTGACGTTAGAACGTGAAAGGCGCGAGCGCGGGGAACGTGCCCGGGAGGCGGGGCTGACGTTAGAACATGAAAGGCGCGAGCGCGAGGAACATGCCCAGGAAGCGGAGCTAGCGCTGGCGCGTGAAGCGGCCGCTCTCGAGGAAAGAAGCTGTCAACTTCGCCTGCAGTTGCTAGAAGCACAAAATGCTGTCAGAGCACGGAAATCCATAGCTGTCAACAGTGTCGATTTTACGGACCCAGGCATTTAGATTCCAGACGAGCTCAATGAGGCAGAGAGCAGCTTCACGAGCATGAAACAGGGCTGTAGCCAACATGTTATGGATCTTGAGACCTCAGGGAAGCAAAACACATTTAGTGAAGGGCCGAAAGCTCTTTTAGAAAGCTCCAGAGATGGATTACTTGACTGCTATGATAACAAGGGGGAACGCTATAAAGAGAGCTCTGAGGAGCTTACCTCAGAGTCTTGAGACCTCAGGGAGGCAAAACACATTTAGTGAAGGGCTGAAAGCTCTTTTAGAAAGCTCCAGAGATGGACTACTTGATTGCCATGATAACAAGGGGGAATGCCGTAAAGAGCTCTGAGGAGCTTACCGACGATTCCTCATGGGTATCACTGGTTGCGGTAATGAGTAGCACCGCCATGGTCGAGTGCCGTAGAGCAAAATCTGAGGTGACCATCTCAGATTCATCACTCGTGCAGTGTGATGCGGTACAAACCGACATAAGCAAGATCAAGGACTGTACAAACCACTTCCTTCGAGGTCCAGTACCTTCAGGATATAGTGATTATGGTAGCATCTCGTGTGGAGAGCAGGAGGCAACTAATAAAGTAGCCGGTAAAGCAACCAAAATGAATTAAGCTGAAAGCACACATGGCATGTGTGCAAGTAATGGCCTCCAATGTGAAAGCACGGAGTATGTGCAAGGGATCCACAGCTATGAGGTAACTGATGAGTCACCTGTTCCCTCATGTAATCATGTCTCCTCAGATGAATGTATTGCCGACTTATCGCTCGCAGCAAAGTAGTTGGGCATGTCAAACATTCGCTAGGATGTCCTTCCATCGAGTCCCATGCTTGCAAGGCCATCCAATTCAGCATGATGTTCGGGCAGAGTTTGTAATTCAAACCAACAGACGCAAGTGGTTCAAATGGGCTGAGATGCCGAATTTTGTCTTGTGGTTGGACATTCATGCATGCCTTTTGCCTGTTATATAACCATGTAAAAAACGGCATTCGTCTTGTTTGGGACGAGATAACCTAAGCGAACCACTTAAATAACCGGTTGGTGCTTTAGAAAGGACTTACCTTGCAGATATGTGCTGTGCTTGTGCATTTGCATGATGGTGCTCAACCATTTGCACAGCACTTTTAATGCTGGAGTTTCTATCCACCTGAATGGACTCACTTATTTTCAATGTGAAACGATGTGTGTGAATATTCGGTGTGTGTATGACATTTTTGTGTGCTCCAGTGAATTTTGTGTGCTTGCAACGCGGACGCTAGGACTGTGTGCTGCGTGTGCTATGAACTGTGTGCCCTGTGTGCTGGACAAGTGTAGTGCATCACAATCGCACATTTACCCGAAGTTTTTCTTATAAAAAAAAACTTATTGAAAGGGGGGCTCATGTCATGGGAGAAGTGTGCGATAGCTGTATTTGGTGCTATGGTGAAGGTGAAAGGGACGAAGATGTCATTCAGAAGCGCCAGTTCACCACACAAGTCGACGAAGATGATGACGAGAGGTGGCAGCGCATGGCCACTAGGAGAAAAGATGGAGCGTGGCGCGTGAAGCGTGCACGTGAGGCGCCATGTTGGGGGGAAGCAAGGCGGCGTTCCACCAGCACGGACGTGGCAGGGGAGCTCTCTGCCAGAACCACGGTCGGGCATAGTCCCGAGTGCCTGGCGTGTATGGCTCCGCTTGGCACTGAGCTCCCTACGCTGTCCACGGAATGCCTGACGAGCCGCTCGAGCCACCAACAGCGCCGTCGGGTGTAGGCCCGAGTGCTGCCCCACCGGACAAGAATCTCCCGACGAGGTCCACGACTCTGTGCGGCATCAGCTCGGCTCCTCCTTCCTGGAGGACCTAAGGGAAACAGCACCGTCGGGTGTAGGCCTGGGTGCTGTTCCGTCTCATCGAGTCACGAGTGGGAGTGCGAGGCTTCCCGTGACTCCGGTGCCCGTCGTCACCGTTCCTGGCCCGCACCACGCTAGCAGCATACGTGACGCAGCACCATTCGTCAACATCAGCCATCCAGCCTCGGTGAGACCGTTTCACAATGGCTAAACTGGAGTGTTACTTTGCTTGCTCTTTGTCTTTCTTTCCTGCTCCAGAGTGTGGCGGTTTGCTTGTTTACTGTGTTGGTTCATGTTCGTTTGTGTTTTCATAAAGTCATCACAGGAAGCAACCTCGCCGTATTCTTGAGCAGGTTGCCGTCGTAAGATGCAACGTGCATTCATTTAATTTCGAAGAATCCCACCCCACACACTAGTTTACAAAGTTGTCAGCGGTGAAACAAAGAAAGTAGACGAGTCTAAGGTCAGCAACTGGCTGAACATACCCCCAGCACTGATTTCAGACTACGTACCGTGCGACGTGCTTAACGCTGACGAGGCCGGACTCTTTTTCAACCTGCAGCCGGAGAGAAGCTTGTGTGTGAAAGGCCAGGCTTGCCAGGGTGACCAGAAAAGTAAGGAACGTGTTACCGTGCTATTTTGCGCAAATGCCAACGGCTCTGAAAAAATTCAGCTTACAGTCATAGGCCGATCGGCAGGACGTTTGCCTTGCTTGTACAAGGGAAACAAAAAAGCATGGATGAATGCAGATTTTTCCACGAGTTCCTTACGACTTTGGACCAGAAAATGGCAGCAAAGAACAGAAAAATTTTGCTTTTCGTCGACCAGAGTTCTGCCCATCCCAAAGACTGCAACTTCAGCAATGTCGCCGTAAGGTTCCTGCCTGCAAACACCATGAGCTACAGCCGCTGGATGCGGGAATAATCTGAAATTTGAAGCACCGTTTCAAGGGATTGCTTGTGTGGAGGCTCCTGGCGAAAATTGAGCGCAAGGATGAAAACTTGTGGATTAGCCTGCTTGATGCATTACATTTCTTGGCCATGTCCTGGAATAGTGTGACCCAGGACACGATTGCGAACTGTTTTCGCAAGTGTGGATTTTTTGCAGAATTGGATGCGGCTCCAAAGGAAGAAAACAGAGTCTGAAGCCGATTTTCACATCGAGTGTTGGGAGAACCTTGAAACTCAAGTGTCGGAGTGAGACTTCGTCACCGCGGATGACAACGTCGCGACCTGTGGGCTGCAATCCATCGAAGAATTGGTTGATGATGCAAAGGATAACGAGTCAGCAGTCAGACAGTGATGGTGAACATGCCAGTGAGTGTGATCTCCTACTGTCAATGTCAGAAAACCTTAACACCCTCGATGTCCTGCGTCGCACCGTAAGTGCTGGCAGTGTGAGTGAAGAAACCGCAGCACGGTTTTATTCCTTTCAGGTGGCTTTCTTGAGGGACAGTGAAGATAAAATAGTTCAAAAGAACATCATGGACTTTTTCAGCAAGAAGTAGTTGACCCCAAAAAAAGTTCTTTTTTGTCTTCATGATCAGCTTCAACTTGTTTTGGCTAATGTCCTGGCAGTAGACGTTCTGCATCGTAGTGCGCTGCAAAGCCTCCGCAATGTCACGGAAATTGACAGTATCAAAGTGAAATCAACGATTCCTACAGGCTGCAATGGAAATGGTGTCATTTATGATATAGACATCGCCATCAAAGCCGAAGACTTGCCCATATTGATAAAACCAGCCACAGAAGGGGCCCTTATCAAGCACATCACGAGACTTGGCAACACGCGCTGCGTGAGGCTTGTGTTTGAGGGCGACAGCCTTCCGTCACACGTTAAGGTTGGCCACGTACGCCATCCAGTACGACCATACGTACCCAAGCCTCTGCAATGCTACAAATGCTTCAAGTTAGGACATGTTAAGGGTGTCTGCGACAACAATGTCGTGTGCCCACGATGTGCTGAATGTCATCCAAAAGATTCCTGCCGTGCTACCGTGTTAAAATGCACCAACTGCCATGGTGCTCATGAGGCCTCATCCAAGGATTGCCCATGGGTACGGGACGAGCGCGCTGTGCTGAAACGTATGGTGCGGGACAACTCCACACACAGAGAGGCTGTTGCTTCTATCAGGCGAAGACGGCGTCGTCACCGAAGACAGTCAAATAAAGTCGCTGCCACCGACAGAGAGGCCATACCTTCCGTTAAAGCGGCTGCTCTGCCAACAGCGAACTCCGCGAAGACGGGCAATGTGAACAAGAACGAAGGGTCAAGGCTTGCACCTCATCAAGAGTGGCCAGCACTCCCACAAGTACAACCTGCCTCGAAGCCACATCAGATCCCGGTGCCCTCGACGACTTCAACAACCACTGAAGCGACGACGACGGAAGACCGCCAAGTCATCACGATGTTGAAGTCGCTTATGGATGCCATGCGTGTTCTGCTGTGCAACATGAAAACTCCGTCGGCGCAGAGCGCGCTAAAGGTGCTGGACACCCTGAGTCCGGTGCTTGCGGCTCTAGGATAAAAACCACGACCTGCAAAATGCCGTCGTTTCAAGTGGAAGTCAGGGATGCGTCTGTTCTTCAGTGGAACGCCAGAGGGCTTAAGTCACGCATGTCGGATTTTAGGCAGTTTGTCTTCATGAACCAGTTCCCTATTATTGTGATCTGCGAACCCAACCTGTCAGCTCCCATCAGGCTTTCTGGGTATGAGTGCTTTATGTCCTCAACCCACGGAGAGTGAAGCAAAGGCATTGTCTTTATACGCTGTGACTTGACTTACGTACATCACCTAGTGCCAGCTGACGAAGGAAACCAATATATTTGCCTAACCGTGAAAAAGAACAAGGTAACCTTCACACTTCTGGGAACCTACATATCCCCTACGAGCCGGCTAGATTGCGAGCTCTTACGAAGAATTTTGGCATCGATTCCACAGCCTTGGGTAATCACAGGCGATTTTAATGCTCATCATTACCTATGGGGAAGTTCGAAAGTCAACTCCAGAGGTAAACAATTGGTTTCTTTTGCCTCTGACTGTCAACTTTGCCTCTTGAATGACGGAAGCCCCACTTATCTACGTGGAGCAGCGTACTGTAGCTGCCTGGACCTTACTTTCATGTCACGCTCATTTGCGAGAAAAGTACATTGGTTTACGGATTTGGAAGCGCGAGGCAGCGACCACATCCCAACTTATCTGAGGATCGACGGTTTCACGAGATCTGAATCCTGCAGAGCTGTTTTGAGCACTGATTGGTCTAAATACAAAATGATCATGGAAGATTCTTGTCGCGACGGTTCCTCGAACAACATAGAGGAAGCGATAAAGGGCGCCCTGGAATCCACCACCCAATCACTCTGGAAGAGTTCCGTACGCATGGACTTCGACATCGAACTCGAAAAACTTCGTGCGATTCGCCGTCGTGCGGAAAGAAGGTATAGACGCACGAAGTCTATCCACGACTTGAGACTGGCTAGACGCACACAAAAGAAAATGCAGCGTCAAATCAACAAGCTGGCTTCGCGGCGATGGGTATCCTTTTGCGAGTCTCTGGATCCGCGAAAGCCTTTGTCGCTCATATGGAGAACTGTTCGTGGCCTTCGTACAACACCCGGTCAGCGCCACCCGTTTAAATCTCTGGCACTCCATCTAAAGTGCAGTGAGATAGAAGTCGCCGAGTCTTTCAGTAAAAGGATTGCTGGTGAGGCAAATCCTGATGGAGCGGTGGTGGGGTCGCCCGACCACCCTCTCTCCTCACGTGATCCTCGCGTGGAATGTCCATTTTCCATGGAAGAACTAGAAGCTGCACTGGCTGTGTGCCGGCGTTCTTCAGCCCCAGGACCGGACGGCATCACTTATCGCGCCCTGTGCAACCTGGGTGAACAAGCACGGAAGGCCCTCCTGATCCTTTACAACGAATACTGGCAGACGGGCACGGTACCGCAGGAATGGAAATGCAGCCGCTTAATTCCACTCCTTAAGGCCGGCAAATCCCCTTTGGACATCTCGTCATATCGTCCGATCGCGCTTGCCAGTTGTGTCGGCAAAACGATGGAGAGAATGATTTTAACGCGCCTAGAATGGTACTTGGAGTACTACGACGTTTATCCCGACGCTATGACCGGTTTCAGACGCGGTCGTTCATCAACAGACAGCGTTGTTGATCTGGTCACATATGTCCAACACCAGAAAGCCTATAAGCGACTATCTGCCGCTGCGTTCCTGGACGTTAAAGGCGCTTACGACAATGTCACCCATGAAGCCATTCTGAGCGCACTAGACGCTGTAGGAGTTGGAGGCAAGATGTATACGTGGATATGCAGCTACCTACAGATGCGGACGTTCTATGTTCACACAGAGAACGGCCCGACATCAAAGCATCACGTTAGCCGTGGAGTCCCTCAAGGCGGAGTGCTAAGTCCAACGCTTTTTAACCTAACCCTTATTGGATTAATAAATCATCTGCCCAGCACCGTATGACTTTCCATCTATGCCGATGACATCTGCGTTTGGACGTCCGCTGTGACACGGCTTCAGCTTCGTGCTCGGCTTCAGAAGGCAGTCACGACGACGTCACGTTACCTTCAGAAACAAGGACTAGACATTTCTTGCGAAAAGTGTGCAATGGTGGCATTCACCAGGAAACCGATGTTTGCATACAACATCTCCATTAACGGACAAGTAATACCATACTGCCGAAGTCATAGGTTCCTGGGAGTAGTAGTAATTGACAGAGACCTGTCTTGGACTCCGCACGTGAACTACGTGAAGAAACGGCTGACTGCTATCTGTCACTTGTTCAGATACCTCGCAGGGAAAAAATGGGGGCTGTCCATACACGCTATGTTACAGCTGTACAGGGCGCTGTTCGTCGGATTCCTGCGGTACAGCCTACCTGCTATCGCCAACACCTGCAAGACTAACCTCCGCACGATACAGAGCATTCAAGCACAAGCTCTTAAGATATGCCTTGGCTTACAACGCAGCGCGTCAATGGCTGAAACCATTGCCATAGCGCAGGATTACTCTATCACGACGCACATCGCCATTGAGACCATGTGACTTCACCTCAGGCATGTGGCTAGGACTCCCTCACACCATCTGGCAAGCCTCGTTGCTGCAAGGCCCCGCACGTCATTCAGCGCTAATGTCAACGCACACAGTGCGGCGTTTACTCCAGGGTACACGTCTGCGGCTAAGCGAGTGCTCCCTCCGTGGTGTTTGAGTCTCCCACAAGTACACCTCACAATTCCTGGGATACAGAAGAAGACAGATCTACCTGTATCTGCGCTAAAGCAACTCAGCTTACACCTGTTGTACGAACGGTACGGTAACCACGTACACGTATACACCGATAGATCGACTACGTCGTCCAGTTCTGGCGGAGCGGTGGTCGTACCAACGCAGGGGATAACGATTCGACTAAAGACGTCTCATGTCACGACGTCCTCGGCGGCAGAACTCACGGCTCTACGTCGTGCACTTGAATTCATCCGTACTGAGAGGCCGAGGAAATGGGCTGTGTTTTAGGGCTCGAAGGCGGCGTTGCAGTGCATACGGTCAGCTCTTAGGCGCGGATGCCACGAGCAGCTGACGTACGATGTAATCGTGCTTCACCACCACCTCCAAAAAAATGGCCACGAGATTGACTTTCAGTGGGTGCCCAGTCACTGCGGAATCAGCGGCAACGAGACCACAGATGAAGAAGCGTATGAAGGCTCGCACTTCACATCAAGAAGCGAACATTATTTCAATTCCACTCTCAAGGACAGATGCTGCAATGCGGCTTCGACACCTGGCACGCCATCTCTCACTGGTTGAGTGGAACACACCAAACATCAGACGAACGCGACTGTACCAGCTAAACCCTTCCCTGCATCTCCGCCCTCCATCAGGACTTCCCCGACATGATGCCTCGGTTCTTTGTCGACTTTGGCTGGGAGTTGCCTTCACAAAGGCATACTCCGCATTAATTGGAGCGATCGACAGTGCAACCTGCGAGATGTGCAACACCGACGAAACCCTGGACCATCTGCTGTGCCACTGTCCGCGATTCGTCGAGGAAAGGAAAACCCTTGCTGAGACGCTACGCCACCTTGACGACCGGCCACTTTCCTTACAGATGATACTGGAACACCGCCCTCATCGCTCGTCGGCCCACAAGGCACTAAAAGCACTTTTGCGGTTTTTGAAGATGACTGGTCTGCGCGAACGCCTTTGACAGTTGGACTTGTCCTACAACGTCTTTTTCATTATTCCCCTTCCTTCTCTCTCTCCCATCTTTCTATCCCCCTTCCCATTCCCCCAGTGTAGGGTAGCCAACCGGACTCGCTTCTGGTTAACCTCCCTGCCTTTCTGTTTTCCCCTTCCTTCCTTCCTTCCTTCCTTTGGCTAATACGAATTCAGGATGATACGAATATTTTGCGTGCTCCCTACAAATTCGTATCATCGAGATTCTACTGTATACTCGTGGACAACTTTCTGCGGCTATGCAGCTAACGTTATGGAGCCGGAGCACTTGTATGCTTGCGCTGCTGCATATTACTCCCAAATTTACCATGTTCTTGGGACACATTAAAATGCTTCCGGCATTGAAGAAGCGTATGAAGGCTTACATTCTCAATCAGAAGGCAGACTGTGCATATTTCAGAAGTAGCAGGCTATACCATGGAACTTTCCAACATAGCCCTGATGGGCGGACATGGCCTCCAAGATTTGAATGTGTGCAATGCTTTCTTGTGCTGTCTGCTACCACTGCGCATGTTAATGTGTGCGTACATCACTCATTCCTACAGGATGTTTGTTGTTTCGTGGGGTTTTACGTCCCAAAACCAGTTCTGATTATGAGAGACGCCGTAGTGGAGGGCTCCGGAAATTTCGACCACCTGGGGTTCTTTAACGTGCACCGACATCGCACAGCACACGGGCCTCAACATTTCGCCTCCATCGAAATGCAGCCGCCGCGGCCGGGATTCGATCCCGCGACCCTCGGATCAGCAGCCGAGTACCTTAGCCACTAGACCACCGTGGCGGTCTACAGGATGTTTGCTCCTTTGTATTAGTGCTATGTTAAATGTTTCTGTGTACTCTGATATCAGTTATAGATGCAAGAATTTTGCATTGTGGTGCTGTATTTGCACTTTCTTGAGACCATGGAGTGCATGTGCCAAACTACTTGTGCATTAACACAAGTGATAGATAAGCACCCATAGTCTTCGCTTCATAGCCACAGAAAGTTGTCCACGAGTATAATTAATCCAAACTGATCTCCAACAAAGCAACAGCAATATCTGAGTCGCCACTTCACGAAGGGCCCAAAGAGCATCGTAAGGATCACATGGAACAGCCTCCCTCTGATTTCTTTCAAGTGTGCACAGTTTCGAATGTCAATGCCATCGTGCTGCCCTGCACCTCTCATGTGCACTTGAACAGTCGAGGTCACGTGCCGTTTAAAAATCCTGCCATGCGGTGGAAATGCAAACTATGCAGAAATGACCAATATAGTTAGTTTACAGTCGGCCAGGTGGCGTTATGAACTGTAAAACACTGTGGATGGTTCAATATATTTGTCTAAAACAATCGATCACCAGTGATTAATGTGTAGTGGCCTGGTAAAGAAAGTGTGCTGAGTGGGAATCACTACTTTGTGTTTGGCTTGCAGCATTAAAAGTAGTATGGAAGTTTGTTCCACAATGAAAGAGACTTAGAGTGTCAGGAAAGAAAGCGCATGTTATGAGGCATCAGTTCACTGTTCTTTATCTCAGAGATCTTGATTGCATGGTCGAAATAGAGGACATAAACTGGGCTAAAAGAAATGTACAAGTCCCTGCTGCTGTAAGAATATATCTGATATACATGCAATACAGTCTTTTATTTCATTATTTTTTACATCTGATGTGCATAATTTACTTCTCATTCTATATTCAGGCATTTTATATTTATTCCATGCACTTAACCATGAGTTAAGTTTTGATACATGGTGAAAAGCAGTGCACCTATTGCATCAGGTGCTCAAAGGGGAGTGGGAAACCATAGTCATGAATTGGCTGTGTCAAAAGAAAGAACATTTGCTGAGGACTGCATGTACAGGTGCCTACCATACCAGTGACCATGTCACCCCCTTTACCCATGGCCCAGCTGCAAAACAGTAGCATCAAGGAAGCAGCAAGCGAAGAAAAATTTTGGCTGCCAAAGCTATCATAAACAGTGGCATGACATAGTAGCTAAACGTGGCCGATGAGAGCAGACAAGGTCTGCCACACAAAATAAGCACCTCTGGATGCAGTACAAGTAGGCAACTTTTCTGAGGGCCCTAGAGATTGAGTTTTCTCAGCAAATGAAGATTTAGCAGCCTATGTAAAGCAGCAGCGCCTTTGCTGCTTTCTTTGTGCATCAGGCTGCTGCAGCAAAATACAAATGGCACTGCCATTCATAGAGACATAGTATGTGGATAGTTTAACCCCTGTAGGCACAACATTACGCCCTTTTTATGAGCCATGAAGTATTGCCATTATATTGTCGTACTGACACAATTGTGCATGCCTCTAAGAATTGTAGAATACAAATGCTGTGGATGGTACAGAAGAGCCCTTCTATACATAAAAAATGCATCACCTGAAGAAAGCGAGGGTAAATGAAAGGCTATCCAATTATGGGAAGCATCAATGGGATGTATTGCCAGTGGATATCTTGTGCTGTCTCAGAGTGGCTGGTCACATTACATTTGGGTTTGCAATGTACAGAAACCCTCGTTAACTTAAGCTCTAATATCTCAAGTTATCGGATAAATCGAATAGTCTCCCTGGCATGGTGTCAAATACAGTGTTTTTCACCCCTTATCTCGAAACACCACGGTGCCAAATTCTGGATATACCGAAATGCTGCAAAGGAAAGAACAATAAAAAAAGAGTGAAAAGGACGGTAGCGTGACGTTTCTTATATTATTATTTTTTCGCAGTGGTGGTATTGCCAAAAAGAAACTGTCTATAAAAAAGCAGCAGTTGTTCGCATTACCAACAGGATCAGCAGGCCATGGACGGTGCATGATAAGACTAGCACAGAATAAAAATACCGGCCCAGGCTTGCAATTTTGTCCCAATACCCCTTGCTTGTTTCCGCTTTGCCTTTTCACCCACATCTACAGTTCTCTGCAGGCTTATGCCATTGATTATGTGGACGGAGTGTCACAGCGTCATCGTTACGACCGCTGGCATGTGCAAGAAGTGCAATAATGAATAGTGTCGAAAGACAGTAATATTGCAGCCATGGCAATTCTACACTACCCCCTGGCCACGGTGATTTCCCACCAAAACGAAGTTTGACACGTGCCTGCGTGTCAGTGGCAAGCACAGTGCCGCTCGTAAACGCATCAGCCACATATAGCAGTGCCTCGATGCCCAGTACTCAGAGGCAGCTGTCCTACATGTCTTCGCTGGTGGTGGTGGTCATGTAAATGGGGCGGTGGCGAGCGTTTTTCCGTGGCATTTACTCGCAACACAGCGCATGGAGCTTTCGAGAGATAAATCTTGAGGCCATTGTTCGGCTCATTACAAATGGTGAAAACTGTTGTGGAAGCCGCAAATACCGTATTTACACGATTGTAAGTCAACTCGAATGTAGGTCGACCCCCCTAAAATTGCATCTCTCAAAAAAAAAGAAGAAGAAAATCAAGCACTGTTCACATCACGCGCACCCTTCACGCTCACTGTCGTATTGCTGGTCATGTCAAAGTATACAAGTGTTTGGTCGGCATTGCCGATCTGGCCAAGCAAATACTGCTGGGTGTCAGGTAGTTTAAGGAAGTGCCTATTGAAGGCAAGGACCTTTTCCTCGTATGCGGCCGGCACGGCCACTTAGAAAATTGTACCACACAAAGCGAAGCTCTTCCGTCAACTACCAATACCCCCTATACGGTGGCTCTTCCATCAATGACTGATGCTCCCACAAGAGCCGCGTGCTTGGTAGATTTTAAAAAAGAACAGCTTTTGTATAAAAACGCACAATAACCACGCGAACCCACAGCGCGAATGTGTTCCCATAATTCGCAATTATGGGAACACATTCGCTGCGAGATGGCTCCATCAAAGCCACCGGCAGCGGCTGCCGCGAGATACCAAAACAAACATGGAGGCAGATGGAAGTGGCCGCTCGTGATTTCGATTTATTCGCGAGTACGTTACTCGCATTCAAGAAGCGTTTTGTTCGTCTCAAATAAACAAAATGAGTACTAGCGAGTCCTTTGATTCAATGCATGATGCTAACGTAGCCACAATCATATCACGTTAATACACTCCCGAACACGACAGTGGGAGGTTAGTCGCTCTAGGTACAATGGCCAAAGCGCAAAGATTGGGAACGCCAACTTTCAAAGTCGCCATCACCTTTACTTGCGCCAGAATGATTGCAATGGTAAAGTAATACGCTACGCTTCGGCTGTGACCATGGCAACGAGGGCACAAAGCTGTTCCCACTTAGCAGCACCCCTAATTTCTCATTTCTCTTGCCGTTACTAGTGGCACATGGTTCGACTTCGATTCTAAGTCGACCCCCCAACATTGGATTGTCAAATTTGAAAAAAAAGGGTCAATATACAATCGTGTAAATATGGTACGTCGCAGACGTCAAGATTTTGACACTGCCCAAGCCAGCTTGAGGAGAGCCAATTGGGAATCAAAAGATGGCAGCGCTCAGTTGCTTGCTCGCATGTTGCTTGCGTTCACTCATTTGCCGTGGTGCTGGCGGCCTGGCGGCTGCTATTGTAACTCCCGTACGCTGGCCTATCCGGTACAGTCCATTTTCACACTCTGTCGATGGTTGGAACAACACTCTGTGGAGGTTAACCTCGCTCAGAAAACTCAAAGGATGTGAGCACATTCGTGAGATTTTTAATGTTACTTTGTTTCGAACACGGTGTCAACGCGCATCTGCACTTGTGCGTTCGTGTTTTACGTGCGAGGTTCACTGGTGCCAACATGATACAATGGCGTAGGTTGCTAAGTCGCACATAACATAGCGAAAACTGTCTATTAAAAGTGCCGCTCCTGGTACATTGGCTATCACTGCTGCCATACTGAAAAGGGGCCATGTTGGTTTCTGGGCAGTGGTTATGCTTATATTTTTGTGAATTCAGCTATCTCCGAAACTCCATTTATCTCAAGTTCCAGTTTTTACTCCTTCGAGTTAATGGGGTATTACTATACATCTGTTTTTGAAGCAAAGGGTTAATTGGAAACTCACCTGATCCAGGCAGGTAGCCCCATGCATGCAAGGGCTTGAGGCGCACTCATTAAAGTCTATCTCGCAGTGGTCACCCAGATAACCACCAGGGCAGATGCACTTGTACTCGTTCACTCCATCCACGCAGGTTGCTCCATTGAGGCATGGCTGAGAGAGGCACTCGTTCACCTATGCCACACAAGAAGCTGTGTCAAGAAACTGAAAAAACCAGACGTAACTGCAACAGTTACCCTGCTTACACCTCACAGAACCTATTCGCGAATTCATTTTTCGTTAGAACTGTTAAAGAGTGGAATGGATTGTCTGCCATGCAAGTGTGCTGTAAGAACGAAGAATTGTTTATGTCGTTTCTGTAACCCCCCTGCTGTAACGCCTTTGGGCAATGCGGGGTAACCTTTGAATAAAGAATAAAGAAGTTCATTTCTAAGTTGGAAATCATTGCGTGCCCCCGGTAGGCAGATGCAGGCTGTAGAACCCGCACTTTTTGGATGTGCTCTCTACTTAATATTGTTTCATGTTACAAGAAATCAACAGCAGATGAAACGGATTGGGAAGTAGCTCAGAATGTAACACCTATGTAAGTTAACCCAGTAAACATAGTTAACTGACCACTATTTGCAGGGTTTTTTGAACAGCACATCACATGTTCAATTATTGAGTTTCATAAATGAAAAGCCACAATGGTGATGAAGTGATACACAGTAAAGACAATAGCGTGCTGGTAGCTTGCAGTGAAGCTTGGCAAGGTACGGTGTCTTTTAAACTGCCCAGGGCGAAGAAATAAAACATAAGGAAAAGACACTAAGCAAAGCCGTCCGTGCAGACATGAACAAAGACCTACGAATTGCGAGGAATACGGCACCCTTGAGACAATACAACATCTCTTGTACGCCTGCCCACAGTGAGATTCAGAGAGAATCGCAAAGGCATTTTGTTGAAGTTTACCTTCCTCAACCATTGACTGAGAAGATTCCATTGGGATTTTCATCAAATCCCCATCGGCAGCCTGATAGTCTCAAGGCTCTCCAACAAATTTTGGCATGATAGCAGACTGGACAAAGGACTTTGAAGAGTCATGGGCTGCACAAGTATTTCAACCACCATCTTCATCCTCCCAATTCAAGTCATCTCTTCTTTCTACACCCATGTCCCTTCACACAATGTCGAGTAGCAGGCCAGAAAATCGAAGCAGGCCGACGTCTCAGCTTTTCTTTCATAATTTCTCTCTCTCTCTCTCTCTCCACTGTGCACATTCTCAAGGCCCAAGAAAAGAAAGTCTAAACGCTGTGTTTAGAATTGGATTGTTAGCACGTCGGTATGTGGAGGAGAACAGAGGCATTACTCATCAGCATGAGTCCCAGCTAGACAACAGGCATTAATGTTTGCTTCCCTTAGAGGTCCCAGACCATTCCTCCTCCCTCTCAGTGAAGACTGCAATGAAAGAAATAGTTCCAGGCAGCACTAGTGACAAGCTCATCTGACTCGACCATACTTGCACAGAGTGTTGATAACATGGATAGCCAACACAGGATCAAAAAGCCACCAATACATTAAGGTCAGCAACTCCTGTATGAGCTACTCTTCATCCTGCCTAAAGTCCCTTTCAATGAGTTGAATCCCTGGTGTTGTATTAGCTTTCATAAGAGGAGATTATCTGAATAAGAGCCACATAAAAAGCGACGTGCACCTCTATGTGGCAGCGTGTCCCCGTGAATCCTGGGCGGCAGAAGCACTGGAACTTTCCTGGCTTGTTGTGGCAGATGCCATCGTGCTCACAAATGTGAGCTGCACACTCGTCCACATCTTCTGCACATCGTGAGCCCTGGTAACCACGGGGGCACTCGCAGTGGAAGCTGCCCAGTTCATCAGTTTCTTGGCAGATGGCATCAGCAGCTACGCATGGGTTTGGGCGACAGCCTCGATGCTGAAGGGCTGAGCTTCCACATCCACCTTGGGGGTCAGAACATCTGCGCAAAGCACCAGGACATTCGCAAAACACATTCAAGATGAGCTGCAGTGCACGAGCTGTGGCTGCAGTGACGCTTGTAAAGAAATGAGAGTGGAATGGATTTCAGCCTTCCAGCAAGTGTATACAGTTAAACTGACACAATGAACTTCAGTATAACAAAATTCTCTATATAACGAAGTATTTAATTTTTTAAATGTGATGTCCATAGAACACCACGTACTTTTTACATCTACATAACGAAGCAAGTTTATTCGCAATTTCAATAACATTTGACTGCTACCGCAGACAAAGACTGGGCCAATAAATTGAAACTTCTGCTAGTGCCAGAGATAAAATAGGAGAGTTTCATGTGGCTTTTGCGAACACATCTTTAAAGCCCCATCAATTATTATCACTTTGTTATCGACCACTTAGAAGGTTGACTGACAGCAGGGAGGTATGCACCGAATGTAGGTACAGCCAAACCCTTGACACCTTCCTTGTTTTCTTCTAAAAAAAATGTCAATGTCCATGGTTGTGCTATCGGCTATAAAAGTAAACAGGTCACAGCTTAGGCGGCCAGAATGAGTGCAGGACTCCCAATGTGAGCAAAATTTAATGTGAGGGCTAAGTTTAATTTCATTCAGCGCACTATTAACTTAATGCATGGAGCGAAATAGCAGCACAGTGTTGTGACCTCAGAGCTGCTCCAGACACCCAAGCCATGGCCGGTTTACTTTTTTGGCCAATGTCCATTTCAGCACATACTAAATGTGGTATACATACCAATACTACATGAAACGTTTAACGGCAGAGGCAAAGTATGCAGAACTTCAAATCTCTTGTTCACGCCTTTCTCCTTTGTGCTTACACTTACTACATTTTGCATTTAGTACAGTCACACCTCATTATAACGAATATGTCACAGAAATAACCTTATTATGTAATATAATTCACTGTAAAGAAATATTTCCAAGACTTAATGGCAATAAAATTTTTCATTTATTTCATTATAGCCAATAATTCATTATATCCACATACATTACATCGAAGTTCGGCAGTATCTTCACAATACCTAGCAAAAACCACAGCTAGGTCTTGATGGTTCAATTTAAAGAAGTCAACAGCACTGCCACTAGGACACTTCCCTAACATGCTGGCATATTGAGGGTGGAGAACCAACAGTGGGTAATACAGGAAATTACTGGTACATGACTTAGCGGTAGTTTCATTTTTATGAAGAACTACAGCATAATATAAACTGAAGTCCAAAATGGCTGCTCTCAATTTTCCACAAGACACCCTTTCATAATAAGTGGTAATAGCAAGGAGTGTACTTATAGGCATCCTGCCACTTGTACTTTTATGAGAAGAAGCAGTAATTAAGGCACCAGCATTTTGTGCTATGCAAATCAGCATCAGTTACTGGACGCTACCACCACCAAGAATAAACAATCAGTATGCTCAATAAGCACAACTAATTCTTGCTGATATGATCCCACTTAATAGGATTTTCGATATAACATATCTTTTAGTCTTAGCTAGCAACTGCCTCATAGGCACAATGTTATGGTTGGTACAATCTTAGATAGTGCATTTTACCTTCCAGTTCGTATGAAAATCATATCAATAAGATTGCACTGTATTACGATCTACTATCCACACATCATCAGCACAAAAATACATAGGGCACCTGAAAAATGATGTATTCGAAATTCCTTAAATATGGAGCAATGTGCCAACACAAACAACTTATTTTTCAGTGTTATTTTTATCTTAGTGGTATACATCTCAATATGATATAACTATCAATTATAAACTATAACTTACTATAAGAAGAACCAATATTAATGCTGAGTCTCATCATCCAAAGAGTTTATAACTGGTTCAAATTCAAAACAAGCTAAGTATACTGCACTGCTTATTATTCCAGCTTAATTGTGCCTGCCAAATTCAGGCCCCTTCCTTCCTAAAACACAAAGCTGAACTCCTGAACAGCACAATTGTTGAACACTTAGCAGACACCCATGAGTGACATAAATGGCTGATTATCCCACCACAATAATGTGAGCAAGAAATGAGCATACTTATCAAACCACTATCTCACCCCTTTCATGCTCCCCTGATGGTGAATACCTCCACTAAAGACAGAGCCAGCCATCCACCACAATGTCCAAAAGTTACAGACTACGAAACAGCATCACTCAATTTGACATGTGAATAGTGGTGTGCGAATAGTGATTTTTCAGATTGAATCAAACATGAATTGAATAGTAACAGAGCGAAGCGAATCGAATATCAAATACTTATTGAATAATTCTTGAATTTTGAACAGCTATAACATTATATATATCAATTGATAAGTAATTACATGAACATAAACAGTAATACATGATCGTGATAGTCATTACTTCAACAATGACAATGAGCATGACAAAGTAAAAAAAGGGGGTGAAAAACACCCACGAGTGTTCAAGAATAGCAAACTACTGAATGTAATAGGTATAAGTAAGGTTACCATTGTAGTGATAATGATGTGGAATGTAGTAATGACTTAATAACTGTATGACTTATCAAATATTACAGTGACATGACAAAAAAAAATGAAAGGTTAACACTTAAAAGCTGGCAGAAACACTAAAGGATGAATATCTTTTTAGTGTTACTGGCAAAGCCAGAAGTATTTCTCAAGAGGGGGAAGGGGGGGGTTATACAATGCTTTTTGGGGGGTTGTTATATGATAGAGTGTGTAAATATCGTAGGCAGAAAAACGTGAAAATAGGAGGAGAGGGCCATCGCACAGTGCTTAAAATATTTTGAAGGGTGTTTTGACACCGAAATGCCCCCTCTAGATATACCCCCTGAGCATTACTCCGCCAAAATAATGATTCGGCAAAAAGACATTAAAATCAAAAACTGCTGAAAGGGTTCCTAGTTCAAACCACTAGGTCCTGGCTTCGACTTTTGGCTTTCAGCTTTACATCTCTTACGTGATAGCTAAGGACTGCTAGGAATTTTATAGGCCCAATTACAGCACCTGGAGGACCCTTCGCATCCACAGAACTGTTCAGAAAGGATGAATGATCATTGTAGAGCCAGTAAAGTCACTTTCTCAGAGCGAAGTAGTCTGCTGTACTATATAAATTCGCATGTTTACTGCTTATAATGCACCAGCAGGGATAAAATTGATCATATTTTTGCACCAATTTCCTGTCTATTTTCGTGCACTTAACATTCTGAAATAATTGTAAACTATTCGAAAAATACTCAGGTTTATGAATAACAGCTGTTGATCTGAAGACCGACTCAAATAAGACAGTACTCGACTTGATATTCAGAGGCTTCAAAATACTTGCACACCCTTGTGAATTTAGCAGTTCTGATAGCTACGCTAATTCCCTTGTCGCAGTGCACTCACCTGCATTCATATCCACGCAGCTTGTCTATGCACTGCATTCCATTAGGGCACTTGTGCCCCACACATTCATCCACATCATGTTCACAGCGAGTGCCCACCAGGCCCAATGGGCAGGCACATACGTAGCCCAGGGGGTCCAGTTCACTGAGCCGGCAAGTGGCATTGTTTGCACACGGCCTTGCACTGCAGGGACCGGGAGCAGCTGGCACAGTTGCATCATTTCCACATGTCTCTCCACCATGTTGGCAGTCGCACTGCCAACTCGGTTCATGGCAGAACAAGGTTCCGTTAATACAGTCAGCTGTACAGGCATTCCTCCTCTCACACAGCTCACCTGTATGCAGACAGATATAACAGCAATTGCAGTGAGATCCGAAAGCAAGTCTAAGCCAGCTGTTTACGCCTTAGACCACTTTCAAACTCCAGTAAATATTTTACAGAGCACATGAATTTTACTTACACCCAGTGCACTGCATGTATTCACTGACATTAAGTGTTTGGTCAATTACAATTTTGTTTAAAAGCTTCCTGGCAAGTAAAAGACGACGCCTGACCTAGATGAAGTTTGCTAGAAAATAATGTTTCAGAACACCCATGGGAAAACCATCACCTGCAATGAGAGTAATAGCAAAGAAGACAGTTATGAATGCTTTGTAAATTGCTGCAGGTATCACGCACACGATAGGAGGACCGCCCACACTTTTGTTGAAGGCACCCCGAAACATTTTTTTTTTACACTGTGTCACTGATTAGGCTACATCATTAACAAATCATTGACACCATGAATTAAGCAAAGCACCTTGCACCAAGGCAGCTATGGGCTTGTTTGTGTCGCCTTCCTCCTTATCACTGCTGTTCCTCCTCAACAAGCTTAGCTACGGGGTTCACATTAGCAATGGCTATGCCTCCTACGGCAGCTGCTGTGCTGTGCATGGCCTTAGTAGCAAACATCGTGCCACGATGTCACTGCTGATGCCCACCAGCCACAGTAGTGCCACTCTGTAGTAGTGCACCAGCGACACAAGTTTGCACCACCAGGTGCCGCGACTATACCCGTGGCTGCTTTCTTCGGTGTTCAATACATCAGTAGGGAAAGCCGATCACATCAGTCAAACGTTGTGCAAAAGCAGTTTACAGCTCTTTAGGTTGAGTCACGTCAATCTTTAAGAACGTGCATTTAAAACCTAGTAGTAATTACACACTTAACACAAAGTGTGGATGACATTGGTCTGCTAATGATCAGCACTTGCGCTACCGGCACAATGCATTTTCAACAAGAACGTTTCGGGGTCCTTTCAGGCCCAAGCTACACAGCACATTACAACTTTTAGTGCATAACCAACATCTGCAATGACTGCTTCAGTAAAACCACTTGTTTCTCTAACTTAAGATATGACCTCCTCATTGACACCATCACTGCAGGAGACATTCTTGATGGCAGACACTCCCCTTTAACCTTGAAGACAACTGCACTGTCACTATCGTATTTAACCCAGACTCAGCAAAAACTGCTGGAGATTTCCAGTTTAGGTGCCTTAAATGTGCAGCATATGATGCATGTTACTTCCGAATAAGTTAACTTTTCCCTTTATACGGCTTGTTTTTCTTATAGATGACACATCGCACATGCATCTTTATTGTACTCATTAAAGGGATGATAAAGGCTAAATATTAAATGAATGTGTACTGTAGAAATACCATTCATGAAATGTCATATGACATTTCATGAATGGTATTTCTACAGTACACATTCATTTAATATTCATACACATTCATTTAATTACTAAAGTATGAAGTTCTTAAGACTAGCCATTTTGTTGGCACAGAACAAGCACTATTAGTGCTTGTTTAGTGCCAACAAAATGGCTACTTTTAAGAACTTCATACTTAAGTGATTAGCACGCCATTAGAGCCACAGTACACTCTCCATGATACAAATTCCTCGGGGCCCCGCAAAATACTCGTATCATCCCAAATTCATGTGATCCAGGACAGGTGAACTTGCACATGAAAAATTACAACCTTTATTAGGCTCAACTTTCATATAAGTTCAGAGTGCCCGATCATTCAACCTTTTCTAATACCAATGCTCTGTCTTGAATAAGTCCTGTTTAAGAAAGCACTAAGCTGTCAAGCCATTTCATCATTCAAGCCAGCAGCATTTATGGGTGGGGGATGTGGGGATGAGATAGCGAAAAACACCCCCAAAAAATCCGTTTCAGCAACTGCAATGCATAATCTATGCATAATCAATACGATTTTGCTGACAGCATAATGTAGCCAGAAAAAATTTTTTTCATCGCGGGAATAAAGAACGTGATTGCACAAAAGCACTGTTTATGGGGGCCATCTTATCTTTCCCGCCTACCAAGCACGCTCGTCTTAAGATTGTCAGGAAGCTCAAAGTTTCCATTTCTGCCTTTCTCACCTACCATGGCTGCATACAGAAAAAAATGCAAGGAAATTAGAGGCTGGTCTGATGAAGTTAGGGACACGCATGACCCAGCATGCTGCGAGGCACCTATGGCAACAATGCACTGCTCTTGCTAGGCCTTTTTGCAAAGACATCATCAATTTTCACTTTGTCATTTATACCATACTCATGAGCTACGATTCAATGCTCTTTCATGGAAACTAATGCTCAAGCACAGACACGTGCACAGATGCAGACGGTTACCTCAAGCGAGCCAGTGACCACATAGCAGCGGACTGAACAAGTTGACAGCCTGTCGTGCAACCAACTCTTGCCATGTCGGTAAGAAAGTGACAGTGAAGCAAACCATTGCCCTTTGTCCTTAAGCCATCTACTACACATCTGCACTTGTGCAGCTTTACTTTGAAAACCGGAGACGCGCTGACACTTGCCCTTGCGCTCACGAACTTCATGAATGCACACTGCATGCACCGGCGAGCGCAGCCCACTGACGACGGTCCCGTGAACTCACGCACACGTAGAGAGTGAGCACTTGGCTCCCTTCCTCTTCGCCTTACTTCTCGTGACCTCTAGGCCGGCAGAAGCTGGATACAGTAGAATCTCGATGATACGATCACGGTTGATGCGAATTTCGCGATGATACGAATTTTAATGTTGTTTTGGACGGACTACATTGTATAAAATGTGCCGTCATTCGATGTTATAGGAACAGTTTTCCCAGCCATTGTGGATGATACGAACGCGTGAAATGACCGCTTCACGCGAGCGACTGGCTCAGATTTTTTACTGCAGATTTTTTCTGCGAGTTCCTTACGACTTTGGACCGGAAAATGGCAGCGAAAAACAGAAAAATTTCGCTTTTCGTCGACCAGATTTCGGCCCATGTCAAAGACTGCAACTTCAACAATGTCGCCGTAAGGTTCCTGCCCACAAACATCACGAGCCGTCTACAGCAGCTGGATGCGGGAATAATCCGAAATGTGAAGCACCATTTCAAGGGACTGCTTGTGCGAAGGCTCCCGGCGAAAATTGAGCGCAAGGATGAAAACTTGCGGATTAGCCTGCTTGACACGTTACATTTCTTGGCCATGTCCTGGGATAATGTGACCCAGGACACGATCGCGAAGTGCTTTCGCAAGTGTGGATTTTTCGCGGAATTGGATACGGCCCCGATGGAAGAAAACCAAGAGCCTGACGACGATTTGCACATCGAGGGTTGGGAGAACCTTGAAACACGAGCTTCGGCGCAAGACTGTCACCGCGGACCACAACGTAGCGACCTGTGCATGGGCTGCGATCCATCGAAGAATTGGTCGACGAGGCAAAGGATACCGAGTCTGAGAGTGATGGTGAAGATGCCGGTGAGTGTGATCTCCTACCGTCAATGTCGGAAAACCTTGACGCCCTCGATGTACTGCGTCGCACCGTAAGCACCAGCAGCATGAGTCAAGAAACCGCAGCACAGTTTTATTCCTTTCAGGCGGATTTCTTGAGGGACAGCGAAGTTAAAAATGTTCGAAAGAACATCATGGACTTTTTCAGCAAGAAGTAATTGACCCCAATAAAGTTTTTGTTCACCTTCATGATCAGCTTTAACTTGTTTTGGATCATATGAATTCGGGATGATATGAATATTTTAAGTGCTCCCTACGAATTCGTATCATCGAGATTCTACTGTATTGCTGCACTGACGACCCAGACTGAAAAACCACTACCGACTCCTACTTCACGACGCAATTTACTTGGTGTTCTTGTGGATGGCGTGACCGTTACTGCCCTAATCGATACCGGTGCCCACATATCTGTCATGAGTTCTACGCTCAGATCACGTCTACGAAAAGTGCTTACTCCTGCTGTGTCGTCCACAGTGCGAGTAGCCAATGGAAACCGGGCACCTGTTCTTGGTATGTGTACTGCTCGTGTTACTATTGCCGGCCACCACACATCAGTTCCTTTTGCTGTTCTCGACACTTGCCCGCACAACCGCATCCTTGGTATTGACTTTTTGACCACTCACTCAGCCCTCCTTGATTGTTCCTCTGGCGTTTTGCGGCTTGAACTGCCTTCGTGTCCTGATGACCCTGATGGCACTCCAAATCGCACTCTGCACTCCGTGGAGTTTCTGCGCCTGCCGCCTCAGGCCGCCACCTATGTCCCAATGTCGCCGTTCCCCCCAGTCCCTGATGGTGACTATCTCGTAGCTCCCCTCACAGATGTGATCCTTTCCCGCAACATTGCACTTCCTCACACCGTAGTAGTCGTTGCCAGCAACAAAGCATTGCTTTTAGTGCTCAATTTTTCTACGTCGACCCATGTTCTTCCCCAAGGGAATTCACTTGCAGAGCTTTCGCCGTTGGAGGGTTGTACTGTTTCGGCTTTCACCCTTGATACTAGGACCATGACCGAACCTCTCATACCAGCATCAACTAAGGCCTTTCTAGACAAAATGATAGCCACCGACCTCCTACCTTCCCAGATTCAAGCGCTCCGTGGCGTTCTCTTTTCGTAACTTGACGTTTTTGACGTTGGCGATCGCCCATTGGGCCGAACAAATGTCGTGGCCCCCCTTATCGACTCTGGAGATGCCAGCCCCCTTCACAGGCACCCTTACGCGTGTCTCACTCCGAGCACCAAGTTACACAAAAGGAGGTCGAGAAAATGCTTGATAAAGATGTTATAGAGCCATCATCTAGCCCTTGGACATCACCCGTGGTGCTTGTGAAAAAGAAGGCCAACAGCTGGCGGTCTTCCGCCGATTACCGTCACCTGAAAGGAGTACTGACACGAATTTTTGACATTCTTGTATTGTTGCTGTAGATGAAAGCACTGGCGTGGAGAAACCCAAAAAGAGTATCATGGTGCCTGGCAACGCAATGAATATATTTTTAATACAGCTGCCTTAAAAGCCCACGTTCAGTTTCGATTTCGAAGGGGCGGTTTCCTAGTGACGTATTAGCACAGTTTAGGGACAGAAATTCGTGATAGCGTCGCTGCAACTCTGTCGTCTGTGGTCAATTACATGTGGGGCACGCAAACAACGACAATTTCACGGTCGTCCAGCGACACTGACAGTGATTTTGGCGATTTTTAAGAGATTGTGTTCATACGTCATCGTAGTGTCCATTGCGCTGGGGCTGGCTTGTAGTGCTGGGCGACGAAAACTTTAAAACCAAACTAAAATATTTTGTACATGTTTCCTGGCTTCCGTGTGCGGAGGGCGTTAACAATACATGGCTAGAAAACGAAAAATGTATATTTTACGCCGCCGCAAAATCGTGTCAGTACTCCTTTAATCAGATAACTAAGAAAGACGTCTATCCTCTTCCCCGCATTGATGATGCACTGGACTGCCCCCATGGTTCTAAGTATCTCTTGTCGCTCGACCTCAGCTCGGGGTATTGGCAAATTGCTGTCGACGACCGCGACCGCGAGAAGACCATGTTCATCACACCCGACGGCCTGTACCAATTTAAGGTCATGCCATTTGGGTTGTGTAATGCTCATACCACTTTTGAAAGAATGATGGACTCTCTGCTACGTGGTGTTAAATGGCCTACATGCCTTTGTTACCTAGATGATGTCATCGGGGCAGCGTTAATGAGGAGGGCAAGGCCAGCAGCCAAGGATGGCACTCCTTCCAAGAGTAGCCACGCCGGGCCACTTGCTTGCGGCTACGGTACCGATGTTTGTATGAACAGTGACGCATTCACAAAATGTTCATATAATTCCAGACCATAGTGTATTCAATATAACGTAGACCTTCCGGGATGTTTCCAAAATTCATATCGGCGTGAAATTGGTATAAACGATGATCATATCTCTGAGATTCTACTGTACTCAAACTGCCTGCCTAACCAATCCTATTGACGTACAATCACCGTTTTCTCTCTTTACTGGCTGACAGTGCAGCTAGCTGTGTGGAAGGCAGGAGCAGGCAGGAGAGCAGGAGGGTTTAGTGATTGTTGTGAGCAGATGCCGTTGTCAGCAGCTGCAGCAAAACCTTGTGGTGAGTGTGAGAACAAGCCCACCCAAGTTTGTGTTTATATTCTCACATGCATGTGACGTGGACTCTATGCCACGAACCTTACTTTTGTGTGTTATTTCTTACACAGCTTTTGTGTGTGTCTAAGACAATCTCCCACGTGCACTTTCCTCCTCCTCTGCTTCCTTCTCCCTTGCGGCGGCGCCTCGCAGCCTCGCCCCGCCGCGGCAGACAGATCGAGAATAAACAGCCATACCGCATGGACGTCTCCTCTGGTTGTCAGTCCTTCTGCCGTATGTTCTCTACAACCTGTTTATATGATGTTGTAGCCGGCCCCACTGCACACCCCCATGCCACCACCTCGTCTACATCACCCTGCCAAGTTTGCAGAATATCCTATTGGCGGCGCAGGCTTTGCTGTGCAATTATTCAAATTTCTTGGTGAACGAAGCAGTTGTAGATAATACTGAGGCTTTAAATGTTCTCAAGCATTCACCCATCATTCTAATAAAACCAGTTGTGTGACTTTAGTGTGCCTGCAAGCCCTCGTGGCCATAAATTTTCCCAATACTGCTCTTTGCTTGGATCGGTTTATTTCGCGAAGTATGCAAGATGCCTTTGCCCTGCAGTGGGCATAGACAGGGTGATAATGGTGGTGGTTGTGATGACCCTTGCTTAGTACTAGTTCCTTAGTATTAGATCCTTGCTTAGCACTTGCTTAGTTGGCACTGTGCAAGGACTCAAAAAAGCACAGCTCACCCGAGTATCCTGGCAGACATTGGCAGTGGAAGCGACCTCCCAAAAGTGTGTGGCAGGTACCGTGTAGACAGGGGTTGGCACCACGGCAAGGATCATGCTGTCGATCGCACCGCTTTCCTGCCCAGCCGCTTTCACACTTGCAAAGAAAGTCGTTAACCTGAAAGCAAGTGCTTGTGTGTCAAACAGACTACTTGGCTGTTATACAGTAAAAGCTCCTCAGTACACAGTAACACTACCTACATCAGCACCTTCACTACAGCCACAGTTTGCCCCTTTTTTCGCCCTTGCATATTTACGACACAACTTTTAAATAAGTAGTTTGATTATCATTCCCAAAGTGCAAATTCATTGGTAATTGAAACAGACTACACAATTTTGTTTATATCCTTGTGTTTCATCATTGGAGCATTCAGTGTGTCAAGCTGCTTCTGCTTGTTGGGTCACGGCAGAGCCTTTAACATTGACAGCATGTCTGGTACAATGAAATTCGGTAGCAGGTACGTTTCCTTCAATGGCACAATTGTTCATGCCATTCCCGAAACAGTACATTTTTTAATATATGCATATTTTTTAAGCCCTTTCACAATGTAACTTCCCAGTATCAGCGAGGACCAACAGGTGCCGACAAGACTATTTTATACCAGAGGTTTTCTTCACTATATCTGCTACCTATACATCGGCAGACAAAAATAGACCCCTACAGTACTTTACTATTTTAATAAAGGGGCACAGAAAGCAGCCACTGAATCAATCCAGACTATTTTATTTTTTTTATGCAACGAGATCACTTAAATGAAGAAGAAAGTTGCAACTTAAGATGCTACACAATTCAATGGTTCAAGTCACTCAGGAATAACCAGTGGTTTTACACTGCAGCAGCAATGAACTTGAAGGCCAAGAGCTCCACCAGTACCTGTCTCTTGCTACAAGACAATACCAGAGACCCCTACATAGATGGAAGTGTACTTCCATAAGAACTACTGACAGGGCAGCATAAAGATACATAATATGGTAGAACCTCGTTATAACGAACCCGGATATAATAACTATCGGATATAATGAAGCAATCGCAATTCCCCTTGAAATTCCTATAGATGAAATTGATATTGTTTATAACAAACTAATTGTTATAACGAAGTAATTACTGCTCCCCCTTCAACTTCATTATAATGAGGTTTTACTGTAGATAGTTCTCTAGATAAACAATACATTACTCAACTGAGTGTTACTTTATGTAGAAATTTGAAATGCAATGAAGATAAGCTAGAGTAAACCTCGCTGCTATCACTGCTTGCCTGCAACTGACCCTTTCAGCGTACTTCTCTTCCATGAAGTGAGTAGACATTCCACTGCTGCTTTCCTATATGGATATTTAAAGTGGTGTACCCAATCAGAAATATGTATGTATTGCAGCAAAAGGCAAAGATGGATACTAATGAGTAACCTGGCCACCCCACTGGATTTAGTACTTTCTTCCCACCCAAAAGCCATGGATGACACAGGATCTTTTTCCTGTGTAGCTCATAAAGTTTGACAAATGCAGCAAAGAATTGAAAAGAAAGGTGGCACTTGCACTCAGTAATTGCAGTGGCTACCACTCCATGATGAGGCTTTCTAGTGTGCAAGTTTTCTTCCTTCTAACAACACGGCAGTGTTGCGACAATCACTCAAAAGCACGTTTCGTCACCCCACCAGCGCCCTATTCCACCGAGCTGAGAGAGCATTGCAAAGGAAGATTTTCCTGTTGCAATATCTTTGCTGCCAGTAAATCTTTTTGAAAAATTCTTTTGTTGTATACTTCTGAGAGGCTTATGAAATTAGCATCCAGCTGTTTCGTAGCACAAGATTGTAACGAAATCCATACGCATTTCTCAGAAATCCCACTTCTGAAAGGCCTTCAATACATACAAAGCTGTTTTAAAAACCAAGCGTGAGGGGCCATTTAAGCACAAATTGCGCACGCTTATAAGCAGCACATATTCTATTCCAATGCCCAATATTTTTGCATTGCCAGCATGAACATTCGACATTGGCGGCACAGTCCGATCAAACTGACCAGGCCAATGCAGGTTCCTCCATTGAGGCATGGGCTGCTGACACACAAGTCATCCTTCAACTCGCACAGATCACCCGAGTACCCTGGCAGACAGAGGCACACAGCCCCCCACTGGTCCGAGCGACACCTGCATCAGTAAAGAGTGAGGACATATGTAGTCAACTGTGTTAAGAAGAGAAGGCATTGACTCTGCAATCAAGAGGAAGAACAGCACTCAGGTATCCCTCTTTGGTTGAGCTCCTTAATTTTCATAGCGCAAGATTTTTTAAAGTGAAAATTCCAAAACTGCTAATTTCAATTTTAATTCTGAGGATAGTGAGTTCATTTTTCTCAATGCTGGATTTTCCCTGCAATGTAATTAGGGCTTTTACATAAGCCACTGAACCATAGAGGCTTATGGGCTTAGGAGACCTCCGTAAATTTGACCTCAATGTAGCCATAATAAGCTGGTGGCCCAACCTAAGCAAATGGCAATAAAAACACCCCAATGTGCTGCTGCTTTTTTCATTTGATTTTAATGCACCCTAACTTTAACCCAACACCCAACTCTACAAGAAAAATAAAGTGCGCCTCTGGTTCTGGTAGTCAAAGATGCAACCAGTAGATCATACTCCCACGAAATAGAAATTAACTTGTGTGCAATGTCAGTCATTTTCACAATGGTTGTACAAACTGAAATATTAACAGCTAAGCTGTTATAGCTTGAGGTAAGATGCTTCTTGTGACTTGAAAACTTGGCATATTGGCTATGCACCATGAGGGTGCTAAAACAAAGCCTCAGTGTACTCTCTCGTTAAACAGAAACAATTCTTTGCACCTATACTCAGGGACAACTTTCTGAGGCAATGAATGGAAGGCTACAGTGCCGAAGCACTTGCATGCATGCGCTATTGTATATAGTCCCAAACTTAAACTGATTTGATGTAAGAAAGTCCAACATTCTCAGTCAGAGCAGAGTGTATATATCTAATACTGGTGTCGATATTCTATCGAGTCAACGGAGCACCCTACAACTCCTTCGAGACTTCAAAGGCCGTTGAGCGACGGAAGCAGAAGCGGCGCAAACTCCGAGACTTGGCGCACCGGCAGCTTCCGCGCGTTAGTTTCGGAGGCCACAGCCACATTTATGTCGTTTTATCAATAAGTAGAATTATACACCGGTGAAAAGTATTGGAAACGTACCGAGTGGCCAACGTTCTCACTTTATTGCATTAGTTCTAGAACGAATACACCGTCACTGCCATAAAAAACAAATGCCATGCAGCTGGTGGGAAACACTGCGTGTTGCGCCATCTGGTGTCTACTAACCAAACCAATTTTTAAGGCTCAAGCTAGCGACTTAGGCTTAGCAGTGTCAAAACCTGCCCGTTTTCTGAATAATGACTGCAAGACGTCGCACATACTTTGTCCCTTTTGGTTCATGAGGTTAAGGGAAGGCTCAATTTAATGTTTGTGTCTTGCTGTCAGTGCAAATAGCAAGCAACTAGTGCGAAGTGGAATTGAAGCGGATGCTTTGGTTGCCACCCTGTTGTTGCGAAACCACTCAGCAACTCAACGGCCTTTCAAAACTGCCATGTAGCAGTGCCATAACTTATTTTGAGTCTATAGAGTTGTGAGCGTTTAGAAGGTCGTCAACTCGAAGGCCTTCCAACATGCACGTGTGACACAGGTATAAGCTACTGAACTCGCACAGAACTTTCTGAATTGGCCATAGTAAACACCATTCCAAGAACACAATCGGCATCTCTTGGCGAACGGACGAAACTGTGACATGTAGGCATAGCCTCCAAGACTTGTGAGCGCAATGCCTTTGGGTTGTCTGATGGCTGCTACAAGCACATATGTGCGCACACATTGTGCATATCCTAAAGGGTGTTTACTTCTTTGTATTAGTCCAGTGTTAGATGCTTCTGTGTACTTCTATCCCAGTCGTAGACAAAAGGACACAAGCATTTTGCCTTGTGACGCCGTATTTGCACTTTCTTCAGGTCACAAAGAGCATGTGCCGAACTACTTTTACACTAACATGAGTGGAGAGGGGAGAGGATGAAGCGTAGCATACTTATGTATAATATACTATAGCAAGAAAATGGGAAACAGAACTGAAGGTGAGGATGGGGAAAGGGGGAGGGGAAAGCCACCAGCTCCACTGTGACCTAGCCCTGCACCATTAGTCAAGCTGCCCACAATTCTTGGTCAAGTTCTTTTTGTTTTGTTTTGTTTTTTTGAATATGTAGAAAAGTGCCCTCCACGAGACAATAAAAAACAAAAGAAGTGCTGCCACTTTTTTTATGCTGCTACTGTAAAACTATGTCAACAATATGCAAATGTGCATTACTGCTATTTCTAGTGCAAAATTAGCAGGCCTAAAGTGAATTTTGATCTCAGAGAACAGTGCAAGGGCAAGGAAAAAGCAGAACTACAGCTGTGCAAACAGTAAAATTTTGAGTGCGAAGGAAATTTGAATACATATTCGAATATTTTTTGGATAATGTTCCAATATTTTAAAGATATAACCATGTTAAAGAGCAATGTACTATTATAGATGGTGAAAAAAGGGCAAATTTATAGTATGACAGTGTACCCCCACAATGTCACCCCAAGGAAAACAGTCTAAGTCCCAAAAGAACATTCCTACAGAAAGAGAGAGAATATTTTATTAATGACTTAGGGGATGTTAGCCTGGTTAGTGGCCTGGCTTGCTACTCCAGGTGTTTAACGGTGATTATGATATTTACAATGATCACGTGTAACACAACACGTACATGCAGTCATACTTACTCACACACTCATATATACATATACCGTATTTTCGCGCGTATAACCCGCACCAAAAACCCAAAAATTTCAGTGGCAAAGTGGAGGTGCGGATAATACGCGGGGTATTTCCTATAGTGCTGCTTCACAGCAATGCATGTTGTGCTGTGAAGCCCCATAACAGTGTAGCGAAGGCTACAGAGGCGGTTTCCGCAAATTCATGTTGCTCCGCAAGTAGTACGGCAGCTTGCGGCCGATTTCGGTTTCACTTGCTTACATCGTTGAAGCGTTTAGAAAAACATTTGGGGAGAGACAATTCCATTGTTCAGTGTAAACCTCACTGTCACATTACAAGTATATTTTTTGGACGTTTGCGGCCGCAAAGTGACCCTCCACCACCCTCCGCATGTCCCTACGTCACGGACGCCATGTTTACTTTTGAAAAGGGCTTGCCGAAAAGGTGGTGCTGTCTAAGAAATAGAAAGAAAAGGAAGGCATTTTTGCAAAGTGAACAATACCTGTATCTTATCTACGACTTCCCACAGCCGTTTGAGTTCCATAATAAATAAAGCAGTATTTATTTCAGCAAGGCCAATGAGATATTATCAGTAAATTTAAGTACTACTTTTTGACGCGGTAGCAGGCATGCATTTCGGTTCTGTTGCTTTCAGGGTGCTGTCAAGAAAAGTTGTCGCCGAGTATGAGCGCTCTTTACCTCGCTGATACCGCTAGTTCTCCACATCTCGACCCGTTCGCCAAGCCTAAGTCGATCTGTTCTGTCACCATGAGTAGCGTACGGCGGCAGTCCTTCACGGCACAGCAAAAGCTTAAGATCATCGCCGTCGCCGAGGGATTCGGAAATCGCGAAGCGGGAAGACGGCACGATGTGGACGAGTCCTGCGTGCGACTGTGGAGAAAGAAGAAAGACAGCCTAGAAGCCACGCACCGCGACCGTAGGTCATTTCGTGGCCCCCAAGACCGGCGCCTACCCTGAGCTGGAGGCCCAGCTGGTAAAGTTCATCGAAGATGTGAGAAGCAGGGGTCACGCTGTATCGACCGAGATGGCCCAAGTGGAAGCGCGGCGACTTTCGAGGGAGCTAGGCCTACCTCACGGGTTCCGTGCGAGCCGCGGATGGCTGCACCGCTTTATGAAGCGGCAAGGGCTCTCAATCAGACGGCGGACTACAATATGTCAACGCTTGCCGGCTTCTTACGAGGAGAAGCTGCTCAAGTACCAGATATATGTAATTGGCCTGCGAAAGCAGCACGATTACATTTTCTCGCAAATCGGCAATGCGGATGAAACTCCTGTTCATTTTGAAATGCCATTGGACACAACGATTGAGAAGACGGGCAGCAGTTCGGTGAGTGTGCTGACCGGCGGGAACACGAAACTGCGCATCACAGTCTTGCTTTGTGCCCTCGCCGACGGCACGCGACTGCGACCGTACGTCATCCTGAAAAGAAAAACTCTTCCGAAGGTTCATTTGCCTGCCGGTGTGGTGGTGCGCGCACACGAGAATGCGTGGATGAACAGTGACTTGTTCGTGGACTGGATCAAGACGGTATGGGAGAAGAGGCCCGGTGCGATGCTCGCAAAGAGCTCCATGCTCGTTCTTGACTCGTTCCGCGGCCACACAACTGAGGAAGTGAAGGACCGCCTTTCACGCAACGGCACTGACTTAGTTGTTATACCCGGTGGAATCACGTCAATGTTGCAGCCTCTAGATGTGTCGCTTAGCAAGCCCTTCAAAGCGTATGTCAAGCGCTATTACGCCGAGTGGATGGCCAAAGGCCTCTACGACTTGATGCCGACAGGACGAGTCTGAAGGCCTGATATTGCCCTGTTCTGCAACTGGGTTGTCGAGGCATGGAAGGCCATTCCAGGTGAGATGGTGCGAAAAAGTTTCAAGAAATGCTGCATCACAAACAACATGGATGGAACCGAAGATGACCTTGTGCATAACAGTGAGGACTGCGGCTCAAGTGATAGCTCTAGCGAGAGCAGTGACAGTGAGTGAATTGTGACTGGCCTTGCAGACAGCGTATTCTGCCTGCTAAATAAATCTTTTTCTGTCTACATATGTGCTATGTTGCTTGAGCAGTAGCTTTTGTACAGCCTTCCCTTTATATCAAATGTGCGGGCAATACGCGAGGATTTTTTTTTCTTTCTCGGCGAGCTGAAAGTGGGGGTGCGGATTATATGCAGGGGTGGGTTATACGCGCAAAAATACGGTATACACTGTATGTAGTTTACAGCGTTTTGTTGAGGCATGTTGCCCGTATAAACATTATCAATGCTTTAGTGCTGTGTAGTACGCAGGTGCTGTCTTGCCACGGGCCTAGGAGATACTGCAGCTCCAAGGTCGAACCGTGCTCCAGACGAAGCACTGCCTTCAGAGTCTTTCTCTTGGAGTCGTAGCACTGGCAATTGCACGGGACGTGTCCAAGGTCCTCTCGTGTTGCATGTAGAGCACAATGCAGAATCAGATTGCTGTATCTTGTGCTTGTAGTGTCTTGTGTAGGCTACATTAAGTCTTATTCGGTGAAGGCACGCCTCATCTCGCCTGTCTAAACCTCGTGGTACGTGGAAGCTGCAGGCTGGGTCAATAGCGTGCAGTGGTCCGTACTGATTTCTTGAGTCACACCAGAAGGACCACTGCAGATTCCAGGCAAATGCCAATACCATAGTCACCGCATCTTTTCTTGAAAAAGGTATGGCTGTTATTGGTGTTTTAGTACCATGTGCTGTTCTGGCAGCACTGTTGGCAAAAACATTTCCTCGTACTCCACAGTGGGCTAGTAACGACTGGAATACAATGCGGTGGTTAAGTTCATGAGCATTACTGCCTAGGTGCTTGATGTCCATAACCAGTTGTTCTTGGGTGCGTGGTGACTTCAGTGACTGCAGCGCCGCTCGTGAATCAGAGAATATTACCCAAGAATCAGGTGTCTGAGCTACAATGTAAATAAGTGCTCTTTGCAACGCAGCCAGCTCAGTAGCTATAGCAGATGTACGGTTACCCAAGGTGGCAGAAATTGACATGTTTACAGACGGGATCCACAGACCTATTGCCGATGATGTTGCCGTAACAGAGTCACCAGTGTAAATGTGGCGGCAGGTTCTGTAGCTGGCGTTAATACGCTCCATGGTGAAATATTTCAGTGCTGGAGCTGGCATGTTGCTCTTACTCTTGATACCAGGTACAGTTTGATAGATCTATGACGTGGTTGCCTCATACAAGAGCACTGAAGGCAAAACTGGAATCATACGCAAACATTTTTCGTATGATGTCCAGCAATGCTGGTGGCTGCTCTGTGGCTGCTCTACTGCAAATGTACACTGCTCTCTGCGAAGGTCTCTTGTGGTACACATTCCCTGCACTACAGGGAGAGAGAGAGAGAGAGAGATGATGGGCGGAAGGCAGGGAGGTTAACCGGAAGAGAAAATATCCAGTTTGCTACCCTGCACTGGGGAAGGGGTGAAGGGACAGAAAGAGATGGAAAAAGAATAAAGAGAGAGAGGTCAAATCGCGCACACACACAAGCACGGCATGTGTCACAGACGGTTCACGAGGCCCGTTGCGCACAAAAACTTGAGCACAGCCTTCGTGGATTTCTGCTGCGAGACACTGTCTGTCCGGCATTCCAATATGGTTTGCTTGGACAGCGGTCGACCATCAAGGCGTGACAATTCTGTGGCGAGAGTCTGTCGCTGGGAGCAGTACCCAGGGCGATCGCAGAGGACGTGCACAGTTGTTTCCTCGCTGCCGCAGTGAACACAGGCAGCACTGTCTTCCAGTCCAATGCGACAGCCGAAACTTCTTGTGAATGACGTGCCTAGCCACAGGCGGCAAAGTACGGTAGTTTCACAGCGGGTAAGCCCACGCGGAACTCAATGTTGTAGTGATGGGTCGAGGCGGTGCAGACGGGTATGTAGAAGAACAGGAGTGTTCCACTGCGCTATAGTCATATCACGCGCAAGCGAGCGAAGTTTTCTTACTGCATCCGTTCTTGACAGTGGGATGGCTTGCAGCACTCCAATTTCGTGGGCACGTTTCGCAGCATTATCTGCGTGCTCGTTGCCGATTATTCCAGAGTGGCCTGCTGGCCACTGAAACGTGATGTCATGGCCTTTGTCGGTTAATTGGTGATAGAGCTGTCGTGTTTGAAGCACTAATTGGTCTTGCGGCCCGCTACGTAAGGCCGATAAAAGGCACTGAAGGGCTGACTTGGAATCTGTAAAGATGGCCCATTTCTGTGGTGGCTCTCCATCGACCACGTAAAGTGCGGTGCGTAGTGCCTCAAGCTCCACGGCTGTCGATGTTGTGCCATGAGACGTCTTGAACAGTACATCTACTGCTTTGGCAGGGAAGGTCACAGCTCCTGCAGATCTGCCTGCTGCTGTTGAGCCATCAGTGTAAAGCTGAAGATGATTCCTGTAGTCCTCATGTAGCATTAGTAGAGACAGCTGTTTTAAAGCCGGCGGTGAGAGCTCCGCTTTCGTCCGAATCCCTGGCACTGTCAGCCGTACCTTTGGACGGGCCAAACACCAAGGAGGCGTCGGAAGTCTCTCAGCAGGAGTATAATTCTTTGGGAGGCACTCGCGGAATGCCGATATCCTCTTACAAAAAGAGGCACCGGGCCGGTCTTCTGGAAGCGAGGCGAGGTGGTGAGCAGGAGCACGAGCTAGGTGTCGAATGTGTGTCCTAAGCACCTCCAAAGTGATGTGAGTGGTGGCAGGAAGGTCTTTGGCCATTGCTATAGGATCCGCTGTTGAGGTGCAGCGTGGCAATCCGAGGCAGATCTTGAGTGCCTGGCCCTGAACGCTCTCGAGTGCGCGTAGGTTACCTTTACACTACACTACAGGGACTTTCCAAGTCACGTATCCAGGCACTCACCAGTATGCAAGCTAAAGCACTGAGGGTATGCCTGGGCCTACCTAAAGAGACTTCGACTGTAGGAACCCTAACAGAAAGCCGGTGACTTTCGGTTCCACTGCTACTGAAGCAAGAGTTTTTTTTCGAGTCTATGCGTTTTGCTGCTAGGGTTCACAACCATCCGCTTGCATCAGCCACCACATCTGAAGTACAGACCCTGCTCCCGCTGAAGTACGAAAAGCCATCAATTCCGACAAGGCCACCATGGAAACTACCCCTTTGGACCATAGTCACGACTGAACAATCCTACAGAGAATTGTAGATATGCATGAGCTAACTTCAGTGGAGTACAAAAGTGTTAACTTCGCTACAGTGCACGAATGTTAGTCATGGTGAAATTTGTAGCACGCATAGCAAACAGAAACAATGGTCTCAAAGCACTCGTTTGTCCCTTTTTTCTCTGTGTTTGTTTACTGTTCTGTGCTATAAATTTCTTTATGAATACCTACCAACTCGTCCAACTATCAGTTTTACTACAGTTAAACCTATACATAACGAAATTGACAAATTCCCAGAAAACTTCGTTATAGACCTATTCCACCCGGCCTACGTCACGAAGATGCGGTGGCGCTGTCGTCGGGAGTTTTGGTTTCGCATGGTAGGCATCCGCCGGCGCGCCTACCGTAGCAGCCGCTGCGTTTTCGCTGGTGCGGGCGCTTCTCACCGCCGTGAAATGAAGAAAAAAGTGTTCACCGATGACCTGCGCCGTGGGTTCGTTGCTCAGCAACGCACAAGATATGTGCGATAAGTTTTTATCGGTTTCCTGCTTATGTCTGTCTTAAGGAAAGGGACGAACCTGTAATGCCGGCTGTTCGGCGCATCTCTTATACGCCAAACATTTTTGTCACGGCTAAGCATATGTGTAATTATTTGGCGTTAGTGCGGCTTGTTTCATTTCAGAGAAATAGCATCGTCACAAGTTTGTCAAGTGTAATGCTCGACACCAAGTTTCTTGGCATAAACAAAGTGCGGACACAGAGCGATGACGCTTACCGCTAAGCGCGCACGACGTTAGCTTAGCTCGATGTGTAGAAGTAATCGCGGTCGCCGTGTATTATTGAAGTGGGGAAGCTATACATACGTCATACGAATTTCAATCACTCAAATGAAACAAATATATAAGAGCTTAATTCACGTAGCCGTGAGCGAAAGGTCGATTACAGCGACGCTTTTGCAAATTGCTTACGGCTGCGATAGCATACACATGAGAAGTGTCGTTGGCAATGCTGTAGTGGTTATGATGCGCTTTAAATTTTTTTTTCGATTGTAAGACTGCTCGAATGAACTACACGCTTGAAATTGGCCGCGTCGTTACAGGACTTCACGCCTTCACGATCGGAACTAAGCGTATGGACAGAGCCGCAAGCCGCGGTTATGCGCCTTGCTGGCGGTTATTTGAGAGCCTTGTCCTTGGCACGTTATTGCTTTTTTTTGTGTGTGTGCGCGTTATCACAGCCGTATTTACATAGGTTGTAGCGTCACCAATATCGCGTGCTTGAGTACCTATTCCGTTACATTTGTTTTTGCGCAAGGATTTCTTGTAGGGATTAGAGGCTTTAGTCCGAAACAGTATTTTAGCTGAGGCATCTTCAAGTCGTATTTAAACAAGTCTCACTGTTGCAAGTGGTTCATCCTTGCGCTAGTTACCGAAATAAAGCATACGCATGAAGCGATGCCGACATGATAGCTCGCGATCGTTCGCATCATGTGGCAAGATGCTCATCCTTTCAATCAATTTCTCACATCTTGTCATAGCTGGGCGTCGGCACATTCTTTTCTACATTCATCGAATGCTTCCTACAGAGCTAACGCGACTTCATCTCACGCGGCTGCCCTTCGCAAACTGTTGTAAATACGCCGTCGGCGCTCCGACACCCCGTGCTCGGAGGCAGCTTTCGAACGCGCTTCGCCGGCGGCGGTGGCGCGACCGTGCGGGGTCGCGGGAAGCGGTGGGCAGGGCCTCCGCGCCGCGACGTCGACACAAGCCCTGGTTATATCGCCGGTGCCTACCACTGTTTACCAACATGGAATAGGTCTATAAAGAGGATTGCGTTATATGCAGGTTAGGCACAAAAATTCAAAAAAGAAAAACGCTTAGGTAAGCAAAAAGATATCAGACAGCAGAGCTCACCCAAAACATTTATTTTGGGTGAGAAAACATTTACAGCTGAGACCATTTATAATGTGACCACTGATAACGCGGCTTTTTCTGACCCCCGTTTACCCTCACATAAAACTTAATGTATATGCACACTGCTTATTGTGCAGCCCCCCCTCCGAGATGATGGACCGGTTATAATGCGGCTGCCCAGAAATTCTGCGGGCAATCGAGGTAGGGAGCAGGCTTCACAAAGGAAGTGCACAGCCCGAAAAGAGCGCAGCGAATCGCCGTGGAGAAGGAAGGAGCGCGGAACGAATGAACAATGAGCGGAGGGAAGAAAAAAGAAAGGCATCGTGTGCCCGCCTTCTGAGGATAGGATTTCCAAGGCAACAGAGAATGCTGCTACAGCTGTTTGTCAGCTGGGAACGCTCCGCACGGAATGCACGCCCGTGTCCTCCATTTTACTGCTGCTTGTCTCCAGTTTTTTTTTGTTTTTTTTAATCATTTCACATGCACTGCCCTTGAATCACCCCGAGAGCGTGATTTCCTATGCACCCAATCCCTGTGTTGTCAAGGGCAAGCTTCTCGTGAGGCGCACTGACTGCGACTCCATGAGCGAGGCCTAACAAGCGCTGTCACCTAGTGTCAGGTTAGCGAAGTGAAGCGCAGACTTGCGCAGTAACCAAGGAGTGGCGCTGCCAGCATGATGAAAAAAAAAACAGACTCGTTTTTTTTTCTCTTTCTCTCTGAAGCCGGCACGGCTCCCCAATAACTGGAAAAGGATGGTGCCGGTTTGGTGGGCTGGGCCAGCTACAGCAATCGGTGGGATCAGGTTTGAAGTGAGGGGGAAAAGAAACGGCTGCAGCGACAAGGTCGCCGGGTCGAGGGATGCAGGCCCGCCCTGCGCACGCTCGCACATGTGCGCTCGCTCTCGCCTCGTAGTCGCCGGGCCTTTGAGCGCGCCAAGTGCGCCACTGCTGCTTCGCATTCCATCGTGGCGGAGAAGGTGCTCCCAGTTGTTGCTCGTGCAAAAGGGACAAAATTTGGGGCAAAATGTCACGGTTGTCGGCGGAGAAAATTCGTTATTTCGAGGGGGTCTCCCGCTGCCACTTCGTTATGTAGAGGTCTCAAATACATGTGCTTCTACGGAGTAACGGTGGGGAATAGAAAAACTTTGTTATATCCATGAATTCGTTATATGGACGTTCGTTATAAACAGGTTTGACTGTATAAATATTAGCTTTGCTGCAGTATACAAGTGCTATGTGGCAGAGCATACTGCATATAGGAATGGGCCACTTGTCATCAGACAAATAGTATTTTGCTCCTTAATTACAAACTCCGAATACTAGTTCAAATAGTAAAAGTTAAGTGCGAATCAAAATTATTTGAAAGTTCAAATATTTGCACAACTCTAAAAAAAAAGGTAACAGATCACAGAGATTGTTTCCATAAAAATTCTAGCAAGGTTGCATGCAGTTATTTCTACAGCTGTGCGAAAAGCATAATTTTGAGTGAGAAATCCAACAATAATGTTCGAGTGAGAGTACATTTTTCAAATAATGTCCGAATATGTCAAATGACATGCAAATGTGCTGCTAAACATGGGCAAAAAGACAAATTTAGTGCATGAATAGTGTACTCCCATAGAGCTGTCCCTATAAAAGAACAATCAAATACTACAGAACCATCCAACAGAGAGCTATGCAACAGAGAACTGAGCTAGCTTCGCTACAGAAGACAAGTGTTAACTTCATCGCAGTACAATGGTATTACCTTTGCTGCATAGAGCAGCGTTAGTTTCACCGCAGTACGCAAGTGTTGGGTTCACCAATGTACACAAGTCTTACGCGGTGACGCACACTACAAGTGGGAATGGGCCACTTGTCATGAGACAAAGCATATTTTTCCCTTTAATTACCAACCTCAACTAGATCGAATAGTAAGAATAGTAAAGGTTAAGTTTGAATCTAATCGAATAGCAAAAATTTCAAATGTCCGCACACCCTTAGTTGTTTCTGTGCACTACATGTGCAGATTTTTTTCCTTACTTCTTGGGGTATTGTATTATGGCTTGCCAGTTATACGATGGCATGAGCAATATGAGAAAATATTCACTATATTTACTGTCATTTCTGTGTCCCACATCAGCACGGTAAGATATTGATTAGGCCATCAAAATCTGCAGGAAATTTTTGCTGTTGCCATATCTCTTGTGTACATAAACATGATCACTACTTCAAGTAATAGTGCACAAGAAACACGAATGAAGAAGAGAACAAGTCTCGTTCTCTTCTTCGTCCGTGTTTGCTGTGTGCTATTACTTGAAAAGTTAAGCTTTACCAACTAACCCATCAGTCGATCCTATTTATCACTATTTCCTTCACTAATTCACTAACCTAGATATACCAAAACTGACAAATGCTCAAAATTTTCGTTATAATGAGGTTTTTGTTATATCCAGCTTCCGCATGAAAATTCAGAAAAGAAACACAAATAAAGCAAAGGGGCAACTGGAGGTACACCTAGCCCAGAACATTTATTCTGCAGCAAAAACATGGGGGCCATATCTCAAGTCGACCTCCAAGGGTTGGTAGTCATCACCATGATATCGATGGCAAAGTCACGCCAGGGTCCCTCAATACTTCTGGTCATGAAACTCCCGCGTCACTCTATGGGAGAGCTTCATATACCGCCCGCCACCGCCGCATGTGGCACTGTCGTAGCTTGAAGGTAACAAGGAAGCCGGCGCCTGCTGTCGGGAGTGTGGTCGCCGTTAGCGGAGTGTAGTCACGGCGTTGTGGTGTGTCGAGTTGTTGCTTTTTTTTTTCTTTCTCTGTCACCTCGATGCATCTCTCCATGTGGTGACGGCAATTCCTTACACTTGCTGCGTGCCGGGCTGCCAGTCGGGATACAACGGCACCGACGAGAAAGTCTCCTTGTTCTGTTTACCAGCCGACGCAGAACAACGCGACAAGTGGAAGCGAGCGATCCTGCGACAAGAGACGACCGGTTTTTCCTTCGAATCCAAGTACGTTCGCGTGTGTGAAAAACATTTTTATGCGGAAGACATCATTCGTGCAGACGTGTGTACAGTGAATGGGAGCGTTGTGTCGCTGCCTCGCGATCGCCCCAAATTGGCGGAAGACGCCGTACCGAGAATGTTCGAATATAGCATGTGCCGATGTTTATATGAATATTGTAGAAAATATACTAATGGACGACCGCACTTGCTCTGCCAGTGTCGGCTGCGCAACTCACTTTGTTAGCACTACAGCTGAAATTGTGCACTTTTTTATTAAGTGCCGTTTGCACTTTTTTACGCGCGAGCGGAATAAACTATTTCGTGCTGCTTCTCGTCCGTCTTGCCCAGCGACAGGAGGGAGGAAAAGCCGATAAATAAACTACTTTTCAAGGTTATCCTGTTTTGTTTCTTTTTTTTTTCTCTTCCACTGCACCTGCCAATTTTTCTGCCACAGTCTAGGAAACGTAGCTTTTATTTACAACAGAATCGTGGCTCAATCCTGTTCTCGATAACTGCAAATAATTACCACGTCAAATTGCATACCACGTCATTAATTCCGCTCAGCCTTACCTACGAGACATCGCATACCTAGCACAATACCGAGTGTTATGCACTGTCACGTAAAACACCTACGCAAATTCGCTCTGTTAGACTTGGTGCTGACGCAAGAGATGCGGGTTCGATCCCGGCCGTAACGGTTGCATTTTTTACTGAGGCGAAGATGCTTTTGATTGAGGCATGTACGACACATTACAGCGCACATTAACGAGCCCGAGATATAGCCAAATTTTTCGGAGATCTCCATCACCGCTTGCCTCATCATAATGATGTCGTGATTTGGGCATCTAAAACCCCAGTAATTATTAATAGCGCTCTGTAAGGCAGCAGTATTTCACACATAAAATCCCGCAGCTGGATTTTAAAAAGGAAGTGTATAAGCGAAACTAGAGAGAGGGGCAAGGAAATATGTCGCTTGAATAATCTAATGATAAAAGCTCCGGAGTTAATTTCAGTCTGCGCTGATGTTTCTGTAGACTCTGATGATGATTTATTGTCCACCTAGAAATGACAGTTACTGCGACAACATAAGGGAATGGATTAAAAACACACACATAGCAGGTTCTAGCTCGTTATTTTATGAAATTTGGTTGCGGGAAACCAGAATTTTCCGTTTGCACACCACGCATATCGCTGATATATAGCAACAGCAGTTCACAGCTGTGATGCCAGGATAGCCTCATATACAAGCTTCCTTGCTCTGCGCGCAAAATTCCGATTGGCAGCATCGTGACCCCCAGAGTACACATTAAAACATTGTTAGCAGGAGACAGTGCTGCGGCGGCCAGTGCATGGTTGAGTCAGTTGTAATTTTTAGCACAAGTGGTGTTAATTCTTCGCTAAGCTGGGCCTATTCACGGTGTTCTCTATAATTTTAACCCGAAAATCAACCACACAAGTATTATGAAACGCTGGTTTATGTACGAACGCAGGCGAAACTGCGTCGCTTCACGTACCGCCTTCCCTTCGTCAAACCATTGGCAGCAATCAATTATTTGAGCTGCTAAAGAACGCTCGTTCTGTATTAATTAGCCAGGGGTAATCACTGCAGTGACCAGTTAGTGAAGACAGTGAAAAGAAAAATCTGGCAAAACGTTTTTAATGGCAAACCGTCACGCGAACGCGGAACTGCCCTACCAAGCGCGGCTGACCGATGCCCTTCAACTTACGGTGGCGCCTCTGGCGGCCGTTTTTGTCCCTATATGAAACTTTGGCGGGAGTTTCATGACCAGTAAAAGTATTGAGGGACCCTGGTCACGCTCCGGAAATAAAAAGAAAAGAAAGAATGCACAATGATGGATGGGCCATTTCTCAGTTGAGGCAGTCATCCTTGCAACGATACACCTAAATGATAGAATGCGTGGGCACAGAAATCAACTCATTTTCAGCCCGTAGAACCTTTTCACTGTCGACGTGCGGCTGGATGTCATAGTGCTCCCTTTGTTTACATTATATCGGCACCACACTGGTGAGTGAAAAAAAAAAAGTGATCGCAAATGCCATGACGACTCAAAAAAAAAAAAGACAGACAACAGAAAGCTGCAGTAGTGAGTAGTGGCGCCGCCAGCGTGCAAGCCGCTGGGAACCAGATACAAGGTTTGGAGGGAGAAACAAAGGGCCCAGCTGCAGTGGGAAGAATCGTGTCACCAGCTCGAGTGACGCAGGGCAGCGGAGAAAGAAGTGGGGGACATGTATACAAGTGTCGTCCCTCCTTAAGTGGCGCTGGCAGCACTCTGCGAAAGTGAGGCTGTCGCCATGGTTGCATGCGCGCCATTTGTGAAGACACTGCTTTGCACCCCATCATCGATGGGGTAGCTGCAAGGGTGGATCTGGTGGCTGCTTGCGCTGAAGTTCAACTTCAGGATGAAATTACTAGGTGGCTGGTAGGGGCAATTCGTTATATCAAAGGTGCCTTTGCTGCCACTACAGTGATTACAAATACATGTTATTCTATGCAATTGCAGTGAGGAATTGAAACCTTCATAATACAGAGTCATTATGTTTACGTTTGTTACAGGCAGGTTGAACTGCAGTGCATAATGACTACGGAAAAATGACGAAGGTACTTTTGTGGCCAATGTGAGCGTTATAATGAGGTTTCCTACAGCACATTAAAAGGATACTGCACAAAAATCTGAAAATCTGAAATCTGAAAATCTGAAAACACAGTGTTAATTTCACATATTTTGATTGGACGTGTGTATAATTGGTGGGTTGTGAATGTGCGGCGGCTGCACGTCAGCATGAGCACCGAGGCTGTGACGTCGTGTGCCCAAGCAGCAGTAGCAACAACAGATGCGAGAAGCACCCCCACAAGCCTTGCCTGATGACTTCTCCGTGCTCCCATCGAGTTCCGAGCAACAGCGCCACACCTTGCTGTCCTCCTCCACTTGTTACATTCCAGCCTAAAAAGAGGCTAGGGCTTTTCTTTCCTTTTTGCTGTGCGTGCGTGCACACGCATGTATGCACGTTTCCTGCTGCTGCTCATGTCGCGAGTTCGTTTCCTCTGTTCCATTCGTGGTCCCCCTTCCTGCGTACGTTGTATGTTACAGCAGGTTTGCCCTCGCCCCAAGACATTGTTCTGTCAATATCTTCGGCGAGCGCCTTGACAGGGTACCTCTCTCCCCATTTGTAAACGTGGTGGGCTCCTGTAGGCATTCGGCTTTCAACCCATCATTGAAGGAAGACACTAATTGGCCACCGCCATGGCACCACTCAAGAAAAACGGGAGTGTAGGGGAGCTCGGGAAAGAGAAAGGAAGCAGCAAAAGAGAGAGGAAGAGAAAGCACGAGCACTCACGGCGCGAGTTGCGCATGCAGTGGCAGAGACGTTGATGCGTGTCGTGGGAGGCGACCGGTCTCGAGAAAGGAGAGTGGACGTGTTCCTGAACTCTGAGGAGCACCAGCATTGGGTACAGAAAACGTCACAGAAACGTCACTTCCTCTAGTTCACAGAGCACTCACTAGGTGCAGTACTTTCCGAAAAATGTATTAATTTCGTTATCTTCCAGCGGTTTCTGCCTAGAAACGAGGTTGTTTCAGCCTGTTTCAGCACCCAATCCCATTTGGGAAAAGAATCTGGGTGGCAATTTTTGTTCAGTATCCCTTTAACGAGATTTCCATGCAGACGTTCCCCTGTTTCATTTATTTTGCTCTTTTTTAGAGTTTCATCATCTCCTGCACGTCTGAAATATCAGTCAGCTATCATATTCGGCACAAAAAAACATGTTGCACACCTTTTGGCACACTGTTTTAATAAACATTCTCAGTTTCACGAAGTTGTGGTTAAGAAAATCCTGGTAGAAGCCTATCATTTACACAAAAGTTTCGCTCTTTAGCTTAAAGTGACGTACTAATGCTAGGCAGCCCATGAGTAAAGACTCAAACACAGAAAATTCTATCATTATGTTCTTACGTGGCTCCATTCTGGCAGGGATTGATATCACAGGGGTCATTGGTGAAGGCAAGCTCGCAGTGATTTCCATGGAAACCGTCTGCACAGAAGCACTGGTAGGAACTCCGCCCTCCTGTCAGCAGTGATGTAGTCTGGATGGAGTCATAGCATGTGCCGCCATGCAGGCATGGGTTCGAAGATGACGAGCAGTTGGACAACCGCACACACTGGCCTGAGGCAGGATCTGTTGACGTAACAATTCACACATATTTCAGCAGAGTTTTGTTATCTGTTTTCTTCATTCACGGTGCACACACTGCACACGCAACTTGTTCCTGCCAGTGCAGCAAGGAGAAAAAAAACACCAATATTAAGCTGAAAGTGAATCAACGCTTTGCCTAAGAAGTGGTGCTCCATTTCATGTTACTGAGCAGTGTGTAGTGCTGCACAAAACCATTTTACTGAAGATACCACCAGCTTTGACAGGCTGCTTGACATGCCAAATCTATTAATCTTTTTAATTTCTTATTTATTATAAACATTTTCTGGCCTGTAGGCACTACAGAAAGCAGTCAATGCGCATGCATGGCAAAAAGTAACAAATACAAGTTAGTACAATAACACAGCACAGAAGCGTTCTGTGCGTGATCAGTTGATAATAAAATGCAAGAACTAGCCACAAGTTGTTGCAGCTTCGGGTAGAATCTCCGGAAAAGGCAGGGGCAACTGCACTTTCGATGAAACGAAAGATCTGGCATGTGAAATGTTTCTTTCCCGAACAAAACAGTAATAGAACGGGAATAATTATGTACTAGGATGAAACATGCCCCTATGTTTTTCATGGCTTTGGGGTCAAGGTGTAGTGATGTTTGAGCAGAATTTAACATAGCCAAAGCATGTTAATTTTAAGAGAGCAACACTGACAATGGCAAAAACAGTAGTTTTTCCTTCCTTGCCATTTTCAAATCTGGCAATTGCTCAGTGCCAGGTAACTATTGCCTCACTTCAGCCAATCTGTAAAGTATTGGAACAGACAATATACTCCAAAGTCATTAACTACCATGAAGATAGTATCATTTCTCATCAACAGCATGACTTTCACAAGGGACATTCATGTGGTACTCAGTTCGCCGGTCTTGTTCATGACTCTGTACTAGATCATGGATTTCAAGCAAACACCATCTTTCTCATCTAATCAAATGCTTTTGATGTGTTGCTCACTTCAGAGTACAGCAAAAGCTGACAGAACATACCTGCAACCATTGTGGAATGGGCTCTGACTAAGAATGCCCTTCATATTAATGCAAGTCTGAATTGATGACAAGTCAAAACGTTTTTTTGGGTAGTGGGGGTCATTCTTCCATAGTGTGCCAGTCATGCTAGTGGTTTCTTTGGAGAGGAATGCTGACTTTGACCAGAAATGTGTGTTCATATGTATTTTCTTCCAGAATAATGCCTTTGCATTATGCTTAGTACAATGCCAACTTCAAACAGAAAGCCATTCTGATAGCAAAGGATCTCACCCCCCCCTCCAAACTGTGAAGCTGCACAACAGCTTGATATCAACGCATCCACAACCCTTGGGTGGTGGAACCGATGGGGCGCTCAACTTATGACAAAAATGAGTGAAGTAACCTCACTGCTAAAAAAGAAAAATGATTTTTCTTGTTTTTTTCAGTGACAACTTGTAAACACTGGTATTTACTTTCTACATTATGGCCTCACTTTCATTTGTGGATTTGTTTATTTATTTATTTATTTATTTATTTATTTATCACAAAGAGGCTTTTAAATAGTCACTCCTCAGATTACAAGGGAGTTAATATGGTACTCTAAAATATGTAAACCCTCTGCTTTAACATACTAAAACTTGCATACTTGTTCAATCTAATATAAACACCAAGAATACTGAGTCAGTGCTGAACCATACTGTATATTTTCCCTATGTCACCTTTAGCTACTTCTTGATGCAGCGATCACCTGAGCAAAGCTAAGCACACAATAAGCCAGTCCTCTCATACAGTATTACAAATTCATTCCCAAACTGCAGTCGATTTGAATAGCCTCCCATTGTACACCCACTACTAAACCTAATATAAGCAAGCTCCAACAGCTGTTGCACACTGACTGACTCATGCTTGCCCTTGTTGTGTTTCTTTAGGCAATTTTATCGGCCTGCATTTTAAAAACATGGGGGAATACAATTCTCCAATAACACTCACTGCTCTTACCCTCTCGATATCCAGGCACGCACCCGCACCAAAGCTGCGCCCTGCACTGGGTGCCGCGAGTGCAGCTCCAGTGCGTGCAAGATGGCCGAGGAATCTCGCAGTGGCGCCCCGAGTGGATGCCGCTGCACTGGCAGGTGAAGTTTGAGTTGCCGCTAAGTCCCCCATCAACCTCCTGGCAAGTGCCATTGTGCATGCAGGGAGAGCTGTCCTTGCAGGGGCCCACAGCTCGCTCACAGTGGGGCCCCCCAAATCCAGGTGGGCAAACACACTCAAAGCTCCCTGGCTGGTTGAAACAGGTACCACCATTTAAGCAGACATTCCCACTCTCCTCTGCACATTCGTCGACATCCTCATCGCACAGTGGACCACGGAAACCTGGAAGTGTGTGCGTGCATACATTACATAGGTTAGGTACACAATGCTTTTCATGTAACAGGAACACATTCATACAAACACATAAGCTCAGGGCAAGATGGATGCTTGAGGTTCTGAACAGATCATTGAAAGCAATGAAAAACAGGAAATGTCACTATAGCCAACATTTCAGCAAGTGGACCAAAAAAAAGTCCACTTGTCGAAACATTGTCTCTAGCAACATTTTCTGTTTTTCATTGTTTTCAATGATCTGTTCATCCCTTGAACGTCTACAGGCAGACAGCTCGGACACTGTGTGTAGAGGTTGGTTATACCGTGTTTGCACAAATCTAATGCGACCTCAAATCTAACACGCATCCAATTTTCATGTGTTCAAAATTAAAACGATCATAAATGTATTGTTTAAGAAGGAAACTTTGGCATGTCACTATGTTGGCAATCAGAAGAAAGAGACAAGTACCACTTGCCTTTACAGAGTAAGAAATTTATTCTTCCAGCAGTCCCTTTTCTGCTAAGATCCATTCTTATTGCTTTGAGATCGCTTACGCGCAGGCGTCAATCCCGCCGCTCGTCAGCAACACAAGCTCAGCCTATGGGGAGTTGCTAAATAAATCCTGCAAGCGCGTCTTCGAATTCTAGCTATTTTTCCGTTTTCAGCCCATAGAACCTTTTCGTTGTTGATGTGCAGCTGGATGTCATAGTACTCTCTTTTTTTACATTATACCGGCACCACACTGGTGCTTTTAATCGCGATCTTCGCATCAGGATTTGGCCGACATCAGCTAACACGATTCAGATTATAGTTTGGACTCTGCAGCTGAAACCACCGTTGGTTGCGATCAAGAAATAGGATGAGAATCGGAGTTTGTGATGACGAACAGCACCCATGTGACACCGACATTACTCGCGGTCAAAGGCCTTGGGCACACAAAGCAATGCGGCTATTTTCAACACACAGAATGCTTTTCTTTTGAAATGAGCTTTATGATAAAACTGGCATGGTACCATTTGTGCTCAATTTGAAACAAATACAGCACAAACTGGTCACAGTTTGACCACTGTGAACTCGCAGCAAAATTGACCACTGTGCACTCGCAGCAAAACGCGGTCTGCCACCATGGGTGCCATCACTTTGCAATGGTGATGACACTGCATCTGACCTATCTGGGGGGAGTCTCTTGTGAACACCATGAAGATGATTTCGGTTTTGCACTCAAATGTAACACGCATACAATTTTCTGGCCTATTTTATCATAAAAAAGGTGCACATTAGAACCGTGCAAATATGGTATATATACTGTAAACGTATTCCAGTTTTGAGATAAAGATGTCCATGTTTACTTTGGCAGCAAGGAATAGGCCTATACAAAAGAAAATGGTGCCACCCTTAGCTCTACTGAACGCACCTACCTGTGTTCTGGCAATTGCAGAGCGGCCCGACAGGGCCTTCGGTGCAGACGCCACCGTGGTGGCACAAGCCCAGCTGGCACTCACCAACATGTTGCTCACAATAGATGCCAGCATACCCTGCCGAACAACAGCAGAGGGAGAAAACATGGAACCACTGTGACACTCACACTCTAACAAACATAATAAATGAACCACTCTAACAAACATAATAGAAAACGTACAAAACCGAGCTGCCCGTTTCATCCTTAACAATTACCATTGAACGGCTAGCGTTACTGATATGAAACGAACACTTGGCATTCCCCTCCTTTCTTCTCGCAGGAAATTATCTCGTCTTTGCCTCCTTCAAAAGATTTACTATCACAATGACGAGCTGAAGTCCCGATACATTGCACCACCATCTTATATCTCCCCACGTGTCGATCATCCTTTCAAAGTTCATGTACCGTCACAGCGCACAGCCACCTATTCATATTCATTCATACCAAGAACATGCCACGAGTGCAATCGCCTGCCTGCGTCACTAGTCGCTATCGGAGACACAGATCGTTTCCGCAAAGCACTAACAAACACACTATAAACCTGCATCAATTTGTCTCGCTACCGCATTTCCTATTTGTTGTTTGGATACCACTTATTTCTATCCCAGGCCTTTCTTTTCTCAACATTTCATTATGTTGCTTTGTTACTTTTTGCTGGTGCTCTTGTCATTCCTGTAAATCGATAGATTAATTTTTCCTGCCTCTACCTGTATAATTAATTTTTGCATCGCTATTTACGCACGAAAGTACATAAATCTATTCTGGTCTAAGTATACATTGTCATTCACTGTTACCGCTACTGTCATTTTGATCTTGCGTGCTTTTTTTTTGCCAGCTGATGTATAAGCATATCTTGTTTGTTACCATTTGTGTTCTTTTGCTTAGAGTGCCATACTTGCTTTCAATGTAATATTGTTTTTCCTCTACCTTTTTGTATTACACTTAATTATTGTGTACTGTATTGATTTACGTTAGCCCCTCCTCTCTACAATGCTTCTTGTAAGCCCTGAGGGTGTCAATAAATAAAACAAATAAATAAATAAATGTCTACAGGCTTTAGAAAGGAGTGACAGGATTAATACTAGTCAACTACGTATATGAATACAAACAATCTCCACCACTACGAAATTTATGCTGTAACGAAGCGTTTCTGATTCCTTGACCGCGTCCCATATACTCCAACGTATTTCCCTCTGCAAAGGACCACTTTTTCATTTTTTTTTCCTATTCAAAAATTTTCACGAGGAACAAGTCACTTGATCAATCAGATCGGAAAGTCGCAAAAACTTGTTTGAATAGTCTCCGATGCTGATGATTAGAGAAACAACATTATTTCCTGCTTTCTGACGGTTGAAGCGGTCATAAACCCGCCAAAGTTGCACACATTGCAAAATGCTGAAAAACCATGAGGCACGCCATTTATTGCTGTTGATGACGACACAATGCAGCGTTCTGCAACAGCTTGAAGCTTGAGATAGGCAGCCTTGACTAAAGCCAAAGCCTAGCCAGATCCGCAACTGGCTGAAATTGTGTTTTTTATTCCTTGCTTCACTTGAACACTGGTGCGCATGTATTTCACCACGTGCACTCGGACCAGTGTGTGTTGACCAATGCTTGTTTCGCACATTTTTCTTTGAAAGCGAAGTTTCTTTCACTGGAGCAGAAGGCTCAAATTATTGCCCCCAAATTAACAGGAAGAAAGAAAAAGACTTGCCAAAGAGTATGGCATCTCACCAAGCTCTTTAACAACCTACTGAAGTCTGAAGCAGGCATCTCAAAGGCACCAGCATCGGGCACATCTGTGCAGCGGAAGAAAACAATGCATCCCACGCATAAGGACCTTGACAAGGCCGTTTACACCTGGTTTTCTGAGACGAGCGCAGAGAAGATCCCAATCAGCGGCACTATGATCCAGCAGATGGCCCTCAACTGCACCCGTTTTTTAGCGTAGGTGAAGACTTCAAAGCTAGTGCTCGGTGGTTAAACCGCTTCAAGGAGCGCCACGATATCACCGGCAAGTGTTGTGCGGCGAGTCGACTTCTGAAGACTGTAAGTGCGTCATCATGGATCGTTCACTGCTGCCAACATCTTGGAAAAGTACCCCGCATCTGATGTGTGTAACGTACATAAGATCCGGCTTTTCTACGAAATGCTGCCAACAAAGACGCTCAATTTGAAAGTTCCACAGAGGCAAGCAGAGCGAAAAGCATGTCACCATTTTGCTCTGTGCAAATACGGACAGGTCCGACAAGTGGCCTCTTCTTGTCATTGGCAAGGGTCCCAAGCTGCGCTGCTTTAAAGGCAAGCGAAGCCTGCCTGTAAGATACATCTCAAATAGCAGTGCATGGTTGACATGGGCTATTTTCACCAAATGGCTCATCGCATTCGACAAGGAAATGAAAAGGCAAGGCCAGAATGTTTCTTTGCTCATGCGTAATTTTTCTGCGCTTCACTTGGACAGTAATATCAAGCTGACAAAAGTCGAGCCTCAATTTTTTCAATGAAACTTCACCTCGCTTATTCGGCCTTTGGATCAAGGCGTGATTAACAGCCTGAAGAGTCACTACCGATGCAGGCTGATACAGTGCATCCTTCTAAGCAGTGAGCATGGCCGCGACACCAAAGTCGATTTATTCATGGCGGTTCAAATGCTGGCCGTTGCACAGATGTTGGTGGGGTGTGATATTGTCAAGAACCATATTGTCAAGCTGACCGTGGCTGGTCGCAGCGCCACTGCTACTGACAAAGACTGCGTTGCACAAGGGGAAGCTGCAGAGACCGCCGCAGCATGGGAAACGCTCAGGGAAACTGGTGTTGTGCCCAACAGCATTGATCTGCATGACTACATAGACGCTGACGTGTACGTGATAGTGTACGAGGAGCTCAACCACGCTGAAATTCTCAAGAGTGCTCATGCTGCTGCCGCTTCAAATGCCATTGATTCATCAGACGACGATGAAGTCCCATCTGGTCTTCTGACGCCAATGACGGCATCACAGGTCATGGACTCTCTGGATATATTACACACTTTTCTTGGTGCCCACAACAATGACGTTGCCATGCAACTTCTCACAGAGTACAAGCAACACATTCTGCCACTGCTGGCACGAAAGAAAAAAAAGCAAACAAAAATCGGCAACCTTTTGAAGTTCCAGAAATAAAAACTGCGCCCAGAGTGCTCTGCAGGTACTTTTTTTCTTTATGTACAGTTGTTTCTATGACAATGAAACTTTTCGCAGTCACCATGAATTTCGTTGTAGCAAAGTATGACTGCATAAAAGAAAACACCCTCGTCATTAAGGAAGCTTGACTCTCTGAGCAGGGACACGCAGTAAACATTCACTGATGCTGTGCTCGTTCGTCAATGCAGCCACACAAAAGAGAAGTGTGTACAAAAGATTGCCTTCACCTGTGGCAGTCATACACTTAAAAAAAAAATGGGAAGCCTTCTGCGGCATAGTCCCACGAGTGCACACATTTCATAGCCCAAAAATGAGCAAGCAATCTCGCGTGACCAAGCTATCCACGCAATCAAGATGGCATTAGAACTCACACCAGCTCTTGTCACTATGTGAGTGACTCTTGTTGCTATGTGTCATGGCAGAAAGACATGTCAGAGAGCCCAGCATTACCACAAGGTCTAGCATTTTATATAGTTCCAAGAGTGGCAGTGGTAGCACTCGCACTGAAAACTTGTCATGAAACTACACCATGGTAACTTGATTTTACTCATATTAGGTAAGCACCGAAGTTAAACATGGAAACCAAAACTTAGCCTCTGCCCAAGATTAAACAGTCGCACAGTTTGCCAGGAGACTATAGTTAAAAATGAGCAGCACAAACCCCACAAATGGCCATGAAAATGCATTAATGTGCAACCTTTCATTTAAAATGCAGTCCCAAACAATTATGAATATGAAGCCCTAGTGAAGATTTCAGGCATTTTTATTAGTGCTGAAAGGAAATGGGACAAGAACAACATAGAAGACATTACTAGTGTTCTATCCCATGTAATTTCATTCTTCTCCCATGTCTTCTTGCCACTAGCTGAAAATTTCTCTGCTCACTGTCCTGAAATATTTGCAGAGAGACAACAAAGGGCAAAAAGTAGTCCTGTAGCCATGATTCCTACTGCAAAGCATTTAAAGGGAAACTGAACACCTTTTAGATTTCCAAAAAATCACCTTTTCTTGGTGCGCAGACACTTCAAATCACGGTTACCAAGATTTTTTTGCGATCACGCAACAAAAATCTTGGTAACCGTAATTGAGATTAAAATCGGAGCTATGCTCCGCCCATTGGGGCTTGTGGAGCAAGCCAGCGGAGGCAGCGGAAGGGGAAATCTGGCAGGAAGTGATGTCGATGCAGGCATCTCAGGCGAGTGTGCTAGCGTCAAGTGCCCATTTGGTCATCGATCCTGTTGATCGCATTTTATAGCGGCCCTTATCTCAAATAATCAGCTTCTGCAGCTTTTGTTTCTGGCTTATGCTTCAAATAACTGCTGCCGCAAGTGGAACTTAGTCGAAGATAAGCAACAGTGCCGCCACGCCGGCCTTCTGTGCCGCCTGCGGCTGTAAAATCACTGGTGGCCAAGACGTTGCTGTCTTTCACAAGTTCCCATGGGAGGAAAACAAGCTGCTAAGTGGATCACTGCGGTGAAGCGGAGTAATTTCAAGGCATCCAAAACCACTGTTCTCTGTTCGAAACATTTTCAGGACAGTGGTTAGCATCAGAGTTTATCGCTGATGCGTGCAATGGGAATTCCTGTAAAATCTGCTCGACTAAAGCTGGGCATGGAACCATTGATCTACGCTCACAAAAGGAATGAATTGGCATCAAGTCCACAGTTCAGAAAGAGACAAAAGCATGAGGTAAGATGCTGAATGTTAATTGAAGCTTATGCCTCTTGTAGAAAACAAATGCAAGTTCTTTTCTCTGTCCTTTTTCTTTTTGGTATTTAATGCATTTTCTCCTGTTACGTATAGCGGTGTCACACGGGCACTTATAATCGCTATCAATGCCCATCCGGATCGAATTTCTTGGTCATGAATGTCTCCATTAAACAGGCTGCGGAATGGAGGCAAGAGCTGTTTGTAAATTTAATCTTTATCAGGGCTTAATCGCGATTAGCAGTGCGCCGTGTGACACCGCCATCATACCTCCGCCCACTTCTATCATTATCAATGCTTTTCCGCATGCAGGAACACCTGTTGCCCCTCCGCCCACTTCTATCATTACTGATGCTTTTCCGCACGCAGGAACACCTGTTGCAACAGAAGTACATTAAAGCGACCCTGAAACGGTTTTGGTGATTTTGTACAAATGCGTTGCACCGATAACCCGAGTCCTTCTTATCATTAGCGTAACAATATCAGCACTCTGCGTTAAGCGTGTAATTTACTACAAAGTTTTAAATACGCACGTCATGAGAGATCGACGCGACTCGACTCGAAGTGTTTTCAACCGCCCCTTCCCACGGGACATGCAATGGGTGCTACAAAGCGGAACCCACGTGACGTCATGAGCACTGAAGGACAGCCAACAGTATCGTCGCGGCATCTGGCAGCGCACACATGGGTTGCCGGCGCACTATTACAGAGGCTAGCACTTCCGAGGCCGGCGACCTCAGTAAAGACACTGCAGCGCTATGTCGCTAGGGAGGGCTCTGCACAGTGGCTGACGTTACAGGCGCAGTCGACGCTAGCGCGCACTCCGCAGCTGTTTGCGTTGAGGAGGAACAGCAGTGGTAAGGAGGAAGGTGACAGAAATAAGCCCGCAGCTCCTCAGCACAGGGTGCTTCGCTTTATGTATGGTGTGAATGATTTCACAATTGTGTTGCCTAATCAATGACACAATGTAAAAAAAACGTTTCGGGGACCCTTTAAGTGGAGAAGACACCTAAAATAAAGCTTCAATGTCGCATCTGCCATCTGGCCACACTCAGGTAACTATGTGCTGATGCGCCTATAGTTAGTGTGCACAGGGTGCTTCCTCCGTGAAATGCGGCAGATTTTTGAAAACCGTAAATCAACAGGAGAAAATGCCTTATAAGCAGCATTTATATGCTGAATTTTACTTATGATCGCTTCAAAGCAACCAGAAGTCAAGCGCTAACAAGCACAAAGTGGAACTACGATAAGCCGCGTATATATGCAAGTCAACATGCAGCTACAGGTTTGTTTGTTTTTTTCGTAAACTTCCCCCACAACCTTCGAACACTGCTTCTAGCACCGTGGGTTACAGCACAGCTATACTGCAAAAAAAAGGAGAAAGGTTTACTTCCATGCGCGCCGTGCAATTTTCTAGCACTCCTGCACTTAGTATTTGTTCTCTTAGTAACATGGTAAATGCAAACTGCATTCTGCAGGCAGCTCATCTCGACACTCGCTGGAACCTCGCACAGTGCAATAACTTGTGCACATTGTTTGACGTGGTCGCATACCAGAATGCAACCACAGACGTAATATCTACAGTGAATTAAACTATACTGCAAAGGCAATCGCTTCCATGCGACCCTAAAACTGTACCAATAACACGCACCTTCAGCCAATGCACGTTTCTTTGCAAACAACAAGCGGTAGAATGCACTGTGCATGAAATGGGTACCTTTTTTTGGTATCCATGGTCACAACGACGACAGGCATGATATGAATACTATCTCGCTCTGACTTGTAAGACTATACAGCACGGCATAGCGTCATAAAAGCTTACGAATACGCATCAGGCGATATTCCTAACGGGGGTATATGTCGCATTTAGGTCGCGGGATCCAGCAGGCTCCATTCCAGCCACCTGCGCTGACCGTTGTGTTCGTGCTTGGCATAGGTGTTTCTTGTTGGGCTAATGATTCAAACGTGTATGGTGTCACACCGATCACCTTTAAGTGATTGAAGTTATCCATAACAGTGACTGAACTCGCCAAATCGTCTGCGAAGTAGTCGTTGCTTCGCAGCACCTGATCACAAGCTATTGCATTGTGGCAGCCTCCCGGAGAACCGTTCGCTGACGTCACAGAGGGCTCCACCAATCATGGATGCTAGCCGGTCTCGCCGTGCACCGGCCAGCAGCAGCTAGAAGTTTTTTTGCTAATAACACATTTGTGGTTGAGCGGGGACAATTTTCGTGTCGATTTTCGTATTCAGGATGTTAGAAAGTATCGAACAGTGCTGTTAACTCGACATTTTTGGAAACCTGTTCAGTTACCCTTTAAAGCCATCTTCACCCTTTGAATGTGTGCATTCATAAATTGTTCTTGACCAGTGCATCGAAGCCTCCTCTTTTTTTGTTCTTATACAACAAGTAGTGGCTATTTCAATTTTATTCTTTCACTGCCTGACACAGGAATACAATGAGTAGCAACCAGAGACAAGCTCACCTGGTGGACACTGGCAGAAAGTGCGACTCTGAACACTGCCAGTCACACAGCTGCCCCCGTTTCGACAGGCTTTGGATGGCTGATCACACTGGGCATCGGGTGCAGGCTCTTGGCATGCACTGCCAGTCCACGGCCCACGGCACAGGCAGCGTGTACTATTGCCCCGCCAGTCCTCCACACAGACACCACCATTGATGCATGGCTTCTTTTTCCATGGATCACGGTCACATAAAGGTCCTGCACATACAAGGCCAAGCAGGTCACAGAAAGTTTGGGCGACTCGCTTTTTCACATGTAGGCTCCAAGGCCAACTGTAGCAAAAAAAAGAAAAAATGACAGTTTCTACCACATTGAGTTTGACTTGCCAAGATGTCTTGGATGTGGCATTTCATGCATCACTGATCTGTCAGGATGTAACCATCACAGACAAAAAAAAAAAGATCAATGGGTGCAATAGACAGGGACGTGTCAGCATTGCCACAGTATGGAGAAGTTGCTCAATCAAAGAGTGCTAGTCAAAGTCCAGTGGTATCATGCTAATGAACAGTACAACACAACACTTCGAAGTCTGCATGAGAGGAAACTATTATGCATTGATTTAAATGCCTATAAGGTCTATAATTACTCAAATGTTCCACTGCACTAGACAACCTTGCCAATCTTCATGAAGCATTGCCCTGTTGGACATCCTGCTGCACAAGTTTTTTATTTCTGTTCCCATCAACCAACTCTGCACTGCTCACAATTTCACAAAGCTACAGTACAAGCTTACAATATGCATGCCTCATCCTAATGACAACAAAAGAGAATGCTCTAGCTGGCTACATGGCATACACAACTGCAATTAATTAGATCAAATGGCATGGACACTAGACATATTGCAAAGCAAGAGCAGGTCAAATCAATGAAAACAACATGCAGTAGAGTGGTCTGTCATTTACTTCATTCAAAATACTGCTACCTTGGATCATCATCATCATCATCCTGTCTATGCCCACTGCAGGGCAAATGCCTGTCCCAAAGGTCTCCAACTATCCTGGTTTTGTGCTAACTACTATCACTTTATCCCTGCAAACTTCTTGATTTCATCTGCCTACCTAACTCACTGCCACCCCGGACATGCTTGCCTCTTGAAGCAACTGTAGAAAGGTGCCTCAGTGTTAGGCAAGGACATTGAGATTAAAGTGCAAATAAAAGCAGAACTACTGACACCTAAATGTATGCATGCTGTTAGCATGTTTTAAATCACTGGACTTTTTTTGCAATACATATGCACAGCCAAAGCACGAGCAGGACTTCAAATGAATGACTTACCCTCATCTATTTCACAATGCTCGCCACTGTATCTGGCAGTGCAGTTACACTTGGGCACTCCCTGTTGCAGTATGCACAAGCCACCGTGTTGGCAGTGGTAGTCGAAGCATGGGTCCACTCGGTGGTCTTCTGCAAGTGAAGAAATGCAAGGGGAAGCAAATTTGGAGACAGGTGACAAAGAATTGGAACTAGCTTTGATTTGTGCACACTAAAATTAAATATGCATTTGCTTCAACTTCATCTGTGCATTCGTTTATCCAATGCTCCATCACCAAGCAAGCCTTCTGAGCTCACCCTAAAACCATCACTGAAGACTGTAGCGAACTTTAAGCGCATTAAAACAAAGCAGCACAAATTTTTGAAAAACTCTATTAATACATTCTCAGCAAGATTGTCCTCTTCCAAAGCCAGGTGGTGTATTTTGGAATTCCTAGCTTGCGAGCCGACCCTGGTGGCAGACAAAAAGATAACTCCCTGTTTAATTGAGTGAGCGCATTACGGCCTCACCAATTCCCAGAAATGTTCATCCCCAGTACAATGCTAGCTGCAGAGCTGCTACGGCTAAGTCACTGCTCAGCTTCACAGCAGGTCTCCCTGACCATGTAGCATTTGTTGGTGTAGCACAGTACGCTGGCACGGCCAATTTCGTGGCTGTGGCCAGTGACCTTCAGGGCAAGTTCCTCACGCAGCATCTTTTTGGAATACCATGCCGGCCATGGCGCAGTGATCTGCCGTAACCCTGGCTGTTACAATTCCCACGTGCACACACAGTTTAACTGACTCTCAGGCATCTGCACGAGCTTTCATAGGTGGGGGTCTGTCTGTGAGCAGGCAGCCCATATTCTTTTCAATAGCCCGCTATGCATATAAATTAATAGCAACATTTTTTGGTTTCCTGCCCACATGGGTGCGGATGTCCACCCGGTTATCCTCAACGCCAATGAGTTGGCTCATGCCCGCGCACGCGAACTGTCCCACCGTGATGGGCCTCTCATTTGGGGGATGATTTCCAGCAGCTCGATCCACTCCTCACCTTAATGAAATCTGCAAACATTATCAATTAGAGAGACGCAACTTTCCCACCCACACACACTCAAGTTTCAAGGGCCAAGTCAATCAGATTAAACGGATACTGAACAAAAATCTGAAAATATCGCGGAAGCAATGAAATTTGACTCTTACAATGGCCATGATCCTGTATGCAGTGTTCTTTTCACGTATTTTTGATTGGATGTCTGTACAATTGGTGGATTGTGAGCGCAGGGCAGCTGCATGTCAACATGAGTGCCAAGGCCATGACGTCATGTGTGCCCAAGCAGCAGTAGCAACAACAGATGCAGGAAGCGGCCCCACATGCCTTGCTTGATGAGTTCTTGTGCTCCCCTCAGGTTCTGAGCAATGGCACCATACTGCCCTTGCTGTACTCTTTCACTTGTCACATTGCAGCATAAAAAGAAGTTTTTTTTCCCTGTGCATGTGTGTGCACGTGCGTAGGCGTGTTTTCTGCTGCTGCTCATATCGCAAGTTCCTTTCCTCTGTTCCATTTGTGGCCCCCTTCCTGCGTGTGTTGCGGTGGGGTGGCCCTCACCCAAAACATTGTTACTGTGTTACTGTCAGCACCTTCAACAAGCACCTGGACAGGGTACACCTCACGCCATTTGTAAAACAGGTCGGTTCCTGTCAGCATTCAGCTTTCAACCCAGCACTGAAGGAGAATGCTCTAACCAGCCACCGCTGCGGCACCGCTCAAGAATGCCAGGTGGCGGGGAGCTAGAGAAAAAGAAAGGAAGCCGCAGAAGAGAGAGGAAGAGAGTGTGAGCATTCACCACACAAGTTGAGGAGCATGCAGTGGGCGGCAGAGGCACTGATGAGGACCGCGAGAGGTGACCAGTCTGGCAAGAGGAGGGTGAGTGCATTCCCCAACTCGGAGGAATGCCAGCATCGGGCACATATAACGTCACAGAAACATCACTTACTCTAGTTCAAGGAGCACTCATTAGGTGCGGTACTTTCCAAAAAATGTATTATTTTGTTACTTTCCGGCGGCTTCTGACTGGAAATGAGATTGTGTCAGCCTGTTTCAGCACCCAATAGTTCGCTTGGGCAAAGAATCTGGGCGGCAAAGTTTTTGTTTATTATCCCATTAAGAATGCTTCAGACGGGTACATATCCATCACCTTTAACTTATAGTAAATTTATGCATAGTATTAATCTGCACTGTCCTCGCTGTGGTGAGAAACGCTGCACGTTGCCGCACATGCTCTGGCAATGCATGGCACTACGCGACAGCAAGCCTCTCAGTACAGAGGATGCCTGGAGGATGGCAATTACCAGCTCGGACCAGAAGGTCCAAATCCAGGCTGTCCAGAGGGCCCAGCCCGTTATAATCGTGGCACGAGCTGGGACCATTTAATTTGTTTGTTTTTTTTCTTAATTGCCCCACAATACTGTCCAGAGGGCCTGCAACTTGGAAGAGGGACTTTCCCTTCCTGTCCCCACATGGATGAGGCCCACAGTCAACCTTTCCTTTTGAGGGGAATCGTCTCCTCAGGACACTTCATGAATAAAGTTATTTCACTGACTGACTTGTCACAAAGTTTCGATACACTGAAACAAAGCAGTATAAATTTGTAGTGAATGTGCAGTGAATGTGTTAGCAGACAAAATAATTCAAAGATCAATCACCCACAATAAGAAGAATGCATACAGTAAGTGTCAGGTTCACGAACCCAGATCAAATTACTTACTGCAATGCCGCACATCAGGGGAGAGGGCAGGTGCCCCACATAGGGTTTCCGACAGCATGCGCACTGTCCAGAGGGAGGTTGGCACCTCCAGATAAGCAGCCACGAAACCCCAAAGGTGCCACTACAGTTGACGCAGCTGCTTGCGATGAGACAGAGAGGACATAGGGCCTGATGGCATCGCTGGCCACAAGCACTGGCTGGTGTTCTCCAACGTGCAGCCAAACCAGGCCATGGGTGGGGTGTATTGATACCCAGTGCAGCTGATTGTCCGTCACATTGGCACCCACCTGAACATCAGTCAGTAAAGGACACACTGCCTGAGCATCAAGGTGCATACTTGAGAATAGGAAAAGGAGATTTTAACTTTTAATGGAATTTTTTTAATGGTAATCATCTGTGGTGCAAATATAACATGGGAACCTTGACCTCCAGGGCCCGCTGTACTTGTCATACAATTGATTCCCCTGTCAAAACAAAGCTGAATCCTCTACAAGAATACATTTGTTAGATCCAATATTCCCATTATAGGGAACAATTTATAGTTACTACATGCTAATATTATAGCAAGATGTCTTCTATATATTTACTTTGTTGTATCCAATAATTACTGATATCCATGTTCATTATATCAAGGTTCAACTGTCTCATTTGATGTTTGACAGTGAACAGCAATACATCTCAAATACATCTGAAGTAAAAGAAAGACAGGTGACATTGTCAACCTGGCAATACTGCCTACAAAGCATCCAATACGGTGGTTCAATTCATTCAAGCATTGACAATTAGAACAGTAAAATTATTTTCACATATACTAATACATTTGCCTTCTTTTCACTTTGACATTATCAGTCTTTGTCAACTTTGCATAAATCTTATTGCAACTCACGAGGAGAACATGATGATAAAGGTACAGTACTACAATTTCTTTTTTTTCATACTGTGAAAAACAAAGATGGCTTTGTAATAACTCCTTTTTTCCCCTTCCTTTAAGTGGTCAGTTACATTTGCATATAGCTTAGATAGCATTAGGAAAAAACAGCAGTTTCTTCAGAAAACATGACTATTATAGTGATGTAGACCACTCACTTCCGAATATACTTGAATAGTGGAACTTAAAAAATAAGGGACATAGAGAAGACAAACAAGGACGTCTCCGTACTAACAACTAAATTTTATTTCTGCTTGCACAGCTAAATATACATCAAAACATGAGCAGACACCAACAGATACACAGCATGAATTTGCGGTTCTTCTGGTATTTTGCCTGAAAGATACAATAGCTCTCGTTGCAGCCACTCACGCTGCAGTGATGCACAAGCTTCCATGATATATTGTTACAGTTTTAGCTTGCCTTTTCCAAAGACTGTGACTCAGTAGCACACCCAGGATCTCTGCCAGGGGGGGGGTTCAATTTTTCACGAAGGGCTGGGCAAGCGATTACACAGTTGTTGCGTGTGTAAGAAAAAGTAAATAAAATGCCAAATAATATGACATCAATGATGATAATTATTTTTATTATTTTTTTCGGCGTTTTGCAGACATCAGCTGCAGATTCTTCTAGGACATAGGAGTAGTTACGGAGTAGGAGGGGGGTTAGGTCGGCTTCAGGGGGGGGGGGGTTACAACCCCCGAAACCCCCCCCCCCCCCCCGCCCCCCGTCGGTGCGCCACCGCTGTGACTTGCATAAGATATGCCTGGCATGTGCAGTCATTGCAATGAGCCACCAGATGTCCACTGGGTGTTGTCTTTAGGAAGTAAGTGTGCTCCCTTTTCCAATCATTGAGGCATTGTCTTGTTTGACCAGTGCAGGCCTGGCAGCATAATAAGGAAATATGATAAATGACAGGTTGTTCGCATAGCATGTATATTTAGTGTTCCTTGCCACAGGTACCTTTCACCTTGTCATAAGCAATGGCACATGGTTGAGGACTTGTTGGAAGCCAGAAGCACTGCCTTCAGGCCTTGTCTGTCAGCAACTTTCTAAGGACAACATAACGTGTAGACACTTGGCACCTAATTGCAGCGACAGTGCATGCCAGGCATATATTATGCAAATCACCGTCTCACGAAAAGGTGGCAAAATGATGAAACGGGAGATTATGGAAGCTTTCGCAATCAAGAAATGCGTAAGTTATTTTCTTGCTAAGGCATCTTTTGGTGTCTGCTGATGTTTTGCTATATATCTTGCTGTGCAAACAAATAAAATTCAGTTGTTGCTATGGTCACATCCTTGTCGGTCTTTTCTTTGTCCCTCGATTTTCAGTTCTGCTAGTCGAAGTATTTTCAGCTATGAACCAAATGGCACAACTTGACAATTCTGGTGCCTCTAGAGCATCACCTTCATTCGTGCTTAACATCATGATCACCGGCCACCTGCGCCAACCGCGCCGCGCCTCTCGCTCAGCCGATCTAGATGCCACAGTAGCGTCCACTCCACTTCAGACCTTTTCACTTCTCGCCTTGTAGAAATAAAGTAGCAACGACATCACAGCCTACATCAGCCGCCGTCACGGCTCTCTTCGCTACCTCAGTCCAGATGTTTTCAAGATTTATATCAATTGTACTATGCAGCACCGAAATCTACCGTACTCCTGATCAATGTTTATGCTAAATGGGCCACAGTCAGAGATTTGAAGTAAGCACCTTTAGCTATGGTGTTGGTTTGATTTGAACACCTAACACTTCTGAAAACCTTATATAGTATTTAATTTGATGACCTAAGGATACTGTTTGAGCATACATTATACTGAGAGGATAGAATATTCAAACATGCTTAAATTTCTGTATTCTGATCCATTGAAATGTACCCTGATAAAACCCACAAGACAGACTGAGATAAGCAACCCAATGCCATAGCCATAGCGTAAGCTGCTGCTGCAGATTAACAAGAAAGGACGCGTCAGCATGCAATGGCAAACATGGCGTCACTATATAAAATATCAATTAAGTTATAAGTGCTTATTAGAAAGATGGAAGTTGCACCCACAATATAAGAACTAAAACAGACTGTAAGGCACGGACCATGACGGAATCCTTGACCCCATTGATGGACCAGCTGAGCTCAAGCGGGCCGCTAGGGAGCACAGCCAGTGAGATGGAGTCATTGCCAAAGCTCTGCCGGAGTATCGTTCCATTGCTACACGTCCGGAAGGTAAGGCTGGTGACCGCACTCAGTATTGGCTGCGAGTCATTCAACAGCAGGCGTGTGGATCCATCGAGGAAGGCCTGCGAGGCCGCACACCCCAGGTCCCACAGGAGGACCAGGGTCAGGCCTGCGAAGACAACCGAGAAGGAAGAGGTGAATACAGTGTTGGGTGTATATCTATACTGCATTCAAGACATGCACTACGACTGTATATACAGTGGTTTAATCGTCAAAGCTCTTCAGGCTGTTCTGGATGATTCAATACTGCTCAAAGCAATGTTTTCAGCCGATGAGCACTGCATATGCAGCACCATGGACAGCCCTGAACAGACAAGAACGACAAATCCATGAGAACCAGTGACAGACAGTGGTATTCCAGAGATACAGAGGTCGGGCAATCCAGTAGTTGGCTAGGTGCGACATCCATGGCATCATGCAGTTTTGCATGATGCCATAGATGCCATTTGCATGCAAATGATGTAAGTGCAAGGCAGATTACTGTATGCTTTGCACAGCTAGTGCACTTGTACATAGAGATCAGTGAACAAAAATAAAAAGACAGGAAGGTTCACAGCAGCACTAATTTTGAAATGGTACAGACAGCATCCGTGTGAGGCCTCTCCCCACCAGGCACTGGTGTACTGTTTAGAATGCCCAATTTTATGGCGCTAGCAGTTAGCAACACTGAATTTCTTGCTCAGCACCTCCGATTGACTTCTTGATGGGGGTTCATAAGAAAATAAAAACTCTGCAAAAATAAATCGTATAAAAGACACCAAGTTTAGAGTTTTATGAGGTAGACGTGACATCAAAGCATAAGTTAGTTACACTTACGGGTATTAGCCACAGGTAAGATAGAAACTGCGAGTGGATATGTCGGTCAAGCTAAAGTTCGCTTAAAGGGACTGTCTACCACTCGGAAAATTTTTTATGATTGTGCTAAAATTGGGCAGATCGTGCGTCACATTTACGGGAACGAGCACTCTTTCACCCCACAAAAAGGAATTAGGTTTTTAATTTTGCTTTGAAAGTGGTGCAAAAAAAGCCGCTAGCGACACCCCCCAACAGCGTGTTCGTCATTTTCCAAGTGTATGAGTACCAGCCCACGCAGGCATACATATTCTGCTGAAAAACTATTATGTATGTCTTACATGCGTACTTCACCGTATGAGGCACCTTGTTATAGCGTGCAAGAGCAATTTGTTCTTTTTTTCGCTGCTTTCGGGGTGGCGCAGGTGGCGCTGCCTTCGAATTCGTCTGCCTGCACAGGCGCTTGTAAGCATGTAAGCTTGTAAGTACTGCGCCTGTCATGCATGCGGCGCTGCATGTACGAGGCGCACCCCCAACGCGCCGACTTTCCCTAGCCTCTCTTCCTTCTCGTCACCTCTGGAATGTCGACCTTAAAACCAGTTCCTGTTGAGAAGCCTCCCGCGCCCGAAAGGTTTTCCAGGGAGACGAGGACGCATCATGCACGGTAACCATTGTTGCTGACATGCCCACACTAGGAAAGGACTTCATAGGTAAAAATTTGTGATTTAATGATTTCTATTCAGTTTCTGGAGAAACCACTGCACGCTGGGACACTTCGAAAGGTGCGCTTTCTATTGAGTCAAAAAACGGGAGAGCGATGAAGAACTGTAGACAGTCCCTTTAAAGTGCACCAAATGCTAGGGGTTGGCACTAGCCAAGACAAAAAGGTCCCTGAAACAGTTTTTTGAAATTGTACCCGCCAATTGGTTGCAACACCACCAAATGATTTGTACCATAAATTTACACAAAGCATCTTGTAGCGAGGCAGCTAGCAGGCAATCTGATATTACCCTCATTCTCAGAACTGATTTTCCTTCTTGACTTTGCCGACCGGCTGAGTCCATGCTAGCAACGGCAGCGCCGCTCGCGGCACTTGCAATGTGGCCGCTGCGTTTTTAAAGGGGTCCTGAACCACCGCTCGGGCTTGGATTTGAAAACTGCTGGGTACGTATTGAATGCCTCTCAGAAATTCACAGCCGAAAGAATTTTTCAAAACGGTTTGTTAGGAGCGAAGATATTGCGACCGGAAAACTTCCCTTTCCAGTCCTGTCTCAACTCTGCGGAATAGAGCGTACAGAGCTCCTTAGGGCGGTGTCGAAGGAGGTGCCCCGCCCACCGCTTTACGTCACCAGACTTCAGCGATGTGTCAGAGTGGCTGACGAAAAGCGCGCGACTACCGGGGACTGTTTCTTCGCAGCGCGCTTGTGGCCGCCTGCTCGCTTCGCGCCTGGGTTCGGTCGCGTGCCCTCGCGATCACCGCATTCTTTTTTTTCTATCCTCCGAAGCTTTGTTTTCGTTCATCACATACGTTTAGGCTCGCAGGTGTGAGCGTTTACTTTGTCAGTGCGCTACTTGTCGTCGATATTGTGCATAACGCTGCGTCAGGACAAACAGCGCAACTACCAACGCTGCTCCACCTTGTCTTGCATAACCCCAAGTTAGTTAATTATTGATTAGTGATTGTAGACGGGATAATCATGCTGTCGGGCTCAAACGTGACTACTATGACTCGAAAGGAAGACCTTCACAACTCGGGCCCTTGCCGACAGGTTAATGTGGAATAAGGTGCATTGACATGCGGTAAGATGGATGGATTAATTTAATGTGTGAATACACTAGTTCAATTTTAACAGTGAAGCTGTTTAAGCTATTGGTGAAACTGGGAAATCTGCCGAAAACTCCGCTAAGCTATGTAATGCTAGCATAACACTACCACGCTGTAGTAAAGACAAAGCTCCCTAAGACTAGTTAGGTAAGGCTAAGTCTAATTCAAAGGAGCCTAATCAGGAATAATTCAAGCCTAGTTCAGACAGGACTAATCCAAGTAAGCCAAACCAAGCCGAACTGAACTAATTCAATCTGAATTGAGCTATGACAAGTCACCCCGAATTAAGCAAATACTAATGATTTATAATTAAGCCATGCTACTAATAAACCATGTCTATTTAAGGTAAATCTAATTATGCAAAGCCTAATTTAGCTGATATGAACAAATCTAGTGTAAACAAGCTCCTAATTAGACCGTGTTTAATTAAATAGTACTACTTAAATCACACAGAGCTAGGTTATTACTAGTTAAGTCAAACCTAAGCCAGCACTTATTAATCGAAGGTAAATTATGCTAAGACTTCAAGGTCAAGCCTCAGTAAGTTTAGATTAAACATTTCAGGACTAATTAGGCTAACACTGATTAAATCAGGCCTATTTCAGGTAGTATTCATCAAGCAATACCTAATTAAGATAATATGTCAAAGAACAGCGTAACTAGGCATGTGCTAATTAGGTCATGTATAATTAAGATATGACTAATTACCCCAAGTATAATTATATCATGACTATAGAAGACCAGTGTATTAAACAATGTATCATTAGGTATAAGTTAATTAGACAGAGTCTAATTATTTTAACACTAATTAGGTCCTGACTAATTAAGTTAAGACTAAGTCAAGTCTCAATAAGCTCAGATTAAGTTACGCCAAATTAAGCCAAACATTACAGACGTAATGATTTCATTCGGAACTAATTTACCTTAGTCAACCCTAATCTGCTGTAATCCTTAATTCACCCTAATCTAAGTCTAGCGTAATGCACTCTATAATATGCCATATTCCACCTTCATGCACCTTAGTCTGTCTTAATCCGCCCTAATGCGCCTTAATGAGCTCTAATCCACCCAAGTACACCCTAATCAGACCTAGTCCTTTAATCTACCTTATAGAAGAAATATTTTGGGTTCAACTCCAGCCATGTTATTGAGTACGAGTACTAGAAGGTGGCGCATTGGAGTACCATAGGGAATAAACCCATCAACAATCACTGATGAATTAAAGTTTGGGATTAATTTGTGATTTATTACAGGCTGTAGGCATGCATTTGTTGGCTTCTTGGAAAACTATATTTATGGCGACTTTTGCACCGCACCGTTCGCGTCCACGCCGACGTAGTTTACGGACGCCTTCCAACGGCGTCTATGAGACTAGCGCATTAACAAATATATTTTTACATATTTCCAGCAACTATTTTGCCTATATAGGTGCTCACAACGCAAGGAAAAGCGAGCGCACGGCACGCATGCGCTTACGGTTTTAAAAAAGGCGCGCTGCGAAGGGCCCGCACACAGCCGAGGCGGACGTGTCTGCCATCGGCCAATAGCAGCGACGCTCCTTGTAAATGCTCTATGACGAAACAGAGCATATTCAAGGAGCGTGAGGAGAAGCCACTTTTTGAGTTGAGGGCTCCTGAAGAAGTGGAAGCTTTGTGCTCCGCTTGTGAGCGCTACGCTTCGCGGATGACTACAGCATTTGGCTGAGATGTTCGTTACAGCGTAGGCAAGCCGTAGAACATGTTTTTTCACCAAGCCCGGAGGGTGGTTCAGGACCCCTTTAATACCCCTGTCACACGAGGCAACTAAAGTGCACTTTGAGCGAGTGCACTTACGCTCACAAAGTGCACTTACGTTCACGCGCTGCTACACGAGAAGCAGAAGTGTGCTTTGGAAATGTGCATTCCCCTAGCGGACGTGGCCGCAAACTGCCCGAGGGCGAGGACAGCGAGGTTTTTTGTTAAAATATGATTTGTTTTAAGGCATAGCAGTATTTACAATAATGAAAACAATGTGTTAAAAATACTACGGGCGCCGCGTTGTGCATTAGCGTATTTGTTTACAAGCCACTGGTACCGAGGCTACACACTTCGTCGCCGCGAAGTGAGTTCGGCGAACGCACTTGCCTGCAAGTGCACTTTGCAGCGAGTGTCACTAAACGTTTCCGTGTGACAGCTGCGAATGACACTAGCGGCGAAGTGCACTCGCTCAAAGTGCACTTTAGTTGCCTCGTGTGACAGGGGTATAAGCGACGCCGTCGTCTCCTCCTCTCGCGTGATCACGCTTCCCGTCGACACCCGCGACGCGCAAGAGCGGGCGCCACCACCTGCGCGCGATTTCTCCTCCCACGGTGCTTCTACAACGCACAACGGGAATCGCTGGGTTGCCCGTGCTAAGCACTTTCTCAGGTTTCAGAGTAGTGAAGTTCTTTAGCTGTCCTCTCTCTCCCGCACCGGCGGCGGTCGCTCCCTTGTACTGTGCTCCTCTCACGCTGACTGCTCACGGCGTGTGAGGCGGCGGTGCTGAGTCGCTGCCAGCCCAGCAGTGCGAGTACAGAAGAAAAGGTCCGCTGCCCTGACGCCGACGAAGCAGAGGCGAAGGGAGATTTTTTTTTGTTTTGTTTTCTTTTTTCACGAGCGCATCAGTGCCCCGTCAAGCTGACTTCAGTTATTAATACAATTTGGGATTGCGAAGCGTACGGCACCCAGTTGAATGGAAATTCAGAGCAGTATTTTACAATCATTTATTAACGTCGAAGGGAGTGCTGTTTTGTTTCCATTCGATTACAGTATGTACATTTTTTATTCATTGTTTAAAGTGTCCCGCCAGCAGCGTCTGCCGACGGGAGCAAGACGTTATCGATCCAGTGTACAGGCGGGCAGGTGTAATGGTACACGAACCGAAACCGTGGCTCTGCGTGAAAAAGTCAAACGCTTCTAGACGAAGAAAAAATAGACCGCGCGATGCCCGTTTCATAATCCCGAGAACATTACTGTCACGTGGTCGTGGCCATGAAGGACGCAGCCGAACTTAAGGCGTTGTCAGCCGGACTGTTAATTGGACGAACCTACGCCCAGCAAGCAAAACAGTCGTCTGTCGACGGTAAAAACGGACCAGCGGTGAAATGCGTCGGATTTTATACACTCGCCACAGCGCATCCTGGTAATATTACTGAAATTCCAGAAGGCACTCAAATCTGCGCGTCAAGCATGCAACGTTTGCATATATATGGAACGGTCGATACCGTTTTCGAAGCAACGTGCAAGATAAGCGCTGTCCTGCGCTGCGCGTCACCGGAAAGTGACAACGGCGCTCCCCCTAAATATTACCAAAACAAGCGCGCGGAACAATGCAGTTAATACTACGCTTTTCCTTTTTTTTTTTCCCTGCGTATTCAGTAAAGATAGCTTCGCTTAGCAATAGGAATCCAGATGGGAATATGTACGAAGAGTAGGTGAAACTCTGGAACTGGTAAAGCTTTTTCCTCAATGGCGCACACCACGGTCGCGACGCGTCCTCTTGAGATTTGCGCGCGGCGCTCATAACGCGTATTCATATCTGCACCGCCAGGTGTCACGACGATACCAGATGCTCAAAACGTCAGCGGACCACGACTTCCTGTGCAGTGGACTAGCCCATCATACTCTTATTCTATTGAGTCGCCTCGACCTGTAGTGGCGCGCATATTTAAAAGGCAACTCCGCTGATTTTTTAAATGTACCGTGATCTAAAGAAATTTTCAATATATGTTCTCCTCGGTAATGTAATAATATATGTGAAGCCAGGCGGTTGCAAGTCGTTTGCAACTCTTTTTCGAAAGTCAGTTGCAGGTCTTTCCTGAAAATGAATTTTTAAAAAATTTTAGAGGAATCCTATGCGGGCCGGCGCGTGCTTTTGACTTCGTCACCTACAACGCTGCGAACCCAAGCAGGTCGGTGGTCAAACGCAAAACGGCGACACTTCAGGACTGAAACCATCGCTGTCCAGTTCAGAAAAGCTGGCATAAGTCAATACATCGTCGGGCGACATCGCCACTGATCATTTTTAGATGGCGGGGACGATGTGACGTCATCGCATAAGCCGCACGAGGCGTCTGCCCGTTTCGGTTTCGATTTTAACGCGTCGTTCAACCGATTCTTTGAAATTACTGGTGAGTTTCTGAGCACACTGAGCCACCCTGCCTACTACAGGACTTAGTACCATTGGAAAACAGCGATATGAGAATACGGCTAATTCCTCCTTAATGGGGACTGAGAGCCAATTTTGCAGGGGACCCGTTTTTTTAATTGCAACGGAAAGCCGATCAAAGTGTCCAATCATAGAATGGCAACGCGGAAAACACCATGAAACTTATTATTTGCCGATGGAGTCGTATACGCAACACATGCTGCAAAACAAGCAAACACCGCCAGACGGCCGTCAGGTGTGTTACCGCCAGGTTTTTGCCGAAACGCCGTGCATGCGCGCAACGATGCGCGCAACGCCTAAGAGACGCCGCGCGCATGCGCAGCGGTTTAAACTGAGGCACTGAGGCTTTCATTTGGCGCAAAGACAGTGCCGCTTCTCAGCGTGTACTCCTCTTACTGCGTATAGTAAGTATAGAGTTGACTGATTGACTCACTGATTTATTTATTTATTTATTTATTTATTTATTTATTTATTTATTTATTTATTGAATTATAGAAGACACCGTCGTGGAGGGCTCCGGAAATTTCGACCACGGGCCTCAACATTTCTCCTCCATCGAAATGCAGCCGTCGCGGCTGGGATTCGATCCCGCGACCTTCGGATCAGCAGCCGAGTGCCATAACCATTACAACACCGAGGAGGGACCAAAGAATAGAATAGGGTGGGGATGCATTTTTATATACCGACCGTAATTTTAAGCCCCAGTTCCGGCGATCCGAAGAGCGGCAGGCGACGTACAGCAATCTGAAAGACTCCAAAAATCAGTATCATGCTTCACCACCAGGCGACGACACGTTGCGGCTTCCGTTACACTTACTATGAATGGCTCCCGGCATATAATAGGAACCCTAGCTCCCGTGATTTTTCAATCTCAATTTATAAAATACAGACCCTACTCAAATCAAGAACGGATGCTCGATTCCGTTACTATAACTGTCTTTCCAACTGCACGAAGGTCATATCACACGTTCTGGCCGGTTGTCAGTCCCTTTAAAACCTTGTAGTGAATTTCACACTTTAGGTAGCTTACCACAGGGCAAACCACATGTGCGCGACAATGCACGCGACGGGAGACGCGACGCAGGCTACCATCGCTCGAGCTGTCATAACAAGTCTCATTCGCGCGACAGCTTCGGCGAGTGGCCTCCAGTGTTGCTAGGCATGAGGGAGTCGACTTCGTAGCAAAACCGGCGCTTTCCCTGCGGTATATGCAACGTAGAGTAATATGCTTTGTTGCACAAATGTGCGCAAAATGTTTTTGTTGCCTTGTAGGTTGTTTTATTTTTCTCCTGCGTACGTGCACGAACGTCATGCATGCTGCAGCAACCGGCAGTATGCGTCACTGATGTATCGTGAGCAATATGAAAGGGAACACAGGAAAGCGTGGAAAACAGCCTCGAAATCGACTCGGAGTGATACGCGGATGGCGCTGTGAAAAAACCACGAGGAAATGAGGGCGCTCTTTCACTAAGTGTTCGCTCCCCCGCCACGAACTTACGCCATTTCACAGATAACACGGTATCGCCCGATATTCGATAAGACGTGGTAATTGTCGCAGTGACCATGCAGCGATTCGCTTCCTTTTCTTCCTTTCTTTTTTTTTCTTCACACAAGCGCATGGCGCAATGCCAATTACTGCACTTTATGCACACAAACGCACGGGCAGGAGTGCCCGACAGTTGTTAGAACAGCCTTCCCCTCCCCACTATGTTTCCAACGGCTGCCGCCACGTTATCACCGATAGCTGGGTTTCAGGCTGTTTGTCATGTGTTCCTGTGTTCCCTTTCATATTGCTCACGATAGTACATCCTGTTCTGACTTTCTGCAATTGGCTCCACGGGCATAGCACTTCCGAGCGACGGATTCCAGATTTCCAAAACCGAGCGATCGCGCGATTTTGACGACACGTCGCGCGAACGGCCCGTTTCGTCGCCCGTTGCTATCGCGTGCATTTTCGCTCTTACGAGGTTTGGCCTTTAATGCAGAACACTGATATTATAGTCTGGCCAAATGGTGAGAACTACCTGTGCTACCGGATCAATGTGTGTACGTAAAAAAGTCACCAAAACCGCTTCCGAGTCCCTTCATTTTAAGGTCGCCTTTGAAAATTTTATATATTCCTTCTATCAATCATATAATCTCGGGCGTGACTCGTATGCTGCCGATGTCGCTAGAACTATCCACTTGTCATGCTGCCACTAAAAGAAAGAGAGATAACGTCACAAAATACGGAGCCTTCTAGAACACATTTGATCAGAATGCAAGGTTCACACGCCAGCATTTTATTATGTGTGCGGTATTGATTATCTTACGTAAGGCATCCCTACGATATAGGAGGCTATGCCGCCGATTGTGACGGTCGGCCGTTTTACCACGGGAGTTAGGCAAAAATGAAGAAGTTTGTCGTTTTCTTCCCTGGCCAATCACCTCTTGGCCAATCCCCCCTGGTGGGTAAGTGCCGTAATTCTTCAGGAACATCATCATCATCATCTTCCCTGGTACACTGCATCAATTCATTCCTATCAAAACGCACAAAAAAAAACACCAAGGAAGAAGAAACAACGCGAGAAAAACGCGGATATGTCAGTGAAATACGCTGCAGTTGCGGAACACAAGATGGACATCCAAGCACGCAACACGTCAAAGATCCAACAAGGTACTTAACTACCGTGACACCATGCCACTGAGCTATAGGAGCTCGTATAGAAGCGCCAGACAAAAGGGCCGCCCTCCACGAAGAGCGTTCATCTCGGAGCAGAAAGAACAATGCCCGGTTGGCCACACGCAAGCTGCATGTGCGACTCGGCGCGACCCACATCCCCCGAGTTGTTCTCTCTCTCGCTAGAGCTGTGCACGCCGTGGGTGCGGAAGACTGTCCCAAGACGGTTTGACGCAGCTAAGATCGCGCGCCTTCACTGTATGTGCAGTACGGGGGCGATTTGCGCGAGGGAAGGGTTCTCGAAAAGCACGCACGCATTCATGCCATGCACGCCGCGAGGTAGGGAAGGAACAGAGCAAATCTTTCTTCGCAAGCAGCGGCAAGAAGCATCGCGCAAGAGATGACCCCGCGTCTATCATCACTCCTGCGGCGATCGCAAAGCGAGTGCGGCGCTGAGAGAAAAAAAAAAAAAAGAAAAAGGCCACCATTGTCAGTGATTCGAAGCAAGTGCACCTACCACGTCGCCGCGGTGTCTTCCTTTGCGCGGATTATGTCACGAACTTCCAAGCGCGCGGAACATTGGTTTGCGGCTCAAAGAGAGTTTATTTTCTGTCAATCGCAGGCAGAGAAAACGTTCCATCAGTTGCATGATGTAAGGCACAAAACTTGCGTACACACGCAAACCTACGAGCGAAAGCGAAAAGAAAATCGCAAGGTGCCGCAACGAAATGAATGTTATTTCAGGACACAATTTTTTTACACATTATAATAGATTTTTGGTGGTGCGGACAGCTTATACAATAAAGTTTTTCCATCCATCCATGCACAGTAAGTTTCGAAATGAAGATGCATGCATTTACATCCTATAGTATTTAGGAAAGCAATTTCTAACTTACACATGGGAAGCCACTTGAAGTTTTTCATATCAAGACGGGAAACAAATGCGCCTGTAATACATCGATTCTAATGTATGAAGAGGAAATTACTTCCTGAATGCCACAGTACTGACTACTCGCTTCTGTCTTTAGAACCCCGTGGGTTCTAAAGACAGAACAGATATATATCCTGTTCCACCACACAGATATAATGTATCCTGAAATAATAATCACGTCGCAGTGACACTTTGTTAGGATCCCTTTCATTTCGCGTGCTCTTATAGGTTTGTACGCGGATGCGTTGCCACGTTATGCTGACGTGTTCGACACTGACCAATTCACCAAGCAACAAGTTCTACATCCACTGACGCTTTTGTTCAAGGCAATAACTTCGAAATGTCGCCTAGTGGAATTGCTTTCGCCTTGCATGGTAACGGGACAACCGAATTCACCCAATAATGACCTACTTTAAGACTGCTTATGGTAAAACGGCCCGTAGACAACGCCTTGCAATACAAGCTCCGTGTATAACCAAAATTGGGACCGAGGACTACGGAAGGGAACACTGAAATTTTCAGTTTACAGAAGACGGCCCTGCCAGCGCTGCTACTCACATCGACATCGCTGGCGTCCCGGTACGTATTCCGTTATTCCAAAATCACTGCCCGTGTAGTTGACTTATTTAAAACGGTCTTTATTAGAATGACCCCATTCTCATGCAGAGCACATGACGTTGCTAATTAGGATCTTCATTGAGTAGTGTCGATACCAGAAGACGTATAGGCGGCTTGAAGTAAGGTTTTCCTGTGGCAGCAGTTACCCTGTAGACGTAAATCGAAACTATGCGGCAATCCTTCTATACTCGGGTACAGGTCAAGAAAAAAGCGGCGTCAGCCCGTCAAAGGACCCCCCCCCCTGTGCCAACGGCGCCCGCTCTGTCAACGTGACGTCGCGGTGGGCCCTCTCCGCGCCGCGCTCTGATTTCTCTCTTGAGCGGGGACATTTACATTCCCTCCCCCCCCCACCCCCCCCCCCCCCCCATGATTCTCCTCTTCATACTTTCTACGACTAGGCTTCAATACAGTCAAGTGGCGCCCTTTACTATGTAGCTTTCTTCCTACCCCCCCCCCCCCCTTCCTCCCTGCGGACGATGACGCAGTTAGAATTGCGGATGGCCAACACTGCAGCCAACGCTAGCCATCATTCATAGCCAATGATGGACGCCACAATAACCGTCAGAAAGTGATGACCACTGCTGGTCACACGGGAGCCAACACGGTGGCCGAATTCGGCCAGAAATCGCCATCGTCGCGGATGAGGCGCCCCGTTCACAAGAAGTGGGAATCGGTCCAGGAAGACACCGTCTTCGAATAAATCGAACAAATCGCAGGCTCGACGCAAAGTTGGTACACGAAATGTCAGCTGTTTCTTTCTTTCCTTTTTTTTAATTTTTTTTTCAGCAATAGCGCTTTCCGCGAGCTTCTGCAGCCAGCTGATGCTCGGCGCTCACGAAAAGCACAGCTGACGAGCCCGCAATGTGCGCACTGCAGCCGCCGTAGCGTGCCGTCGTGAAGAGTTCAATGGGACGGCCCTCAGCCACGCTTCCGGGACGGGAAGGAATGACCGGGGGCCAGCGGACGCGAAGAAGAAGGAAAAAAAAAAAAAACACTTAGGACGGGCGCCCGTTCGCCGCCAGCCACACGACGCGGCTTCCGAGTCCCGTTTCAATAGAGCATAGAAGCGTCCCCCTTCGAACAATGAACACCTCCAGAGACAAATGCATCTCTCGCATATACACGACGCTTCGTATAACACACAACAACTATACGAAAGAAACGCAAGAGGCTCCGGCGTGGATCATCCGGCCGCCGCGCAGGAAGGGACCATTTTCTCTCGTGCCCCGCTACCGCAAGAAGCGCTCCATCACGCACGGAATACCGCAATGCACGCTCGCGGCTGGCACGCGTGGTATGTGCTGCAGTACATATGAGCCTCGCCAACTGTTTCGCGGTAGCACCATATACAGTACACAACGAGGCAGCACCACGCAGCGCTCACAAGCCTGTGCCGCGAGCTGCGACGAGGCGGGGACGACGGTGGAGACGCGCTCTCGAAACGAAGCTGCGTAGAATCGGTTGCAAAACCTCCATCGTATACAACTTCGCACAATGAAAATTCCTCCAGATTGCAGAAGAGGAGGTGTGGCACGCTTCCTCTGTATGTGCGAGGAATGCCGTGGCAGCGTGGCAGTGTCTTCGAGACGAAGTCGCATTACCGTGCAACGTATGGAATCTAAGCCCGATATTTTATAGCGAAGTCGCGATGGAAGCACGTGCAGTTCTGTTCGTTATACGTATAGTATTCGTATAGCACTATAATTAACCAACATATTACTACCACAAAAAAAAAATGAACGACTCAGTTAATTTTATTTATTTATTTATTTATTTATTTATGTTGTTTTAACTTTAATGTTACAGCACCTTTTCGCTAAGGTGCTGTAACATGAAAGTTAAAATAAAAATAATAATAACAAAGCGTTCCGTTCTATGAGTTCAATATTGCTGTCTTAAATGACTCCGCTCGCGTCTCACACACATACCCGCCCCGCCACGGTGGTCTAGTGGTTATGGCACTCGGCTGCAGATCCGAAGGTCGCGGGATCGAATCCCGGCCGCGGCGGCTGCATTTCGATGGAGGCGAAATGTTGAGGCCCGTGTGCTGTGCGATGTCAGTGCACGTTAAAGAACCCCAGGTGGTCGAAATTTCCGGAGACCTCCACTACCGCGTCTCTCATAATCAGAGCTGGTTTTGGGACGTTACACCCCAGAAATCAATCAATCACATACCGTGTACACACACGATGGAGTTCAGTCAGTAAATATCACTAATTCTTCAAAGGAGCGTTGAAGGGCTTCCAATGTCTTGCGGTTGACGAGTTCACCTTCGTTTACGGCCAAGGTTAGAACATGCACAAAAGCTAAACTAAAGACATTTAAGCTTCGCATATCTAAATTAGGATTTTGACGCACAAGCGCAGCATATATATACGATACCCTGGGCATTGTAAGACAAACAAAAGAAAGTTGTCACGGAGAGTGCCTCTGCCGACAAAAATACACGCAGAAGACATCGCCTTCCGCGTGCATAGGTTTTGTCGAGACGTCACTTCGGCCCACGAACCGCCAAATCTTTGCTCGAGACGAGACCAGTTGTCTGCCATTCGAAGACTGCGCCAGCACTTTTATATAATGAATATTCCGTGCCCGTCGGGTGACTCAAATGCGCTGACCAATGCATTACGGGTTACGCTGGCGATACGACTGTTTGTCATTCCCTACCTATTGTATCTTAAGCTGCGTTCAGTGGGGAAAAAAAAAAAAAATGCTTCACGGAAACCGATACCCCCCCACCTCCCTCCTTTCCCCCGCCTGCATTCGGTCTAGCTGTAACAAAGCCAAGAAAAGAAAAAGCATTATAAAAACAAACAAGCTTTCTATTTCCGTTCGCTATATCGGGCACTTTATTATGCCAGTGCTAGTTGTACCGCGAGGTGCGGCTTTGCAATGCTAGATGAGGAGCACTGGTCACCACTTCTGTACGTACTTTTCCGTTGAATAAACTCGAACTGAAACCATGCAACCGACCTTTAAAGGGCGCCCCTCACCGGGTTTGGGCATTGAAAAAATAGAGACAATCGTGGGCCGTATACATTATTACCCGCTAGCAGTCGTGCAAAGCTCCTCAGTGGTGTTAAAGCAGTTCAAAGCAGATCGCTTCGTTTCTTTCCCCTCGCGGGAACCGTGTGCTTCGGCGGAGAGTAACACGCACGTATCTCACGTAGTCGGCGCACTCGTTGCCATGACCACGGCGTACGCCAGACCGGTCGTGAAACGTCAACGACCATCGCACACATGGATTCTGTTACCCCCTTGCGAATCGCGTAACGCCGTCAGTGCCAGTAGAGATAGAGATTCTGGTTAAGGAAAAAAAAAAAATGGGAAAGAAAATATTGCCGTATTCGGTGCGTCAATATTCAAAAAAAAAAAAAAAAACGAGAGTAAGTTAAAAACAATACACTCAAGAAGACCAATACGGCTTTCAGAAAGAGGTAAGGACCGTCCAAACGCACGACAGTCGAAACGTCTAAAGCAAAGATAACAATAACTTCGCAGATATATAATACGGGGTCATTTCTTCATTTCAAACATAAAAAAAATAAGTGCTTCATTTTATATTCAACAGAGTTCGATCCTCAATGCAGCCAGTCTTCCTGAAGGGAAGAGGGGCACCCCGACCTGGCGCTATAGGTAGAGTGCACTATAGTACTCGCATACAAGGACGTGACGCTATCGCGTCCTCATTCTATTTCTTTTATTATTTTATTAATATCACAGACCAGAAAAATCGAAAGTTTTTATGCAACCGGAACGCACCACTTCACTGCGCTGTCTCCGTTCGTGCCTCGCCGCCCGTAATTCGAGCCTGCGTATATACCCCGTGACACGCTTTGAGATTAGCCGACGCCTCCATATACGGCATATAGACAGGGGGCTGGACGCGCCAGCAGTGTACACATCCCATTATACGCCGGCAAATGCCAACAGTACTGTAGCTGACACACTACACACTTTGTTCTCGCCAATTAAGGAGCGACCAAGTTCAGCAGATATGCCAAGAAAAGCGGCATTCTGAAGCAGCTGCATCATCCATGAGCAGCGGTGTTATAGAGTTTCCTTTCCCAGCCGCACATACGTCAACAGTCGAGCGACAGATAGACACGGCGACTAATGAAAATACACTTTTGGCTTTGATCAATCCGCAGGATGGCATTCAGAGCAGTGCGCCATCATGTGTGGTTACGTTATTAAACTATATATGCCCGACACCACGGAGCGCCAACTAGGGACCGCGCGCGCTTCTTCCGTTTCGCAAGGTTCGCCTATTATTCCGCTTCTGCATGGCGATAAAAGCATTCAGTCTCATTCGTGCAGCCAGTCATAAGCCGGCGAGAGTCGCGGTCATTATACGCAAGTGTTTTTCAGAACATCAGGAGAGCACATGGCGATCACGACATATATGTACGCCATATACGACGCATGTCGGCAGAGGTGCCGGGCCTATACTGGACACACATCGTGCCTGCGTGCGCTCCCCCCCACCCCCTTTTTTTCTATGCACAAAGGAAAACATAAGCCTAACGGGCACCGAGCTTGATACTACAGCCGGTTTCCGCGTCGTATACACGGCATATATGTCTGCGCCGATGCGTAGCGGGTCCCACCGGACTCACGCACGACTTCGGCGTGGCCCCGGCCCACACGGCGCCCCCTTTCTCTCACAACCATGCCGATTTCCAAGGTCGCGGGCTCCGACAGCTGGTCCCGAGAGATCGAGAAGCGTGCACGCCCACAAATAAGACGACTATATATATATATATATATATATATATATATATATGCATGCGCTCTACAAGGGCGCGCCAGGGCGGTCATGCGTACAGTAGTGCCTCTGTTCACCTTGGCCTCGCGAGCACGAACGTAAACCGCAGAGGAAACCGCCTTCGTGCATGGGCGATTATTCTTTCCACGAAGAGGGGGGGAGCGCCATTGTTTCACACACCTCAAAAGACAAAGAGGAGAGAGAGAGAGGGACCCCGCAGCACGAACGACCAACAAATGCAGGTCAGCCCGCGTCTCACGCTGCCGTGTAAGCCGTACATCGGACAACGGTCGGGCTTCGTCGTTTAGCGGCTTCTGCATATACAGCCCCGACACGCAAAGCATGCGTACTGCGCAAAGCGCGCATACGGTAGTTAAAAACGCGTAAAGACGAGTCTTCTAGGACTAGGTGCCGCCTCGTAATTGTACGTTGAAGGAGTATACGGCATACATGACAACCAGAAAACATCAAGATTCGTGCAATCGCGATCGGGAAAGCGGGAGGGAGGAAGGGAGGGCAGAAGTGAAGAAAGAAAAATCGCGTACGCTTTTATTTATTCCTTCCAAGGGACTGTGCACCATTGTCAGAGATAGCTGTAAATTATTGCCAGTAAAGTTCGTGCTCTTAATTAATCGTGACATGCGCGTAATTAACGGAAAAGTAATTAAGAAAGAAAATGTACTAGGTACCGTGAATGCGGTGGCCGCTTCCCACGCTTAGTTTGTTTCACTGCGTGACAGCGATGTACTGCGGCGAAGCAATGATGCGGTCTTAATGTGAATTTCAACTTTTTTTTTTTTTTTTCGCGACTATAAAGCCGGTTTTTCGGCAAAGATTGAGTCAAAACTCGATAGACTGTCGACTATCGAGACATCCTAGAAGAGGAAATGTTCAAGGACACGACGCGCGCCGGCGTGGCTTCTTGGCCTTTTCACCCCCATCTGTGTAGCTTTCCAGAGCGTCCGTCGGGACGAAAAGAGAGCGAACGCGCTCGTGCGGAGACCTCCCCTCACACTTGACGCCGCAACTCCACTAATACCAAAAACGGATGTGAACCGTCTTCGCGGCAGGCGATTCGCGAGGGAATGATTTCGTTTAGCGATATGACTTTAGGGTTAATTGTAAAGGTGTGGCTGGATGGACCCTTTCAAGCGCCTCATGAGATGCGGAATTGGTCTGTCTCGTACCGACAACACATCTGAGGCGCATATATATATACCTCCCGTCTGACTTTTTTTTTTTTTTTCAAGGCCAGAACCTGCCGACAGGAGCCTACAGAATACGTGCACCGACAGTGCGTCGTCCGGATATATGCGCTTCCCGAGGGGCATCCGCGAAAGACAAGAGGTCGTCTGCCATCCCGCCGTTACTAGTCGAGACTGGTCCGTCAGCGGAGTGACGGCGACGACCTTATCCGCAAACCCGTTCCGTGCAGCAGCGAGGCAACCAGGCGAAACGAACCCTACAGCGCAGATTTCAACCACCCTTGTTCGCGTCACAACGTGGGCGGACAGCTTCCGGTGCTGCACTGATGAGGGAAAAAGAAAAAGGAGTAGTTTTCCGTTTGTCTGGTCTGCTTTCTTGCGAGTCTGCGCGACGCAGTCGAGCGTTTTACACAGCGACGGAAACGCTGTGGTTTGACGTGAGAGCTCAGGAAAAAAAAAAAGTATGTATCCAGTCGCCGGTGTCGAGCAGCGCTGTGAATGTGCCCGGTTTGCCGAAGCTTAATTTTCAATTGTCTACATAATCCCCGTCGGCTCTGTAGTATCGCTGGCAATGTTAGCGAACAGCGAAAAAATAAGTAAATAAATAAATAAAAAGAAAAAAGAAGAAGAAGAAGAAACGATGGAAAATCAAAGTTGTAGTTATGTGGCGTACCAGACCACTGCGATTTAATATACGGAATGTGAATACGGAATATACGGAATATGCCGTGACCGAAGAACAAGGGAAATAGCTGAGGCGTTCTTTATTAAGAAAAACAGTGCAGCCCCGCCACGGTGGTCTAGTGGTTACGGTATCTCGGCTGCTGTTCCGAGGGTCGCGGGATCGAATCCCGGCTACGGCGGCTGCATTTCGATGGAGGCGAAATGTTGAGGCCCGTGTGCTGTGCGATGTCAGTGCACGTTAAAGAACCCCAGGTGGTCAAAATTTCCGGAGACCTCCACTACGGCGTCTCTCATAATCAGAGCTGGATTTGGGACGTTAAACCGCACATAACAACAACAGAAAAACAGTGCAACATGCGTCAGTTCTCCGTCAATATCGCTCTTAGAATGTGAACTATCATACATTGATGGTACATAATCTATTCATGCTTGTTTAACTTGTATACTTGTCGCTTGTTTCCTTTCCCTCATCTATGTTCAGTTTTCAATAAACGTCAGTTTCAGTCTGCGCTCGTTTGTTTCTCCCTACTCTGTCCTGGTGCTGTGTTTGCGCACTTATCACCATGAATGTGAAATAAGCCCGTTTCATCTAAACCAACATACTAGGACAGAACAAAAAACAAAACAACTAAAAAAAAGCGCGCCAGCTTCACAGCATGACACTGCAAAGCGAGAAGCAAAGTGATCGCCGGCTTTGCGCGGGCCACCCGTCAGAGATTCCTCTGCGAAAGCTACCTGTAGCGAACTCCGACGCCACAAGATCGTTGAACTGCCACGAAAATGAACGAGAGCCTACGTTTCGTATTTGTCAGCAATCCACAAACGTGCGAGTTGCGGGGGAGGAAATCTGGGGAGTTTTGTTCGAACGGCTGTCAGTGGACGAACTTACATGATCGTATGAGTGGCTTCAAACGCTCTTGTGATGTTATTACGTTCCTTTTGTTATTTTCCTGGCGTACTGTTACGTTTCTAAGCGCTGAAAATATGTAAACCGGTGATGGCAGGGCAGCTGTTTCCTGTCCACATGTGTAAAAACTGAACTGTCGCAGTTGTAACAATGCTCCTCACTCAAAATGGTAGGTTTGGCAAGTCGCAAAGCCGTTTGAAATCACGGACACGAAGTTTAGGCAAGTTCGCGCACAACGCACGACTCCCGTGCTGGCTTGACCCCAGTACACCGAACTCACGATTTCCATGCTGTCTCGACCGCAGTGCACCCAACTCCCGTACAGAGTTACCTGGAGCAGTGCCTCCTCTAACAGAGCAGGCACTGCCTGGGGTAAAGCAGAGAGAGAGAGAAGTAAAGAAAGACAGGGAGGTTAATCAGATGTGCCTGCAGTTTGCTACCCTGCGCAAAGGGGAAGGGTTTAAGCTAACGGAAGAAGAAGAAGAAAGCATTTAATGAGAGGAAAGGAGGAGATGTCGGCCTGGAGAGTGAGTCTCTGGCCTGCTACTCCTCACAGGAGTAAAGGGATAAATATAGAGATAGAGGGAGGTATGAGAGGTGACGATGATAAAGTACAATGAGTCACTATACAAGTCCTATAAGCGGATGTGCACCATGAGCAGTAGTCTTTACAGCACAGTATTAGAGAAGGGCATCTAAACCTGTGTCACACAAAAAAATTAAGGACAACCTTGAAGTTGCGTTGGGCGTGGTGCGTGTGCTTGGATGCACCTAAAAGTTTCTCCTCCGAAAAGGACCGAGAGTCCAAACCATCTGCCACGCACTGAAGTGTTCTCCTTTCAGCCGAATATTGAAGGTAACGGAATTTTGGAGGCGACTATAGATGATAACAAGCTATTGCGATTATTCATACTCTGGGACCCTCATCTGTATACAAGTATTATGTAACTGATGCTTATATTACCAATAAACTGAAACTGAAACTGCTCTGCAGCTCCACAACGTTTTCCTTTTTCTTTTTTTTTTTCGTGCGGAGATTTATTAAACGCGTTTGGCAGGCAGCGTGTGCCGCTTGCTTGATATTTGCGTAGAAGAAGCGGACGTGTAAAATAAATCCAAATGCACAATATTCGTCAAAATACACACCACTTTTGTGTATTAATAAGTTTACTACTTGTAGCTAGAAACCTGGCGCTCGTAACTTTAATTCTAAGGTCGGCAAAAAGCGGGGACGGGGTTCAAGCATAAACGCAAATGGGCATTATACACTTCGTCAGGTGGCGCCCCGAGAATTCGTTCCAGGTACACATCGTTCCAGATATACACGCCTACAACTTCAGCGGCTATAATTCGTAAATCAAAACTCCGTGCAATGAAGTGACGAGTGGAAGATTAATTATTGAAATCGTCTATGGTCACTTATGGGACTCAAATGTCTGTGCAGCTAGTATGTCCTGAGTAATGGCGCTCAGTAGCCATAAAACTGAACTACTCGCCACACGCATCTTTTATTGTTATACGTGGTCTTAAAGAAAAGAAAAAAAAAAAGGAAACCAGCTTGCAATGGGGAAGGGCCGGATTCCTTACCTCCTCCTGCGAGTTTGCGGTACATCAGCATTACCGTTGTCTTGCCGTACGCACGCACGCACGCACGCACGCACGCAACTTTCGTATACATGGAGGACACGTTCACTCGTATGGCAACGCTCTATACGTAACACAAACCAGGCCAACTGCAATATGCTTTCGCCAAAGACTCATACCCAACAGAGCGCACATTTTCTTTCTTTGATGACGGATAATGTCTCCGTTTTCCACGCATAATGGTCAGCGTCGGACATCAGTAAATGCGATATTTATTTGCCGAGCGCGCCTATTAGCCAAAGCGAGCCAATTAACGTCCGACTGCATCGCGAGACTCTCTCTCCGATATCAAGCCATCAGAAGACATCAAGCCAATGGACGGCCCTCCATCACGCGCCGACCCTATCCACCGGCCACCGCAGCGACTCCCATGCCGCCCGGGCGACGCAGGAGCAACGTTAAAGGGGGCCACCACGAAGCGAGCGGGAAGAGCCTACGAGAGGATTCTCTCTTCGCGCACATAATCACGCTCGCCAATCCCATCAAATGCGTAGTACAAACGCATAAACGCCGCGCAAGCGGCGACCCGGGAGAAAAAAAAAAAAAAAAAGGGTCCGCGAAGGCCAGGCCACGACACACGACACGCAGGAGCTCTTCTCTCGACCCCGCAAGCATACCGCAAGCAAACGCGCGCACGTCGACATGCACGACGGGGAGGCGAAGACGCAACGTTTTTGAGAGGCCGAGTGTCATACGACGAGTTTCACGGAGTAAGGAAGCCCCCCCCCCCCCCCTCCCCGCAGTTTTTGCGTGTGCGTGCGTACACGCGCAAGCCCCGTTGCACTCCTTAGTGAGGTGTCAAAGTGGCACGGCGATTCGCATGAAAAAAACGCGGCGTGCACAGGGCGACGAAATCCCGCCGCCGCCGCCGACGACGACGACCTGGACGAAAGAGAGAAACGAGGAAGCGAGATGACGAGCGGCGACGAAACGCTCGGTTATGTCACCGCGCAACGCGACGATCCCGTTTGCCCTGCCCTCCGTCGCGGACATTTTCCTTTAGTTCCGCGGGTGTTGTGTTACACGCACTATGGACTACGTCGTTCGTCTGAACGAGCTCTCGCGCTCGCTTTCAGCGTCCGGCGATGGCAAACTTCTCGCGGGTGATTTGCGGTGGAATGGAGGAGGGCGCGTGATGTGTGTGTGATGCTACGAATACTACGAGTTGAACGTACACACGGTTAGGGCGATCAGGAACCAAGACCAACCAACAAACAACCATGTAGGAGGGCTCGAATTTCAAACTTCAGAAAAATTTTTGTTGCATTTTTCTTCTCGTAACTTTCGAGACAAAATCGTCAAGTGCCGCCTATTTGCTTTCCTGCCACCCTGGCCGTGGCTGGCTGAGTGGCAGTCCTCCTACCCGCAGCCTCTTTTGTACATTTCCTTTGTAATTTTTTTTACTTTAATAGCCATTTCAATACTATCCTTTTTATTATTATTTTACCATCAACTCGAGCAATACTTAGATGCACGGGAATGATGCACTTTTATTACCTTTAATTTAATTTCTTTTTCTAACTAACCGGCTATAGCATAACACCCAACAGAGGATGTAGAACTCCCTAGATAAAGTGACACCAGCGATTCACCTCCCACACTATGCAAACCGATTGCCGTACAATCACTCACTCAAAAGTACATCCTTTGTCAGTGTGTGGTTCTTCGCAGAGTTATTTCATTGGCGTTAAGCTCGCAAGAACAGCAATTGTGGTAGGTGAAAGGTAATTAATTACAATAAATTGCTAGTTATCATGGTTTTATGTCGAAAAACCACGATAGTATTATTATGAGACACGTCGTCGTGGGGGATTTTAGATTTATTTATTCTGGCAGCCTGGAATTAGCGCCCAGTGGTTTACATTGATTTTAACGTTCTCTCTCTTTATCTCTCATGCGCCTTAATTAATCTAAGAACAAGAGTGCTCGTTTGTGTTTCCCCCTCCTCAAATGCGGCCACAGTGGCTGGAAATCGAACTTGCGTTCGCAAGCTCATAGAGTCGGAGAAAACGCTGTTGCAGAAACACGAAAAGAATACCGACACCATTTCAACTGAACAGAGAAAATGACTGACTTGATCGACTTTTGGGGGTTCTACGTCCAAAAAATATGGCCTATGAGAGACGCCGCGGTAAAGGCTCCAGAAATTTAGACCGCCTGAGGTTCTTTAACGTGCACTGACATTGCACAGTACACGGGCCTCAACATTTCGCCTCCATGAAAATGCAGCCACCGCTAGAGAAAATGAAGCAATCGGGACGAAACTAATAAAAAGTGCGCTACATACATACATACATACATACATACATACATACATACATACATACATACATACATACATACATACATACATACATACACACACACACACACACATTATTGGCGGCCGTACGGCACTACACAAAAGGATACAATTCTGTATCCCTCGTGGCCGTGGAGACCTTACCGCACACCTCTCACTCCAAGCGCCCGGCAAAAGGCGTAGAAAGAGGGCAGTCGAAAACACAACCAAGCAAGCGAACGAACGAACCACACACACACACACACACACACACACACACACACACACACACACACACACACACACACACACACACACACACACACACACACACACACACACACACGATATGCCTCTCCAGTGCGGGTCGTTGCTACGCTGTCATCGTCAAATGAAAGCGAAGCGCGCGGCTGCCTGTCAACGATGGCCCGACGACAGATCCGTCCGGGGAGCTGCATGACGGTCCGGCACGCGACGCCGCTCGGGCCAACGACGCGAGGAAGGTGCCACGGCACGCAATCAGCCGGGTTCCTATAGCGATGTATCCAGTGTATGCACGCAAGAAGCGCACTCGCTTCCATTGCGCGCGTATCGCACGCTGCGCATCGGACGCCAGTACAACAGCTACACAGAGATCACGTGCCGAAACCGTAAGGCAACTTTCGTCAAAGACGTTCCTAAATTTAGCACATCCGTATTTGCGTTTAGCGTATGCCATTTTATTAGTCTCATTTTTTTATGCTCCACGTGGGACAAGATAGCATTTAGTCAGCGACTACTCGGATTGTACATAATCCGAGCAAACGAGGATACAATATCATGACGTTTACCAAGCTGATTAGGCGTCTTTTGATCTACGTTTTCCGACAGTGACACCACCCAGCGCCGCCTCCAGTGGGCACCACTGCCTTCGGACTCGTCAGAACCGCGATGCTAGCAGATGTGCGGCTGGCGTAGCGCCCTCGCTTGTAACGAAACGGGAGAGGTTTTCTTGTGGACACGGTTACAGACACTGCAGTGACACTAACAAGAGTTCACAAAAAGAGTTCATTCTGCACGCCCTCTATACAGTACGTCACGACAAGCGGTGTATACGTGTATGCGCGTTCTTGGACGACGGTACACACACACACACACACACGCATTTCGCACCACACACCGTCGGGGCCAGTTGTCTCGCTTCGATAACGGCGGGAGGCGTGCGAGACCTCCACACCTTCCACGCATCTTCTCGAGGCACGTCTGGCCGCGCTGCAGATCCCACGCTCGCCGACCAGATGGCCCAGACGCCCAAGACGCGGCGCGCAGTAGCGGGGAGCAAAACCAGACAGCGACACCCGACTCTTCCACCTATTCCACCTATCTCCCCCCTTCGTTTCCTAGGCAAAAAACCGCGCGATAAGCCGCCACCAACAGCTCCTCGTAACTTAAGTGCAGCGAAAGAAGACGGAGGGACCCTACGTGATCAGATACCTGACCCTCCCTCCCCTTTTTATTCCTTTATTTTTGTTTAAAGGGGTCCTGAAGATGAGAAACACCTCGTTAGATGACGTATTCAGTCGGCACTCCATTTTCATCCATTTGATGCCAGAACACACAATGCTAGTAGCATATACGTTGGTATATAGTCACGAGGTTCAAAACGCGCGCCCACGTGAGGAGGGGAAAGCAAGAGCCTCGTTCACTCCGTGTATTACGCAATCCTAGGGACTCCTCAATCGACGCATAATTTATTAACAGTGTAAGCCTACCCTTACCAAATTTCCTGTGGTGAATCTTGTCACCCATAGTTGAACACTAGGCAGTTGCAAATGCCTCGAAATATTGATTAAACAATGTAAAGCTTCCTGGAAAGCCATCTGTTGTATTGCTAACATGCCGCGCTGAAGATCCAGTGATTAAGAAATTAATAACTCAATGGTGATACGATATTTAGTTAACAGGATGCATTTAACGCTGTTTCTTATAAATATGTTTTCTCCGCGACAAAACAAAAGGTGGGGGGAGGGGGAGCGTGAAAGTTTCCCTTCTGAGTTTTCTTTTGGCAGTACAGTTTGTGGGAATTACAGGTTAAATTGAAGAAGGTGCCGTAAGATCTTGATGTCACAAGAAGGTGGTGTGGACGCTTCAATAGGGTGCCGCGACCAGTCTTTCGATTCTTCGTTTTGTCAGCGCGTACGAAGCCTCAGAGGAGAATTCAAAAATTCTGCCTTAACGGAAATACAATTTATACAATTTCCTACAAAGTTTAATACCAAACACTGAAACTCCTGTGAATATTTTCTTTTCTTGAATCGTCACCTACACTGCCCTCATATACATATCCACTAAGATGAACGTTTCGCCTTTCAGCCTTTTCGGACATATGTGTATACACTGTACGAATACAATGCTGCTCATTCAGGTCGACACATCCGCAAGCAGTGGCAGCGTCGTTTCGCACTACAACAATGCAGCTGTTGTATAGTCGTCGCCAGCGCACTTGCTGGCAGATTGGTGATTGCAAATCGTGCCAGTGCCAACGATTGTCCGAACGCAGAACCATTTCGTTCCAGCAACCTTACAACAGAATCACTCGATAAGTGCTCCGAACTTATCATACCGTCAAGTATACATCATAGCTCTTTTGTGTTTCAGCACGATCAGTTACCTCTATCCTCTTTTGTTAAGCACGCATCTCTGCTATAGTGTTCCATTGTAATCGCCCATGTTATACCTTGCTCGTTTGCGTCCGCTCCGTAGTTTGTCCTTTTTCCAGCAACCGCCCTATTGCGGTTGCTGCTCCTGCTGCTCCACTATCCAAGTGCGCCCCGCCGACCAGCCAAATTATCTAGATATAGACCACACCTCTCAGAAATAAAGGCAAAGCACAAGCTATAGCATCAATCCGAAGCTTGAGAACAATGAAACGCAGTTCACGCTGTGACTCAGTGACACAAGTGTGTCCTTTTCCAGGGCGCCGGCTTATCGGCTTGTGTGGACGATGCCAGCGCACGCAACTATTTTCGAGCGCGTCGCTGACGTCACCATACAAACAGCGCGAGCGATCCACGTTCACACGGGAAAGCAAAGTCCAGGCAAGAGGTGTTTAGCCCACGCTTACGCCTCAACGCGCCGACGACCGAAGCGCGAGAGGCCTGTTAGGTCTACGAGAATGAGCTGTCCGCCGGGTATATAGTTACATGTCTTCCAGAGTGCTTCGCAGTTTTGAAACAGAGAGAGACGAGATCAGCGGAAGCTGACCTTCGAGAAAAAGACGAGCTTCGAAATCGCGTGATGCGTTTCCGCGGTAGTCGCGGTTATCAAAGGGTTATTAAAAGCTACGTATTCCTTGCCAAAAATCCTGTACTTCCCGGCAAGGGCTGACATCTCCAAACATAGCGGTGTCATTACGGATCGACGTAACCATAACATGCACCGGTTAACAGGTATAACATGCAGGTACTCTGCTCGCTGCAGTGGACAGCAAATCGTCTACGCAGCGATACCAGTTACCAGATATGTTGAGGCCCGTGTGCTGTGCGATGTCACCTCAAGTCAAAGAAACCCAGGTGGTCTCAATTTCCAGAGCCCTCAACTATTATACGGCGTCTCTCATGATCACAGCGTGGTTTTTGGAGAGGTAAAACCCCAGAAATCAATCAACCAGTTATCGGAACCCGCACACTGCGTGTAGCTGCTTGTTGCAAGCTGATATCCAGCGCTACCTTCCGTCAGTGTTCGGTACCGCCACCGTGACATTCCGTCGTTACCGTGTGTATAAGTCTTGTATAGTATATAACCGAGGTGTAATCGTGATTGGCACGCCACTGCGCCCGCAAGATCTATAACTTGTAATATAGTGTCGGAGCTACTTTTCAGATAAAACCCTCGACTATGGTAGTTCTGCGGGAACCCGCAAGTTGGAGTAACGTTTATGAAAGGGAAAATTAGCATCCACCCGTTTTGTAGCACAAGGCTACAAGGAAATCTATACGGATTCCTCAGAAATAAAAGCTTCCTAGTTGCCGAAAAATTCGTCCTGGTCCGGGGTTCGAACCCGGGACCAACACCTGTCCGGGGCGCTCGCTCTGCCAATTGAACTAACCATGGAAGCCAGCGACTGACAGCGCGAGGGCGAATCCGTCGACGACTCGAAGCACAAGGGCGTGAATATATGGCAAATGAGTTCTGCGGAAACCTGCAATGTGGAGTTACTCCAGGGAGCATTCGCAACTTCCCCTATACTGCAAAATGAAGAAGAAGCCCACACCAAACTCTCTTCTTGAGGCATCCTTCAACGCTAAATGAAAAGGGCAGGCAAAGGCAGTGTCGTCCACACGACGCACTGATGCAACGCATGCAGCAGGCGTTCGCGCAACACGGTCTCGAAGCCGCTGGGAGGCCGGAGGAAAAAAGGGGGCGGCGCATTTAATGCCACCTGCAACACGCATACAACTGCCTACACAGCAGCCTGTCCACGCAAAGACAGGCCTATTGAGCAACCAAAACTCGTCCCCGCGCAAAACGTCGCGCAGCGCTTCTCAGCCGCCACGGGGCGCACTTTTTTTGCGGACGGTCGTATAAACACGCTACTCAAATGTCTCCCGCGCGGACTGCAGGCTAACGACCGGCGCCTTTCATAGCGCGGCGGAAGCGGTCAATGTCACAACGCTCGACGCCGAAGAAGCGAGAGGACGGCATCTTAAAAATACACACCCGCACGGGAGAAGGAAGGGGCCCCACGAAGATTTCCTAGCGCGAGCGTAATCCATTCGGCCATCCGTTCGCAATTACCGAGCACGCACACGGCATCCGTCGTCGCATCATTCTGCGTCGTCGTTGCACGACTCAGGTCCCCCGCCGAAACGTGCTCGTACGTTGTGTGTGTGTGTGCGTGTGGGGGGGGGGGGGGGTCCTCGGTGGTGGACCGAGCGTCTCCGATGATGACGAAGGAATCGGCACGAGAATAATGCGGCACACGAAATGCAGGCGGTAGTACGAAGGTATAATTAAGGGAGAAAGGAATAATAATGCGGACACACAAACGCACACTGAGAGCGAGCGTGGATGCATCACGACGTGTTTTCTTCCGCAATGATTCGTTTATGTCTTTTACGTATTTCGCGTACGAAGAGCGCCGAGAGGGTTTTTTTTTTTTTTTTTTTTTTTAATGCGAGGCGAATAATATGTGTGACGTCGGCGCTCGTCACGACAGCGGAGCTGACTGCAGCGAAGGAACAAGCCTTCCGCTTCTATATAGTACACGCACATGCACAGAGTTCCTGTATATTGTACCGATCGGTAGGAAGGGTGAGGTACACACTTTACAACTTGATTTGGGGGATTTTACGTCCCAAAAGCAGTCGTGATTATGAGAGACGCCGTAGTGGAGGTCTCCGGAAATTTCGACCACCTGGGGTTCTTTAACGTGCACTGACATCGCACAGCACACGGACCTCAACCTTTCTCCTCCATCGAAATGTAGCCGCCACGGCCGGGATTCGATCCCGCGACCCTCGGATCAGCGGCCGAATGCCATGACCACTAGACCTTCGTGGCGGGGCACACTTTACAACTTGTGACTCGATTAAGCATCTAAACATATAGTTCTCTGAAGGCATGTTTATAAAGAAAGTTCGGGGGCTAAGTTCCACAAAACTGAAAGAGTCAGTCACCGTAGCAAGGCGCCGAGCACTTGGACTCTGAGCCGCGCAAGTGCTGCGAACCCGCAGTACACGGCCGGCCACGAACCAAAACACATCGCACAGCGATGGCAACCGTCGACCGTTGCCGCTAGCGGAACCGCAGATCAGGAAGGAAGGGCACAGCGGGGTCACCCGGAGGAAAAAACTCGTTCGTCTCAATGGAAGCGACCCCGATAGCCAACGACTAGTGACCTGGCTCTCCTTTCGCGACGAAACGAACGAAGGGATCAAAGGTGGGGGGGGGGGGGGGGGAGGAACCAACACAGGAGCCAGAAGAGTGCCCCTTCACTGCTGCCGCACGCGGAGCCATGTGTTCCGGACCAACAGTTCCGCCCCACCGTACCGACACACACAACGCTGCGCCAAGCACACCCCCGAGCCTATGAGACGAAAATCGGAACGGTGAGGAGATATACGGACACCCGAACAACGGTTGCCTTTCAACGGTACGGGAAAAAGAACGCTAAAACACTTCCGAAAGGCGGCGGTTTTGTTACGCAATCGAGTCGAGCTATAAGGCGGAAGCGTGCCAACAATGATACGCGCTTGAACGCACTCTGGCGGTTTGAAGAATGCGCGGCGTTAAGTGCGGAAAGCTGAAGGAATGGAAACTACTGGGGCCGGCCCCAGACACAAACGGCCAGTAATTCAATAGGTAGGCGCTTTCAAGAGAGTTGAGTAGACCTGCAGTGTACAGAGCATATAAATTATTCAAATAATAAAGTCGCCAATATGTGACACGTAAAGAAAGCGGGAAAAAAAATCGAAAAAAATCTAACATACAGCTCGCAAAGTCAATGTGGCAGCCCACGAAGTGGTGTACAAATTTAAGTGTGCCTACCACGAGACATTATACAACAGTCGAGCTCAATCCGATTGAAAACTATACTGTATGCCGGACAAAGCAACACAGGATATGGTTCTGTGTCGCTGCACCGCCTAATACTCCGCTACAAATCAAGAAATGATGCGGCTATTCGCCTTATAACCCTCAGCCAATGGTGGCGCTGTGTTTAGGTGACGTCGCAGACGACCGCCTGCGTGCTGCCGTCGCGGGTAAAATCAAAAGGTGTGCTCTGCCGCGCTTATTTTTCTTTTTTTCCGACATGGCCGCCTCCGCTGTTCACTTGTTCATTTCTGATTACACAAGGAAGTTGTCAATATTATAGCTGCGCACAGAGCACGACGTTAAGGTGTTCGATTTTTTGCTCAATATATTATATCTTACAGCTCAAGATACACAGTCCTGGGAGCTATATATATTCTTGCGGGTGCGGATGCACTCGGAGAAGCCTGGCTAAGCGTTATTTTCGCAGGTCCGCGGCGCTGTTCGCACTGACGTAACGTTGATGCAGCCACACAAAGGGCTGGAGGGAAGGCTGCTTTCGATGGAGAAAAGCCGAATTTTTCTTGACCTGTCGACAACTATAGCAGAATGCGCGCGTCAAGAGATCGAAAATTCTGGCGACCTAGATTGTTTCCCGCAGACGGCGTAAGGTATATATAGTCAGGAAGTGAAGTATTCCGCCATAAGAACGTTCAGAGATATGCTTTCCTCGCTACCCCCAACCCTTTCAAAGAAAGAAAGAAAGAAAGAAGCAAGGTAGCGTTTCTTTCGCATTCCTAAAAAAGAATCGGGTCAGCTGATTCAGCTGCATTACGACAGTAAAGAAAAAAAAAAAGGACCAGCGGTCCTTGTGTATATCTCATGCGGCCCTTTTTCCTTTTTTCTTTTTAACTCCGTTGTTACTATACGTTTACGCTGTGCGGTACACTACACATCTCACGGCAGACGCCCGGTGTACCCGGGTCCCTATTCTCCCCAACCCGGGCCAAGCCGTCCCCAGCAAACAAACGTCATCCAGTGTTGCGCAATGTGGTGGCGGTAGAAGGCCTGCTAAACAGCCTCAGCCGCCAGAGCCTCGATCACTGAAGAAACCGCGCTGCCGCTCTGAAGCCCAGGCGCCCGAGATTGAGCCCGCAGGCAGCGCGCCAGACCTGCTGGCCTTCCGGTCGGGCCGCCATATACCGTGTCAGAGGGCAGGGCCACCGGCCGCACGCATTCAGCTCCCTGCGAGGTTATGCACACACACACACACACACACCCGCGCGGTCGACCCCAAAAACTGCGGTCGTCGGCGTGAGCATGGCCGGCCAGGCAGGTGGCAGCAGCATACGACAGCGCAGATAACTGGGTACTATATATGCGAAATGGTATACCGAACGCAACGAGACTAGAGAAACATTGAATAAGACGCGAAAAAAGTGTTCCAAAAGCCATGGGAATTCATATTGAAACGTTTCGCATCACTGGCTCTACTCAACAAATAAAATAACAAAACATAGGCGTTTCGCCACCTATGCGGGTGGCATCGTAGTATACACAAATGGCATCCCATGAAAGAATGTATTCTTCATGAAAGAAAGTATGTTTTCATCCCATGAAAACATTCTTTCATGAAGAATACATTCTTTCATGGGATGCCATTTGTGTTCTTTCATGAAGAATACATTCTTTCATGGGATGCCACTTGTGTATAGACCTATTCCACCGGGCCTACGTCACGAAGATGCGGTGGCGCTGTCGTCGGGAGTTTTGGTTTCGCATGGTATAGGCATCCGCCGGCGCGTAGCAGCCGCTGCGTTTTCGCTGGTGCGGGCGCTTCTCACCGCCGTGAAATGAAGAAAAAAAAAGTGTTCACCGATCACATGCGCCGTGGGTTGGTTGCTCAGCAACGCACATGATATGTGCGATAGGTTTTTATCGGTCTCCTGCTTATGTCTGTCTTA
>CM023481.1:40427454-40546994 GCA_013339685.2 Hyalomma asiaticum | reverse complement strand
GTGCACTGCAGCGTAATCAAGCCAATCTCTCCTAGGCTGCCACGCTGTGATGGTAGTGTGCGTGCAGGAGTTGGAGCTGTGGCCTGGGCACTGCAGCGTAATCAAGGCCAATCTCTCCTAGGGCTGCCACACTGCGATGGTAGTGTGCGTGCAGGAGTTGAGCTTGGCCTGGGGCACTGCAGCGTATCAAGGCCAATCTCTCCTAGGGCTGCCACACTGCGATGGTAGTGTGCGTGCAGGAGTTGCAGCTTGGCCTGGCGCACTGCAGCGTAATCAAGGCCAACTCTCCTAGGGCTGCCACACTGCGAGGTAGTGTGCGTGCAGGAGTTGTAGCTTGGCCTGGGCACTGCAGCGTAATCAAGGCCAATCTCTCCTAGGGCTGCCACACTGCGATGGTAGTGTGCGTGCAGGAGTTGCAGCTTGGCCTGGCGCACTGCAAGCGTAATCAAGGCCAATTCTCTCCTAGGGCGCCACACTGCGATGGTAGTGGCGTACAGGATGTTGTAGCTTGGCCTGGTGCACTGCAGCGTAATCAAGGCAATCTCTCCTAGGGCTGCCACACTGCGATGGTAGGTGCGTGCAGGAGTTGCAGCTTGCCTGGTGCACTGCAGCGTAATCAAGGCCAATCTCTCCTAGGGCTGCCATACTGCGATGGTAGTGTGCGTGCAGGAGTTGTAGCTTGGCCTGGTGCACTGCAGCGTAATCAAGACATGTGACATCTCCAAGGGCTGGCACGATTGCGATGGTTTTGGGAGTGGAGCAGGTGGAGCTCGACCTGGTACTTCGTAGCGAAATCGACTCTAATCACTTCAATGGCCGCCGTGCTGGAGTAATAGTGCTCGGGCTGAAGGCGCAGCTGTACATGGCTCTTCGCGGCGTAATCGAGAGCAACCGCTCAAGGGCTGCCACGTTGTGACTGGTTGCGTGCCTGGAACACCTGCCCCCGGATCTGGTACTTGGAAAATAAATTAAGACCAGTGTCTCGAAGGGCCATAATGCTCAGATGGTGCTTTGCGTCTGGGAGCTTCCATGCATCCTTGGCGGCGTGTTGTGACCAACCTTGCCAGTGGTTTCGAAGCTGGAATGGCAGTTTGCATGCAGGAGCTCCCAGTCGACGTCGTATTTCGCAGTGTGGTCGAGACAGATGTCGCCATGCGTTGCAACGCTGTGATGGTACATCGACTGATGTGCCTGCCGCATAAGACGGACGCAGCCGTACTCGGATGGCACGGCTCTCAGCAGAACTTGGAGAATGGCTACTCCCCTGAGCTCGTTCTGCCTGTTGAGCTCGTGAAGCCCACGTATGTGTCATTGCAAAGGCAACCAGTTCGCAAGCCCTCTTCACGCACCTTCTTGCACTGAGGAAAGGCGTCCACGTTTCGTGTTCCATCGGTGGCGCTTCCACTGATGATGATATTCCTATAATATGGCACGTCGACTCAATCTGATGTATAGGAACACAATTGAGTAAGTGTACTTTATGACAGTGCACCATTAAATGTTGCATTACGATGGGAATACCTTAAAACGAAACGAAATTGTGTAATGTTTGTTAAAGCATCGCTAGCTGCCTGCGCGGAAAGTGCTGTTGTGTCCTGGGAGCAGTGGAAGACGAAAACAAAAACAAAGAATTGAGACTTTCCTTTCGGTTTTGTTTTCCTTCGATTTCCTCTTCCTTCTCCTTTTGGCTATTAATGGCCGATAGTGCATTCTGTTCTGAGCGAGACACCTTGAAGAAAACGAAACAAATCTGGTATTGAGGCGGTGTGGCTGTGTAATTACATTAGTTGCAGACAACCTTTTTATTGTACCACGTGTTGTACTTGGATGACAAGACAAAATTTTCAGAAGGGGAATCGCACTTCTTCCCGCAGACGGAACTTGCGTGGCTGAACATATAACGCTAGTGTAAATGTGACACTTGGCAATAAGAAATGACCAATTGGCTTAGGAGGACCGGAGCCTGGGAACGATGACGCGACAACGGCTCGCGACTTCTTCCGAGACCTGCAGGAAATGGCTAGACATTTATCAACACTTATGGAGGTATCATGGCTACTGCTGGCAGCGGCGGCTCGGCCTGCGCTCACGTTGCAAGTACCGGACATCAGGCGGAACATCGGCAACTCCGATGGCTCTGAGCACGCTCCTTCGACGCGTTAATGCATTAACAAGACAGCCTAACGTGCGTGAGCGGCCTGCTCTATATATGCGCTGGAACCTGCCACATATCGTTGGGCTGGAGAAGGCATGGATTGGTATTGTTTTTCAAACTCCCGCATCACGTCGTGATAAGAGTTCGTTCATCGTTAATAGTGACGTACCTGGCATGTGTGTGAAGCGGCAACGGGCGTCAAGCGCTTTCCCCGCAGCTCTGCCACGCTGGTCTAGCGGTTATGGTACTCGGCTGCTGATCTGAGGGTCGCGGTATCGAATCCCGGCCGCTGCGGCTGCATTTCGATGGAGCTGAAATGTCGAGACCCGTGTGCTGTGCGGTGTCAGTGCACGTTAAAGAACCCCACGTGGTCAATATTTTCCAGAGCCCTCCACTCCGGCATCCCTCATAATCAGATCGTGGTTTTGGGACGTTAAACCCCAGTAATCAATCAAGCAACCCCGCAGCTCCGGGCATCCAACCTGCAAATTCGACCTAAACGTCTTGTACATTATCCCACATTGATCTTCGCATAAGTACTACCACGTAGCACTTGGCTGACGGCATAAGTTGGTCGTGCGGGTCATTGGGTGGAGTGAAAGAGCGGGTCCGCTTATCCTTCCTGCAGCTGACAAGCACTTCGTCGTACGCACGGCACAACCTCGACCCTAAACATCTAAGCTCTTGAACACCACTTAACGTATAGCTCGTGTACAACCTTCGATTGAAAGCATCCCTATCTATGCAGCAAACGTGAACTTCAGCCGTGGAAAGGCTACAACCATCATCACCCTTGCGATACCACTATCTCTTTGCAATTTCTGCCAACTTTCACCCCGGCGTGCAATAGCAAGCGCAGAATCACAATGCTCAGACAGACTTTTTTATCATCGTGGTATTTATCTCCTTCTTTCTTTGCCAAAGGACGATTAGCTGAAAGCTGCGATGCCGTAGTTCGCTAATGGGGATATAATTTACGCCTGCGAAACTGCAGAAAATTGTATGTGCTAGCATGTACGTAGACTATCAACGCATGTTATTATCCTATTTTCAAAAATCACGGCTTTTCAGAACAACCGCCTAGCTTTGGACTAAATATATACTTCAGTTGTGCATAATTTCTGCCCGAGAGCAGCTGTCACAGTGACTGTATATGCGATTCAAAGCCGTATTGGCGTGACCGACGTGCAACCTGGTGAATTGGATGCCTGCCCCTCAAATATATCGCCCGATTCGCACGAGTAGTTTTGATTGACAATATGCCCCATGCAGAGGAAACCATGAGGCCTTTAAATTCTGGCACTACTCGTAGAGACGAAGTTTTCAAGTCTGTCATCTACACAGCTACAAACGCAACTACGAGTGCTCTTTGCCTGCACTGCAAGAACGTTCCAAACGGATGAGCGCACTACTGGTAGAGGTCTTGACGCGGCAACCACTATTGTGAACATGTGTAGTCTTTCAGTCGCGGGCACACCAACTGAAGGAATTTCATTGCCCAAGAGGCAGTGCAACTTACTCAATGCTGGATATTCTCGGCTGCAGTGAAAATTTCTGACCACCGTGCCGATACAAACCGGAAAGAAAGCGGGCAATTACTGCAACTTGTCGTCGTCGCGCTATAAAAAAGCAAGTTTAAAAACGAGTTAGAGAGAGCGAGTTTTGTACTGTTCGACACAAAGCTTGCCAGTACAAATAAATGTTTACCCCAATTAAGTATTTTTGTTTCAAGCGTATGGCTCCCTGTCGTGGTAACGACAAGACGGCGAGGTGGGCTAGTTGGTGATCATTCATCTTTAAAGCAAAGGTGGTAACGACCCTGGTGATTCCAGAGCTGAAATAACACAGTGCAAGGAAGGGAATATACGTTCGCATATTATGGAATTGCATACAAATCACAAAAGTTATAACGTGCCTAAAGGTGTGTTAAATATATGTCCGGCCAACATAACCGTCAGTAATAGGCGCTGCCAGTACATTGGAAAATGATCCCAACCCAGCGAATAAGCGACCGCCACAAAGTCTGCACGAGATGACCCAGGAATCAGTACAGCGTTGCTCGTCCTTCTCCGCCACAACACCCTTAACAACGCCTTCGGCGAAACGTGATGACTGCCCACTTCTGCCCAAGTACTGAACACTCGCACCCGTGGAAGAAGTAGCATAGAATTCCAAGACTGGCCTCTCGAAGGGCTGGCACTCTGCGATGATAGCCTGAACTGTGCTTCGCATTGAAATCGAGAGCAACCTCTCCTTGTGCTGCTACGCGGGGAGGGCAGTGTGCGATGGTAGTATCCGTGCAGTAGTTGCAGCTTGGCCTGGTGCACTGCAGCGTAAAAGAGACCAATCTCTGCTAAGGCTGCCATGCTGTGATGTTAGTGTGCCTGCAATATTTGCAGCACGTGCAGGAGTTGGAGCTTGGCCTGGGGCACTGCAGCGTAATCAAGGCCAATCTCTCCTAGGGCAGCCACGCTGTGATGGTAGTGTGCGTGCAGGAGTTGGAGCTTGGCCTGGGGCACTGCAGCGTAATCAAGGCCAATCTCTCCTAGGGCTCTCACACTGCGATGGTAGTGTGCGTGCAGGAGTTGCAGCTTGGCCTGGTTACTGCAGCGTAATCAAGGCCAATCTCTCCTAGGGCTCTCACACTGCGATGGTAGTGTACGTGCAGGAGTTGGAGCTTGGCCTGGGGCACTTCAGCGTAATCAAGGCCAATCTCTCGTAGGGCTGCCACACTGCGATGGTAGTGTGCGTGCAGGAGTTGCAGCTTGGCCTGGTGCACTGCAGCGTAATCAAGGCCAATCTCTCCTAGGGCTGCCACACTGCGATGGTAGTGTGCGTGCAGGAGTTGGAGCTTGGCCTGGGGCACTGCAGCGTAATCAAGGCCAATCTCTCCTAGGGCTCTCACACTGCGATGGTAGTGTGCGTGCAGGAGTTGCGGTAAGCGTGATCGCTCTGTGTCCGCACTTTGTTTATGCCAAGAAGCTTGGTGTCGAGCATTACACTTGACAAACTTGTGACAATGCTATTTCTCTCAAATGAAACAAGCCGCACTAACGCTAAATAATTACACATATGCTTAGTCGGGACGAAAATGTATGGCGCATAACCGATGCGCCAAAACAGCCGGCATTACAGGTTCGTCGCTTTCCTTAAGACAGACATAAGCAGGAAACTGATAAAAACCTATCGCACATATCTTGCGCGCTGCTGAGCAACCAACCCACGGCGCAGGTCATCGGTGCACACTTTTTTCTTCATTTCACGGCGGTGAGAAGCGCCCGCACCAGCGAAAACGCAGCGACTGCTACGGTAGGCGCGCCGGCGGATGCCTACCATGCGAAACCAAAACTCCCGACGACAGCGCCACCGCATCTTCGTGACGTAGGTCCGGTGGAATAGGTCTATAGGAAGAACGTTGACTCACAATGGAAGAAGAGAACTAGGAGGCTTACCAGCAAGTATACAGCCAGTAACGAAACGGATAGGGCAAAAAAGAGCGTGAAGAGCATTGTCAGAGCGGCGGAGAAGTCAGATTGGATAGAAGCAATGGAGGAGAAACCGGCATTGAGCAACTACAGAAAAGAGAAACACGAAATCAAGAGAGAAAAATCTTATGATATTTCAAAGGGAAGCGCTTTACTGCTTGAAGCGAGGTCAGGTTACCTGAGAACACGAAGTCACAGAGCGAAATTCAATAAAAGAAGGGGACACATTTACTTGCTGTGAAAAAACTAGGGAAACGACAGATCATGTTTTGATTGAAGATACAGGTATCCACCCAGGTGTAGTTGTGGACCCTACCCTGCAGGAGGTCATGGGTTTTAGGGATAGCGCGGGAAAGCTGAACATGTCGGCGATAGATATATGTAAAAGGCACTTAGAGTATTGGTGGCGCAAAGGCATGGAGAAGCAGAAAAAGGTAGATCGAACAAGATTGTTACTTCACAGCGGAACGATAATAGATAAATTAGGTAGCCGTGGAAAAAAATTTGTTGTGAAAATATGTGTGATTCGGGAAAACAAAAGTTTGTAGGGGATAAAAATGAAGGTAAAGCTTGGTGGCCCACGGGCCCAGAGACGCTCGAACATCCATCCATCCATCCATCCATCATCCATCCATGTAGAGGCTTCACGAATGTGACGTCATGTCGGGCCTCTCCTCATTTTTTCTTCCTCTATGGGACTCAAGAACAGCAGATGCTCCGCAGGTACCGAAGGTATAACACTGCGCCATTTTGAAGACAATGATTTCGCTTGCTTCTGACTGGCTTGCGGAGGAATGCCGATGCACGCGGTCCGTCAGCCCTTGTCACCAACAGCTGTTTTTTAATGCGAAGAATTTCTTAGCAAACTTCGCAACTTGGAGCGTATCTATCTATCTATCATCTATCTATCTATCTATCTATCTATCTATCTATCGATCTATCTATCTATCTATCTCTATCTATCTATCTATCTAGGACTTTGTGCCTCTCCTGGCCGTTTCGGTTATTGGGATGTATACGAAAATTGGTATGCCACAACAGGACTGCATGACGAACATCAATGACGGGTCATAACATGAAAATCATGACATGCATGTCATGGGCGTATGATTTACATGCCACGGTCTTGACGCTCTCCTGTCGTTTCGTAAATAGGATGTATACGAAAACTGGTATGCCACAACATGACTGCATTACGAACATAAACGACAGGTCATAACATGAAAATCATGCGATGCACTATGCATGTCATTAGCGGCATGATTTACGTGCCACGGTCTTGGTGCTCTTACGGCCGTTTCGTGAGCTTCATATGTACCAAAATCGGCATAGCGAGAATACAATGGGGATCCATCTTGCGTTCCTGATACGTGCTTCGCATTTCCTGATTAACACTGCGCGTGGGATCTGCCTTTTTTTTTTTTTTTTGACGTAGCTGACGACTAGGCCACGGGCACCGCTTCGTTTCGATTCAAGCGGGCGCCATGTTTGCCCTGTTTGCTGACAGAATACAGAGCTCGGAGACGGACGTCAAGCCACGACCGCTCGATGCGTTGCTAATCGAGCGGCCGTGATCAAGCCTTCGGCACCTTCGCTGCCTCCGCCGTCTGGCCTGTCTGTGTCAGGCAATCAGCGACCGAGGGAACCACTGCTTCCGCACCACCTGTGCGCAGTGCGCTGCCAAGAAGTTTGTCTCCGTCCGTCCAGACAGCCGGAAGGTGAGACGGACAGCAGAAACGGCGTGCGGAGCGGAGTGCGGGCATTGTGGGAAGGGGCCTAAAGGGTCCCTAAAACCGTACTTTAATCTCTGAGTTTTGCATCCAGATGGGTTCTTTATAGTGTCATGAGATAAACGCAAAATGGATTTTCGAGATCCGATTCGGGAAAACAAACGTTATACTCAACTTACAGTTTCCATATAAAAGCAGGCGACCGATATCGGTTTCCCCTCTCTTTCCGGTTTGTATCGGCACGGTGGTCAGAAATTTTCACTGCAGCCGAGAATATCCAGCATTGAGTAAGTTGCACTGCCTCTTGGGCAATGAAATTCCTTCAGTTGGTGTGCCCGCGACTGAAAGACTACACATGTCCACAATAGTGGTTGCCGCGTCAAGACCTCTACCAGTAGTGCGCTCATCCGTTTGGAACGTTCTTGCAGTGCAGGCAAAGAGCACTCGTAGTTGCGTTTGTAGCTGTGTAGATGACAGACTTGAAAACTTCGTCTCTACGAGTAGTGCCAGAATTTAAAGGCCTCATGGTTTCCTCTGCATGGGGCATATTGTCAATGAAAACTACTCGTGCGAATCGGGCGATATATTTGAGGGGCAGGCATCCAATTCACCAGGTTGCACGTCGGTCACGCCAATACGGCTTTGATACGCATATACAGTCACTGTGACAGCTGCTCTCGGGCAGAAATTATGCACAACTGAAGTATATATTTAGTCCAAAGCTAGGCGGTTGTTCTGAAAAGCCGTGATTTTTGAAAATAGGATAATAACATGCGTTGATAGTCTACGCTACATGCTAGCACATACAATTTTCTGCAGCTTCGCAGGCGTAAATTATATCCCCATTAGCGAACTACGGCATCGCAGCTTTCAGCTATTCGTCCTTTGGCAAAGAAAGAAGGAGATAAATACCACGATGATAAAAAAGTCTGTCTGAGCATTGTGATTCTGCGCTTGCTATTGCACGCCGGGGTGAAAGTTGGCAGAAATTGCAAAGAGATAGTGGTATCGCAAGGGTGATGATGGTTGTAGCCTTTCCACGGCTGAAGTTCACGTTTGCTGCATAGATATGGATGCTTTCAATCGAAGGTTGTACACGAGCTATACGTTAAGTGGTGTTCAAGAGCTTAGATGTTTAGGGTCGAGGTTGTGCCGTGCGTACGACGAAGTGCTTGTCAGCTGCAGGAAGGAAAAGCGGACCCGCTCTTTTACTCCACCCAATGACCCGCACGACCAACTTATGCCGTCAGCCAAGTGCTACGTGGTAGTACTTATGCGAAGATCAATGTGGGATAATGTACAAGACGTTTAGGTCGAATTTGCAGGTTGGATGCCCGGAGCTGCGGGGTTGCTTGATTGATTACTGGGGTTTAACGTCCCAAAACCACGATCTGATTATGAGGGATGCCGGAGTGGAGGGCTCTGGAAAATATTGACCACGTGGGGTTCTTTAACGTGCACTGACACCGCACAGCACACGGGTCTCGACATTTCAGCTCCATCGAAATGCAGCCGCAGCGGCCGGGATTCGATACCGCGACCCTCAGATCAGCAGCCGAGTACCATAACCGCTAGACCAGCGTGGCAGAGCTGCGGGGAAAGCGCTTGACGCCGTTGCCGCTTCACACACATGCCAGGTACGTCACTATTAACGATGAACGAACTCTTATCACGACGTGATGCGGGAGTTTGAAAAACAATACCAATCCATGCCTTCTCCAGCCCAACGATATGTGGCAGGTTCCAGCGCATATATAGAGCAGGCCGCTCACGCACGTTAGGCTGTTCTTGTTAATGCATTAACGCGTCGAAGGAGCGTGCTCAGAGCCATCGGAGTTGCCGATGTTCCGCCTGATGTCCGGTACTTGCAACGTGAGCGCAGGCCGAGCCGCCGCTGCCAGCAGTAGCCATGATACCTCCATAAGTGTTGATAAATGTCTAGCCATTTCCTGCAGGTCTCGGAAGAAGTCGCGAGCCGTTGTCGCGTCATCGTTCCCAGGCTCCGGTCCTCCTAAGCCAATTTGGTCATTTCTTATTGCCAAGTGTCACATTTACACTAGCGTTATATGTTCAGCCACGCAAGTTCCGTCTGCGGGAAGAAGTGCGATTCCCCTTCTGAAAATTTTGTCTTGTCATCCAAGTACAACACGTGGTACAATAAAAAGGTTGTCTGCAACTAATGTAATTACACAGCCACACCGCCTCAATACCAGATTTGTTTCGTTTTCTTCAAGGTGTCTCGCTCAGAACAGAATGCACTATCGGCCATTAATAGCCAAAAGGAGAAGGAAGAGGAAATCGAAGGAAAACAAAACCGAAAGAAAGTCTCAATTCTTTGTTTTTGTTTTCCTCTTCCACTGCTCCCCGGACACAACAGCACTTTCCGCGGAGGCCGCTAGCGATGCTTTAACAAACATTACACAATTTCCTTTCGTTTGAAGGTATTCCCATCGTAATGCAACATTTAATGGTGCACTGTCATAAAGTACACTTACTCAATTGTGTTCCAATACATCAGATTGAGTCGACGTGCCATATTATAGGAATATCATCATCAGTGGAAGCGCCACCGATGGAACACGCAACGTGGACGCCTTTCCTCACGGCAAGAAGGTGCGTGAAGAGTGCTTGCGAACTGGTACTTCGTAGCGAAATCGACTCTAATCACTTCAATGGCCGCCGTGCTGGGGTAATAGTGCTCGGGCTGAAGGCGCAGCTGTACATGGCTCTTGGCGGCGTAATCGAGAGCAGCCGCTCCAAGGGCTGCCACATTGTGACGGTTGCGTGCCTGGAAGACCTGCCCCCGGATCTGGTACTTGGAAAATAAATTAAGACCGGTCTCTCGAAGGGCTATAATGCTCAGATGGCGCTTTGCATCTGGGAGCTTCCATGCATCCTTGGCGGCGTGTTGTGACCAACCTTGCCAGTGGTTTCGAAGCTGGAATGGCAGTTTGCATGCAGGAGCTCCCAGTCGACGTCGTATTTCATAGTGTGATCGAGACAGATGTCGCCATGCGTTGCAACGCTGTGATGGTACATCGACTGATGTGCCTGCCGCATAAGACGGACGCAGCCGTATTCGGATGGCACGGCTGTCAGCAGAACTTGGAGAATGGCTACTCCCCTGAGCTCGTTCTGCCTGTTGAGTTCGTGAAGCCCACGTATATATCATTGCAAAGGCAACCAATTCGCAAGCACTCTTCACGCACCTTCTTGCCGTGAGGAAAGGCGTCGACGTTGCGTGTTCCATCGGTGGCGCTTCCACTGGTGATGATATTCCTATAATATGGCACGTCGACTCAATCTGATGTATAGGAACACAACTGAGTAAGTGTACTTTACGACAGTATACTATTAAAAGCTGCATAACGATGGGAATACTTTTAAACGAAAGTAAATTGTGTAATGTTTGTGAAAGTATGGCTAGCGGCCTCCGCGGAAAGTGCTGCTGTGTCCTGGGAGCAGTGGAAGAAGAGAACAAGGACGAGGTGAGATGTTTGTTTCGTTTTTGTTTCCTTTTTTCTTTGCTTTCGTCTTCCTCTTTCTGCTGCGCGATTCATGGCCGATATTGCGTTGTTGTCTGAGCGAGGCACCTAAATGAAAACAAATCTGAGGTTGTGCCTTCTTGGCTGTGTAATTGCATTTGTTGTAGATAAACTTTTTTCTGACCTCGTCTTGTGCTTGGATCGTCAAGTCAAGAGGACATTTTCAGAAGAGGAATCGCAGTTTTTGCCGCAGACGGAACTTTCGTGTCTGAACATATACCGTTCGCCTAAATGAGACGCTTGGCAAGAAGAAATTACCAGAGTGGCTGATGAGAATCGGAGTCTGGGAACGAACACGCGACGATGGCTCTCGACTGTCTCCATGACCTGCAAGAAAAAGATGGACATTTTTCAGTATACTTATGGAGATACCGTGGCTGCTGCCAGCACGGCGCCTCGACCTGCGCCCACGTTGCAAGCACCGCACCGCAGCCAGAAGATCGGGAACCCCGGCGGCTTTGAGCATGGTCCTTCGACGCGTGAATGGATTGACGAGAACAGCCGAACGGGGACAATTCGTGAGGGGAAACCGGGAAATACTGTTTGGCTGGAGCAGCTAGGGACTGGTATTGTTTTACAAACTCCCGCATCACGTCGTGAGAATAGTTTGAAGAATGTGTTTTGCGGGCCAAACCAGGTGGTGTTGGCCAAAGTGGAGTTGCCGACAAATTGCGCAGGATGCAAAAGCGCGTGTTGCATCGTAACGAAAGCAACACCGCACTTTCGCGTGTACTCCAAGGTGCATTTTTGCCAGGCAGTCAGCGTAGACTCTACTGACACACGAAAAGAAGTTCTCACGGGTCCAAGGTCTCACGAACCGTGCACATTGCTCTCGGGAAGGACGCATGGCCAGGTGTTTATCAAGAATTTTGTTTTGGGGGGTGGGGGGGCCGGGTACAAATACCTGCGCATGACGACGATTACCTGCTTTATGACGTGCTCGGCTTCGAGCGCGTCGAACGATACCAGCGGGAACGTTTCGGAGCATTTGTTTAAACCATCGGCATCGGGAGTGGACCGTAGCCTGCCCGGTACCAGGACAAGAGGGATTACTGACGCAAGTAGAAGAACAAATCGAAGACTGGGATTGCCTGCATTCATCCAACACGGGGAGCACGAGCGTTTTAACTGGTACGTCCGCAAGATCATAGCGTTTGACTGTCCGGAACCCAAGCGACCGCTTATGTTGCCAATGTTGCCTAGCAACTGAGCACACGCAATGCCACTTCAGATCGTACATCAACAGTTTATTCGCGCAGATTTGACGTTGCTGTGTTGGTTACGTTGTCGGTTTTCATTGGCCGTGCTTTAAACGTACTGACTATGAACAATTCTAAACTGTCAACATGTTTTACGCTTAGTAAAGCTACTAAAAGCTGCAAATTCGTGCATTACAATTTCAACTTGCGTGTAACCGACACAAGGAGTGCTGTGTGGCCCACGTGGTTGCTGTGGTAGTAAGGTCCATAGGGCAGCACTGTTGCGTTTCTGCAAGATGTAAGCCGCGTCCTTACTGGGAGCAGCGTAGCACGTCTCTGGGCCAGTGAAATGCGAGAGGGGAAACCGATATCGGTCGCCTGCTTTTATATGGAAACTGTAAGTTGAGTAACGTTTGTTTCCCGAATCGGATCTCGAAAATCCATTTTGCGTTTATCTCATGACACTATAAAGAACCCATCTGGATGCAAAACTCAGAGATTAAATACGGTTTTAGGGACCCTTTAAGGCCCCTTCCCACAATGCCCGCACTCCGCTCCGCACGCCGTTTCTGCTGTCCGTCTCACCTTCCGGCTGTCTGGACGGACGGAGACAAACTTCTTGGCAGCGCACTGCGCACAGGTGGTGCGGAAGCAGTGGTTCCCTCGGTCGCTGATTGCCTGACACCAGACAGGCCAGACGGCGGAGGCAGCGAAGGCCGAAGGCTTGATCACGGCCGCTCGATTAGCAACGCATCGAGCGGTCGTGGCTTGACGTCCGTCTCCGAGCTCTGTGATTCTGTCAGCAAACAGGGCAAACATGGCGCCCGCTTGAATCGAAACGAAGCGGTGCCCGTGGCCTAGTCGTCAGCTACGTCAAAAAAAAAAAAAAAGGCAGATCCCACGCGCAGTGTTAATCAAGGAAATGCGAAGCACGTATCAGGAACGCAAGATGGATCCCCATTGTATTCTCGCTATGCCGATTTTGGTACATATGAAGCTCACGAAACGGCCGTAAGAGCACCAAGACCGTGGCACGTAAATCATGCCGCTAATGACATGCATAGTGCATCGCATGATTTTCATGTTATGACCTGTCGTTTATGTTCGTAATGCAGTCATGTTGTGGCATACCAGTTTTCGTATACATCCTATTTACGAAACGGACAGGAGAGCGTCAAGACCGTGGCATGTAAATCATACCGCCCATGACATGCATGTCATGATTTTCATGTTATGACCCGTCATTGATGTTCGTCATGCAGTCATGTTGTGGCATACCAATTTTCGTATACATCCCAATAACGAAACGGCCAGGAGAGCACAAAGTCCTAGATAGATAGATAGATAGATAGATAGATAGATAGATAGATAGATAGATAGATAGATAGATAGATAGATAGATAGATAGATAGATAGATAGATAGATACGCTCCAAGTTGCGAAGTTTGCTAAGAAATTCTTCGCATTTAAAAAACAGCTGTTGGTGACAAGGGCTGACGGACCGCGTGCATCGGCATTCCTCCGCAAGCCAGTCAGAAGCAAGCGAAATCATTGTCTTCAAAATGGCGCAGTGTTTATACCTTCGGTACCTGCGGAGCATCTGCTGTTCTTGAGTCCCATAGAGGAAGAAAAAATTGAGGAGAGGCCACGACATGACGTCACATTCGTGAAGCCTCTACATGGATGGATGGATGGATGGATGGATGGATGTTCGGAGCGTCTCTGGGCCCGTGGGCCACCAAGCTTTACCTTCATTTTTATCCCCTACAAACTTTTGTTTTCCCGAATCACACATATTTTCACAACAAATTTTTTTCCACGGCTACCTAATTTATCTATTATCGTTCCGCTGTGAAGTAACAATCTTGTTCGATCTACCTTTTTCTGCTTTCTCCATGCCTTTGCGCCACCAATACTCTAAGTGCCTTTTACATATATCTATCGCCGACATGTTCAGCTTTCCCGCGCTATCCCTAAAACCCATGACCTCCTGCAGGGTAGGGTCCACAACTACACCTGGGTGGATACCTGTATCTTCAATCAAAACATGATCTGTCGTTTCCACGGCTGAAGTTCACGTTTGCTGCATAGATATGGATGCTTTCAATCGAAGGTTGTACACGAGCTATACGTTAAGTGGTGTTCAAGAGCTTAGATGTTTAGGGTCGAGGTTGTGCCGTGCGTACGACGAAGTGCTTGTCAGCTGCAGGAAGGAAAAGCGGACCCGCTCTTTTACTCCACCCAATGACCCGCACGACCAACTTATGCCGTCAGCCAAGTGCTACGTGGTAGTACTTATGCGAAGATCAATGTGGGATAATGTACAAGACGTTTAGGTCGAATTTGCAGGTTGGATGCCCGGAGCTGCGGGGTTGCTTGATTGATTACTGGGGTTTAACGTCCCAAAACCACGATCTGATTATGAGGGATGCCGGAGTGGAGGGCTCTGGAAAATATTGACCACGTGGGGTTCTTTAACGTGCACTGACACCGCACAGCACACGGGTCTCGACATTTCAGCTCCATCGAAATGCAGCCGCAGCGGCCGGGATTCGATACCGCGACCCTCAGATCAGCAGCCGAGTACCATAACCGCTAGACCAGCGTGGCAGAGCTGCGGGGAAAGCGCTTGACGCCGTTGCCGCTTCACACACATGCCAGGTACGTCACTATTAACGATGAACGAACTCTTATCACGACGTGATGCGGGAGTTTGAAAAACAATACCAATCCATGCCTTCTCCAGCCCAACGATATGTGGCAGGTTCCAGCGCATATATAGAGCAGGCCGCTCACGCACGTTAGGCTGTTCTTGTTAATGCATTAACGCGTCGAAGGAGCGTGCTCAGAGCCATCGGAGTTGCCGATGTTCCGCCTGATGTCCGGTACTTGCAACGTGAGCGCAGGCCGAGCCGCCGCTGCCAGCAGTAGCCATGATACCTCCATAAGTGTTGATAAATGTCTAGCCATTTCCTGCAGGTCTCGGAAGAAGTCGCGAGCCGTTGTCGCGTCATCGTTCCCAGGCTCCGGTCCTCCTAAGCCAATTTGGTCATTTCTTATTGCCAAGTGTCACATTTACACTAGCGTTATATGTTCAGCCACGCAAGTTCCGTCTGCGGGAAGAAGTGCGATTCCCCTTCTGAAAATTTTGTCTTGTCATCCAAGTACAACACGTGGTACAATAAAAAGGTTGTCTGCAACTAATGTAATTACACAGCCACACCGCCTCAATACCAGATTTGTTTCGTTTTCTTCAAGGTGTCTCGCTCAGAACAGAATGCACTATCGGCCATTAATAGCCAAAAGGAGAAGGAAGAGGAAATCGAAGGAAAACAAAACCGAAAGAAAGTCTCAATTCTTTGTTTTTGTTTTCCTCTTCCACTGCTCCCCGGACACAACAGCACTTTCCGCGGAGGCCGCTAGCGATGCTTTAACAAACATTACACAATTTCCTTTCGTTTGAAGGTATTCCCATCGTAATGCAACATTTAATGGTGCACTGTCATAAAGTACACTTACTCAATTGTGTTCCAATACATCAGATTGAGTCGACGTGCCATATTATAGGAATATCATCATCAGTGGAAGCGCCACCGATGGAACACGCAACGTGGACGCCTTTCCTCACGGCAAGAAGGTGCGTGAAGAGTGCTTGCGAACTGGTTGCCTTTGCAATGATACATACGTGGGCTTCAGGAACTCAACAGGCAGAACGAGCTCAGGGGAGTAGCCATTCTCCAAGTTCTGCTGACAGCCGTGCCATCCGAATACGGCTGCGTCCGTCTTATGCGGCAGGCACATCAGTCGATGTACCATCACAGCGTTGCAACGCATGGCGACATCTGTCTCGATCACACTGCGAAATACGACGTCGACTGGGAGCTCCTGCATGCAAACTGCCATTCCAGCTTCGAAACCACTGGCAAGGTTGGTCACAACACGCCGCCAAGGATGCATGGAAGCTCCCAGATGCAAAGCGCCATCTGAGCATTATGGCCCTTCGAGAGACCGGTCTTAATTTATTTTCCAAGTACCAGATCCGGGGGCAGGTCTTCCAGGCACGCAACCGTCACAACGTGGCAGCCCTTGGAGCGGTTGCTCTCGATTACGCCGCGAAGAGCCATGTACAGCTGCGCCTTCAGCCCGAGCACTATTACTCCAGCACGGCGGCCATTGAAGTGATTAGAGTCGATTTCGCTACGAAGTACCAGGTCGAGCTCCACCTGCTCCACTCCCAAAACCATCGCATCGTGCCAGCCCTTGGAGATGTCACATGTCTTGATTACGCTGCAGTGCACCAGGCCAAGCTACAACTCCTGCACGCACACTACCATCGCAGTATGGCAGCCCTAGGAGAGATTGGCCTTGATTACGCTGCAGTGCACCAGGCCAAGCTGCAACTCCTGCACGCACACTACCATCGCAGTGTGGCAGCCCTAGGAGAGATTGGCCTTGATTACGCTGCAGTGCCCCAGGCCAAGCTCCAACTCCTGTACGCACACTACCATCGCAGTGTGGCAGCCCTAGGAGAGATTGGCCTTGATTACGCTGCAGTGCCCAGGCCAAGCTGCAACTCCTGCACGCACACTACCATCGCAGTGTGGCAGCCCTAGGAGAGATTGGCCTTGATTACGCTGCAGTGCCCCAGGCCAAGCTCCAACTCCTGCACGCACACTACCATCGCAGTGTGGCAGCCCTAGGAGAGATTGGCCTTGATTACGCTGCAGTGCGCCAGGCCAAGCTGCAACTCCTGCACGCACACTACCATCGCAGTGTGGCAGCCCTAGGAGAGATTGGCCTTGATTACGCTGCAGTGCCCCAGGCCAAGCTCCAACTGCTGCACGCACACTACCATAGCAGTGTGGCAGCCATAAGAGAGATTGGCCTCGATTACGCTGCAGTGCACCAGGCCAAGCTGCAAATGTTGCAGGCACACTAACATCACAGCGTGGCAGCCTTAGCAGAGATTGGTCTCTTTTTACGCTGCAGTGCACCAGGCCAAGCTGCAACTACTGCACGGATACTACCATCGCACACTGCCCTCCCCGCGTGGCAGCACTAGGAGAGGTTGCTCTCGATTTCAATGCGAAGCACAGTTCAGGCTATCATCGCAGAGTGCCAGCCCTTCGAGAGGCCAGTCTTGGAATTCTATGCTACTTCTTCCACGGGTGCGAGTGTTCAGTACTTGGGCAGAAGTGGGCAGTCATCACGTTTCGCCGAAGGCGTTGTTAAGGGTGTTGTGGCGGAGAAGGACGAGCAACGCTGTACTGATTCCTGGGTCCTCTCGTGCAGACTTTGTGGCGGTCGCTTATTCGCTGGGTTGGGATCATTTTCCAATGTACTGGCAGCGCCTATTACTGACGGTTATGTTGGCCGGACATATATTTAACACTCCTTTAGGCACGTTATAACTTTTGTGATTTGTATGCAATTCCATAATATACGAACGTATATTCCCTTCTTTGCACTGTGTTATTTCAGCTCTGGAATCACAACGGTCGTTACCACCTTTGCTTTAAAGATGAATGATCACCAACTAGCCCACCTCGCCGTCTTGTCGTTACCACGACAGGGAGCCATACGCTTGAAACAAAATACTTAATTGGGGTAAACATTTATTTGTACTGGCAAGCTTTGTGTCAAACAGTACAAAACTCGCTCTCTCTAACTCGTTTTTAAACTTGCTTTTTTTATAGCGCGACGACGACAAGTTGCAGTAATTGCCCGCTTTCTTTCCGGTTTGTATCGGCACGGTGGTCAGAAATTTTCACTGCAGCCGAGAATATCCAGCATTGAGTAAGTTGCACTGCCTCTTGGGCAATGAAATTCCTTCAGTTGGTGTGCCCGCGACTGAAAGACTACACATGTCCACAATAGTGGTTGCCGCGTCAAGACCTCTACCAGTAGTGCGCTCATCCGTTTGGAACGTTCTTGCAGTGCAGGCAAAGAGCACTCGTAGTTGCGTTTGTAGCTGTGTAGATGACAGACTTGAAAACTTCGTCTCTACGAGTAGTGCCAGAATTTAAAGGCCTCATGGTTTCCTCTGCATGGGGCATATTGTCAATCAAAACTACTCGTGCGAATCGGGCGATATATTTGAGGGGCAGGCATCCAATTCACCAGGTTGCACGTCGGTCACGCCAATACGGCTTTGATACGCATATACAGTCACTGTGACAGCTGCTCTCGGGCAGAAATTATGCACAACTGAAGTATATATTTAGTCCAAAGCTAGGCGGTTGTTCTGAAAAGCCGTGATTTTTGAAAATAGGATAATAACATGCGTTGATAGTCTACGCTACATGCTAGCACATACAATTTTCTGCAGCTTCGCAGGCGTAAATTATATCCCCATTAGCGAACTACGGCATCGCAGCTTTCAGCTATTCGTCCTTTGGCAAAGAAAGAAGGAGATAAATACCACGATGATAAAAAAGTCTGTCTGAGCATTGTGATTCTGCGCTTGCTATTGCACGCCGGGGTGAAAGTTGGCAGAAATTGCAAAGAGATAGTGGTATCGCAAGGGTGATGATGGTTGTAGCCTTTCCACGGCTGAAGTTCACGTTTGCTGCATAGATAGGGATGCTTTCAATCGAAGGTTGTACACGAGCTATACGTTAAGTGGTGTTCAAGAGCTTAGATGTTAGGGTCGAGGTTGTGCCGTGCGTACGACGAAGTGCTTGTCAGCTGCAGGAAGGAAAAGCGGACCCGCTCTTTTACTCCACCCAATGACCCGCACGACCAACTTATGCCGTCAGCCAAGTGCTACGTGGTAGTACTTATGCGAAGATCAATGTGGGATAATGTACAAGACGTTTAGGTCGAATTTGCAGGTTGGATGCCCGGAGCTGCGGGGTTGCTGATTGATTACTGGGGTTTAACGTCCCAAAACCACGATCTGATTATGAGGGATGCCGGAGTGGAGGGCTCTGGAAAATATTGACCACGTGGGGTTCTTTAACGTGCACTGACACCGCACAGCACACGGGTCTCGACATTTCAGCTCCATCGAAATGCAGCCGCAGCGGCCGGGATTCGATACCGCGACCCTCAGATCAGCAGCCGAGTACCATAACCGCTAGACCAGCGTGGCAGAGCTGCGGGGAAAGCGCTTGACGCCGTTGCCGCTTCACACACATGCCAGGTACGTTATAACTTTTGTGATTTGTATGCAATTCCATAATATGCGAACGTATATTCCTTTCCTTGCACTGTGTTATTTCAGCTCTGGAATCACCAGGGTCGTTACCACGACAGGGAGCCATACGCTTGAAACAAAAATACTTAATTGGGGTAAACATTTATTTGTACTGGCAAGCTTTGTGTCAAACAGTACAAAACTCGCTCTCTCTAACTCGTTTTTAAACTTGCTTTTTTTATAGCGCGACGACGACAAGTTGCAGTAATTGCCCGCTTTCTTTCCGGTTTGTATCGGCACGGTGGTCAGAAATTTTCACTGCAGCCGAGAATATCCAGCATTGAGTAAGTTGCACTGCCTCTTGGGCAATGAAATTCCTTCAGTTGGTGTGCCCGCGACTGAAAGACTACACATGTCCACAATAGTGGTTGCCGCGTCAAGACCTCTACCAGTAGTGCGCTCATCCGTTTGGAACGTTCTTGCAGTGCAGGCAAAGAGCACTCGTAGTTGCGTTTGTAGCTGTGTAGATGACAGACTTGAAAACTTCGTCTCTACGAGTAGTGCCAGAATTTAAAGGCCTCATGGTTTCCTCTGCATGGGGCATATCGTCAATCAAACTACTCGTGCGAATCGGGCGATATATTTGAGGGGCAGGCATCCAATTCACCAGGTTGCACGTCGGTCACGCCAATACGGCTTTGATACGCATATACAGTCACTGTGACAGCTGCTCTCGGGCAGAAATTATGCACAACTGAAGTATATATTTAGTCCAAAGCTAGGCGGTTGTTCTGAAAAGCCGTGATTTTTGAAAATAGGATAATAACATGCGTTGATAGTCTACGCTACATGCTAGCACATACAATTTTCTGCAGCTTCGCAGGCGTAAATTATATCCCCATTAGCGAACTACGGCATCGCAGCTTTCAGCTATTCGTCCTTTGGCAAAGAAAGAAGGAGATAAATACCACGATGATAAAAAAGTCTGTCTGAGCATTGTGATTCTGCGCTTGCTATTGCACGCCGGGGTGAAAGTTGGCAGAAATTGCAAAGAGATAGTGGTATCGCAAGGGTGATGATGGTTGTAGCCTTTCCACGGCTGAAGTTCACGTTTGCTGCATAGATATGGATGCTTTCAATCGAAGGTTGTACACGAGCTATACGTTAAGTGGTGTTCAAGAGCTTAGATGTTTAGGGTCGAGGTTGTGCCGTGCGTACGACGAAGTGCTTGTCAGCTGCAGGAAGGAAAAGCGGACCCGCTCTTTTACTCCACCCAATGACCCGCACGACCAACTTATGCCGTCAGCCAAGTGCTACGTGGTAGTACTTATGCGAAGATCAATGTGGGATAATGTACAAGACGTTTAGGTCGAATTTGCAGGTTGGATGCCCGGAGCTGCGGGGTTGCTTGATTGATTACTGGGGTTTAACGTCCCAAAACCACGATCTGATTATGAGGGATGCCGGAGTGGAGGGCTCTGGAAAATATTGACCACGTGGGGTTCTTTAACGTGCACTGACACCGCACAGCACACGGGTCTCGACATTTCAGCTCCATCGAAATGCAGCCGCAGCGGCCGGGATTCGATACCGCGACCCTCAGATCAGCAGCCGAGTACCATAACCGCTAGACCAGCGTGGCAGAGCTGCGGGGAAAGCGCTTGACGCCGTTGCCGCTTCACACACATGCCAGGTACGTCACTATTAACGATGAACGAACTCTTATCACGACGTGATGCGGGAGTTTGAAAAACAATACCAATCCATGCCTTCTCCAGCCCAACGATATGTGGCAGGTTCCAGCGCATATATAGAGCAGGCCGCTCACGCACGTTAGGCTGTTCTTGTTAATGCATTAACGCGTCGAAGGAGCGTGCTCAGAGCCATCGGAGTTGCCGATGTTCCGCCTGATGTCCGGTACTTGCAACGTGAGCGCAGGCCGAGCCGCCGCTGCCAGCAGTAGCCATGATACCTCCATAAGTGTTGATAAATGTCTAGCCATTTCCTGCAGGTCTCGGAAGAAGTCGCGAGCCGTTGTCGCGTCATCGTTCCCAGGCTCCGGTCCTCCTAAGCCAATTTGGTCATTTCTTATTGCCAAGTGTCACATTTACACTAGCGTTATATGTTCAGCCACGCAAGTTCCGTCTGCGGGAAGAAGTGCGATTCCCCTTCTGAAAATTTTGTCTTGTCATCCAAGTACAACACGTGGTACAATAAAAAGGTTGTCTGCAACTAATGTAATTACACAGCCACACCGCCTCAATACCAGATTTGTTTCGTTTTCTTCAAGGTGTCTCGCTCAGAACAGAATGCACTATCGGCCATTAATAGCCAAAAGGAGAAGGAAGAGGAAATCGAAGGAAAACAAAACCGAAAGAAAGTCTCAATTCTTTGTTTTTGTTTTCCTCTTCCACTGCTCCCCGGACACAACAGCACTTTCCGCGGAGGCCGCTAGCGATGCTTTAACAAACATTACACAATTTCCTTTCGTTTGAAGGTATTCCCATCGTAATGCAACATTTAATGGTGCACTGTCATAAAGTACACTTACTCAATTGTGTTCCAATACATCAGATTGAGTCGACGTGCCATATTATAGGAATATCATCATCAGTGGAAGCGCCACCGATGGAACACGCAACGTGGACGCCTTTCCTCACGGCAAGAAGGTGCGTGAAGAGTGCTTGCGAACTGGTTGCCTTTGCAATGATACATACGTGGGCTTCAGGAACTCAACAGGCAGAACGAGCTCAGGGGAGTAGCCATTCTCCAAGTTCTGCTGACAGCCGTGCCATCCGAATACGGCTGCGTCCGTCTTATGCGGCAGGCACATCAGTCGATGTACCATCACAGCGTTGCAACGCATGGCGACATCTGTCTCGATCACACTGCGAAATACGACGTCGACTGGGAGCTCCTGCATGCAAACTGCCATTCCAGCTTCGAAACCACTGGCAAGGTTGGTCACAACACGCCGCCAAGGATGCATGGAAGCTCCCAGATGCAAAGCGCCATCTGAGCATTATGGCCCTTCGAGAGACCGGTCTTAATTTATTTTCCAAGTACCAGATCCGGGGGCAGGTCTTCCAGGCACGCAACCGTCACAACGTGGCAGCCCTTGGAGCGGTTGCTCTCGATTACGCCGCGAAGAGCCATGTACAGCTGCGCCTTCAGCCCGAGCACTATTACTCCAGCACGGCGGCCATTGAAGTGATTAGAGTCGATTTCGCTACGAAGTACCAGGTCGAGCTCCACCTGCTCCACTCCCAAAACCATCGCATCGTGCCAGCCCTTGGAGATGTCACATGTCTTGATTACGCTGCAGTGCACCAGGCCAAGCTACAACTCCTGCACGCACACTACCATCGCAGTATGGCAGCCCTAGGAGAGATTGGCCTTGATTACGCTGCAGTGCACCAGGCCAAGCTGCAACTCCTGCACGCACACTACCATCGCAGTGTGGCAGCCCTAGGAGAGATTGGCCTTGATTACGCTGCAGTGCCCAGGCCAAGCTACAACTCCTGCACGCACACTACCATCGCAGTGTGGCAGCCCTAGGAGAGATTGGCCTTGATTACGCTGCAGTGCACCAGGCCAAGCTGCAACTCCTGCACGCACACTACCATCGCAGTGTGGCAGCCCTAGGAGAGATTGGCCTTGATTACGCTGCAGTGCCCCAGGCCAAGCTCCAACTCCTGCACGCACACTACCATCGCAGTGTGGCAGCCCTAGGAGAGATTGGCCTTGATTACGCTGCAGTGCGCCAGGCCAAGCTGCAACTCCTGCACGCACACTACCATCGCAGTGTGGCAGCCCTAGGAGAGATTGGCCTTGATTACGCTGCAGTGCCCCAGGCCAAGCTCCAACTCCTGCACGCACACTACCATCACAGCGTGGCAGCCATAAGAGAGATTGGCCTCGATTACGCTGCAGTGCACCAGGCCAAGCTGCAAATGTTGCAGGCACACTAACATCACAGCGTGGCAGCCTTAGCAGAGATTGGTCTCTTTTTACGCTGCAGTGCACCAGGCCAAGCTGCAACTACTGCACGGATACTACCATCGCACACTGCCCTCCCCGCGTGGCAGCACTAGGAGAGGTTGCTCTCGATTTCAATGCGAAGCACAGTTCAGGCTATCATCGCAGAGTGCCAGCCCTTCGAGAGGCCAGTCTTGGAATTCTATGCTACTTCTTCCACGGGTGCGAGTGTTCAGTACTTGGGCAGAAGTGGGCAGTCATCACGTTTCGCCGAAGGCGTTGTTAAGGGTGTTGTGGCGGAGAAGGACGAGCAACGCTGTACTGATTCCTGGGTCCTCTCGTGCAGACTTTGTGGCGGTCGCTTATTCGCTGGGTTGGGATCATTTTCCAATGTACTGGCAGCGCCTATTACTGACGGTTATGTTGGCCGGACATATATTTAACACTCCTTTAGGCACGTTATAACTTTTGTGATTTGTATGCAATTCCATAATATGCGAACGTATATTCCCTTCCTTGCACTGTGTTATTTCAGCTCTGGAATCACCAGGGTCGTTACCACCTTTGCTTTAAAGATGAATGATCACCAACTAGCCCACCTCGCCGTCTTGTCGTTACCACGACAGGGAGCCATACGCTTGAAACAAAAATACTTAATTGGGGTAAACATTTATTTGTACTGGCAAGCTTTGTGTCAAACAGTACAAAACTCGCTCTCTCTAACTCGTTTTTAAACTTGCTTTTTTTATAGCGCGACGACGACAAGTTGCAGTAATTGCCCGCTTTCTTTCCGGTTTGTATCGGCACGGTGGTCAGAAATTTTCACTGCAGCCGAGAATATCCAGCATTGAGTAAGTTGCACTGCCTCTTGGGCAATGAAATTCCTTCAGTTGGTGTGCCCGCGACTGAAAGACTACACATGTCCACAATAGTGGTTGCCGCGTCAAGACCTCTACCAGTAGTGCGCTCATCCGTTTGGAACGTTCTTGCAGTGCAGGCAAAGAGCACTCGTAGTTGCGTTTGTAGCTGTGTAGATGACAGACTTGAAAACTTCGTCTCTACGAGTAGTGCCAGAATTTAAAGGCCTCATGGTTTCCTCTGCATGGGGCATATTGTCAATCAAAACTACTCGTGCGAATCGGGCGATATATTTGAGGGGCAGGCATCCAATTCACCAGGTTGCACGTCGGTCACGCCAATACGGCTTTGATACGCATATACAGTCACTGTGACAGCTGCTCTCGGGCAGAAATTATGCACAACTGAAGTATATATTTAGTCCAAAGCTAGGCGGTTGTTCTGAAAAGCCGTGATTTTTGAAAATAGGATAATAACATGCGTTGATAGTCTACGCTACATGCTAGCACATACAATTTTCTGCAGCTTCGCAGGCGTAAATTATATCCCCATTAGCGAACTACGGCATCGCAGCTTTCAGCTATTCGTCCTTTGGCAAAGAAAGAAGGAGATAAATACCACGATGATAAAAAAGTCTGTCTGAGCATTGTGATTCTGCGCTTGCTATTGCACGCCGGGGTGAAAGTTGGCAGAAATTGCAAAGAGATAGTGGTATCGCAAGGGTGATGATGGTTGTAGCCTTTCCACGGCTGAAGTTCACGTTTGCTGCATAGATATGGATGCTTTCAATCGAAGGTTGTACACGAGCTATACGTTAAGTGGTGTTCAAGAGCTTAGATGTTTAGGGTCGAGGTTGTGCCGTGCGTACGACGAAGTGCTTGTCAGCTGCAGGAAGGAAAAGCGGACCCGCTCTTTTACTCCACCCAATGACCCGCACGACCAACTTATGCCGTCAGCCAAGTGCTACGTGGTAGTACTTATGCGAAGATCAATGTGGGATAATGTACAAGACGTTTAGGTCGAATTTGCAGGTTGGATGCCCGGAGCTGCGGGGTTGCTTGATTGATTACTGGGGTTTAACGTCCCAAAACCACGATCTGATTATGAGGGATGCCGGAGTGGAGGGCTCTGGAAAATATTGACCACGTGGGGTTCTTTAACGTGCACTGACACCGCACAGCACACGGGTCTCGACATTTCAGCTCCATCGAAATGCAGCCGCAGCGGCCGGGATTCGATACCGCGACCCTCAGATCAGCAGGCCGCTCACGCACGTTAGGCTGTTCTTGTTAATGCATTAACGCGTCGAAGGAGCGTGCTCAGAGCCATCGGAGTTGCCGATGTTCCGCCTGATGTCCGGTACTTGCAACGTGAGCGCAGGCCGAGCCGCCGCTGCCAGCAGTAGCCATGATACCTCCATAAGTGTTGATAAATGTCTAGCCATTTCCTGCAGGTCTCGGAAGAAGTCGCGAGCCGTTGTCGCGTCATCGTTCCCAGGCTCCGGTCCTCCTAAGCCAATTTGGTCATTTCTTATTGCCAAGTGTCACATTTACACTAGCGTTATATGTTCAGCCACGCAAGTTCCGTCTGCGGGAAGAAGTGCGATTCCCCTTCTGAAAATTTTGTCTTGTCATCCAAGTACAACACGTGGTACAATAAAAAGGTTGTCTGCAACTAATGTAATTACACAGCCACACCGCCTCAATACCAGATTTGTTTCGTTTTCTTCAAGGTGTCTCGCTCAGAACAGAATGCACTATCGGCCATTAATAGCCAAAAGGAGAAGGAAGAGGAAATCGAAGGAAAACAAAACCGAAAGAAAGTCTCAATTCTTTGTTTTTGTTTTCCTCTTCCACTGCTCCCCGGACACAACAGCACTTTCCGCGGAGGCCGCTAGCGATGCTTTAACAAACATTACACAATTTCCTTTCGTTTGAAGGTATTCCCATCGTAATGCAACATTTAATGGTGCACTGTCATAAAGTACACTTACTCAATTGTGTTCCAATACATCAGATTGAGTCGACGTGCCATATTATAGGAATATCATCATCAGTGGAAGCGCCACCGATGGAACACGCAACGTGGACGCCTTTCCTCACGGCAAGAAGGTGCGTGAAGAGTGCTTGCGAACTGGTTGCCTTTGCAATGATACATACGTGGGCTTCAGGAACTCAACAGGCAGAACGAGCTCAGGGGAGTAGCCATTCTCCAAGTTCTGCTGACAGCCGTGCCATCCGAATACGGCTGCGTCCGTCTTATGCGGCAGGCACATCAGTCGATGTACCATCACAGCGTTGCAACGCATGGCGACATCTGTCTCGATCACACTGCGAAATACGACGTCGACTGGGAGCTCCTGCATGCAAACTGCCATTCCAGCTTCGAAACCACTGGCAAGGTTGGTCACAACACGCCCTAACATCTGATGACCGTGCGCCGGAGAACTTGAAGCGTCATCCAGAAACCTAGTGTAGATCAGTGCCTTCTACGGATGAAAGGACTCAAGAACAGCAGACGTTCTGCAAGTATCGAACGCATAAACACTGCGCCATTTTGAAACGGTGGCACGACGACGATTTAGTTTGCTTCTGCGATTCGCTGGCGGAGTAACACCGACGCGCTCAGTCCGTCGGCCCTTGTTGCTGGTTTGATTTATGGGGTTTTACGTCCGAAATATAGCTATGATTATGAGAAAGTTGTATCGCACTATAGATAGAGAGATAGTTTATGGCCAAATTACCTTTTGTAATAAGGGGACCCAGTAATAGTGCAGCAGTAAAAAAAAAAAGAAAACAATGCAAAGGAATACCGCAGAAACACTGAGTCAGGGATTCACAGCACTGGTGCCGTGTGTGACATCAGGACGATGGATGGATGGATGGATGTTAGGTGCGTCTCCTTTATAACGGGGCGGTAGCACGCGGGCCACCAGGCTCTACGTTTATTTTTCCCTCAGGAAACGTTTGTTTTCCCGAATCGCACATATATTTTCACAACTAATTTTTCTCCTCGCCTACCTATTTTATCTATTATCGTTCCGCTGTGAAGTAACAATCTTGCCCGAACTACCTTGCGTATCTGTTTGCTCGATACCTTTGCCCCACCAATACTCTAAGCGCATTTTACTTATCTCTATCGTCGACTCAGCTTTCGCGTGCTGTCCCTGAAACCCATGACCTCCTGCAGGGTAATGTCCACAACTACACCTGGGTGGATATCTGTACATTCAATCAATATATGATATGTCGTTTCCTTAGCTTTACCACAGCACGTACATGTATCCCCTTCTTTATTGAATTTCGCTCTATAACTTCGGGTTCTGAGGCAACCTGACCTTAATTGCTTGAAACAGGACATCCGCTGCCGGCAGCGCCTCTCGCGGCGGCGCACACGTCCGTGGGGTGATAGAAGCTTCGGTCGTCCTGGCTGGTGGCAGCTTTCGTGCCTGTTTATTCGCGCTTTCCTGCAGTTTTTCTTTTTTTTTTTCGAAACGTCAGTTGTTTGGTAGTAATTCAAACAACCCACGTTTCGCAAAAAGATTTGTTGTGCCGCCGATGCAATACTTTTAGCAAACCACCAGGACCAAGGATTTACCACTTCCCGAAAGAGCGCACTGGGAGAAGCAGTGGCTTTGTTATCAGGCGACACGGAGTGCTAATTTCCAATCTCTGGCGCTGTCTTCAAGAAAAAAAAAACGCAGAAGGCGTAGCAGAACGCCCACATGAGTGGCCCCGCCATGGTGGGCTAGTGGTTATGGCACTAGATGCTGATCCGACGGTCGCGTGATCAAATCCCGAACGGGACGGCTGCACTTCGATGGAGGCGAAATGCTGAGGTCCGTGTGGTGTGCGATGTCTGTAGTGCACGTTAAAGAACCCCAGGTGGCCGAAATTTCTGGAGACCCCACTACGCGCCGTCTCATAATTACATTGAGTAACCGTTTTGGGACGAAAAAACCCACAAGTCAATTAAACCACCCACACGGGTTCGGACAGGGAGATCCTAAGGCACTCCACACACGCCGTTCGACGCAACGCATATTGCTGCATTCTTTTAATGTGAGACATTTCTTATCGATCTGGCCGCCTACATCTCGGTGCCCTCCTGTTCGCCTCGTTCACCTGGTATACCCAAATATTTTGGTGGTAGGGTAGAAACGCATGACGAACATGAATGACTGGTCTTTACATCACTAACATGGTGTACTCGTCATGATTAACTACGCTGCAATCACGCGCAGTATTTCGGCACCTTACACGGTGGACTGCCTTCAGGATCGGCCCACACACTGGAGGGCCGGCTTAATTCAAGAGCTCCACTCTTAAAACAGTCAAATGACACCGTCTGTCCTCACTTGCGACTGAAATGTAGACATAACAGCCACGCAGACACACATGCATGCATCTTACGAAGCGGTAGGCGGATATCGAACACGTACGGACCCTCGAGGTGCCCAGAAAGCATGCTGACGGCGGCTCCTTCCCACAACAGTATATAGAGTAAATAAACCTATTGCCCCTGCCGTTGTAATGATGGTGTTTGTGTAATTACGCCTCTAATGCGTGATAATGCGCTATAACAGTATGTCCTGCTACTATTCGGTACGCTTTTGTGCAGCTTGGCTCGATCCTGTAGGAACACATCAACGGACAACGAGCACAGCGCACCATAGCATGCATTTCTCAACACGCGTCTGTGCTGTGCACCAATATCAGTTGCAACGCGACGTCGTACTATAAGCTACAATTTAGTCGCCACGGTGCTGTCGACATTCCTGGTTTGCCAGCCCAGGGTACGTATTAAGCCTACTCATGAGTCGGTACTCATGCACTTTGCACAAAGACCTTGATCCTACTCGTCAAAGTCGGCCGAATGCCAAACAATTCATCACAGCAGCTTCCTCGCTGCCTGCTTCACATGACATCGATTCCCACCATGCGTGTGATCTGGAGTATTTTTTTTTCTTCGCTTTTTTAAGGCTCCCATTTCGCGCGTTGGAATGGTTTGGTGTACTGTCCATGCTTAGATAAAAAAAATGGGGGGGGGGGGGGGGGGTGGATGCCGCCGCCTTTCTACAGGAATGCCTTTGGCCAAACAAAGAAAAAATAAAAACCCTGCAGGTCCCGCGCACTGTGGGAGTCGGTGTCATGCGAAGCAGCCAACGAGGAAATTGCCTGTGACAAATTGTTTGGCATTTATTTCAGCTGTTTTGAGGATCAAGGTTTTTGTGGAAAGCACATGCACCCACTCATGAGTATGCTTAACACGGGCTAACCAGAAACGTTGACAGCACCGTAGTGACTGAATAGTACTTCATACAATGATGTAAAGTTGGAAGTCACATTAGTCCAAAGCGCAGGCATATCTGCTTTCTCGAAGAAAAATACACTGAACGGCGCGTTGATGTGCTCTCATAAGCGTCGTTCGTTGAAGTAATGGGATCGAGCGAAGTTGCACAAAAGCATACCGAATGACAGCAGAATATATGTAGCGGAATTCACGATGGCAAAGTGCTGCCATCTGTCTATGACTTATGTAAAAGCAGAATGCTTATCGAGCGGCGCTATTCTTTAACTGTGGTCTTCAGTATAAATTTACCTGTCATACATGGCTGCCAAACTTTACCTGCAATAAATAAATAAATAAGACAGAGAGAGAGATATACAATGGGCCATTTTTGTAAATTTTACAGGCCTTGATAGCGACACATGATATTGCTGCAATATCCCTGCACTGTGAAAATGTGTAAACATTTTACACCTAAATTATACACAGCCTGTGAAATTAACAAGACCATGCTATATTTACTTACGTTTTCGTGCAGTGTAATATACAAACTATGACAGAAAATAAGATGAGCGTTTTCCTGTGCATTTGGTACATTTTTACGACTAACTTCGTTACTTACAGTATACCACCGCTGACAACTTTGGAGGCCGCTATGGTGTTATTCTAGCTGATAATTAAGCAGTAAGGAGATGAGAGAGAAGGTGGCAATATGTTTATTCTGCATGTGTTCATTTATTGAAATCGATCAGTACGAGGTGATGATTCCTCTTCGTAAACGACGGTAGTGGTGTAAGATCATGGCGGTGAGCTCGGCAAACATGCCAAGAGTGAGGATTCAGTTGAAAAGCATGGAGATACTATTCTCATTATTGCATGGTAGGCAACAAGATGAGCTATGGATATCCAGCAAACTACCGTAGGTACCATAGCAAGCAATGAGGGAATGAAAGAAGGCAATTATTCCTGTCTCTAAAAAAGGCGACAAGCGTATAATTTTAAATTACCGGCCCATAAAAATTCTTTCATTCTTCAGTAAACTCACAGAAAAGTTTTTTACGGGACGTTTCAGAAGTTACCTAGACAGGTATAGCATTCTTTCTAGTAAAAACATTGGTTTCGGGCTGGTATACTCAACTGAACCAGCTTTAATATAACAAATAGGTCAAATTAAATAGGTTATAGACAGCGGTAATGTTGGTGGCACTTTCCTTGAAGTTTCAAAAGCATGTGATTCTATTTCACATGACACTTTATTTCAGAAGCTGGAGTCAGTTGGTGTATCTGGTGTCCCATCAGAACTAATTCGCAGTTATCTGCGTGATCGCGAACAGTTAGCACATGTGTTCGGTATATATTTCAACCCAAGAACAGTCAACATCGGTGTTCGACAGGGATCAATTTTGGGCCCGCTTTTATTTTTTATTTATATAAATGACCTTCCTCAAAGTCTAGCATATTCTTTCTGTATACTCTATGCGGACGATACCACTACACTAACAGCAGACAAAGAGGTCGACTCGATGTTATTTAAATACCTATTCGATAAATGTTGTTGAATGGTTCGACAAGAATAAAGTAACTATAAATGCTAAAAATCAAGCTTCATTGTATTTTCGTCACATAACCGAATTATACCTAAGAATCTCTCGGTCTATGCAAGAGATACTCAAATTCACGCTACTTCTAGTGCAATGTTCTTCGGGGTCGAACTTGATGAACATCTAATGTTTAATTAACATGTGCTACTTCTTACACGGAAATAATGAAAGGGAAGGGGTCAAGGGCTCTCTTTTATTTGTTAGAAACAACTTATTGAGCCAACAGACAATGAAGCCTAGGAATGCATAGGGGATGTTAATTGTAATTGAGGAGTAAGTAGAAAAACATTAAAGTGGACGAAAAGATAAACCTGCTTTCGGTGGGAACCGAACCCACGAACCACGCCCATGCAGACATCCTGCAGGTTTGCTTGGTCATACCAATAACTTTCTTGTTGAGTAAGACCACAAAAGATACGGCAGAGCAATTTTGTAAAGGTACAAGTGAATAATAATAATAATAATACTAATAACAATAATCAAGTTTAAAATGCCCAGGAACAACTGTAAGGTCTTTGTACTGGCGCACGCAAGAAAAAAATAACAAGAAACAATACAATAACTCCACAGAAGAAAATACTAATAAACAACAACAAAAGCAAACATTCATTATACAATATCAGGGATGCAGTACAAAAATACAAAAACGCTATAAAATTGCACATATCCAACTATGCACAAGGCAGCATAAAGAAAAAAAAATAAACAATGTAGGGCACTATGTTAATGCAGTGCACAGCTTGGAGCAGAAAATAATAATAATAATAATAATAATAATAATAATAATAATAATAATAATCAGCATATGCCATTCGAATCTTGGCAAGGCTCGCTTTTTCTTTCGTTTCGAAGTTCTGTTGTCACTCTACTACGCTTTCTTTCACAGCAACGTAATCCATTGCATTTCATCATGGGGAAACACGTATGCCACTAATTTATCTGCCATCTACAATCTTCAGAATCAAGCACAGAGTTCAGCCGCTTCATTTGAAGTGCGTCATCCTTACTTGTTTGTTTCGTGCTTATGTGTAAATTTTGTGTAACTTATTTCTATCTTTACTGCTGCACCCCATAGTGTTGTTGCTGTGATGCATGATTTTATACACTGTAAAAATATTTTATCAAAAAAAAATTCTCTGGCTGCAGCCCTGCCAGAAAATTTCTGTAAAGCTATGTTTTCTGTTTTCAGACTTTCTGTAATTTAATAAGTCTTTCCTGTTTAATTTTTTCTGTGAAAACAGTTTTCTGTTTTGCATTACCTTTCTGTTTTGCCTCCTTTGTTATTTCACTGATATTTTGTTTTTGCACTGTTTTGCATGACAGAAAAGGCTGTTTTCTGTTTATCTCCTTTCTGCTATTTCACTGACATTTTGTTTTAATCTATGCACAGAAATATCTGAAATTACATGTTCCATTTCTCACCTGTTCTCTGCTCCATTTTCATGTTTTTTCACCAAAAGAGTGTTTTAATTCTCGAAAATGTTAAGTGACAAAGGCTTTCACGTAAGGACAAAAGCCTTCGACACATCCTATCAAAGACGCTTTTGGAAATCTAAAATCTGTTTTCGAACTCCTGGGCACGCATGGCATACACCAGCATAGAGTGTGCCTGTGAAAAGGCAGCATGCCCAGCTGCTGTAATGGTGCAGCGGTGCTCAGCTGCCAACCCAAAGGATGTAGGTTAAATCCCGGCCATGGTAGTCGCGCTTTGATGGAGGCGTAGTGCTAGATGCATGTGTGCTGTACAATTTCGCGGTATGTTTTTAAAAAGCCCCAGGTGGCCCATATTCCCAAAGCCGTCCAAGACAGCATGCTTGACAATCATTTTCATGGGTTTGGAATGTAAAACCCCAGCAGTTGTTATCATTAAGTGATTCCTGCAGCACAGCAGTGAATATTAGAATAAAGAGGAGCCATTCTTCAGAGCGGAGATTTGGGCTTATTGGTACATCATAATCACACATTTGTTGTAGCACAAATTTGGCACATGGACGTAAGAGGAGGACACACACACGCAGCTGTGTGTGTGCACCCTTTTCAACTTCTGTGTGCCAAATTTGCGCTGCAACAATTGCGTGGAATTCTTCAATTGATTTCCCTCTCAGAAGAAAACAACCAAGTACTGGAACAGCTGCATATAATAGGCAGCTTCAACATAATAAAGACAGCATACATCTCACTGAAAATAAAAATTGGCTCCAGGAAATGTAAGCACAATGATCTTGCAGAGTTCTTGTTGAAACATTTTATTTAAAAAAACTCATAGCCATGAAGTGCCTTAATTAAGTTAGCCACTTTTGGTGCAAGGCAGTGCTGCTTCTTGGACTTCTCCACCTTGCTCCCTCTCTCTGGGTTGAGTGCTGCGACTGCCCTAAAAAGGAATAGTGATCTTTATATACATCAAGCTGCTGAATGACTATGCTCTGCTCAGTGACACACTATGAACATCGATTACTTAGGTGTGATGCGTGGAATCATTAAAAAAATAAACTCTTGTGCCAGATGGTGGTACATATCCATAAATTTACAATCTAGTTCATAGTGTTGCCTGTTGCAGTGCGACACGCTATGAACAACACCGATTACTTAGGCGTTATGTGTAGAGTCATTTAAAAAGCGATAAACTCTTGTATCACATTGTGCATAAAAATTACTGCTAAAGCAGTAATTTTTTTGTGCGAAAGGAAGATTCCACAAAATCAAACCGAAGTGAAGAACTAAAGAAACACAGGAACAGTCAATGAAATAAAGTTGTGGCGACTCGACTTCTTCATATCCATAAAGTTACAATATGGTTCATAGTGTTGCCTACTGCAGTGTGACACGGTGCCATGAAAAGAGCTTTATGAGCTTTTACCCACACAGACACATTGGCCTGCACAGCTGTGTACGTGCAAAACATGAATGCTTCTTAGGCACAGTGTCTGCTTCATAATAAAAAATTTTAGGAAATTACAGTGAAGCCCCTGCAGCTGTCCAAGAGACTGAAGTGCAGATGACAAGACAGCACACGCACTGCTTAGTCACAAAACTGGCCTTTCGTAAGTGATTTTTGCCACTGGCTGGAGGGCTTTGCTAATGATATATCCAGCATTGTGACTATCTGAAATATTCTTTTGTGAACATCTTCAAGTTATTTTTGTGGATATGGGCCCTGGTTTCGCTGGCTTGCTCCAGAACAAGAAAAATCGCATGCATCATAAAATGAATAAGTACATATGTTCTACACGATGAACAGAAATAGATATCAAAACGGCATGTCTCGCAACAAAATAAGCTGATAGATGTGTAGCTGATATAATCTGTGCATCTTTTTCCTATGCGGAAGGAAGCCTTGCTTCTCATGGGAAACGTATGTATATGTTTGTTACTGTTTTTCTAGGGGAACTAAAAATAAATTGCGATAAGGCTAAAGCAGCAATTTTTTATGCGAAAGGAACAGATTCCACAAAACCAAACCTTAGTGATGAACTAAAGAAACACAGAAATAGTCAACGAAATAAAGTTGTGGCGGCTCGACTTGTTTACCGAGCCCAACCACAAGAGAATCCCTCATATAAGCAAAGTGCGGTTGTTAAATCAACAAATGCGTTTACTGGATGGTAAAAGGCATAGAGCTAATATACTGATTCTAGAGGCAAAGCTGGGCCGCGGAGGGGGGGGGTCCCGGCCGCGCACCACCCTGTCGCAAACTGTGTCAATGTGGCCAGCCCAAGTACTACTGAAAGTGCTAAAAACAAGTGTAGGTCGTCTTATGCCGATTCCTTAAAAAAGGAATAATCTTGTGAAGATTAAGTGTGAATATTAAGCATACTAAAGCGCTTCCTAAAAATGTAATTATTATATTTCACGATGCACACATTCACTCAATAAATCGCGGTTTCAGATCTCTTTATTTCTGTTTTCGGATGCTCCCTCATTTTGGGTGTCTGATATGACATATGTGATTGCGCGGTGGCATCAGTTGATGCAATAGTGCATTTGTGTGGTTGTTACTGTTACGACCGGCTCCTCTCTTTGTGATCGTAGCGGGGTGGCGACAAATGGGTAGATGCGGCCACGGTTGTGCGTGGGCGCTGGCTTGGCAGCCGGGCTGTTCGATCATGCCTCAGCCCGCCTCAGCCGCAATGCACAGGCAAAGAAACTCGTCTGGTAGGTTGTGCATCGAAAGAGCTTTTTTGCACCCGAAAGAATGAACCATGCTTAACACGTATGTACGGTTATATAGGTGTTCTCTGTACGTACGTTGAATATCGTGCAAGGACCGCTCGGACACAGTGATAATCGACAAGATCTCACTGACAATGCCGAGTGCGCCGCATCCACTGACAGCGCCGCGTGTAGTCTCTCGGTTTCTTGCTGAGACTGAGCTTCCCAGCTCCACGGACGGCCACCGTTCCACATTCTAAGGTTCCATCGCCAGGGATAACGAAACGCGTTCTTTAAAGGCCTTGATTTAAAGGATAGCTGTTGCCATCTATCGGCGCTGATTTCTTCCGCATAGCCTTCAAGATTGGCGTGCCTATGCGCCATTTCGGAGGCTATGTGTTTACATACTTTGTTGCCAGATTAATACTGGCTACTATCCCCAAGGATAGCATGAGCGTTGCAAGATGGCGTCGACCACGGGGACCCCCCCCCCCTCCCATAGACGGGCCCTATGGGGAGCTTTGCCTCTAGAGTCAGTATATTAACTCTAAGGTAAAAGGGTATCATATATATCCACACAGCTCAAAAGTTGATTTTCGACTGTCCCCAGCCCCGTCTTGCATTCCTCAGGGTTTTGTGTTCATACACCACTGGCACACAACATACACAAAAGCACATGTGAGCGCTGTCCAGTTTCAGTGTCACTCTCCCACAGTCGGGCCTTCAGGTTTGCAGTTTTTTTGGCTTTCAGAGAGCGGGAGGGAGAGATTTGGTGCCAGTGTGCCATCCTGGGTGTAGCCTGGGAGGAGCCAAATACGTGACAGAGGCTTGTGAACAGGGTCCAAATCACAATACACAACCCGTCGACGAAGTTTGGTGACGTTCCCAAAAAATGCACGGCACACTCTCCCGCCCCACCTCTAACAATGACAAAGTCATTTGCTGTTAACTGCATGTTCATGAGGGTACAGGAGTTGAATAGGTTGCCGAAGTATTGTTCCACTGGGCATTCATATTGTCGTGGCCGGGAAATGTGGATTTGACTGCTGCCATCCTCCACATCTGCCATGGTTGTGCTGATTCTCTCAGCAATGTGAAATCGCCGTGTTTCAGGCGCCTTGGCGTTTTTCCTTGTAGCTGATGGTTCCACAGTTCATTCAAGTATTTAGTTGCCCATCTCTTCCAGCACTCATTTAGCTTTTGTTTCTATGGCCCAACATCTGCTTAAGGTGGGAGGAGGAAAGTGCTATTATCTCCTGTCACTGTAGGTAAGGCAGTGACGTGAGCAGTCTTCCTTTCAAAAACAAGGCCAGACAAAGCCGTTCAGGCTCATCGGGCTCGGTGTACACATGTGTGATGGGGCGTGAGTTTAGCATGGCCTCCACTTCCTGCAGTGTTCTGTTAAGCTCTTCAAACCAGAGGCTGCTCACTCCCAGTATCTTGTGCATTGATCGTTTAGTGAGCATAACCAGGCACTCGTAGAACCTACCCCACCACAGCACACGCTCTGCAATCAACTTCCATTGTATGTGAGAGTTTGACAAAGTTCTCTACTTCTTCATTGGTGATAACCGCCCAGTGTTGCCAGATCCCTGCTTGTCTGCTTGAACATTAGAGCGTTGTCACTGTACATGGTGCTGGGTAGTCCTCGTCGAGAGATAAATCTGCGAAAGGCCAGCAAAATTGAAACGGCCGACACGTCGTTCACCATCTTAAGGTGAATTGCTCTGGTAATGCCACACATGAAGAGTACAATGTAAGACTTCATTGTAGTCGCTTTTTTGACGTTGAGGGGGGTCTGAAAAATCGACACTGGTCACCTCGAAAGGAGAAGCACGGGTAATGTGATCACCTAGCATGTTGGCCACGAATGAAAACGCTCACACATTACACGTCTTTATAAGGAACTTTACCAGCTGCCGTGCCCCAATCACCCAAAAGCACTCTTCCAGTTGTGTCAGTATGCCCCGTATTCCTCAGTGCAACACCTGTCGTTGAGAATGGAGGACAAGCAGCTTGGCCAATTTACTCCTCTTAGGTAAGATAGTGGGACGCTTGGCATTGTATTCAACAGCACCGATGTTTGGGCTGGTTGGTGAGGATCCATAAGAAAATTCGCAGCACGAAAAAGCAGGAATGACAAAAAGAACGAGCATGACAGGACGAGAGCTGCACTTCCAACTGAAATTTTATTGAAGAAACCGAAGCTTTAGTACAGGCCTGTCCTCCACGCGTGAACAATAATCTCAAAAAAGCCATTTCTTTATCAAGTAGTAACACTGACTGAGTGCTCATAGACTGAGTGTCTGCTAATCTGATATGCTTCAATGATCTCTCCTTCCAGCAGATCTTTTGCACGCCCAAGAAATCTGGTTTTATGAAAAATGGGTTTACATTTGCAATCCCGACAGTGAACACTGGCCTGTTTTCCCTATACAGACTTTGTTGCAGGTGAGCGGAATGCAGTACACAACATTTGTAGTACATATGTTCTACACGATGAAGAGAAACAGATGTCAAAACAGCGTGTCTCGCAACAAAATAAGCTGATAGATGTGTAGGTGGTATAATCTGTGCCCCTTTTCGTTATTCAGAAAGGCAAATTTGTTGGATGTACAATCCCAGGTCGAAAAAAGCACTCCTCCCATACAGTAGTGCCCATTCAAAAATAATCAAGAGAGCGATAGCCATGAATTGTATGAATGCCGCCTTGGAAAAAAAAACGTGTCCGCATCAAATGAAAAGCAGCGTCAACTTACAAGTTCAGCATTTACGCACGTCTGGCTATACGGCAGATATGGTATCAGCGGTTGCTGAGACTGCTGAAAAAGAAGTCGGGTGCAATGAAAAAATTTAATCTTAATCAAAGGTACCCATTTCAAGTTATTCCGTACATTCATAAAGTATGCTACAATCTAAAGATAGGTAGCAGATACGATGTGCTCTTCTCCGCCCCTAGCAAGTTGTCAAAAATATGTCCTATGTTAACAAAGAAGAAAAAACTAATGTGCACTGTCAAACACCAACTTTGGTTCACATACCGTACTACAAATGTTGTGTACTGCACTCCGCTCACCTGCAACAAAGTTTACATAGGGCAAACAGGCCGGTGTTTTAATGAGTGAGCTGAGCACATATAATCTAGAGGAATGTAAGAGCGCGGGCATCTTGCTGTTCACTGTCGGGATTGCAAATGTTGACTCATTTTTCGTAAAACCAGATTTCTTGGGCATGCAAAAGATCAGCTAGAAAGAGAGACTGAAGCATATCATATAAGATTAGCAGGCACTCATTGTATCAGCACTCTGTCAGTGTTACTACTTGATAAAGAAATGGCTTTTTTGGAAAACATTATTCACGCGTGGAAGACAGGCCTGTACTTAAGCTTTGGTTTCTTCAATAAAATTTCAGTTGGAAGTGCAGCTCTCGTCCTGTCATGCTTGTTCCTTTTGTCGCCCCATTTTTTCGTGCTGAAAATTGCTTTCTTATGGATTGTATTCAAGTTGACTGCATTGCAGCCTTTCATTAACTCGTATTAAAACTCCAGCACTGGCAATCATCAGCGACACAGTTCTCAAAAGCGAGTCAGGAGGAATTCGCGTGCCACTGATCACACATGCAATTTCCCTCTAAAATGCCTTCTTTTGCTCACAGCGTACCGAGTACTGCTCGGCTTGGTTTCGCTCGTCTCATGAGAGCCCACTGAACTTCACGAGTTCAAATTTCGGAAGTTTCGCCCGCGACTTGATCTGTGATGTCCTTTTTGCCACCCCACCGTTGACCGCTGCTTCAGTTCTCGTTGGGAATCCGGAAACAGTCAGTTGCCACTGCAGTCGACGAGGTAGTCACACACCTCCAGGAACTCGTCTTCCACATCTTCATCCGACAACAGCGGATCCATTTCCTCAATGATCATATTCAGTTCATTATGCCAGTTGGTAATCTGAGTATGCAGAGCTGCCCTTTGTCTTTTTCCCGGCATTCTGGTCGACTCTTGCAATTATTTATGAGTCGCGTCACCTCAGCACACACCACCTTCCCCTTCTTAATGAGGTGCTTTATTGTTCAATGCAAACTTGGTTCATTACGCTAACCGGAATGGATTCAACAATCGTCGCCGAGGCGTCCAAGACATGTAACCGTTCCTTGTTTTCACAGTCAAAAGTCCACAGGGAGAAGGTCCTGGGTTTCAGCACCAAGAAAGTGTGGTGACTAGACTTGTTTACCAAGCCAAATCTCAAGGGAATCCCTCATACAAGCAAAGTCCGGTCATTAAATCAACAAGTGCGTTTAATGGATGGTAAAAGGGTACCATATATGTCCGCACAGCTCACAAGTTCGTTTTAAATTGTCCCCAGCGCCGTCTTCTTCCTTTTCTCAGGGGACTGCATTTATACACCACTGGCACATAACACGTACACACGCACGTGCGAATGTTGTCATTTTCAGCGCCCCTCTTCCACGGTCAGGCCTTCGGGCTTGCAGTTTCTCAGCGTTCAGAGTGTGGCAGGAAATGACCCGGTGCAGTGTGCCATCCTGGGCAATGCCTGGAAGGCACCAAACGCGCAACGGAGGCTTGTGAACAGGGACCGAATCGGAATACATGATTCCTCCATTAAGTCTGGAGATTGACTCTGACAAAAGCATTATTAGGAACATACTTTTCCAGTACATTAATCAGGATCAGCACGTTGACTTTGTTACACAAAAATTTAGCTGTATCATGGGAATGCTTAATATCAAGTCATTTGCCTGACAACATCCATAAAACTACCATACTAGTGCTCATTATTTGCATTTCAAGTTAATTATGCACACCTTATTTGGGGCAGAACCACAAAATACAACGTTAGGAGAATACACTTATTGCAGAGAGATAACATGCATTATAGCAAATGTACTATACCAACATCACACTCTGCAGCTCTTAATACAACATCCTCACTGCATGCTCCCTATAAATCGTTTTCTGCTTCGTGTAAGGCACTCTAAGATGAGCTCAAAACACAGCGTATTTAGTGAAATAGCCTGTCTGCAAAAAAAAAAAGAACCAGCTACTTTATACTAGCTGTCATGGAGAACTCTGGTTTATACCCCAATCAAGAACAAATTATGGCTTGCAAGAGATTAAAAAAACAAATTACCATATTATTGAACTCTCTACACATCACCTTGCGTTTAAAACCTCAAACATAATGCAGTCCTAGCTGTTTCCCCTCATCCAATCATTCTCTTAGGTTAGTTTTCTAGGAAGTTGTAACTACCATTCAGAAGTACGTGCAATGTAACTTTCACTTTTACGAGACCCCACTGAAATGATATTGTTTGGATGAATGTCTGTTCAGCCATATATTCATAATTATGTGTTGTACATTATCTTGCAATTAATTGTAGTGCAATCCTTAGAACCTACTATACATGACATCCTCATATTGGTTGTACAAAACATCGCCACGTGCCATCGCTCACACGTGTCACGTGTTGTCGGTCACTGCCACCACGTAGCACCAGGGGCTAAACACATGTCAAGCTGCTGGGTAGCAGCTTTCATCTTGGCCCCTGCCTTTGTGTAACAATATCTGCAATAGAAATAGAGAAACCAAGTGGAAAAATGAGCTCCTGTAGTGTCCTGCCATACCGTCTGTTTGCATCCAGTTGTGCTAGAATGGCTTCAGTTACATATCAGCCAAGTCGCCCATTAAGAAATCTTGCCGCTTTACACTGGGCCACGTCACTTTCAAGACTGCCAGTGAAGAAAGGTAAAGCCAGTGGGACTAAATAAGGCAACACTGGCCATGTGCTAAACATGAATAATTATCCAGAAATGCCATTTTGGGAATGGATATTGTCCACATCAAAGGAGTCAGCAGTGACAGACACAATAAGATGAAAATAGGGGAACAAGATGTGTGGTATTCTATTGCTCAGCTGCAGGAATAACTGCCAACCTTCTGCTGTGTTCGTTCTTGCAGGTTTTATAATTACACCTCGCTACTGTTGAAAACACTGTAGCGAAGAACTTTGAAGAGTACCATGAAGAATTTTTTACGTTGTGGCTAGTACTATATACACAGTACTTATACCTTGTGGCTGCAGTACTATATAAAAACTGCACACTTGTTTGAATGGACAAGCAAATCTACACTTCCTAGTTCTCCCCTCAAAAATTTATTTCAACAATGATTACAAATACATCACACATTAACTGCTCCATATAAAAGGTGTTTCACTTGTGCCAAGCTTTAAAAATAATCCACATGCACACTACGAGGACTAATATGGCCTGCTGTCATCTCGAGCCTCCCTAACTGTTTTTCAAATGACCTCCACTAATTATTATCAACTAATTCAGTTTTAAACTGTTGCTGCAAACATAAAGTGTTCATTCGAGAAGTCATAAACCACCAAATGTCGACAAAGTTTATGAGGCTCCCTCATCACACAAAATACATCTCTCTCACTTTGGACATACTCGTGCTCAGACTTGACAAAATTCTACATGGTCAAGCTCACTCATACTATGTTGTCTCAAGGGGATGTACTATTTAGAGCGTGAGAAACCTACTGTATGTATAGCATGACAGCTTCATTTTTATTATGCATCTCACAAACTCACCGAATATTTCCACAGCCTCACTCTCAGTGCTTTGCACTCAGCATGTTTTTGTCCAAATGGCCTCTCTCGTAATTACCAGATTTTCCCTAAGCCGAACTCATTCCAACTCGGGCTCAGCAATACTCTAGCTCGCATGGACTCTAACCGTAAGTCAAACTTCCACTAAAACGGGGTTGCTCTGACTCGCCATAATCATACAGATACAACAATTTAATTTTGGGGCTGGTGTGCAAAAACCATGATTTGATTATTAGGAATGAGATGAGAGCTCGCGGACTAGTTCGTGTTGTAGCCGCAAGGGACGAGGCAGACCCAGAGTGGCCGGGAGTGGTGAACAGTGGAAACGGTTTATTACGAGTGCTGAGACAGTAAAGAACACTGAGCGTCCGGCTCACAGTGCTTATATAGCGATGATGCACCACGCTATCAATGTGACGTAACACAGGCTTCGCATGACACCTTACTCCTTCCCACAACGGTTATGGCCTATACCAATCGGGAGGTTCCCTTGTACGAGTACTGCGTCGAAGAGTCTGAGCACCTAGAGAGGACACAGGTATTCGCAGAGGGGACGCCGCTGGTGCAGATCCTTGGTGTGGACTGGCATTCCATTGTCCTGAGGGAGTTCAGTCTTCAGGTGGCTCCGGCGGTGCTGCAGCAAAGCTGGGAGACTCAAGAACAGGAAGGGGAGGAGGGCTTGTTGGAGGCACTTCGGATACAGGGTCTGAAATTGAGCTGGGCACGAAACAGGGAGGCTCACTGCGGCCTTGTTCGACACACTCAAAGTAACGCGGATGTAAATTGTCTACATCCACGAACCTGTTCTCAGATCCAACGTGCACAATGTACGTAACGGCACTGGACCTTCTTCCGATGAAACCTATCAACCACTTGGGCTCACCCGGATTAAGGCCTTGAACCAGAACGCTTTCCCCCTCTTCCCGGCCCTCTCTTTCTGTCAGCTTGGGCCTTTACTTTGGAGAACCGTTCTTCCATATGTCTCTCCAAGTCTGGCTGTAGCACAGTCAGGCGAGTGCAAGGCGTCCACTACAGGAACAGTTCTGCTGGTGTCTGCCCTGTGGTTGTGGTCGGTGTGTTCTGGTACCTGAACAGAAAAAGATCTATGCGGTGCTGTAGGGTCTTACTGATGCCCGATGGCTTTTCGGCGAACAGCTGTCGCATAAGGTCCCGTTTCACCGTCTGGATGCACTTCTCGGTGCTTCTAATGGACGCAGGGTGGTACGGAGGTGTCCTGGTATGCCGCACTCCGTTCTTGAGCAGGAACTCTGTGAAACTCTTCACTGTGAACTGCGGCCCGTTGTCCGTAACAACCTCATCCGGAAGGCCATACGATGCAAACACCCCACGTAGCCTCTCGATAGTCTTCTCGGAGTGTGCATCCACCAGCACAAAGAGCCATTTGTTGTCTGTGAATGCGAAATCCAGGTGGATTCACTGCCACCTGTGGCTCAGCCAACCACAAGTTTGTAGTGGGGCCTTCGGTGAAGCGTTCTGCGTCAACTGACAGATACAGTAACTTTTAACAACACTTTCAATGCTTGTGTTAACTGATGCCACCAGACATAGCTGCACGCAAGCGTTTTCATACACGTGGCTCCGGGATGACCTTCATGACAAAGTGCCAATACTTGTTTGCGCAAACAGTGCGGAACAATTACACGATTTCCCCACGTGATGCACTGCTGATTTAAGTTCGTGCCGGCGAACAAAGTACGGGTCCAATTCACTGTCAGTGGCATGCGCAGGCCAGCCATTCTTCGTGTACCGTAACACTTTCGATAGCACCCTATCAGTACTCGTTTTCTTGCTGATCGTGTCAGCAGACAGCGGAAGTTCACTGACAACCGAGAAAAAGTGCACGTAATCTGAGACATCTCGATCATTCACCAACGGCAACCGCAAAAGCGCGTCAGCGTTTCCCATGTTGCTGCCTTTACGGTACATCCATCTGTAATCATACACTGCTTGTAGCAAAGCCCATCATTGCATGCGCACCGCAGACATTACTGGAATGAGTTTGCTGTGCCCCAGAAGGCTGGCTAATGGCTGGTGGTCCGAATAAATGACAAAACTACGCCCAAATAGGTATTTGTGGAACTTCTTGTGCCCAAAAAACCACAGTGAGAGCCTCTTTTTCAATGTGTGCATAATCATTCTCTGCTTTGCTCAATGCCCTAGACGCATATGCAATAGGTTTTGCTCTCTATCGATCTTATGGAACAGAATGGCACCCACGCCATACATGGACGCGTCACACACAAGACCTATCTCTTTAGTTTGGTCGTAGTATGTCAAAACGTTTCCTTCTCAGCCATGTTTTACTTAACCGAAACACTTGCTCTGCCTCCCGGGACCACTCAAAGCCTTTTTCTTGATTCAACACGTCATACAATGGTCTGAGTCATGCGGCCATGTTGGGAACAAACTTAGCATAAAAGTTCCAGCAACCCTAGGTAAGCTCTCAACTGTGCCTCATTCGTAGGTGCGGGAGCCTCCGTTATAGCTTTTACTTTTTCATCTGACGGGTATATGCCCTTTTCATCCAGAACTTGCTCCAAGTACAGAAGGACATTTGAAAGAACTTACATTTTTCTTCAATCGAATGCCTCTTTCCAGAAACCGATGCAGCACAATTTCCACCTTACGGAAACATTCCTCAAATGTAGCTCCTGCTATCAGCACGTCGTCCAGATAGCACGCTACCTGACCAAGTCCTTTGAACTCGTCATCCACGACTGCCTGAAAAATCAAAGGTTCACTGGTAATGCCATAGGGCAAGCATGTATACTTGGATAACCCCAAATGTGTGTTGATCACGACTAGCGACTGCGCCTGGGGATGCAATTCCAGCTGCTGGTAGGCCGTAGACAAATCCAACACAATGAAATATTTGCAACCGGCCATTTTTACAAACAGATCCTCAATCATGGAAAGGGGGTAATGATCAGTTCTTAGGCATGGATTTAGAGTCACCTTGAAATCACTGCACACCCTCACCTGGTTGTTTGATTTAGGCATAACTACTAGGGCATCGCCCATTCACTCTGCTGAACAGGTAATAGCACTCTGGTTTTCACGAGATTCTGCAGTTCTGAAGACACTGCTTCTTTAGATGAAAATGGTACTGACCGTGCTTTACAAAAGACAGGTGCTATTCTCTTTAAGCACTGATTTAATGGCACTGTTCTTGATTATACCTAAGGTAGGCTAAAGAATCTTAGCATATTTTTCAAGCAACAATGTCACTTTGTCCAAACAAACCCCATGCACACTAGCCCAGTCTAACTTAAGTGGCGACAGCGTCTCGTCCCAACAGCATAGTGTTGGTACTCTCATTTGTTTTCATGACAATTAGCAGAACTTGCTTGTGCTGACCATTGTGCTCTACCGAAACGTTTCCCTTCCCCTTTACTGCAAATGGGGTGCGTCCGTAGGTTTTTAGCTCAAGACTGCGTGGCTCTAACGGTAGGCTGGGCCAGTATTTCTTGTACAGTGACTCTGGTACAATTGACACAGACGGCCCTGTGTCAATCTGCATACGCACACTTGTCTGCTCTAGCTTCAGACATATTTCGTAAAGTCCGGTGCGTCCCTCATAGGAATAGATATTGTGCAGCACAAGTTCACCCGCGTCACTGTCCTCCTCTATTGTGTTTGCAGCGTCTCTACTTCTGTCCCTGCACATCTTTGCTAAGTATCCAACCCATTTACACAACTGACAACGGTACACGCAAAATTTGCCAATAGATGCTTCATGCTCTGCCCTGCATCAGAAACAGTGCAGCGATTCCATTGCCCTTGTACCAGCAGGCATCGCCGAAGTTTCTTCTCTCCAGCGTGGTAGACGTTTCCCGCTGTCTGGTTTGCGGTTATTAGCACTGAGTGTTGCTTGCGCCGACCTTAAGGCTGAAAATCCTGACTTTCTTTCCGGGCCAACTCGATAGCGATATCACAGGCATCCTCAAACGTCAACTTGGGCGTCTTTAGCAGCTCCGCTTGTGTTTCTTTGTCCCAAAGTCCTGTCATAAACCGGTCACAAAGAGCCTCGTCCAGAAAAGTTCCGAAGTTACAGGATGTCGCCAACCGCTTCAGCTCTACCGCGAAAGCTGTCACCGTTTCCCTGTCTTGTTGGAAACGATGCTGAAATTTGAATCACTTGGCAATTACGGAAGTTTTGGAAACGTACTGCTCTTTTAGGGTCTGCACCAACTGTGCGTACATCTTGCTTTTTGGCTTTTCCTGTTCCAGCAACGTTTTCAGAGTTTTATAGGCTTTCTTTCCTATTGCCGCTATGAACACTGACACCTTCAGGTCATCGCTCACCTGGGAGGCCTTCAGGAAGTGGTTGAACCGCTCTATGTAGGACTGATAATCTTCGTCACCATCCTTGATGAACTGATAGAACCTTCCCATGGTCACCATCCTGCCAGCTTGCTCACAGCGTGCTTCGGGACCGCCTCTACTGGTGTCCAGTAACCCAGTGGAATTCTCGTCCCGCCCTCGTTGCCACTATGTTGTAGCCACGAGGGACGAGGCAGACTCAGAGTGGCCAGGAGTGGTGAACAGTGGAAACGGTTTATTATTACATGAGTGCTGAGCCAGTAAAGAAAATTGAGCACCCGGCTCACAATGCTTATATAGCGATGATGCACCGAGCTACCAGCATGACGTCACACAGGCTTCGCATGACACCACAGTTTGTATCACCTGGGTTTCCTTATTGTGCACCCTAAACCAAGTACACAGGTACCCTTGCACTTGGCACCATGGAAACGCGGCCACCCGTGTGGAAGATGCAGCAACACTGCTGCGCTGAAACAGCCAACAGTCTGCCACCAACTTCCCTTCTCCTAGCTTGGCGGGCAATAAGGCATATTTACTTCATGCCTATACCAGACAGCTCAACAATCCTGTGAAGTATGAGAGCATGACATTTTTTTGTGTGGTGTACAAGTAAATACAGCACAGTATTGTACCACTAAAATGATACAAAGTTAGCTCTGGAATTAGAGGGAAAATCGACGTTCTTCATTGTCCAGAATATAAGCCAATTCTTTCAGTCCGCGCTTCATGTGTCACCAAGACAAGGGCAAGAAACGTAAAAAATCAGGCTCATTGCTATTCATGTAATACATTTCATTTCACATAGCTTGTATGACATATACATGACATACGGAGTGAATCTAGCTGTATCAACGAGTCACTTAAGATCGATAATTAAAACTGAGTGTTGTTACACATACGTCAGTACAGTAAAAGCTCGTTAATTTGGATTTCACGGGACCGGAAAAAATGTCCGAATTAACCGAATGCCGAATTAACGAATAAACAGGAAAATGAACATTAAATTCAAGCTACAGAACCATACCTTTATTTGCTGAAGTATTTTGTAATTGTCGTCTGCGTTTTCGCACAGATTCCGGCTGACATTACAATTTTTCGTAACTGTTCCAAGTGGCCAACAGCACGCAAGCTGTCGGGAGTGTTCAGGCAAACGTCCTCTAACATTAAAAGCGCCTCCGAGACTTCCCGTGAGGTGCGATGAGGTCGCGGCTGCATCTCCTCGCATGATTCTTCGTCGGAATCGTGGTCTTCCTGGGCGCCCGTGACATCATTAATAATGTCTTGATCGGTCAGGAGACCAGTCGTGGCGACACCATGATCAATCACGATGTAGTCCTGAAGGCTCACATCTGTGGGAAGGACAGCATCGAAGGTCGGGCAGTCATCGTCAACTCCGCAAGAAGGGATGGTGCTGACACGACAACACAAGGGAAAATGGCGTCGGAAGCGCAGTGGAGAAGAAAGAAGACGCCGATGTTCGGTGACGCTGCGATCGCCCCCACTAGTTGATGATGATGGCGATGCCACAGGTTTCGGTTTCACTCCAGTGGTGCCTGCGCTCCTTTATCACACTTTTGTGTAGCAGCAGCCGTCAGCATTTGTCTGAATTAAGCGGTGCGGAGCCGAATTCTGACGAATTAACGAAGGTTTGGTCCCATAGCCGTCTGAATTATCCCAATTTCCAAATTAACGGGTGTCGAATTAACGAGCTTTTACTGTACAATAATTGAAAGTTGCTCAGACTCTCTTATGCATTGAGCTCACTCGTACTCAGATTCGACATTATGCACTTTGGTCGTGCTCATTTGGATTCAGACTTACAAGTATCGAATATGCCATCTACCGAGCTCAATCAGACTGAAGCTCACCAAAACTTTACTCAGCTGGAATCACTTGGGTTCAAAATCACTAACACTCAGTTTTGACCACGCTCACTGGGACTCAAACTCACAAATATCCTGTTTAACCAGGCTCACTCAGACTCAGACTTACATTAAATTTGTGCAGCCAGGCTCACTTGAGATAAAACACACAAATATCTTGCTGGGCTGGGCTCACTCAAACTCACAGGTTCGTCTGAGTGAGCCTGAGTGAGTGGACTCAAGTGAGTTTGCCGACCTCTGTCAGTGGCATTAATTAGTATCCGCATCACATATTTTCACGCTAATAGATGCATCGTTTTAGTTTTTTCAGACTTCAGAGAACATGTTCGAGATTTGAAAAAGTACATGAGCAGGCAATTGCGCGCTGTAAGCATCAGTGCCCTCAGCATGCTACGAAGGACTGATCCATGACGCCTGCAGATAGAACATACTGAAGAGACCACAAGACCAAATTATAAGGGCTGGGCGTACCTTTCGCGCTTTTGGCATGCCTGGTGTGTGCCTAGTACATCATCGACGCTCCATTCGCACCCTCAAGGGTGCTAACCTGACCCCACATAAGCGCCAGGTCATGTGGTACTTTTTCCAATCTCGTGGACTCTTTGAAGCCTCGAAAAAATTAATGCCATTGCACCTACTAGCATGAAAATAAGTTATGTGTACCCTGATTACATGCTTCACATCTCCAATCAACATTTCGCGTTTAGAACAAGTATAAAAGTTAACCGGGCTTATCTGCGGTAATCTTAAAGAATTATTTCAGATAGTCAAGATTACAGTAAACATTAAGTTGGTTGCATGCTCATGAGGGCCACATGGTTTTTTTTGATACTTTAGTGCAAGTTAACTTGGAGAATTGCAAAGAAGCTAGAAAGGAAGTTAAGAACCCCACAGCGGGCGATGGAATGAAGAATGATAGGCATTACTCTAAGAGATAGGAAGAGAGCCGAGTGGGTTACGGAACAGACAGGGGTAGCTGACATAATAGTCGAAGTAAAGAAGAAAAAATTGGCCACGTATCTCCGTGCTTCGCTGCAAATGTCACGATAGCCTTCTACCGGCCATACTACATGAGTCCCGGTTCGCGTGCTTCTATTTCCCCAAGGAGTTGCGCAAGCGAGAGGGAAAACGAAGAGACGCGAGGAGAGAAAGGGACCGGCCGGAGTCGCGGGCGGCCATTCCGCTGCCTTCCGTTCGGCACGAGCGTGAGGTAAGGGCGCCATCTGGCCATGGTTTCGGGAAATGCAAGAAGCTTGCCTAGTACGCAGAACTGCGTAGGAAACGTCCGCTAACAAGCACTAGGGTCTTTAGAGTTGCGCATCTATGTATTTTCTACTAAAGGATATGCGTAATATTTGCTTTTTGGTCGACTGTGATCACAAGTATGAACGCAACTGGGCGGTCGCAAGATGGGCGGTCGTTTAGGATGGGGTTAACCTTTCGCAGCAGGACAGACACACACACAGACAGACCAAAATTTTTGCGTTGAAGTTCCCCAAGAAAGACTATCGTCTTTAAAACTAGACATGGGCAGGTCACATGATGAGAAGGCTAGATGGCCGATGGACAGTTAGAGCGACGGAATGGATACCAAGAGATGGCAAGCGCAGCCGTGGACGACAGAGAGTAAGATGGAGTGACGAAATTAAGATATTTGCAGGCATCAAATGGAATCAGGTCGCACAGGACAGGAAAGGATGGAGAGCATTGGGAGAGGCCTTTGCCCTGCAGTGGACATAAGATGGGCTGATGATGATGAAGTAACACACCCTATACTACCTCATTCATTTGAAAGTTTTATGTCTACTCATATTTCCCATCGACTACTTTCCACTTAAGAAGAACATTTCCAACTAGCCGTTCACTCCATCAGAACACCTCTTTGGCTAAGCTGAATGAGAGTTTAGCGGCAGATTTTTTTGAAAATTCCCTAGTGACAGCTTTTTTGCTTGCCTAGTGTGGCTTGGTAACTAATGTTTGTTCGATGTGTCCACTTAAAAAAGTCAGGACAGCCAAATTAAATTTCACCTTTACGGGAACTCCAGGGTAAGGCTGATCCCCTTGGCGTATTTCACAATGAAGGCGAAGTGTGGCAAGAACATCAGATTGAAGGCCTGGCATGGCGTTGTGGCTTCAGTCGCAGCATGGATGTCAATGCAGATAGTAAAAGTCCCGGCAGTCAGAAAGCTGTCTCCTGTAACCAGGTATTTGCGCGTGAGAAATGTTCAATATCATATTGTAAGCATTCATGCAAAACACCTTTGGCAATAATGAATGGGAAGCACGGAAAATCACCGACATTATCATCACTTGCACCTTCCTGAAAGATAAAACACTACTGTTATTGGTACCATCATTTGCCATTACGACTACTGTATGCAGGAGCTTAAACAAGCATAAGGGTATGAATGGAAATAAATTTTAGCCCAATGTTTTATTGAATTACGATACACACTAAATTGGATAGGCTCAAAACGAATATACTTTAATAGGATTGAAATCTGGGCGAGTTGGTTTGAATTCACAATGAATGCTTGCTTCAGTGTACACAAAAAAACATAGATGCAGGGAAGGTTTCTACTGCACATACGCATGCAATCTTCCACTAGCCTGTGTGTGTGTATGTGTACACACGTGCACATTCCCTCTTCAATAAACTGAGTTGTGGGTCAGTGCCTGTGTGTATGCCTGTGTGGTCAGTGCCTGCAGTCCGTGTTGCATGCGATGAAGTAAGGATCCATTAAGGAATCAAAACGAATAACTGCTCTCAGTAAGAAAAGGCAAACGCAACCAAGGAAACATGAGGAGCAGGCCAATGTCACATATCTTCTTTTATTCTGACACCTTGAGATTCAGCACCACCACAATGCTCTAGAGCATGGCGTCAAGATAGTGACCTCAATTAGAGTGCAAAAAATCATTTTGGGCTGAAAGAGGTGGCGACATACACAAGTGCTACTTAATGCTAAAACCTAACGTCATTGAATATAAACTAGTGCGATCATGCACCGTTTTGCATTGGACCTGCCACTTATTTAGCCACAGTGATTGAGGGCAAGAATCTGAGTGTACACAAAATATTGCATGTGAATAACAAAATAGTCAATGAAAGGATTGCCAAAAGCTGTAGCTCAACATCCAACGAAGCCTTTATCGCCTTTTACATGTACATATATTAACCTATATATATCCAACATCAAGATTTATGTGCACTTTCACGAAAGTTCGAGACAAAATATAAACAAGAATACCAAGAAAACAATAGACAAATATATGCTACATTGCTGCATCTTTATTTTACGAATAGACAGGCAAATCCTGTTCTTATTTTGCATAAATGAGCTGTGTAAAAGACGCTATTCTTGTTAACTTCCGGCTTCTGTCACCACGGCGTGATAATACCCCGTCGTTTAATTCAACCGAAAAGTGCCAATCACCCCCCCCCCCCCCCCCAAAAACCTTTATTTTTTTGTTTAATTCCTCTGCTACCGCCGCTACTAACACAACTATTCGCAAGTGGCGCGAGAATTTTGCCAATAATCTTGTCAGCAACATATTGTTCCTTCATCACGATTTTGATGGCAGCACGCGAACCGCGGCGCAGAATCGCTCTTCATCGTCAACAGCTTCCGTCATATTTGATTCACGGCATCGCCCGCGTTGCATCAAGTCAAAACGGAACTACTGCTGCGGACGAAACAGTGGTCGCTAGCGATGAGCCCACAGTAAGTAAAAGTGTCCACTCAGCTCCGCAAATGCGTGCGGCGTGCACACAGAGTCACAACGAAACTACCAAACGCCGAATATGCGGTGTACATTAAGGTACGCGCGCTGCCTGAGCGCACAGTTGAACTGAACGTTGCGTCCGCTAAGGGCGAACCCCGTCTAAACTTTGGGTGGTAGCGATAGCGACGCTATTATGTAGAGTTCCACGCAGCTCTGAAGGCGCGCGCGTCATTCGTGCCAAGTCAAAATTACTGCTTCCTTCAGCCGCTGTGGAAGGAATGTATAGTTCACTGTTCCGCAATCATCGATGGCACGTATGCCGTTCCGAAGGCATCCGACAAATCGTGTTTGCCGCATCCGCTGCAAAGCAAATGGCAGACGCTATTTTCTCTTTGCGTCATTTCGAACGCGTTTATATCATCGGGGTCTTATGGAAAGGAACTATTGCTAATAGTCAGCAATACTATGAAAAAAAAGAGGGGGGGGGGGGGCAGCTGGTTTTGTAATTGCTAAACTGCCTGGAAGTTACAACGTACACGAAACTAAGAGGTGCGATCCCGCCTTTTAATAAACCAGTTCGTGTTCGTTGTGTCTTCTTCGTCCCGTGTGTACTTCCTAACTCCATCTACCCTGTAACTTCAACGCAGCTTAACCATAATGGTTAAAAGAAAATAACTCACCTTTCAATGGCGGGCGAACAAAAAGCGGGAGCCGTTGAGCGGCACAGCCGCGAATCGGCGTAAGCGGCAGCCATACTGTGCGTGCAGGTCCGCACGGTGCACAAAGGCAGGTCCGCAGAAAACCGTGGGAACATTACATACTCAAAACAACATTATGAGCCGATCTATAAAAATAAAAAAAATGTTATTTCATTCTCAATACCAATTTCATAATAATTTAAGACTGTTGAGGATCAGTTTTGACTCATTCGATGCGCTGAACACGAGGAATGACAGAAACTTTCGGTTTCTCTTTGTATCAGGTTTCCGCCATGCACTTTCACAGAAAGTTTCTCTCGCGGTGCAGAAAGTTTCTGTACAAAATCTGTGAATTTACAACTATTTTTTACAGTGTAGGAAGTCTCACTCACAGTCGCGCGACTTTGAGACCTCCTTCTGTATCTGTGTATTTTTCAGATGCAGTGTATCATGTATTTCTAATAATAAAAATCTTAAAAAAAAGCAATGACGCAAGAGAGTACGCTCACGTAGACATCCTACAGGTTTGCTTGAACATACCAATAACTTTCTTGTTGAGTAAGACCACAAATGATATAGCAGGGAACTTTGTAAATGTACAAGCACATAATAATAATAATAATAATAATAATAATAATAATAATAATAATAATAATAATAATAATAATAGTAGTAATGACACGCTCATTCACAGGTAGGGAGCCTGGCGCCCACGGAACGAATACTATCCATTACCCGCTATACCCACAGCGAATTCAATCCGTCGCACCTGCCATTATGTTAACATATGACAGGTCAACCGCATTTCATGGCTTTTATTTCACCCCGTAGTCACCATTACCGTCGACTACATAAACGTGCGGTTTTTGTTAGCAGCACAAACTGAGTGAGTATAGCTTTAAATATATGCACGAACCACTAACAAAAAATTGATCATAATTATTTTTATCAATGGTTCCAGAAACGCGCCGGCAGCATCCAGTCGTCCCATAAGTGCTTACAACTGTCTGTCCATTTGTTACAGGGCTTGGAGGAAGTCACGAGCCGTGGTCGCGTTATCTTTCCCAGGCTCCGGTTCTCCTCAGCCAGTCTGGTCATTTCTTCTTGCCGAGCGCCCCGTTTAGGCTAGCCGGTATACGTTCAGCCACTCACGCTCCGTCTACCGCAATAACTGCGACCCCGCTTCTGAAAATTCTGTCTTCACTTGTCGGTCCAGGCAGAAGACGTGGTAAAATAAAAATGTTGTTTACAACAAATCCGATTAAACGGCCACACAGGCAAATAATACGGGCCACACAGGCGCACTCTCAGATTTGTTTTGTTTTCCTTGGGTGCCTGGCTAAGACCATAGTGTAGGATCGGCCATGAATCGCGCAGCAGGGGAAGGAAGATGAAAAGGAAGAAAAAAGAAAAAGACAAGAAAGAAAAGAACATCTCACTTCATCGTTGCTCTCTTCTTCCACTGTTCCCACGCCACAACAGCACTTTCCATGGGAGGCGCTAGTGATGCTCAAAGAAACATTGCATATTTTCCTTTCCTTTCAAAATATCTTTATTATTAGGCACCATTTAAAAGTGTACTGTTATAAAGTACAGTTACTGAATTCTGTGCCTATCTATAAGTGTGGGTAAACGCGCCATGTTATAGGAACATCATCATCAGTGGCAGTGCAAGCGATGGAACACGAAACGTGGACGCCTTTCATCACTGCAAGAAGGTACGTGAAGAGTGCTTGCAAACTGGTTGCCTTTTCAATGACACATACGTGGTCTTCACGAGCTGAACTGACACAACGAGCTCAGGGGAGCAGCCATTCTCCAGGTTCTGCTGACAGCCGTGCCATCCGACTGCGGCTGCGTCCATCTGATGCGGCAGGCACTTCAGTCGATGTACCATCACAGCGTTGCAGCGCATGGCGACATCTGTCTCGATCACACTGCGAAGTACGACGTCGACTGGGAACTCCTGCATGCAAACTGTCATTAGAGCACGGCACCTATTGCCAACGTTGTCCACAACCCGCCGCCAAGGACAAGGGTGCATGGAAGCCCCCGAATGCAAAGCACCATCTGAGCATAATGGCTCTTGCAGAGGCTGGTCTTAATTTGTTTGGGAGGTACCACATCCAGGTGCAAGTCTCGCAGGGACACAACCATCACATCGTGGGAGCCCTTGGAGCGGCGGCTCTTGAATGCGCCGCGAAGTATGTGCAGCTGCGCCTACAGCACGAGCACTATTACATCATCTTGGCAGCTCTTGGAGAGTTTGGTCTTGATTGCTTTGCGATGTACCAGGCCAAGCTGCAGCTCCTGCACGCACACTACTATCCCCGCGTGGCAGCTGCCCTAGAAGAGACTGGTCCTGATTACGCTGCAATATACCAGGCCAAGCTGCAACTCCTGCACGCACACTACCATCACAGCGTGGCAGCCCTAGGAGAGATTGGTCTTGATTACGCTGCTGTGTACCAGGCCAAGCTGCAGCTCCTGGACGCGCACTACCATCAAAGCGTGGCAGCTGCCCTAGGAGAGATTGGTCTTGATTACGCTGCAATATACCAGGCCAAGCTGCAACTCCTTCACGCACCGTACCATCACAGCGTGGCAGCCCTAGGAGAGATTGGTCATGGTTACGCTGCTGTGCACCAGGCCAAGCTGCAGCTCCTGGACGCACACTACCATCACAGCGTGGCAGCTGCCCTAGGAGAGACTGGTCTTGATTACGCTGTAATATACCAGGCCAAGCTGCAACTCCTGCACGCACACTACCATCACAGCGTGGCAGCCCTAGGAGAGATTGGTCTTGATTACGCTGCTGTGTACCAGGCCAAGCTGCAGCTCCTGGACGCGCACTACCATCAAAGCGTGGCAGCTGCCCTAGGAGAGATTGGTCTTGATTACGCTGCAATATACCAGGCCAAGCTGCAACTCCTTCACGCACCGTACCATCACAGCGTGGCAGCCCTAGGAGAGATTGGTCATGGTTACGCTGCTGTGCACCAGCCCAAGCTGGAGCTCCTGGACGCACACTACCATCACAGCGTGGCAGCTGTCCTAGGAGACACTGGTTTTGATTACGCTGTAATATACCAGGCCAAGCTGCAACTCCTGCACGCACACTTCCATCACAGCGTGGCAGCCCTAGGAGAGATTGGTCTTGATTACGCTGCTGTGTACCAGGCCAAGCTGCAGCTCCTGGACGCGCACTACCATCAAAACGTGGCAGCTGCCCTAGGAGAGATTGGTCTTGATTACGCTGCAATATACCAGGCCAAGCCGCAACTCCTGCACGCACACTACCATCACAGCGTGGCAGCCCTAGGAGAGGTTGGTCTTGATTACGCTGCTGTGTACCAGGCCAAGCTGCAGCTCCTGGACGCGCACTACCATCAAAGCGTGGCAGCTGCCCTAGGAGAGATTGGTCTTGATTACGCTGCAATATACCAGGCCAAGCTGCAACTCCTTCACGCACCGTACCATCACAGCGTGGCAGCCCTAGGAGAGATTGGTCATGGTTACGCTGCTGTGCACCAGGCCAAGCTGCAGCTCCTGGACGCGCACTACCATCACAGCGTGGCAGCTGTCCTAGGAGACACTGGTATTGATTACGCTGTAATATACCAGGCCAAGCTGCAACTCCTGCACGCACACTTCCATCACAGCGTGGCAGCCCTAGGAGAGATTGGTCTTGATTGCGCTGCTGTGTACCAGGCCAAGCTGCAACTCCTGGACGCACACTACCATCACATCGTGGCAGCCCTAGGAGAGGTTAATCTTGATTATGCTGCGATGTACCAGGCCAAGCTGCAACTCCTGCACGCACACTACCATCAAAGCGTGGCAGCCTTAGGAGAGATTGGTCTTGGTTATGCTGGGGCGTACCAGGCGCTGAGCTGCAACTCCTGAACGCACACTACGAACACAGAGTGGCAGCCTTAGAACATTTTCGTCTTCATTTCGATGGAATTGTAACACACTACCCTCCCAGTGTGACAGTTTTTGGAGAGGTTGCTCTCGGTTCCACTGCGAAGCACGGTGAGGGTGTCATCGCAGCGTGTTAGGACATCGAGAGGCCAGTCTTCAAACTCCACCAACGTTCTTCCACTGCTACGAGTATTTGGAAGTCGGACAAGACCGGGGAGGAATTACTCTACTCCGAAGACGTTGTCAAGAGTATCGCGGCGGAGAAGGCCGAGTGACTCTGCACTTATGTCTGGGTCCTGTTGTGCAGGGTTTGAGGCGGCAGCTAATCCAGAGTTGAGACGAATTTGCAATGTGCTGACAGCAGCTGTTACGAACCGTTATTTATTTTCATGTACATTCTAACTTCTATTGTTTCGTTTGCAATGCCAGAATATATAAACGTACATATATTTGTTGCCCTGTGTTATTTCAGCTGTGAAATTACCAGCGTTGTTACCGTGATACGGATATGTGCGCATCAAACAAAAATACTCAATTGGATTAAGAAGTTATTTGCATCGTTGGAAGCTTTAGGTTACGCAGTGCGAAAGCTCTCTCTCTCTCTCGCTCTGTGTAAGCTTACTCAGCGCGACGACAATAAGTAGCGGCAACTTCATGCTTTCTTTCCTCTTTTGTATCTGCACCGCGCTCGTACGAATTTTCACTGCAGCTGAAAATGTGTGCGTTGACATGCACTCGTGTGCGTTGGCATTCCTCGAGTGCGTGGGCCGCTGCTAAAAGAAAACGAATATACACAGTATTAGTTGCAGTCAAGACAGCTACGATAAGTGTGCTCATCCATTTAGAAAATTCTGACAGTGCAAGCAAAGGGCGCTCATGGTTGGTTGGTTGGTTGGTCCTTGGGTATCTTGGCGCAACCCACTCTGGGGGATCGGCCATGAACCGAAAAAGAGATTTGTGTAGGAGAGAACTCGTAATAAAATACAAAAAATTGTAGTAGAAATTTGATAATCAAATTTAGGTTAAAGGAATAGTTTTCTGCGAAGACTGAAGGCATATAATTATTAAAGAGAAGCGAACGCTATGGAGATTGGTTCTCACGTACTGAGATCATGATTAAAAAAATATATAAAATAAAGAACTGAGCAGATCAACATTTAATTCTTTTTGTCTCACGAAGAAAATCGCATACGGCCTTGCAAACGTTCCTGTGACTAAATCCAAGAATAGTCGCACCAAGAGAGAGCACTACCGGAAGAGACAAATTTAAACCCATGTTTCTCAAGGGTATTTCCAGAAACCTTTTCCGTGGGATGTTGAATCTTCGTCATGATATGAAGAAGTGCTCCAGAGACTCATCCTCATCACAATGCAAACACAACGGTGATTGAGCCAAAAAGTTCAGTGGGGGGGACTCGACATCGTAATTTAGTCTCATGGTTGCGTTTCTGCCTGAAAACTTCGTCTTCACTAATAGTGCTATAAAATTAAAAAGGCCTTAGGGTTTACTCCGCATGGGGCATCTTGCCAAGCAAAACGGCTCGTGCAAATCGCGTGATGTATTTGATGTCCAGGCATGAAATTCAACTAGTTGCACATTGCTCACGTAAACTACAGCTTTCACGTCCACACAGTCACTGCAGCAGCTGCTGGGCAGCACAAATTATGCAGAATTGAAGTACACGTATTCTGAAGCTTCTGAAATGCCGTGACTGTAGATATGATATATAGGATGCATTGCTGTACGCTGGAAGGTGAAATGCGTTAGCGCATGCATTGTCGGATGCTGGTGTGCAGGCGTAACATATCTCCATGAGCGAACTACGGCATCTCAGCGTTGAGCTGTTCGTCCAAAGTAAGAGAGAAGGAGGTAAATTAAGTGCTACGTTTGTAAATATGTCTGTATTAGCAGTGTGATTCTGAGCACGCCGGGGTGAATGTTTGGAGAAACGACAAAGAGATAGTATTGGTATTGTAATGATGATGATGGTGGTGGTGACGATGGTTATAGCTGTTGCATGTCTGAAGATCACGTTTGTTGTATAGATATAGGTGGCTGTCTGGACCCTGCCAATTAAGCGAAGGTGACTAGCGAAGTAACGCCGTTTTTGAACAGCTTAGCTGTTTAGGGTGGAGGCTGTGCTGTGCGCCCGACCTATAGTGCAATTGTCACCTGCAGGAGGGAAAAACGGACCCGTTCTTGCACTCCACCCGTTGCTGCGCTCGACCAGCTTATATCCCCAGACCACTGCCACATGGTATCCGCTAACAAGGCCGTCACTGACTGTTCACATGCTGAAGTAAACTTGAAGGGTTCAGCGACGCCCCCTCCTTTCACACTCGAGATGCTACCGACATGGCATTTGTTACGGAAAACGTATTACCTCCAAACTCTTCTTCCCTTGCCACTGTGTACTGCAATGACGTTTCCGATGGCAGCGAATTTCTTACGCCGTCCGCGACCTTCGTGCGTCGCAGGCGTTCCCTTTTGCTCTTTTGTATGTTCGTGGGGCCCTCAGCGAACTGCTCTTCTCAAGCCACTTGCCAAGTCATCTGAGTGTGGTTCGTGGAGAGTGCGTTGGTCGAGTCCTGTGTATTGGTCCGTCTATCATCGTTCACATGCCAACCGGTCCCATAACTATTAACTTTGTCGCCGGAGTGACCTGTAGTCCCGCGCAGGAGCCCATTTCTCCCGACGCACTGAATAGCTCAATCGCCGACGCACTGACTGCTTCAACGCACCCAGCGTCTTCGCATATTGAAAAAGCTCTGTTCTGTTGACGGCCGGAGTCTTCCTTCAAGCCGGACGTCGACTATTTGCCACCGCATCGACACGGGCACCAGCGCGCCATTGCGGCAAAGACCATATCGTATGTCCGCGTCAGAACACCGGGTCATCGTCGACCAAGTAACTGACAGGCTCTTTTGTGGTGATCCCCTTCATTTGTGGGATCACCCTTGCAACAGCCCCTGGGCGTACACAGTTCTTGTGAAGGAGAAAGATGGCTCGATTCGACCTAGTCTATTATCGTCGTCTTAACAAAATAATTCCTAAGGTTGCTCACCCCTTACCGAGTATTGACGATCCCCTTGAGTGCCTCCAAGGCGCTGAGTTACTCCCTTCGATCAACTTACTAAGTGGCTATTGGCAAGTCCCCATGACCCCGCTACGGTGGTCTAGGGGTTATGGCACTCGGCTGCCGATCCGAAGGTCGCGGGATTGAATCCCGGCCGCGGCGGCTGCATTTCGATGGAGGCGAAATGTTGAGGCCCCAGTGCTGTGCGATGTAAGTGCACGTTAAATGAAACCCAGGTGGTCGAAATTTCCGAAGACCTCCACTATGGCGTCTCTCTTAATCAGAGCTGGTTTTGGGACGGCCAAGCTAAAACGGCCTTCGATCGTCACGCCTGATGGCCTATATGAATTTCGCGTGATACCTTTCGGCCTTTGCAACGTCCCCGCAACTTTCGAGCGGATGATGGACAACCTTTTGCGCAGCCTGAAGTGGAAAACACGCCTCGGCTACAGAGACTACTTGGTCATTTTTTTCGCCCGATTTTCCCACCCATCTTGTTAGGCTGCAAGAAGTGTTACAGTGCCTGCCGACGCTGGTGTCTAGCTCAACCGGAACAAATGACGCCTTGGTGCAAATCAGCTCGAAGTTCAACCAGACGCCGCCAAGCTCCGAGCGGTCACTGACTTTCCTAAGCCTTCCTCACTGAAGGAACTTCGTCCCCCAGCTTCCTCTTCTCGTACTTTCGCCGTTCCATTCGTAATTTTCCTTCGATCACAGCCGCTTTGAGTAATCTTCTACGAAATGACTCAAACAAATACAACTTACGCGCCCACTTGTGATAGCGCTTTCCGAAAACCTCGCCGCTTATTCTCGCTGCATGTACTACGCCGGCGTTACTGCGTCACTTCGACCCTACTGCTCTGACGCCAGCGACCCTACTGCTTCGCCAACGCGGAGACGAATTATTCCTTAACGGTGAAAGAATGCTTGGCCATAATCTGGACGCTTGGTAGATTTCGAGCTTACCTATTTGACCATCGCTTCGACGTCATTACGCCCCGCCACGGTGGTCTAGTGGCTAAGGTACTCGGCTGCTGATCCGAGGGTCGCGGGATCGAATCCCGGCCGCGGCGGCTGCATTTCGATGGAGGCGAAATGTTGAGGCCCGTGTGCTGTGCGATGTCAGTGCACGTTAAAGAACCCCAGGTGGTCGAAATTTCCGGAGCCCTCCACTACGGCGTCTCTCATAATCAGAACTGGTTTTGGGACGTTAAACCACACAAAACAACAACAACAACATCGACGTCATTACAGCCCATCACGCACTTTGTTCGCTCTCTACACCAAAGGATCCCTCAGGACGTCTAGCTCGCTGGACCTTGCTCCTGCAAGGCTTCGACATGCGTGTTGTCTGCCGATCCGCCCGCCGGCACACCGACGCCGACGCGCTTTCCTGCTCGCCTGTGTCAGCCACAAGTTCTGCTTGCCTAGCTGATGTTGACGACGTCTTTTTATTCCCAGAATGCTGCGACATTGCTACGGAGCAGCGCAAGAATGCCTCAATTACCAGTCTATGGGGATGGTGCGCAAGGTCAGGCGGCTCCACCGTCGCACCCTGCGTTCAGCGCCAATGAGGGCGCTCCCGCGTCGCTGGGGTGATAAGGCTCCCTCCCGCACCGCGTGCGTGCCTGCTTGTGCAGGGGGTGGCGTCGTTTGCGTCTGTTCCGCCGCAGCTTCTTACTGGTTTTAAGACCGTAGTAGGTTTGAAAAATTTCTTTCGTAGGGCTAATATTGCTAACGAAAAACTTTTATACAAGGCAGGCCATGTGCATCAAGTTAAAGAAAGTGTGTTTGCGGACGGAAGCGTGGTGACCGGTCGATGGGTCTCCCAAACACGGGAGACAAAATACTCCAAAAAATACTCCAAAAGTTCTAGGATTGCCAGGCTGGAAAGCAAAAGTGATTGTTATTGTGATCTAATTTGTAATTATTAGTTGTCGGTATGTATACACTATTATCAATATATTAGTCCTATAGAAGGCTCCACAATAAAGCAGCGAAAGTCTGTAACTGTATCCATCACCTGTGAGCATAGTGCTTGCGTGCACGTGTTGGAAAGAGAAGCTGGGAAGCCACGGACTGCAAGAGCTGATCTGTTTATTTCCGTTAATCGTACTTATACTAAGTGAGAAAACGCGGAGCCGGTGCCAGGAAGCACCGACAACGTACGTCCATTTATTTATTTCTAAATAATGAAGCTGAACTAAGCAATACCGTTCTAACTCGTTTTGAAAGATTCTGTTAGAAACCAAAAAGAAAGAAAGAAAGAGAAACACGACTGGAAAGAAAATAGCAGGACGCCTTTCAGTGGCTTTTGTTATCCGGTACCTCAACTCCGTGCGGCATCTAGGACGGGCGCATGCATGAGGCACATCGTCGGTTTTGAACGAGCTTTTCTTCTTTGTTTCCTTGTGTTTTTTTTCTTTTTGCAAGACGCACTCGAGTATATTGACGGCGATCCTTGTTCTGGTCGCAGTACCAACGAAAGGAAAGACCAAACCATTCAAATGCGTGACGGGGCTCTAGGACAAAAATGAAAAAGAGAGAGACAGAGAAAAAAAAGAGGAAAAGGGCAGCAGCGCGGGCCGCGAACGACATGTACAGAGCACATTAGTCCGCACGGCTATGCGTGTCGCAGCCTGGTAACACTACACAAGCGGCTCGTTAAAAACAGTGCGAACCATTGCAGATTGACAACACATGTCGTCTGCTAGTAGAAGAGCGTTGCCGGAACGCGCGCACCAACTCCTTCCCATTGACAACCCACCTTTCACGTACTCCACGCAGAATGCCGGGGGACAGAATGCCCGTTACATTGCAAACTAGCCCCACATGTCGTCTGCTGAGTAGAGAGCGTCGACAGAACGCTCGCGCAAGCGACTGCGCTTCTCCTTCAGCACTGAGCTTTCTGGAAGCTATAAATATTTGTCCCTGGTGATCTAAGCATTGTTACGGCCGAGGACACAACAAATGTTGTTGCTGAACACCGAGCCGTAGTGCGACGACCTTTGGAAGAAAAAATAACCGCAGGAACACGCGAATCACTTGGTTCTAAAGCTACCGCCAGCCCTGCGACCGGAGCTTGTATCACCCCAAGGACGAGCGTGCCGACGCGACCGGCGCTCCCGTCGGCGGAGAGTTACAAGTGCACCATCCTTCCTTTCAAACCCATGGCCTCTTTCTTCCCCTCCTCGACCTTTGCGCCGTCACGCTTGTCACTTCGAATGGCGCAATGTCGTCCTCTATTGGCCTCGAGATCGAACACAGTCGGCGCCTAGCGGCGAGTGGACAAAGCTCCCAAGTGTGAACGTGGCCTCCGCGATCGGCGCCGCAACACCGCGCCGCCGGAGTCGATCGCGGAGGCCACGGTTTTTAAATGCGCGCGTACGCCACACATATTTTCCAATACTTTGTTCTCTGAGCCTGTGCAGTGTTGCATGCTTTCACGTATTCTTATACAAGCATCAAAGTATTATTTAAAGCATCATTTGGCACTGCGCTGCAATCTTTGCTCTTTCCTAAATTCACTGAGCGCCTGCATCGTGAACGTGCTTGTCATCGTCGCACTTTCGGTTGGGCACAGCTATTTCAGTTTGGATGCTGCTGTGCATTTCAAGTACACGGCAAAGTTCACTTAGCGTCCTTCTGAATAAGCGGGAAACATCAACGTGTATATGCAGTACTGCAGCGATATCGTCTCGCGATATGCTATTGTGAGCATGACCGAAAATAGCAGACGATTTGCGTTTGAAGAACGTATCTTTCTTTATTACGTGAATAATGAATTAACCTTTTCTCGTCACGGTCACACAAGTAATCACGCGAAGAAAGGGATGCATTTGATTATTAAAATGTTTGCTTAATACAGGCATGTGTCAAATATCGTGATAATACTCAAGCGGCGTATACAGTCACGTAGCTTGGCTAACTGAGCCAGTTAACTGTCTTGCGTACGTTTCATGAAACATGGCATGCAAGGCACTTAAACGCAGGTACGCGTGTAAGTGATACAGCGGAGTACACAAGCTTCCACTTCAACTCAATGCGCAGTAACAGCCATTTTTTGTTGTTGTCGCCAATAGCAGGGTCAATCAATATTGAGGGACCCTGCCAATAGTGAAAAATGAGCGAGAAAACAGTACTGAACTCTTTCAGTCGAGTAACAGCAATGTCAATATTGAAGACAGAAGAGAACTTAAAGGGCCCCTAAACCACCAAGAGGTCGAAATTTAGTTGTGGCGTTGCTTTTGTGCCGGTGTCCGCAACAAACACGTAGCCGCAAGAATTTTTCGAAACGGTGCCGAAATAGCCGAGTTACACCCGTTTGATTATTAAAACGCGGCGCTTGCTTGTTTCGCTCTCTCCTGCGCCCGCCGGCCGCCTGCCGGTGCCACCTCCTCGCCGAGTGCTCCTCCGAATGTCACGTGACACACTGTAGCGAAACGTCGGGGCCGCATCGGAAGGTCAGGAATACGAAGAGGCGTGGGAGCCACTCCGCGCAGGCAAGCGATGAGGAGTCGACACAGTGAATTGGGAGAGCACTCATTGGGGGGTTTATTTAGCTAAGACATCTTGAAGTTGGAAAACACACAGGGCAAAAATTATACAACATAGAAAATGGTATCATACCCCGTCGGCCTGCCGAACTGGTCCCCGGTGGTTTGGAGCGTCATGGTCCCCTAGTCCGCTCCCAAAAAAGGCCAGTGTCGCCGCTTAAATAGCACTTTTCAGCATCCACGGCAACACGAACCTCTCGGAGCACCACTGCCTCCCACCAATAGGAAAACGGCTTACACAGACCAGTCAGGCAGGTCGAAGGTAACGATGCTCTACGAGCTTTTATGATCGCGCGCATCCGGCCTCGCCACAAAACTAATACAAACAACGCTTTCCGGAAACTGGCCGCGACGCACACACGTGGTCTTCGTTCTCTGTACTACGTCGTCAAGAAGACTCCCTGCGGTGCGCCGGCTCGTTTGCTCGAGCACCCTTCTACAAAAGCAGTCGAAAAAGAAAAAAGAACAAGAAAACATTCTACGCGACGCGGTCTTCGCGACACCTCCCCCCTACGAAAAAGAGTGACCCACTCGTTTTACTTGCAAGACAGGAAAAGAAGTACAAAAAGCAATTATACATACAACAATTATGTGAGGTGCTCGTTTCAGAAAAGTTATACATCTATCTAAAAGGTGAAAAACTTAAAACACCAAATGGAAAATCGCGAGACTGAAAAATCACTAGGGCTATACATCTGTCTAAAAGGTGGAAAGCTTAAAACAACAAATGGAAATCCGCGAGACACAAAAATCACCAAAGTTCACTCGCTGGCACTGTAATACAAGTCAGTATCAGTATCGTAAGCGGCGACATTTCGTTGTCCGTTGTTGCCGTTTGACAATGTCTTCCAATTGCTGTAAAGTTCAGTTTCAGAGTCAGAGCTCTCGCGCTGCCGCACTGCATCACTGGTCCCTGGCTCGCGCACACCATGACGCAAAAGAAGTTCTTGGTCCACTCGCGAACCGCACTCGCGCACATCACCATTGACGTCGCATTCGTGCACAACACTGGGATGTAATTCGTGGTCATCACTCCCCGCACTGCGCTCGCGCACTTCACTTTGATCGAATTCGCGGTCATCACTGCACTCGCGCACATCACCACTTGGATCTCGCACCTCGTGATCGGCACCGGACTCATCGTCTGCGTCGTCGGCATCGTAGCTGCGCTTGTTCTTTTCTTGCTGGCGCCTTTCCCGTTCATTCACTAATTTTCGAGCCTGCCGCAGCCGGCGAGCCACTTTCATCGCATCCAGGGTGTAGTCGAATCCACGTTGTGCGCCCGACCCGACATCTACCGGTAGCGTCTGCTGAAACGGTCGACCTAAAGGCGGGATTGGTTGGAGGAAACCGGCCGGTTTCCCCGGCGGTTGCTTTCTCGTCTGGCAGTCAGGGCAGGAGAGAACGTACTTGCTGACGTATGAGAACATCTTCGGCCAGAAATATCGGTAACGTAACTTCTCCCATGTACGCTTGACACCCAAGTGGCCTGCCGTACAGTCGTCATGGCAGTGCCTTAATATCTCAGACCTCAAGCACTTGGGGACAACGAGAGCCGCGCGATCTTTCTCAAAGCCTTTCGCCCTCCGATACAGTACACCGTCGATTAACCAAAACTCCGTGCCGTTCTTTTGGTATTCCTGACAACGGGCGCACTCGGGTCTTCGAGGTGCTGTGCAATGGCTCTAATCCATGGGTCTGCCCTGTGCTTTTTTCCAACATCCGCCTGATCCAAAACCAGCAACGGTAAAAGGTTTTCTTCGCTTACTGGTGCAGGGTCGTGAGGAAGGCGGGAAAGCGTGTCGGCATTTCCATTCTTGAGATCAGGGCGGTGTCGCAACGTTATTGTACCATTGGCTCGTGTGGGGACTGCGTGAAGCTGACTTTCCGACAATGTGCCGATGGGACGGCTGGGCTGGCCCCTTAAACCCGGCCGTTCTCGTTTCCCGAAGGGTTATACTGCCCATCCTGATTGCCAAGGGGCTCCGCATGATCATTTCTGTCGTCCCGGAACCGCTGCCAGCACTGTTGTGCTACGTGGCCGATACGGCGGCAAATCTGGCATCGGGGACGCCCGTCGTTTGCACGGGATGTTCTCGGTGGCCAAGGCACTGGGGGGCGACGCATCTCGTCTTCGATGTTTTTTAGCCGGTCCGACAGTAAGGCGACGGAGTCTGCAATCGCCCTCAAGTCCCTCTCGCGGCTGGCAGCCTCCCGCGGGCAACGCAATTCTGCTGCGGCGCAGGTGGCGACACATGTAGGAGGAGCCTGTACTGTCGCGGCGGCGGATGCCATCCCTACCGGAGGCGCGATGTTTTGCATCCCCGACTGTAATCCATTAGGATAGTGGGTGTCGATCGGCCGTGACCCCGATGCACGGCTCATCAAGGCTGCGTGATTTATGCGCTGTAAAATTTGGAGGAATGCGGCGCAGGTTTCCGGGTTCGCGATGATCATTTTTTCCTGCACATCCGGACGCAGACCGCGCATAAGGTGCCGCAACCGGTCATCTTCTGACATAGACGGGTTGACCCTTGCACAAAGCTGCACGACGTCATAGTAGTACTGCTCTGGAGTTTCGGACGGCAGCTGTGTCCGGTTTTGTAGCCGCAAATGGGCGATCTCGACTGAGTGACGGCTTGTAAAAGATGTCTTCAATAGCGTCGCCCATTGTTCCCATGAATTAGGGGCACCCGTGAGAATTTGAGTGGTGTGCCATTTTTTTGCATCACCGTCTAGATCCAGATATAAAAATTTAACTTTCGTGGCTTGGTCCCAGTTGTTCAGTGACGCGACATGTTCGTAGCAAAGTAGCCACTCGGAAACGGATTCCTCTGGCGCGCCCCTGAAGACTGGCGGTCCGATGAAAGGTTTTGCTTGGGGGGTAGCCATAGCAGAGAGAAAGGAAGGGGGTTCCGTCATAGTGCGGCAGCCCGAATAGCTTCCTGATGCTTGTTGACTCGGGGCATAGTTTTAGAGCGGGAATATCGCTTCCGAGCAACCTCCACCACTTTGTAGCGAAACGTCGGGGCCGTTAATGTTAGACGCATCGGAAGGTCAGGAATACGAAGAGGCGTGGGAGCCACTCCGCGCAGGCAAGCGATGAGGAGTCGACACAGTGAATTGGGAGAGCACTCATTGGGGGGTTTATTTAGCTAAGACATCTTGAAGTTGGAAAACACACAGGGCAAAAATTATACAACATAGAAAATGGTATCATACCCCGTCGGCCTGCCGAACTGGTCCCCGGTGGTTTGGAGCGTCATGGTCCCCTAGTCCGCTCCCAAAAAAGGCCAGTGTCGCCGCTTAAATAGCACTTTTCAGCATCCACGGCAACACGAACCTCTCGGAGCACCACTGCCTCCCACCAATAGGAAAACGGCTTACACAGACCAGTCAGGCAGGTCGAAGGTAACGATGCTCTACGAGCTTTTATGATCGCGCGCATCCGGCCTCGCCACAAAACTAATACAAACAACGCTTTCCGGAAACTGGCCGCGACGCACACACGTGGTCTTCGTTCTCTGTACTACGTCGTCAAGAAGACTCCCTGCGGTGCGCCGGCTCGTTTGCTCGAGCACCCTTCTACAAAAGCAGTCGAAAAAGAAAAAAGAACAAGAAGACATTCTACGCGACGCGGTCTTCGCGACAATACATCGCCGATGACGCGGATCCGGTTGACGTGCCTCCGCCGGGCTCCCGCGTTCGCGCAAATGTTTCGTTGGTGCTGTGCCAACGCTCTCTATTAGCGCTATCCGTCGTGTTCTGACAGTTGCTGCAGTTTCTAGTCGGCTGTACCTCACTTGCACTAGCGTAGCGTAGCGCATTTGCGAATTCATACGCGAACACCACACGAACGACACACGACGAGGAAAAGAAACAGGCAGGGAGCGTGTGCATTTGCTAGCAGACTAACCAGAAGTAGACGTTCTCCTTCGACCAATAAGCGGAGCTCGGACTCTTCTGACGTCACCAAAAACCACAATGTCGTCACGGCTAACTTTCGCATGCCGGAACTGGCCGGAAAGGCGCACAGGATTGTTTTTCGAGTTTGTGGCGCGGCCGCGGCGCGTAGCGCTGCCGCATTTGACATCGTTCATCGTGACGGCATTTTCAACTTGATGCGCGTGCTAACTTGAAATGTTCAAAAAGATGTCGGGGGTGGTTTAGGGGCCCTTTAAGTATGGTGAAAGGAAAATAAACGGAGAGAACCACTAAGGAAGTAAAACTGTAGATCCGTTCGAATTACCTGCACTGCCGGAACTAGTTCATGTGGTGCCACCGTGCCGCACTCGACCATTCGTTTTGGCAGTGCAGGATGGCGCCCGCTGACCTTAGCCGTTCGTTTTAAACGAGTGTAGGTATCGTACAGGGTTAGTTCAGACAGATCCCTGCACTACCTTACTGACGTGAGAGCTAGTGCCACTCGTGCAGAAGCATTTTCAGCCATGGCAGCAGACGGCATACGCGTGTCAGTCAGTAGCGTCCTGACGATAATAGGGACATTTAGCGTATCCGGTAAACCGGTATACGCAAAGGTGTAGCGGATACCGGATAGCGTGTAGCGCTGTTTTTTTGCAGTGAAGTGGCGCCAGCTATGGGGGATAAACAGAACAAGCAAACTCGCGTTATATGTCCTCCGAGATTCTGGAAGCCACTCACTAAGCCTATAGCTTCGATAATTTCAGTCGGGCTCTCAGAAACGGCGTTGAATCATCACGGATACTTTACTGTCGAAGCTGCATGATACAAAGCTAAGGCAAATACAACCGTCAGTTAGTTACTTAAGGGCTACAGAGCGCGCGACGACCACTTGAAAGATTCGAAGCGGAGGGCGGTCAGTCGGCCATGTTTGCCAATGCGCTGTTTACGCCCGGTATTGGCAATGCCCGTAGACTGTCACGCCATCAAACGGATTGGAGGAGAACCCTCCGGAGGAGGGTTAGCAGACGACAAAATGGCTGCCCTGGCCGTCGCTGCCCTGTTCGTGTGTGCTAGCCCGATTGTTAGCGCGTTGACAAGGAAAAAGAACACGACAACCTCGAATGTTTCGTGCAGCAGTGAATAAATCTGAGCCCCGTGACGGGATAAACCTTATTCTTTCTTGCGAGACGCGAAGCTTTCGTGAAAATGCATGGTGAAGCTCCTCGGGCAAGCCACGCTGCAAACGAAAGCCCACACCGTACATGTTCTCCGCTAGTTTTTTTCAAGCTACGTAGTAAGTGAAGTGCTGTTGTCTCAACTTTTCTGTGAAATTCACGCTGTTTCGCTTCTACGTATTATCCGTTGGTGTTCCTTTATTGCACGATCGAAGCCCATAACACTGCATGCGGGGGAGTCGCGTGAGCTCGCGATCTCCTGTTTGGTAACTAAGGAGTATGAGGGCCTTCGTAATCGAAATGTCTCGCATTAAAATAGGGCGCTTTATCATTCGTCAGGAAAGTGCTGTTATGAATCTTTATGGTGAGTGTTCAGTCATCCGTGGAGCCGCGTCCGTCCCATATGCACTGGGAACAAGATCGACCGTGTCGCGTGGTGTCCAGCAGTCGCATTCCGTTGGAAATTAAGCGTGACTGACCGATGGCATTCGTTTATATCCATGTTAATAAGACCCAGCTGGTCGAACTTGATTTATAGTCCTGCTCAGTACATCGTCTTTTATTACCTGTGCGTCGCTTTAAAGTAGCGAAACGTGCAGTCGCGGCAAGCGGGGCCGCTGTGTTTCTAAACTTAATTCACTGCTGTGAGAAGTATGCATATGCGTTCTTAAATTTCGAGATTCATTTTTCTCTGTGCTGAACGTGGAACACCCAAGAGACAACTGTGATGGCTATGTCTGAGCATGACTGTTCGACTGGCATATAGCGGCGCAGTTTTTCCCAAATGCGGACATTCGCGATAAGAAGGCTGCTGGCACCTGCTAATATCTGTGGCAGCTGCATCCGCGGCTAAATGTCACAGATTAGTTGTGCAAAGGCGGTTCAAATAGTTGCAACAGTGCACTAACATCTGGAAGGAAATCTCAAGGTAAATCTCAGGTATAACTCTGTGGATGTGTTCATGACTAGAATGTGTATCATGTATGTAAACTACATAAAATATGTAAACTACATAAAATGTAAACTACATAATATGTAAACTACATATATGTAAATACAAACATGTAAACTACAAATATGTAAACTACATAAAATGTATACATGCTTTCATTTAATAAAGCCTTTACAAGAGAGCTTACTGGAAGACTGTTCTGATTACCTAGCATGAGTGCACACACGCTTGCCTACAGCCCTTATTCAGGCACATCTATTCAAAGCTTGGTCAATAAAGTCATTGGCTTCTCTAAACTCTTTACTTGGCTTTTGTTTTTCTTAATTTCGCACAGTCTATCAGAACAGCAGGCTTTGAAAACTGCAGCTGCACTATCTCCTGGCTTTTTGTAATTACTTGTATAATGTTCAAATCATTGAGTGACCAAGGAGTACAACAGTCCTGGCTAACGATTGTAGAAAGAACACATGTGTAGTTTGGGATCCCCACAAAACTAACCATATTAACATGTTATAAGGAATTTAAAATTGATTGCACAGCATGGTTTATTTCCTTGATCGTTCATACACTCCTGTACCAGCAAACGTTGCAAGCTAACCTACCTAACCTTGTACTCCACTGAAAAGTGTCCCGTCTTGTAGAATTCCACAAGTTCTCCCATGTACGTCCCCGGAATCCCAACGTTTTTCCAGTCCTTCGCCATTCAAACTGCACCAACCCCGACAACACCACATCTCCTCCTGCAGGACAAACCATGACTCATCTTCATTCTTTGCGCAAACCTCCAGATACTGGAACGACCATCCCAATTCAACTATGCTTCATGAGAACCCTCTTGAGATGACATCAGACTTGGTCGGTGACCGTATATCCTCACCTAAAGAAATGCCTGACCAGACGAACCTTCGTTGAACTCTTGACTACACGAAACCTCTTCATTTTAAACACATTGTCAAAGAACTAACCTATGTTAAATGAAATGCACATACTCACCCTTTATGTAAAGACCCCTCAGGGGCCTTTGAGCTATCAAAAATAAACAATTCACTACAGTAAAGAAAAAAATGAAATGACCTACTAAACAATTAGCATGAGTTTCTGACACTTCAGGAGATGTTGTTATAGAAACCTTATTTACTGTGAGGATGACGTGTGCAGTTGACACCGGAGTTGACCGAAGCACTGGAGCAGCCGCAATGATGGGGACCAAATGGGAAATAAACAGGGACGACTGACATGGCAGCTTACTGTCACATTTACTTATTACATTGGCACAGCTTATGAAGATCCTGTTCCTATGGCAGCCACAGTACAACACCATGCCATGACGGTAGGGTTCACTGGATTTCTATCTCCATGTGCACCATGGCTTCTGCACGAGCAAGAGCCACCGCTTATGGCGCCCCGGTTGTCCGTGCCACTATCGATAGGACAATTACCAGGATTCCATTCAGGCTTTCTCGTCAATGGATTATGTGCTAGAGCCATGCTAACCTAGCTATGTGCCATCTGGGGACACCATCCATGGCGTTTTGGTCACTGAATTGCAGCCTAAAGACACCATCCGGGCTCGTAGCTCTAACAAAGCATGGCTAAATAGGCAGCACGAACTCTAGGACTCAAAAAGGCACAAGAGAAACGTAGCACTGAACGTAAAATGGAATGTTTATTTGAAACGTCAGTAGTTTTAGAAACACATAGCGTCATAAGTCATCAATGAGTACAGGCCGCTGCGACGTCACAACATATAAACACTTGTCTTTTCAGATAAACACACATTATTTATAAACAAAATAGAAATTATTACATTTAGATAGAGGGAATGTCAACATAGTCTTGTAGATTTCATAAATGTGGTGTGCATAACAAAAATAAATGCACTACATAAACATGGCTACGATGCACGATATGACAACATGCTGTGTAATCAAACCCCGAGTACAAAATAGATATCATAGCAAATAATTTGAGATGCGGGATAACGTTTTCATTTGTGTAATGTGTGTATGATAACATGCTATGTAATGAAAACCTGAGTGCAAAATAGATATCACAATAAATAATGTGATATGTAGGATAACATTTTTATTTGTGTAATGCGTGTTGATTCAGACTTGCAAAAATACCCTCTAAATGCTCGCACTATCTGGGTCATGGAAAAATCTGGGTCCACTACAAATGCCATATTAGTCAATGCATCACCAGTCATTCTAGTTTATCGTGTGGCAAAGTTGCCACAAAACTTCTCAAAAAGCATTTCAGACACTGTCTTTTCATTTTGAGTAGTGTGTCAGTCCATTTATTTGTGCACATATCTTGTACATAATGTATCTGCGCAGAGCTTTTTAAGCAGAACTTTCAGATCATTCGAAAAGCAAGCATTCGGTTTCACTTGAGCCACACTCCCTAATGATCGTGACACTAAAAGTTTTGCACGTCCATTATTATTTGCAATTATGGCGCCGTGTTACTAAGCAACTGTGGGAAGCAAAATGGAACGTTCACTTTCTGGCTGCCCAAAAGATCATTCTCCTGCTGCCATATGTTGCACAAGGAGTCAAAAGCTCCAACAGCTGTCTTCCTGTGGCAGTTTTCTTTTGCTATGCCATTTACAGTGTAATCAATAGAACCAAACCAAACGGAAAAAAAGAAGAAAACTTATGTCGACGAAAATTACACGAGTGCTGATCGATTGAGAAACTATTTTTATTAGCAAGTACTCGGAACAACCAGAGGCAATGAGCAAGTTGACAAAAATGTACAATCGCACTTTAAATTGAGGACAAATTTCCATCATAAATGGAACACCAGAGTAATTGCTACTGAAATTAAATTTCAGAGGCATGGTATTACTGCAAAAATATTACATGTTCATAATCATAGACAAACAACTATAGACACCGTAGCTTCACCAAAGGAATTTAGTGATAAGTATTCTTTGGCAAGGCACAAGTAAGTGGTGTTTTTGAGACGTCACCAAGCAAAGGTGGTACTATAAAGGCTGGTGGATGTAGTAGCTTTGGCCAAAGAAAATGGCTGATTTAGCATAAGGAAGTAATGCTAGGTAAGTCTGGATGGCCGTCAGACATATGCGCTGTCTCCAGAAATTCAACACAACTCTGTGCCTACTTTTGATGAGCAGAATCAGTGATACATTGGGAAGCAGGTATCACACCTCCTTGCATCTTTCATTTGCTGGCCTCAGTGCCTTGTCCCGCAAGTTTTAATGCTGCCAAGCAGCATTGCTTTTGGCCTTTTAACGTAGTTGATAAGCTCAGCTCGTCAAGTATTTACTTGCAATTAAGGCAAATGGTGAGGCCAGCTTGTACAGCTCTTTTTGGTTATTAGCACTGGCCTGGAAACAAGTTCGAGTGTCTGCAGCTCTTTCAGGTGGTATGTTTTTATACTATGCCTGTTGTACATAATATCTGATGCAGCAAAGAGACACTTGAATAAAGTAGTTAAGAGCACATCCTTTGTTATGTTGTCAGCCGACAGTTTTAAATTGTTATGTGCCACAGGATGACTGTGCACTTCTGTGACATCTGTGGTAATTTGCAAAGTATGCCTTGTATGTAATGTTTGTTAATTTCATTTATGTGATGTTTGTGATGTTGTAGCCTGTACATTAGAAGAGCTCAATCATGAAGCCATCCATCTGAAGTTAATAAAAGGCAGAAACACTAAGCTGTGCATACCCAATGGACTTAAAATCATGCAAGCACTCTATGAGTATAGTTATCAGGCACACGGTGATCATCTATAGTGGCAAAGCATACACAAACGAGACACAAGAAGAAGAGAGGAGACAAGACACAAGAAGAGGAGGTTCGTATCCTCTCCCCTTCTTGTGTCTCGTTTATTTACACTGTACCACTATAAATGCACACCAAATGGCCGCGCGGGTGATTGCACTGATAGGAGCTGATTGTCCTTATCACATGCTGGCTTCAGTTGCACAGAGCATAGTGGAAGAAATAAACTAGTGTAAATGTAATGAACGATTGAGTAACGATAACAATATGCAAAAGCAAGCTTTACAGATGCACTGTAATATCCGGCCTATATAAACTGTCTCACAAACTGTCGCGGATAGACCATTGTGTTAAATATTTACGTGGTGTTAACGTGGCCAGACTGGTGGATGTTTAATTGACAGGCTTCATGAGTATGACAACGATGTAACTAGTGCCGTCAGTGGTCATCTTGGTGTTCACGGCAAGATTGTGGTTGTTGGCCCCATTTTTAAAAATGTGACACGCTAGCAAGAAGCAATTTTGAGGCCCATAACACTGCATTGTTAAAAGATAAGTGGGTTTGGTCTCTTGTACTCTCAGACAATGACATTGTGTGTTTCTGTTAACATGCAATGAATTACCACTTTTGTCATGAGCACAGAGTATCATGTCATGATGACCTTTCCATTTATTCTTTTATGTTGTATATGGTTATTTCAGTATTTTTTATTTTGGTTTGTGTTTTGCTTATGAAGTGGCAATGTTCCGCATGTATTTATGTATGTCTTTTGCCACAATTAAGTCATTTGCTAGTCAGCGCTGCATGGCGTGGTTCATGTTTTTCAACCGTCCTTGTTTCACATTGTCTTGCTTAGTACACAAGGGGGTCTTTCACGAAAGGGAACATGCGTGTGAGTAGTCAAAGCAGTGCGCCGGCTCCTCATGGTGCCAACAAGTGGAGCAGTTCAATTGATTATCGTATCAAATATGTGTGGTTAGAAGCAGTAGACTGACCGAAAAGAGAAGCCATTTTGCCATGTAGGGGTGCAGATCCAGCATGTAGTGGCCTACTTGGTTGAGCATAGTTGGCTATTTCAGCCCGCTGCTCAAACACCGAAATGACAAACCAAAAAACAAGCCTGAACAGACAAGCACGCTCATCCTGTCCACCTTTGTTTTCTCGTATGTAATTTTTGTGTCTGAGTAAGCTATGCCTGGCTATTTCAACCACCAAGAGGTGATGCCACAGGCAGACATTTTTCATCCTGCATCCAACTGTTGGCACTTCAGGTAGCTGCAGCAGATCACAAGCCACACACACTGTTCCCCTCAACGAAGGACCCTTCCTTATCGCAACAAAATCATTGACATGGAAAAATAAATACTGCTTTTCCTTGCCAGTTTCTCAAGTTTTTTTATGCAGCTGCAGAGTACAATTACGTGTCAGTGCTGAAGTGGTGGATTCTTAGACATGTTCATAATTGCAGGGGTTTCACATGCCAACCAACAATATAATTGAGGCACACTGTAGTGGAGGGCTCTGAAAATTTTGACCACCTGGAGTTCTTTAACGTGCACCGATAGCACACAGCATATGGGCCTCGAGAATATTCACTTCTACTGAAAAGGCGACCACCATGGCTAGGATCGAGCGCACATTCTTATTAAAATTAAGCCGAGCATCACAACCACCCTACCACTGCCACAGCCATTCGTAAGCATTTCTACTTTATTGCTGTCATGAGACAGTTTACAATTACGGTAATGAATGTGCCAGGCTGGCTGACAAAGACGGGACATCCCATGCACTAAGTTTTTATCACTAGCAGCACTTCTGTGCAAATATGTCGTTTTATCACTTTGCACTAGTAGTATGTTTTACATTTGTACTTCATTATTGTGTATGCGTTGCTGTACATTACCTGTGAAGTTTAAAATTATTATTTTTACTTATCGGTGTGCTGTTACTGCTGTGACTATTTCCTTTTTGTACGGTGCTGCAAGCTGGTCAAGTGTTTCAATGAAAGCTTTTTGCCACAGTCCCTTTGTGTATGACAGAATGAAAATAAACTTGATTTGATTATCGTCGTCTGCCAACTAGGTAACTCTGTTAAGGTAAATCTGCAGAAAACTGCACTGTGGCCATAAAAATGAGCTTGCAGGCTAGTTTAAATGTGCACATTTTAACACAACCCAATAAAATTTTGAACATTAGAAATGAAGAAAAAAAATTGTTTTTGCACATCTGGCATAAACAATGATCTTGATGTCGCAGAGCAGGACTCCAAGCAACCATTCAGAGTGGAATTTGACCAAATCAGTTTTAATGAGTTGAATGAGAAAGTATCACTGTACATTGCTGCTCATAAAGGGCAAGTGTTGTCAGTATACAGATGGCGCAGTACGTAATAGAGCATGCCGCGGGACAACAGGGACACATTCTTAACAAAAACATGTTGTGAAGTGCAAATCACATGAAGTGCCTTAAGGAGATGTGAAATGCTATGATTGGGGCGTCCATTTATATGTAGCCCCAACATCACTTAAGTAAATGGCAAGGGACCTGTTTATTTTTTTTTTCCACGCACACAGTAGCAGATTTCGTCATCTTACTACCGCAACCGACACCTTAAATGTGAATTTAAATCTCATGGCTCGCCGTAACAGTTAGATACTTCGTCAAATTAACATAATGCAAACATTGATACGGTTCGCCGGGGGAATTTACAAAGAAATAGCCCGCGATGCATAGGAACAGCTGCCGTAACGGATACGAATCGACTGCCTACACGGGCCTTTTTCACCGTAATCGAGCCTTATGATAACGGTCGAGAGCGACGTCGCTGGCATGCGATCCAACAATTGAATCAATTTGGTTGACTTCATTCAGCTATCGAGTGGAACGACAGCACTCAGGTGGGACCTAGAAGTTCGATTCTGATGCGTGGATTTCGATTTCGGATAGCACAAAGCTGCAATCGGATCGATGGGCCGCGGTAGCGAAAACAGAACTAGCTCCAGGAGCGTCCGACTGGTAAATGTCGACCTGAGGCTTGGTTTCTGCCCAAGTGCGACTGATTGAGGAGCTCAACGCCACAAAGACGCGATTGCTTTCTGCTAAGTCCGCGTTCCTGACCGCGAAAGTAATGGTGACGGCGCTACATGTTTTAAAACCATCGTCACAGTTCAACGCGCGGTGCCCAGCAGCAAATCCGTACCGTTAGCCGCTAGATGCGTATTACAGCACGAAATACGCCAGGCAGGCTCGGTACGTACCTCGGAGCGTCTAGTTCACACGTCAGTTCCGTTACACGCACACACTGGTTTTCCTTAGAACGCACAGGATCTCGCAACACATCGTTGGTGCACGCACACGGGCTGAAACAGCCTTTCGCGTCGCAGAAAATATTAGGTTGCGGGCATTTGGTGGTGTCTGCGATTTAAGCGAGTATTTTGGTCTGATATACACTTCAGTGCAGCTCGTGACTTCATCCGGGGAAAGCGGCACGGGGCTTATGTCCGCACGTCCTATCTTTTGCACATGCTAGCAGACGCTCTTCAGCCGGGTCGACCCTCCTCCGGACAGCCATCTTGGATCGCCCAGTGCGCCCCCTATAGTCCGTGGGCATTGCGAATTCCGCCCTACGCAAAGCGCTTGCGTATAGCGGTTTACCGGACACGCTAAATGTCCCTATTGACGCCGATCACGAATGAAGACGGGAGCCGCGAGTCCGCCAAAACTTCCGCAAAGTACCTCGGAATTTTGTTGCGTTGTATCCTAGTTAGATTGAGAGCCAGAACTGTGACGACATCGTCGAACTTTTCGTCTTCGCTGTCGGAGCCTGTATTTGTCTAGTGGCTGATGATCCGAGGGTCGCAGGATCGAATCCCGTCCATGGCGGCTGTATTTCGATGGAGGCGAAATGTTGAGGCCCGTGTACTGTGCGATGTCAGTGCACGTTTTAAGTGCACTGACATCGGACAGTCCAACCGCAGGTGGTGAAAATTGCCGGAGCACCTCCACTACGGCGTCTCTCATAATCAGAGCTGGTTTAATTTTGTGACGTAAAACCCCAGAAATCAAGCTGTCGGAGTCCACCGGTTAGACAGTTGCTCGAACGATGCATGGCTACAGATGGTGCAACGCAGTCCATAGCTCCAACGCAATTAGCCAGTTTGTGCACCCAACACCTCTCAAAAGCGTGCAGGCAAGGAACAACAGCTGGATCAAAGCGAACAAACAGGTGCGAAGTGCGAAGCAGTAGCAAAAGGCTTGCACTACCTGCACTACGGATTCGTTTCAGTTAGGCGCTAGTGTGAGCTGAGCGCCCGCATGCACGGTGGCGTAGCGGCCTAGCTGATCACTAGCGCCACCTGCAGCGCCATTGTGGCAGTGCAACTGCAGGCCCAAGCGAGGGCCGGGACGAGAATCTCGCTCCCGCCGCCTGCGCGGACGGCACGTTTTCAGTATGTGCGAATAAAGCGCATTTCTTCTCGTTTTACAACGCCTCAGCCTTCATGCCTAGCTCTCCCATCCCTCACAACTGGCGCAGTCGACCCCGAACCACGCCTGGAACGTCGCCTTTTGCCCGCTTCGTGAAGTGAACCGCCGGACCGGCCGCACAGCGCTTCGTCCTTTGTGTAACGCCCGCCGCCCGATACGCCTCGCGCCCGCTTCGTCTGATTCATTTCGCGCCTTGCCATTTGTTTTCGCCAACCGTCGTGCTGACGCCCACACCCGCCCGCCCGATGAAGTAGCTCGCCTGCAGAGCCCAAAAGGTTTGACCTGCCCGCTTTTTCGTCTCTCGTGACTCTTGTGCTACTTCGTTGTGAACGCCATGCCGCTCGTGAATTGGAGCGAGGCTACGCCTGAGGACCTCGCCGGCTTTACAGCGGATTTCCTCCGTGTAGAGTTGGTTCGCCGAGACCTGGACTCCGCCGGGTCGAAGGAAGAAGTAATCAACCGTCTCATCGCCGATATCGCCCAAAACCGCCTACCCACATCACAGTTGCCTCCCCCAGACTCCGCAGCGCCCAGCCAGCGCCCGAACACGACGTTGCCACCGACCTTCGATGCAGCCCAAAGTACCGAGTTGCTGACTGGTTTACTTCAACAGCTCCTTCACGTGACCCAACGCGCTGCAGCCCCAGTCCAAGTCACTACCCTTCCAGACCTGTCCGCATCGCTTCCTACTTACAGTGGAGACGGCAGCATTTCAGCGTCCCACTGGATTGAAGAGTTGGAACGAACTCGAAACCTAGCTTCGTGGGAGCCTTCAACCCTCCTCGCCGTCGCTTTGGGAAAGCTTCGGGGAGCAGCCGCGGATTGGAAAGCAGTCATTGGCCGTCAGTGCCCCACCTGGGAAGCCTTCAGGCAAGCTTTCTTAGATCAATTCAGCGCCAAGCAAACCTTGCTACAGTGGCAACAAGCTGTTACTTGTCGCGTACAAGCGCACGGGGAGAACCTTGTGAACTACTCTCTGGCGAAGTTGAAGCTCATTTCGGGATGCCCAGTCACGCTCACCGACACTCAGAGCATAGAGTACGCCCTTCAGGGCATCGCCGACGTGAACCTGGCCACTACTATTGCAGCCCAACGACCAGAAACCATCGCCGCGTATATGGACATCATAACGCATCTTGACCAAACATTGAGCCACTCGTCTCGCCTACTCCCGCGCCCAGTGTATTCGAGCGCCAAGTTATCAACGCCAAGCCCACAGGCGCCCCACCACATTGAAGAGCGCATGAATTTTCAGGCGGTATCAGACAAAACAAGAGCGCCACAGCGAATTTCAGCTCTACCAGTAGACCAACAAGAGGCTCGATACCTCACCATCTCCGCAAGGCATGGTGCTCCTGCCTACCGTCCTGGCCAGAACTTGGCCGAAGCCGTCTGCTTCCAGTGCCGCCAAAACGGACATCTCGCATCCAAGTGCCCATCTAGAGCTACTGCCTCACCGTCTACAGCGCATCCTTCGCCAGCTCTACACAGCACCCTTTCCGAGACCCTTGATGGATCGTTGGTCCAGTGCGCCCTTGTCAACGCCACAATTGCTGGGATAGGCCAGGTGGACGCATTTCCAGACAGTGGCTCTAAAGTGACACTTGTTTCTCGTCACCTGGTCAGCTCTTTACCCCTCCTGCCCTGGACCAGACCCCCTCTTGTTGTCGTTGGAGGAACGACAGTGGCTCCTGCTGGTGCCATCTGCTTGAAGATCTCGGTGGGACCCATCACTGGTTTAGTTGAAGCCGCTGCCCTCGACAACAATGCCGTGCCACTTATACTTGGCGAAGACTGGTTTTCCGCAAGTCACGCACAGTTGGTGTTCCAGCCACCCATGCCAACTGAAATTCGTCATTCCACCACAGGAACAAGTGTGCGGTGCCATGAACGACTGTTGCCCAGGGTGTCGAATGCTGTTATGATCAAGGGGTCCTCCTTCAACTGCCATGTATCTGGACACCACAGCTCAGGAGGCCTCCAGCAAATGCCGCTCCCAGGCCCAGATGAACCCCCATGGTTAGCACTATCTTGCCAAGATGACGTTTCAAACACCAACCACCCGTCTTTTGAATGCAAGCAAGGCGCTTCTCCAACAACTGAGGTTTGCATTGACCCATCCTTGCCCGCCGCTCAGATCGGTAGCCACATGCCAGCACATCAACAACGGGAAATTAGGAGCATTCTGTCGAAGCACGCTGAAGTGTTCGCTCGTGAAGAGGGTGACCTAGGTCTGTACGAAGGTGTTGAACACTCAATTCACCTGCTTCCCGACGCTGTGCCATACAGTCGATCCCCTTACCGTTACTCTGCTGCAGACCATCGTTTTCCTGAGGCCCAAACAAGCACACTCCTTCGGCAAGGCATCATTCTTCCGGCCTTAGGGCCTTTCCCCGCAGTGGTTGTCAGCCGAGGTAGCAAGAAGCGCCTTTGCGTTAACTATGTGCCCCTAAACAAGATGACTGTGAGTGTCGTGCAGCCACTTCCACGTGCGGATGACATCATGGATGACATTGCTGGTTCAGAGTACTTCGCCTGCCTTGACCTAAAGTTTGCTTACTGGCAAGTTCGCGTTCGTGAAGAAGACCAAGCAAAAACTGCTTTTGTTACCCACCATGGCACGCGCCCGCCCGAGCACTTGAAGGACTATTCCCTCTTGCAGTGAAGCCACCCAGCAGTGCCCCTTTCCCGGACCAAAGGGACTTGGTCCAACAAGGAGGGGCCGGATGTGAGCTGAGCGCCCGCATGCACGGTGGCGTAGCGGCCTAGCTGATCACTAGCGCCACCTGCAGCGCCATTGTGGCAGTGCAACTGCAGGCCCAAGCGAGGGCCGGGACGAGAATCTCGCTCCCGCCGCCTGCGCGGACGGCACGTTTTCAGTATGTGCGAATAAAGCGCATTTCTTCTCGTTTTACAACGCCTCAGCCTTCATGCCTAGCTCTCCCATCCCTCACACTAGTGTCGTGCTAGGCCTGCACTTGCTGAACTGGCACTGCACGAGTGGAGCACCGACAGCCCTTTCGTTTGAATTCCCTAGATGTAGTTCACGCCGTGCATAGTAAATTGAACATACCTTGTGTGCGTGGGTGATGTCAGTGCCCCGTGGAATAGCATCACGCTTCCTTCACGTGCAATATAAGACGTCTCGCGTGCATTGACGTCAGATTGAAGGACGCATGTATTACCGTTTGACTGCAATTAATGCTTTTATTTATCTAACAACTGCCTCAAACCGCTCACAACAGAGCGCCGCTGTGTACATTTCAATGCGCGCCGGCGAATGCCTATCCACACTCACGCGCTGATAGTGCTGCCATCTGCAGTAGCATTCTTTGTGACTGCTCTCTTCTTTCCTTGAAAGATAAATAAAAATTGAATTGAAATTGCATGGAATGTACATGTCGATCTGGAGGCCAATAGCCGGAGCTACTTCACTGAAGGCCGCAAGTTGTTGCTCGTCATACCTCGGTATTTTCGCGATGCAATTTCTGTCCCGCCTTCACGCTGATGCACAGTTCGCGCGTGCGGGTATCTTCAGGACATTTACACGACTTCGCTCAAGGTTTTACTGGCGTGGCATGTACACCTTCATGCGAAAATACACTTGATATCGTACCTCCAGTGCCAACGCCGTAAACTTCCTGCTCTGCGTGTCTCTGGCCCACTCCAGCCAATTCCATGCCCCGCCGGGCGCTTCGACTGCATTGGCATTGAACTATATGGGCCCATTCCAAGCACGGATCCGGACACCGCTAGATTGTCATCGCCATCGACCCCTTCACGCGATGTGTCGAAACAGTCGCTCTGCCTTCTGTCACAGACGGCTACCTAGCGAACTTCTGAGCGATGGAGGGGGTGTGTTTCGCAAGTTTTATACGCACAGTAAAGTTGGGAAATGAACTGTTATTCCGTTCACCCCCTTCTTCGTCCTATACTTCTCTTTGTAGCCGAGCAGAGCTCTCCCAGCTGCCATAGCCGCTATGAATTAGGATGGGGTAGATTGGTTTCACAGCCTGTCTCTCGTTGCGTTTACTATACGTACTTGAAAGATGAAGACCAGCCTTTCATTCAAACAAACTCGACTTTATATACAGCCTGGTTGCGGTGGAACTTAGGTGGAACCGCTGCTTCCACTCGTCAGAGCCGACCAGTGCATGGCACTGCTTCTACGACCTCAATCACCACCAAGACCAGCACTACAAGTCATCTCTAGCACTATACGCTCAAACCTCTCCAAACCCCCGACAGGGACGAAGGGCCACCCACGTTTTAACCCCTTGGTTGCTCGGCCCCACAATCCCTAACGGGAAATCATAAATGTTTTCACACATGGCACTCCTACCTCCCCCTATCCTATCCCGATTATTGCACACTTGGCGTGGGCGAGAGGAGTCAGTGCCGAAAGCCCTGCAACTAAAAAAAATTGGACCATCTCCCCGAAGGGAACCCTGATGGGATCGAAGCAGCAGCGTTGCGCAGGGGTGGCGTCACGGGTTGAACGGCGCTAACGCGGGTGCTGGAAGAACAGTTTGAAGCGAAACTCGGTGTAGCGTTTACTGGTGTAAACGTTTGTTTGAAACGCAGACACGGGAGGCGAGCGGGCGTTTGAGCCGGCAGCTGCGGGCGCTCCGGCGGGTGAGGGAGAGAGTGACGTACGCGCGCACCTGCGAGGGAAGCGTGCGAGGGGAGCGTGACGTCAACGCCCAGCTGCGGCGTGACCTACTTGGCACCGCTCCAACACCTGCGCCGAGGGAAGCGCGTTGCCTCGCGTTTGTGCGGACGGAGGGGCAGCGTTACACAGGTTAGTCAAAGAGCTGCTTCGCATCTAAAAAACACATACACAACACAAACCACGGGCGGAGATCTGGAGGCGCGCGCTCGCTCCCTCCTCACGTGGGAGCGAGCGCGTGCCCCCAGACCGGCCGTGCACAAACATAAAGGTACATGACGATGTCAACCCATCGACAATAACGTTGGCCTCATCTCTGCACCTGGCTCGCACGTGCTTCTATAAAAAAGAACGCTTCGCGTCGATGCGATGCTCACACAAACCAGTTTAACCAATAAGTCCGTGCCATGTCTGCGTTTTCTGTCCCTGCAGCATGTCGAGCAGGTCTACAAAGATTCCCCAAAACGCTGCGAAACCTTCGTCAAAGCGGACTCCTGACTGTCGTGCTGTCGTACGTCGGATCTTTGTACGATGACATCAAAATTGTGTTATCCCCACCCAGCGCCTAGAGGAGGCGCTGAGTGGGGATAACAACCTGCCCCACCGAATGTTTGACACGTGGCTGCGGGCATTCACTGGAAGGGACTCCCGATGGTCGGACTACCGCAATTTTAGTCTTTTTAAGGCAACCTTCACGCTGAATGTGGCGTCGTACATCGCACCACCACCGCGCAGCATCCTGAAGTCAACGGATTGACGGAAAAATTTAACCGCACTCTTGGTGAGTCGCCTCCCGCCATACCGACTGAGACCGTATTTTGCCGTTCATGACGCACACATACAAGACCGCACAACAGGTGACCACAGGCATTTCGCCAGTCTTCCTCTTGTACTGCCCATAACAGTCGACCACCACTCGACACCACTCTTTCTTACGTAGAGGCTTATCCGAATGTACGTCAATCTGTGATAGGAATCGGTATAACACGAAAGTGAAGCCTGCCTTCGCGAAGTTGTGGAATGCATAAGTGGCAATCTGGCTAATCGAGGGGCGGGAGATGGCTTGGGTCCGTGAACATGCGAACACGTTACATTTATATACATCAATGGCGGCGGCTACATTTCGATGGAGGCGAAATGTTGAGGCCCGTGTTCTGCGCGATGTCAGTGCACGTTAAAGAACCCCAGGAGGCCTAAATTTCCGGAGCCCTCCATTGCGGCATCTCTCATAATCATAGCTGGTTTTGTGGCGTAAAACCTCAGAAATCAATTTGTCAAGCACCTCTACATGGCACAGGGATCCCCTACAGCTTTGCATGAGGGAAAGTTCTCGAACGACTCACATTGCTCCGGAGACACTGATTTGCATGCGCCAGAGCACTGCTCAAACGTGCCCAGGGAGCGTACGCAAACGGTGACGCCTTGCAAGCGAAACCGAACGGGTTGTCAGCGGATCATTTTGTGAAAACACAGCCCACTGCAACGAAAGGACAATCATTTGCTTGCCGACAGCAGTCCTTGCATTCCTGGAGCAGTGCGCGTCGCAACTCAAGACACCTGGCCACGCAAGACAAGTTCGGTAGCGGCCGCGTTCGTACTTCGCTCGGGGAACACACCGCCACGACGCCGCCACGCCCCTAACTTCCGTGGTCATCAAGGCGTGAAGACTACCGAAGCGCTGACTGCCAGCGCGCATAAGCACGACAATCTGCCTCTATCTATCCTTCCTAGATGATAGTGCCGCCGCAACGAACATAAGCAAACCAAGAGTGCGGTAAAGGGAGGCAATGTTCATTTAAGTAATTGTTCTTGCTAAACACTGTAGTTCTCTGTACTACACCGTACGACAATGAGACGCAACTTGTAAAGTGCTGTAGGGAACATATAAGGCCCATCTGTTCCCACCTCGAGGAACGTTGCGGTGGCGTATCGGTATAGTGAGTGTCGAGCTCTCCTAGTCGGATACCGAGTGAGTGTGGGTTGGAGTCCCACTGGGTGGAAATTTTTGATGGTGAATGACGTTCATTTTTTTCAGAGATCCACTTCCGTTACGGAAGTACGTCACTGATTTCGTGGTGGATCCCGCCATTAAACACTTTCGTGTTAAAAGAAGAAGAAAGGTGTGTTTATTAAAGTTTGCACTGCTGAGATCTTGGTGCTGCCAGACTACTCGTGCTCGCAGGCCTCACTATTTACTGTAAGGTGACGGGCCTCCCGCGCCGCCTTCAGCCTCTGTTGGCGGCGCCTTCCCACTCTCCTCGCCGCGGTCAGGTAGCGACGACGTTTGACAGCCCGGGAGTCAGGTGGTGTGTCTATTTGCAGAAACTGCGATAAAGAAGTTCAACAATTACGGAGCATTAGCGCTTTTAAAGCACAATCATGGTAATGCGGGGCATGGTAGGACATTCTGCCGGGCTAGTCGGTGCGTATAGCTTATTGGTTCATGTAGTTGGTTCAAAGAACACCAGGAACACGAGCTCGTGTTCGTGGCTGTTATTATTATTATTATTATTATTATTATTAGATGGAGTTTTGAGGGTCAAACCGTGATATTATCATAGGTCACGGTGGAAGGCTCCAGAGTAATTCTGATCTCGGAAAAATCTAAGCACACGATTTTTTTTCTATTTCGACTCCATCGAAATGCAGCTGCCGTGGCAGGAATACGATTCCACCACAACATCGCGCTTAGCATGCCAACACCCTGGCCATAAAGCTATTCCATGGTGGGGGAAATGGTGCTTATATTGAAGGTAACACGTTTCAAAGCATCCCGTATGTCCCGTTTCTAAAATTTTACACGTTATCTGACCTGTTAACCTTGAGTTGGTGTTGGATTCATTAGGTTGTGTCTAACAACAACAAAACAAAGAGCTCTCGACCCATTCCCCTTTCGTGAAAATTATGTTAAAAGAGAAATAAAGGGAGCTATCAGGCTGACATACAGCAGCATGTTAGCTGGTAATAATAGTACTTCTTTAGAAATTCGTTACTGAGAATAGTCTGAGCGAAGCTTCAAAAGCGGCGTATATTGGATGGTGACGGGTATCACCCATTCGCGATTCCCGCTAAATGCTCACCACCTAGCGGACGCGCCTCGGAACAGCGGATCCACGGTCGACCTGTGAAGGCAACACGTTATCGCATTACTGCACGCTAAATAACAGCTGTAAACATTTCAATCGTCACCATGCGGCCGCGTAACAGTCCGAAAAAGATGGAAGTCGACTTAAAAATACCATACTGTTGTGCACGTAAATGTGAGTCACTGCGACAGGAATGCTGCAATGCATCGTTTCCTGAGAGGAGCAGACGACGCGCTACGATGGGCAACGTGGGTACTAAAACTCGCACGTCCTCAAGAGAAATTCAGGAAAGTTCCTGAACAAACTGCGCTGGATTGTTCCGAGCACTTCACTAATAGTGATTTCCACTGGCGGATCTGGAGCGGTGTGCCGAATCCATGACGGAGCAACAAAACCCGTCGCGTAGCGATCCGATCCCCATCGGCCCGCGAAAAATAAACTCGCTCCGGCAGGGATTACAGCGGAAGTTGTCGCACGCATCCGGTTGCCCATGTTGCCAACCTTACGTTGGACTACGTTAGACCTCACGCAAAAGTATGCATACCTCTTTCTCCGCGTACACGTGTACTACTTCTTCAACATAGCCGAGCATTTTGGGGCGATTGCACGGGGACTCTGGAAACAGCTCTTTAAATACCGTTTCGTACAGCACGTACGACTCTTCTTCGCTCCTGCTGCTGCTTTCCGACGTAGAACACTTGATGTCGCTCAGAGCGAGGAGCAGTCTCCTGTAGGGTCGAACGACGCCATTCCAAAATATGTAAACAAGCGCCCATGGTTATCAGACAGCGCCTCAAACAAAAAACGCTGAAAAAAACGCCGTGCTCGGCTGATCCGGAAATGACGACACCGTATAGCTGGAGTTCCGGCAGAATCCGGCTCTGCGAGACGGACCAACGCGGAGCAAGTTGCCCCAAATCGCCCAGTGGAACATGCGAACTTTCTCGGGATCCGCCAATGGAATTCGAATTCTCGGCCGCGGAGCAAAAAAACTTCCTCCAGATCCGCCAGTGGAATTCACTATAAGTACGACTTCTTTCTCCTCGTTGAGTAGAGCGTTATTTGCCTGTGCTTTAAATTAAGTGTATCATATGGCCTTCCCAAAGAGTACATGTGTACCTTCGATCGTCTAAAGGGTCACTGAAGAGCAAAAACATTTTTCGTGTATGGCTAAATTACCTTTTCGTAACACCAATAGCACCACGCTCGCCCCGAGAGAATGCTTAGCAAGCGAGAAAACGCCCGAAAAGAAAATACATGTGGCGACACCGCCGTGAAGTTTCCGCGCCAACTCGCGGTGACGTCATAGATTTGAAAGGTGCCTTGTATGGCGCATCTAATTATTTTCCACTGAAAATGAGTCGCGTTGTGTTGTAGAGGGACACAGGGAGTTAACGTAGCAAGTTTCATAAAATTTCGTTGAGCAAATCTGACTAAAATGCGTAGAAAATGCTTTGAAATGCATAACGCCACGCTTACACTCAGGTGAGCTTTCGGCGCGAACCTAAAAATGAAACTTTAAGCTTAGCTTCCTCTTCGAATACTAAACCTATGGTGGAGAAATCAGCGACAATAGGGTTTTCAAATGGGCACTTGGCCTGAGCTGACACTGGGCCTGAACGAAAAGTGCGAACCAGTGCCGTTATCTAGCGCAAAGAAATACGAAGGCACGATTGACGATATTTCGTCACTGGTCGCCTCGCACATTCTGGTAATGTTTTATGCGATAGCAATCACATGGACAGTCTCGACAGGTTTTTGCCGTCGCCATCATGCCCCGTATAAAGTCCAAATTGATAACAACCACCCAAGCATCGTACGTTAACACTCATCATCATCATCAGCCTATCTTAGGTCCACTGCAGTACGAAGGCCTCTCCTAATCCTCTCCATCCTTGCCTGACCTGCGCTAGCCGATTCCATTTGATGCCTACGAATTTCTTCATTTCATCGCCTCATCTTACTCTCTGTCGTCCACGGTTACGCTTACCCTCTCTTAGCATCCATTCCGTCGTTCTATCGGTTATCTAGCCTTCTCACCATGTGGCCTGTTCATGTCCATTTTTTCTTCTTAACATCGGTTATTATGTCGGCGACTCCCGTCTGCTTTCTGACCCACTCGGCTGTCTTTCTAACTCTTAATGCAACGCCAATCACTTTTCGTTCCATCGCCCGCTACGCGGTTCTTAACTTGCTCTCGAGCTTCTTTGTTAGAAACAACTTAATGAGCAAACAGACAATGAAGCTTAGGAAAACATAGGGGAAGTTGCTTGTCACTGAAGGCAGGTTTGTCTTTTCGCCCACTTTAATTCCTTTCTACTTTCTCCACAATTACAATACCACAAGCAACTTCCCTATGCTTTCCTAAGCTTCATTGTCTGTTTGCTCATTAAGTTGTTTCTAGTAAATAAAGAACGAGCCCTTGACCCCTTCCCTTTCGTTATCACGAGCTTCTTTGTAATTCTCCAAGTTTCTGCAGCGTATGTCAGTACTGACAAGATGCTGTAGTTATATAGTTTCCGCTTGAGTGAGAGTGGTATGTTTCCGTTCATGAGTTCGGAATGTCTCCCGTATGCGCGCCATACCATGTTTATTCTTCGGTGGATTTCTTTTATATGGGCGGGTTCTCCTGTCAGTGGCTGTCCTAGATACAGGTATTCTTCTACGACTTCTAATGTCTGATTTTCGATCGTGAAGACACGTTTTTTCGCCGTGCCACTTAGCATTATCTTTGCTTTCTGCATGTTCATCCTTAGTCCTACCGTAGAGCTTTCTCGGCTTAAGTCTTCAATCACCTTTTGCATTTCGTCATCATCATTGCTAAAGAGTACTATGTCACCTGCAAATCGTAAGTTACTCAGATATTCGCCGTTAATCCTTAGCCCTGTCTCGTCGCAGTCTAATCTTTTGAAGAACTCTTCCAAACATGCAGTAAATAGCATTGGAGAAATTGTATCTCCTTGTATGATACCTTTCCGCATTGGGATTTTCCTGCTTTTATTAAGGAGGAGTAGGGTGGCTGTAGAATCTTTATAGATGTTGGCTATTGTGTTTAAGCAGCTACCTCATATTCCTTGACGGTGTGATGCCTCCAGAACTGCTGGTACCTTTACCGAGTCAAAAGCCTTTTCGTAATCTATGAAAGTCATATAGAGAGCTACGTTGTTGTATTCAGCGTATTTCTATTACTTGATTGATCACATGAAGGTGGTTTGGGTGGAGTATCCTCTTGTGAACCCTGCTTGCTCTCTTGGTTGTTTAAATTCAAGTGTGGCCCTTATTCTATTTGAGATAACCTTTGTGAAAAATTTGTAAAGTGCTGAGAGTAGACTGATCAGCCTGTAGTTCCTCAAGTCTTTAACATCTCCCTTCTTATGTAATAGAAAAATATTTGCATTTTTCCAGCTGACTGGTACATTTGAAATTTTGAGGCATTGTGTGTATAGTGTCGCGAGCTTTCTAATTAGGAAGTCTCCTCCATCTTCGATCAAGTCGGCGGTTATGCCGTCTTCTCCAGCCGCTTTTTCGCGGGACAACCCCCTGAATTGCTTTTCTAGCCTCGTCTGCAGTGACGCATGAAATTTCGGTGTCCCGATCGACATTTTATGTACTGATGGTGGGAGACTCGTATTTGAGCTGTATAGTTCATAATAGACGTCCTCGGCCACCTTGGCTATATCACTGAAGTTATTAACGATGTTGCCCTGCCTATCTTTCACTGCATGCATTATGTTCTTTCCCGCACAAAGCCTCCTTTTAGTTGTGTTGATGCTGACTCCTTTTCTGACGGCTGCTTCTATTTCTTTCACGTTATCGTTACGTATGCCCCTGACTCTACTTTTATTGATAAGATTAGACAGCTCGGCAAATTCTATATTATCTCTTGAGTTAGTTATTCTAATCTGTTGGCGCACTTTGATTAAATTTTTAGTAGATTCAGACAGCTTATTGACATCTTGTCTGAGTACTTTGCTTCCTACATCGATTGCTGCTTCGGTGATCAGCTTAGTAATGTTTTCGTTTATCTTCTCTATATCCCCATGTTTTTCTTGTCATAGAGCCTCAAATTTGTTCTTAAGTGCAATTTTAAGTTCTTTTCTTTTCGACCTGACGACATCGAGGTTGGCCTGCTTCCGCGTGATTAACCTTGTCCTTGTCTGCTTTAGAATGAGGATTATCTTCGCCCTTAGTAGTCTGTGGTCACTTATTCTGACCTTATTAACCACTTCCGTGTCTTGTACTACACCTGGATTCGACCCGCAGGTAAAAGCACGCACCTGGGGGGGACGAACACGGCTGAAGCAGAGATCGAACGATCCCGGCCCATCTCCGTCGCTTGGAGGGCGCATGTGATAACATCGCACCGATCGGGACGCCGGCTGTCGAAGTGGGGAGGGAACACCCCGCCCGTCTCTCACGAGCATGAAAAGGCGCAAGGGGTGGAGAGGGAGGGGGGTGACTCGAGCAGCAACTGTTGACCCTACGCGGTTCGCCATCGCTATCTCGGCAGCTATCAGCGGGCGGCTCGTAAACCCTTCTACGTGCTGTGCTGTCAGCGCTTACAGCAGCACTTACACGAGCGTTTTGTAGAGCTACGTGAGATCGCATCCAAAAGAGTTAGCTGCGAACTTCGTATAACATTACAATTTCTTGCAATCACAATCACTCCTTTGCTCTTGCAGTGAAAGTGTGATTTCTTATTAATGCTTAGTTAACTGCTTGGCCCGAGGTAGCTGGGGCGCGCTGGACACACACGCATATATATATATATATATATATATATATATATATATATATATATATATATATATCTATATATATATATTGGTTGTGTTGTTTCTGGATACGTTCCGGTGCTCGGGAACGACTCCGTTCTACCGCTACATATTTACCTTCTGATGAAAACAACATTAACATAGCCGCGTGACATGCAGTGCCAGTCCACCTGCAATACTACTCAGATATTAAGCTTTATAGAAGTGAGACATATTTTATCCAGCCTTTCGAGGCTAAGATGACGAGATGCTACTGCAAACGAGCATTTTAGTAATCGGTTTGCCAATCATCTAATAATACAGCGAAATGCACGAGTGCCACTTCGGATAACATGCTCTGCAGTGGTGCACTATACGCTTATAAGATCCGTTATTTCGCATCGCTAACTCGGGCACAAAATTGTGAAATGCCTGGACAGCGACAAAGACCGATACCAAGAGCAGCCTGACGAGGGCCGTGCCCAGCAAGGCAGCAGCCGGCACTAGCAGCTCACCTCAGAAACTCTGGCACTCGTGGCTGCGTTGAAAGGGTGGTAATCGGTAGCCGGAACCAAAGCCTTCTTGAGCATCATATTGGAAGGCGCTGAGAAGCGGAATTCAATTGACTTCCCCGGCTGGTCATCCTGCAAGTGATGTATATAGTGCATACATCTTAGCCGGAATGACCAAGAAGGCAGTGACAGAATTTTGTTCAAGTGGTTGGTGTGCAACGATTCAAAATGACATCTTAAAAGCTTTGCCTGCCGAGTAGAGCAGGAACCTTCACTATTGTGATAACACGACTGGGTGCTTCAAGGGGAACTATTTATTAAGTTGAAGTGGTTACAAAGATTGAGAAGTCACAAAGCACATGATGGCATTCTGGCCAACCATGGGTGATCCCGCTGTCGATAGCGCTCTCCCCAAACGAGTGAGGCTGGTGATGTCTCCCTTTACATCTTCCTTTATCACAGGTTCAGTTTGACAACTGGTTTTACAAGGCGGCCATAGCGAGTTGCTGTGTGGCTGCTAGGGGTCTGCAGTGTCGCACTGTTTTGTACAGGCTCAGCCGCTGCTTGGGTTTCAGACGCCGCCTGCACCTCCTTAGGCTGATCTGGTATTGGTGGCTGGGAACACCTTGTTTGAGCTGTCATTGGTGTTCTTGTAGGCCTTATCATGGATGTGTTTCGTCTCAGCAACCCATGTGGTGTCTGCAGTATGAAGGATCTTGGTGCTCCATGCCTGTTCACCACTGTAGCGGGAGTCCATCTTCGAGGTCCTTCCCAAACGCAAACACTGTCACCAGTGTGTATTGGTGGAGCTCTTGAAGTGTGCTTGTCATTTTTCTTGCATCAGGCCATCCGTGATTTGTCGCCTGTATCACACTTTGTATGGCTTCATCTTGTGCCACTGCTGTCTGCAGTTCTGCCATCGTTTCTTCTGACATAGGCAGTATGGCAAGAACTTCCAATTCTTCAGCGATGGTGCCTGCATCCTCGCTTGTGTTGCAGTCACGGCTAAGCAGGTCTGCAATGTGTATGGGGCTATGCATTCTCCTGACACACCAAGCTTGTGCTGGGTGTATGACACGATGCGTTTCACTGGTGACTGAGTCAATTTGAGACCTAGGGACGTGGCAACATTCAGTGGCAGGACGTTGCACTGGGCGCCTGTGTCTAGTTTCATGTCAATTGACTTCCCACACGCAAAAGTAATGGTCTCGTGCCAGTCTTCTTCGGCGCTGTTTTCGTTTTGAATCACGGAGATAAACACTTCGTTGTCGGAGTTGGACTGCTCAACACCCGTCGCGTTCACTCGTCGTTTGATGCAAGAAAAATGACAAGCACACTTCAAGAGCTCCACCAATACACACTGGTGACAGTGTTTGCGTTTGGGAAGGACCTCGAAGATGGACTCCCGCTACAGTGGTGAACAGGCATGGAGCACCAAGATCCTTCATACTGCAGACACCACATGGGTTGCTGAGACGAAACACATCCATGATAAGGCCTACAAGAACATCGAAGATGGACTCCCGCTACAGTGGTGAACAGGCATGGAGCACCAAGATCCTTCATACTGCAGACACCACATGGGTTGCTGAGACGAAACACATCCATGATAAGGCCTACAAGAACACCAATGACAGCTCAAACAAGGTGTTCCCAGCCACCAATACCAGATCAGCCTAAGGAGGTGCAGGCGGCGTGAAGTGCTCAGTGAACCTCTTCTTGATAACTTTCACGTCCTTCTTCTCGCTCTCCGTTAGGTTGAACGTACCAAAGATCTTTTGAGCTTCGGTTCCAATAACAGACATAAATGTTGCTACTTGCACTTCGGGCGTCTTGGTCTGAAGCTGGACGGCGGTTTCATACCATTCGTATGCTTGCAACCAGTCTTCCCACGTGGTAGGGTCGCTCGAATTCGTATCCAACGATTTCGGTGGTCGCAGACCATTCTCGCCGGCCATTGTTGACTTCGACCGCTTCTATCACTTCTGACACCATGTGATAACACGACTGGGTGCTTCAAGGGGAACTATTTATTAAGTTGAAGTGGTTACAAAGATTGAGAAGTCACAAAGCACATGATGGCATTCTGGCCAACCATGGGCGATCCCGCTGTCGATAGCGCTCTCCCCAAACGAGTGAGGCTGGTGATGTCTCCCTTTACAACTATTTTCTTGTAAGGTCCTTCAAGGGACTCTGTTCTACCGGCGTGCACCTCACCTTTGTTCTTTTGGGTTATCAAACTATAAGGAGCATACATATTTTGTTGCTGTCTTCTTGTACCTCGTTTAACAGCGTACTTGTTTTTTCACTATTTTCCACGAACGGCGCTGCCCCTTTGTCGCGAGACGGCCGGGTTAACACTAACACGAACAAAATCCTTAGAAGCGTCAATTTTATCCAGGCTGAAAAGATGTCGCGACCATGCTTCGTTCACAAGAAGTCCACACATTTGCGTCTCCGACGTGAGCGAGAAGAATGATCGGCAGCCGGAACCAAAGCCTCCTTTAGTAACATGACAGCTACTACACTAGGTAAAGGAGGAAAAGGAAACATATATATGACACACGAGCATGGGGCACTCATATAGTGACGGCCACATGTAAGAGCCTCAGAGATAACTGCCCTCAACGTTCATTACATCAACAACCTCACTCTGATTCAGTATTTACGTTATAGCTCACGAAGCAGAATGCCTAAGTAGGTACATTGTTCTCCATTGTTGCGGGAGGATAGATAGCCCTCCTCTAAATTTATTGTGGGAAATATTCCTCTGGGCGGCTTCTCAAAACCTTCGCGATAGCTGGAGTGTGAATGTCCGGTAATAATATAAGCTGTATATTGACCTCCGAATGGTTAAAAGTCTGGCAGTGCTGAAACTTCACCTAGCTCTTCGATTAGTCTCAAAACTGACAGCTGATGTTACGTATCGAGAGAGCAGCCCACGACAGCTTAATCACACGACACTTATATGTATGTCGCTTTCATGAAAGGCTAGTTCCTGCATGGACATGTTGCTGAAGTTTGGTTCATTATTTGAGTGCAGAAAGTCTGGCGCTAAAACGACGGTGGTACAAAGTGAAGACACGAAACGACATGCACTGGCGCCCACTTCGAACTTTTTATTAGCAGAAACATCGTTGGTTTAGTTGGCGTAAGTTGGGGGAAGTTGGCGCCCACATATGTCGTTTCGTGTCTTCGCTTTGTTCCTTCGTCTATTTAGCACCACACCTTTTGCTCCCAAGGAATTCTTGTAAGTTGTGAAAAAGCGCGTAAAGGATTGTGAACAACTTGCCCGAAACCATACCGACGAACGCGTCGGGACCGGTCACCAGTCACGTCAACTTCCAGAGGCTGGGCTAACCAGGAAGGAGCTAGCCTGGCCCTGCGCACCGTATGTACGTGACCCGCCGCAGTGACACAGTCTCCGAGGTGTTTGGTAGGAAGCCTTTATTGGAGTAACGAGAGGTGTTGGAGCCCTACAGCGGGATTCCTCATGCCAAGTTGTGTCCCTAGTCTGGGACCCCACTGGTCGGAGCCGCTAGCCTCGCTCTCTGGACCAAGGCCTTCCAGGCCTGAACCGTCTCAACAACCAAGCAGGGCCTCCTCCCAGTATTCTCCGGTAGGGTTTGGTTTGGGGATAAGGGCTGGATTACTCTAGCAGGCCCAGGCCATGTGGTAGGTGTCGGCGACATCCACACATGCTGGTACCTGCCATTGACCACAGGGTCATAATGTTTCATGATAGCCTTGCATAGCGACCTGTTGCTAAGTCGTCTCGAGAGGATGCGTTCGTCCGCCTTTCCCAAACTTTTAGCTGGGGTGGGTTATTGGCAGTGGCTAGCCTTGTGACACTGCGATTTCTCTGAACCTGAGTGGGCTTCCTGATTTCTGGTCGGGGGCGGTTTGTCGGGAGGTACCCGGAAAAACGCGCCTCCTCCCCTAACTATTCAGATGGAGGCGAGGTCGAGACCCTACAGGGTATCTTTCCGGCTCAGGCTTTCAGCTTGCAGGGGCAAATTGGAGTGGGTATACAGGCGACACCATCTCCCCGGCCTCATGCTGGCCGACATGTACTTGACCCCTCCGGCTGTCAGTATATCCGCCCTGCTGCCCTGCACGCGCTGCTCGATTATATCGAGAGTGCACTAATCGCCGAACGTTTCAGACTCCGCCCTCCTTACTGCACTCGTTAAGCTCATGACACTCCCCCTTGGGCTCTGCCTGCTCCAATGTGTTGCGTTTGTTGTTGTCCAGTGTGGTAACCTCACCCGTGTCTCTTTCCTCCAATTCACACTTTTCTTTAAGTTCACTATATTAAAACCCTCTCCTCTACCTAGGGTTCCTCGATGCGCGCGCCCCCTTGCAGGGTGGAGACAACAGCGTCGTCTGCTACGGCGTCCGCCATTAGGATGCCCTCTCCGCAGGCCACCTATAGCCACGATAGGCAGCCAACGGGCGTCGCGCGGCTGCATGCAGAGTTCGTTGTGTCAAAACGAGTGGTACTCAAACATGACAAAAATACAAAGTTTTCGCATCGGGTGTGTGAAGGTCTCAGATTTCTATTCTCTAATCTGTATTTTTAAAGCGACATTAGCAGCTGGAGTTGCTCGCAGCAGAATACTACCGTCCACGCCAGCCACGTTAACACCTTCAGTTAGCATCTTCTTGGGCTAGTCGGTAACTATTTATACTGGTTAAAGATGCGAAACACACGCACGCAAGTTCCATAACCTTTCATTGTGTCTGTGTGTTTTGTGCCTTCCACAAAAGTGTAAAAACAGTTTGCCTGCCGGTCGAAAAAAGAATAAAAAAAACAGCGTGCTGTCACGAGAAAAGAGAAAAACTGTGATTGCATACCATATTTTCAGATCTAGTTTTCGAATTATTCATCAGCTACTCCATTTACGGACCGCACCTTGCAACGCACAGTATTCTGAATTTTGTTTTCATCTTTTTTACCTTACTGTAAATAGCAGATGGGCAAAACAATTGTTGAATACATATCATACTATTTGGGGCTCTACATACGGCTTTTATGGCATTAAATCATGACTCGCACGCAGACACTGACTATCAAACCAGGTTTAGCGTGTTTTCCGCTGGAATATATTATAAATTAGTAACTGTTATAAAGCGTTCGTCGATATCGTCAAAATGAAGCGACCACACAGCTTCTCAACAATAAGAAAGCAAATTGCATTCAATATACGGCAATTTCTGATGCCATAGCTTGTTTATTTCATCGATAACTTTAATATATTTCAAAAACAAGTGCTACAACTCACTGCAAGTTAACCGCAGCGCATGTCTTGCTTCCACTCCCACTGGTTCTCGCTGTTTCGAGCTGGCGCAGGTGAATGCGAAGCCTTACTCGTGCATAACTTGATATCAAGATTTTTTCCAGAGAACCCTTGTGTTGCTGGCATGCCTGCACACTGCACTTGGTCCTCTTGATTAAATATTCAGTTACAGCTTTGAGAGGGGACTTCAGGGTGAACAGGTTGTCTGTCCAGGATGTGATTCCTTTAAAGTGTTCTTCACAAGATATGAGCGAGCTCATAACCTCCCCGCTCGGATAACACAAGTTCTCACCATCCTGAACATACTCCTTTAGTGCAGTTAAATATGCGTGTTCATGGCTCGCCGAGCCTTGCATTGCAGCCCTGCACTGCTCGCAGTCCGTTTTCTTCAATATTCTTTTCACAAGGAATCCACGTATATGATGTAAAATGCTGCACTCTATTGAAGTCAACGCTTCAATGAAAAGAATTTCCCCATCATCAATTTCCTCTTCAGCATCTCCTCGACACTCTCTTTTCCCTTGGGAAATCATGTCAACCAGGTACTCAGAGTCGTCATTCTCATAACTAGAGTTCGCTGGCGTGTGCAAAAACTGGCTGACGCATACAAGCTTTAAAGCGCATTTCATGTCGTACGCGTTAGGAACGGGTTTCCACAGGAGTCGCCTTTTCGGATCTTTCGGAAATCTGAACATCCTATAGCCATTTCGCGAGTGGTTTGTGCACTGTGGCACGCAACACCCGGGCATTATGCCCGAGAAAACGCTATAAAACGCCGCGCACCTGTCTCACTCAAACCAGACGCGACGGGGCTAGCACACTCTAACGAGGCGGGGGGGAGCCCAATGGCGGCCGCCGATCGGAAGGCGGCATTCACCCCCTCACAGAATGACTCCACCCTCCAAGGCGGCGGAGGGGAGAGCGCGCATCGAGGAACCCTACCTCTACCGCGCGCAGGGCGCTTGGCACAGGGTGGCTGAGTAGGGCGGAAAGCTCTGGAGCACTCTCAAAGCATATATTATGTAGACCCCATTATAGAGCTCCGATGGCGCTTACGGAGCGCGCTGTTACCACACCCAAAAGATTCCGACCGAAGTTAACCAAAACGTCGTTTCGGCTAATAAATCTCTTTTTTTTCCTTCTCTTTCTTTTTTTTTCTTCTTTGCAGGCGCATACTTGAGAAACTTGTTGCGAATGCGAGTATCCTCACGCCTGTCTTCATTCTCTGAATCCACTCACACTCAACACCAATTTTTCACTCACATTCAACGCCTTGGAGAACGTATTTTCTGCGACACGAGCTACTCCATTCTCTCCAGTTAAAACCTAGACGCCACTAATACACACGTAAACCCTTAACAAACTGGTGGTATGTGTATTCAGCACTCCCGCATAACAATTTCCGGGGTTTCATGTCCAAAAATCACGATGTGATTATGAGATGCGCCCTAGTGGAGTACTCAGGAAATTTCGACCACGTGGAGTTCTTCAGCGTGCACTGGTATCGCACAGTACACGGGCCTCTATAACTACCCCTCCACGGTGGTCTATAGTGGCTATGGCACACGGCTGCTGATCCGCGGGTCACGTGATCGAATACCAGCCGCGGCGGCTGCATTTAAATGGAGGCGAAATGTTGAAGCCCTTGTACTGTGCGATATCGTCTGTGCACATTAAAGGATCCCAGCTGGTGGAAATTTTTGGAGCCCTCCACAACGGCGTCTGTCAAGGTCATATCTGGTTTTTCGGACGTAAAAGCCTAGAAACCTAATCAACGGGCCTATAGCATTCCCCCTTCTCCGCCCATCAAAATGTGGCCGCCGTGGGCGCGATTCAATCGCGCGACTCAGGACCAGCAGCCGCGAGTGCCGTAGCATCTAGACCACCGCGGCAGGCTCGCATCCCCGATTCGATGCGCTGTTGATTCCAGTCTTACGACCGTTCATGTATGCCTGCTATTCGTTTCAGACAGCCGGGATTTCGATTTGACTGTAAACAAGAGATATCTTTCTCATGAAATAAAAGGTATACTACATTAAAATACGTACTATTTCACTCCTTCCGACAGACGATTGCTGAGTTCTAATTTCTGATTTTACATTCGATGTCTAATTAAAAGTGATTCTAAGAGAACCTTTCTCGCTGAAGACACCTGGTATGCTAAATAAATATCACCTGACACTTGTGGTGCTGTTAAACGCATTCTGCTAAACGCGAGTGTTGCAGCTCGGCTCCCCAAAAACTGACTATACGTGCGTATGCTCTCTTTGTGAATGTAGGCTCTTTTTGTGCGTATGAATTGCGTGCGATAGTTTATGTATGCTGTTACTGTGCGCTAATGAACTGTAATTCGACTGTGATGCTTAGTGAACCTCTCAAGAGCTTTTTCCTCCCATGCCCTCCGCTTCCTGAAGTGGTAAGAAAATGATAGATAGATAGATAGATATATAGATTGATTGATTGATTGATTGACTGATTGATTGATTCATTGATCGATAGTCGTACTGCTGCAACAGTCTATAACACATATGACACATGCGGTGCACAGTGCTCCCATGAAATGAGCGGCTTTTACTGTTTACTTCTACAGGCATGCTTGCACTCACCATGATCTCGTAGGAGTCGTCGGCGAGTGGGATAGGTGGAGGGAACGTGAATCCAACAGGCTCCTCGCTCACATGGGGAGCGTCCTGTTAATGAAGGAATAGAATAAATTAGCCGATAATAAACGAAAAAATCCGCGACGAAATTCACTTTGAAAGATGTGGCAATTGATGAGGAATAATTATAGATGACGGAGCAACGTTATAGGCCAGATGAGTGAAACATGGGGAGTTACTTTCTTGCACTCAACGATGATTTCGTTGGAGTCGTCGGCGAGTGGGATAGGTGGAGCGAACATGAACCAAACAGGCTCCTCGCTCACAGGGGATGCGTCCTGTTATTGACGTAATAGCATACATTAACCGATAATGACCGAATAAATCTGCGACGAAATTCACTTTGCATGGTATGGCAATTGATAAGGAATATTCTAGATGACAGAGCAGCGTTATAGGCCAGATGAGGAAAAAATTGGGAGTTCCTTTTTTTTGCACTCACCATGCTTGTCACAAAATAGTGCCTATTTCGATGAGAAACCGGGCGTCGAACTAGAGGGAACGTACAAAACAACAAGAAAAACGGCACGCACGGAGGGGGCGCCCTAGGTCACGCCGCGTCTCCAAAAGGGGAGAATATTGTGGAATCTTTCTTATCGCGGCGAGCGCGCGCGGGACAGACGTAAGGCGAGCGAGGAGGCGGAGAGTACACACCGACGCTCCTCGCGCATTGAGAGAGAGAAAGAGGCGCCACCCCAACGAAGAAGGACCTAGGATAGGCGAGAAGGTTCCCAACTGTGTATGTGCTTTGAGTCACGTGGGCCCCGCCGAACTTTCTAGGGCGCCTTCCAAGGGCTACATAAGCAGTCGGACACGGGCCGCGAGTGGGAGAGTAGAAGAGTAGAAGACAAGTAAAAGAAGAAGCAAGAAGTCATGCGTGACTCAGACGTTGTTCCATGAGCCAGCTGACAGGCCATCTGCAAGCTTCGAGCTGAGAAGACGCCCGAATGACTTCGTGAATAGGACTCTTTTGTGTTTTGTCCTTTGTTTCAGTGCATGAGCTTCTTTGTGTTGGTTGGCTCTGTGTAAAGTTGTAACCCATCTGTGTTTAGTTTGGAAGAGCCGTGTTTGTGTACGTTTTGTGTAACAGCCTATTGGATGAGAACATATTTGTTTTGTTTGATCACCCTTGGCTCTGACTCGGTCTTTGAACCACTGCTGGCGTTTTGCTAGTGTGCTAAAGGGGACCAAAAATCTTATTGTCGAAGCTTTCGTGGGATATTTTTCGGGGAACTAAGACCTTGGTGCTTGGAATTATTTCTGGCGATCGCGTCCCGTACATCATAGCACGGGTTTGGTGACAATATTTCTGGCGTCCGCGACTAGGAATTCTTTGGCGCTTAAGTGTGTTCAAAGTATTAGGACGAGCCTTGGGTTGTGTGAGTAGACGATATTGTGTGTTGCACCACGTTCTCGCTAATCAGAGTGCAAAGATATTTTGAGAGTTGAGGTATAGGCAGATATTTGTCTGTACACGCGGCTAGATTTTGTGGAAGGACAGCATAGATCTTGAGAAATTGATTGCGCTTGGTGAAAAGATGGGTCTAACCGGAGCTGAGTTACGGAAGTGCGTTAGCCAGAAAGAAAAAGAAGCGAGAGAAGTCAAAGAAGAAAGACAAGAGAAGGAAAGAGAAAGAAATGAAGGAACGAGAAATGCAAGCAGAGGTGGAGAAGGAGTGGCTAGCAGCGGAAAGAGCGAAGGAGGAAAGGGAGGCGAAAGAGAGACAAATAAAAGAAAAAAGAGAGGCGAAGGAACGTCAGATCGCTGCTGAAATGGCTGAGAGGGAAAGGCAAAGGCAGCATGAGTTGGAGCTTGAACGTCTCCGATTGCAACAGCGCGTTGACGCGCCTATTCGAGTCGACAGCACGGAAAGGGAAGAGTGCTCGTTCCGACTGAATCCAAGCAAGCTGCTTGTGGCGTTCGATGAGAGAAAGGATGATTTAGACGCCTACTTGCACAGATTTGAAACCGTTGTCAGAATTGGCCGGAGAAGCAATGGGCAACGGCGTTGAGTACTTGTTTGAGAGGCGAAGCGCTCAGTGTTTATGGCAGGTTGACGCCTGCGGATGCCTCCAACTATGCAATGGTTAAAGCCGCTTTGCTGAAACGATTCAGATTTACTGTAGAAGGCTTCCAAGACAAGTTCAGGGCGGGAAAACCCGCCGATGGAGAGGCTGCTACGCAGTATGCTGCACGACTCAGCCACTATTTTGATCGGTGGACTGAACTTTCAGGAATTGAACAGGAGTACGGTGCGCTTAGAAAGCTTCTCATTAAGGAGCAATTTCTCGTCAGTTACCACCCGAGCCTGTCTCTTTATCTGAAAGAGAGGAAAGCCCAGTCTCTCAGTGAAATACTGGAATTAGCAGACCAATTTTTGGAAGCGCAAGGAGGCACCAATCTTGGCAAGATCAGAAGAAAGGGACTGGAAGATGTGAAGCAATCGACACCTAATGAAAGAAGAAACCCTCCGAAGCCTGTTCTGAGGTGCTATCTTTGCAATCGGCTGGGACTAGCAATTTCCTAAGCAATTTCCCGCGTACTAACACTAGCGAATGTTTCAAGTGCGGGAGGACTGGTCACAAAGCCGAAGTATGCCGTAATGGAGGAAAGGAAATTCCCCAAGTGTCCTGCGTTTATGCCCCGCCAAAAAAGAAAAAGCAAGAGGACGATGTAAAGGACGGCTTTATAGAACTTACGAGCGGGAAGAAAGTTCCGATTGTTGGTGCCATAACGACTACATGCCCCGGAGCAATGGATAAGAATATGCCAGAAGTTACTGGAAAAGTGGCAGGAAAGCGTGCAAGCATGTTACGGGATACTGGCAGCAGCAGAGTAATTGTGCGAAGGAATTTGATCCGGAAACATGAGCTCACAGGCGCGAAAGGTATCGTTTGCCTAATTGATGGTACAGCAAGGAGGCCCCCTGAAGCGAGGATCAAGGTGGAGACCCCCTACTACAGTGGGATGGTTACGGCTCTGTGTATGGAGAACCCACTTTACGATCTGATCGTGGGAAATATCAAAGGTGCACGAAGCCCTAACAATCCGAAGCCTCGATATGAAGAGCCGAAGAATGAACCTCATCGGGAGCCACCAGCAGCTGCAGCTCGAACTCAATTCCAAAGGAAGCCTGTTGAGCGTTCCGTAATGCCGGACTCTTGAAAAGAATTTGGCACGCGCTTCATTCGAAGCAGAGGACACTCGCAAATGTCGAGATGCTGCCACTACCGTGACACCGTGGAGTGAAATACAGTCAGATGGGGTGCGCGCTAACAGTGCAACATCTGATGCAAGTTCGGAGAGTGGGAATAGGGCACTGTGCAAGGAAACTCCGAAGACCGAGAGAGATGAGAAAGGACTGCAAATCGCATCGGAGCCAGCACAGCGTTGCGAACAAGTGGATAAGGTGCGTTTACCTGAACAGCTAACGCCAAGATTCACCCGCAAAAAAAAAGAAAAAGTAACAAACAGCGGCGTAAACGAAGGGATGTCTCGAGATCCAAATCTATAGGTGTCCATTAGAAGGGTGAAGCTGCATGTGTTGTGATTATTCATGCTGGGCGAAAGAACGTTTTCATGTATCGATGTGTGGGTGTGTGTTACGTTTGAATATTTTGTAAACTTTGAGAAAATTCATGTATTGAGTGTTATTGTATTACGCGTGTGTACACGATGAGTTGTGAAGCTTTCAAGCGATGTATTTTTATGCGATGTGTGTGCGCGATTCATTTTAAGGGTGTCGAGCTGTGCCGTGTGTGGAATCATATGTTTGACTGAACTCTCATGTGGACTTAAATGCTATTGTCAGAGGGTATTGTGAAACTTCGTATGGTGTATTTTGGTGTGTGCACTATTTTGTGTGTTTTTTATTATTATTTCATATTATTCTTAAAGGGCCCATGACAGCCATTTTTTTCTTGGGGACTTTTATGTTCTAATGAGTAGAACAGTGTCTTGTAATCACGGCAGTGGAGTGGCAAATTCTCCAGCGTGAAGTCTAATTAGTCACAGCATCGTTAATTTTGTACAGTTTTAATGATGCTTCGAAACGCGCGCCAGAAACTGCAAGAAACTAGCGCCGTGAGGCTAGCGCGGCTGGCTGTCGGAAGTGAGCGCAGGCACTGATCGCGTGAGCTCAAGATTCGGTGACGTTGCGGAGAGCGCGAGCGCCAGACCAGTTGCTGAATTCGTCTGCTCGCCGCCCCCGCTTTGCATCATAGCGTGTGTAGAATGTACGCTTTGAGCGACCAACACGGAGAGGAAGCAAAAAAATACGGCTTTTGGCGTGGCCTCCGCGATCGGCTGCGGCAGCCGACCTCGGAGGCCACGCTCGGAGGCTATAGCGTTGCGCGCTCGTGTCTCTCTGTGACGTCACGATATCAACTTACAGAAGTGAAACGTCACAGATGGCCCACTAACCGCGTCATACTAGTGGCGATGTCGCGAGGTGCTGCAAGCTCGGATGAGCATTCCCGCTTACTTTGAAACCATATTAAAATTAAGTACTTAGAGGCGACGTTCGCCGCTAACACTCGGTCAAGGTTGCCTTCGTATGCAGGAAAACCAACTAACGCAAGCATCTTGCGTTTGAAATTTTGGTGTCATGGGACCTTTAAAGTGGGGGGGGGGGGCAGTGTCACAAAATAGTGCCTAATTCGACGATAAACCGGGTGTCAAACTAGAGGGAAGGTACAAAACAACAACAAGAAAAACGGCACGCACGGAGGGGGCGCCCAAGGTCACGCCGCGTCTCCAAAAGGGGAGAATATTGTGGAATCTTTATTATCGCGGCGAGCGCACGCGCGGGACAGACGTAAGGAGAGCGAGGAGGCGGAGAGTACACACCGACGCTCCTCGCGCAGTGAGAGAGAGGAAGATGCGACGCCCCAACGAAGAAGGACCTAGAATGGGCGAGAAGGTTCCCAACTGTGTATGTGCTTTGAGTCACGTGGGCTCCGCCGAACTTTCTAGCGCGCCTTCCAAGGGCTACATAAGCAGTCGGACACGGGCCGCGAGTGGGAGAGTAGAAGAGTAGAAGACAAGTAAAAGAAGAAGCAAGAAGTCGTGCGTGACTCAGACGTTGTTCCATGAGCCAGCTGACAGGCCATCTGCAAGCTTCGAGCTGAGAAGACGCCCGAATGACTTCGTGAATAGGACTCTTTTGTGTTTTGTCCTTTGTTGCAGTGCATGAGCTTCTTTGTGTTGGTTGGCTCTGTGTAAAGTTGTAACCCATCTGTGTTTAGTTTGGAAGAGCCGTGTTTGTGTACGTTTTGTGTAACAGCCTATTGGATGAGAATATATTTGTTTTGTTTGATCAGCCTTGGCTCTGACTCGGTCTTTGAACCACTGCTGGCGTTTTGCTAGTGCGCTAAAGGGGACCAAAAATCTTATTGTCGAAGCTTTCATGGGATATTTTCCGGGGAAGCCAGACCTTTGTGCTTGGAATTATTTCTGGCGATCGCGTCCCGTACATCATAGCACGGGTTTGGTGACAATGATCTCGTAGGAGTTGTGAACGAGTGTGATAGGTGGAGCAAATATGAACCCAACAGGCTCATCGCTCACATGGGGCGAGTCCTGTTATTGACGTAATAGCATATATTAGCGGATAATGGCCTAATAAATCCGCGACTAAAGGCACTTTGCATGATGTAGCATTGATGAGGATTTATTCTGGATGAGAGAGCAATGTTACGGCCAGATGAGTAAAACATGGGGAGTTCCTTCCTTTGCACTCACACGATCTCGTAGGAGACGTCAGCGAGTGGTTATAGGTGGAGCGAATATGAACCAAACAGGCTCCTCGCTCACACGGGGCGCGTGCTGTTATTAACGTAATAGCATAGATTAGCCGTTAATGATCGAAAAAATGGACGACGAAATTTACTTGGATGATGTGGCGATTGATGAGGAGTTATTCTAGATGACAGAGCAACGTTATAGCCAAGATGAGTAAAAACCTGGAAAGTTCCTTCCTTTGCTCCAACACAATGCGTTGTCGGGCTTGTTGGTGTGAATCCAGAGTGCTATTTAGCGCAAAAAAACAATACACAGGAAGGAAGGACAGGACAAAGCGCTACTCTCAACTGAGTTGAGAGTAGCGCTTTGTCCTGTCCTTCCTCCTGTGTATGTTTTTTTTGCGCTAAATAAGCACTATGTAAGCACTATCCTTCCTTTGCACTCAACATGATCTCGTAGGAGTCGTCAACGAGTGTGATAGGTGGAGCAAATATCGACCCAACAGGCTCCTCGCTCACATGGGGCGAGTCCTGTTATTATCGTAATAGCATATATTAGCCGATAATGACCGAATAAATCCGCTATAAAAGTCACTTTGCGTGATGTGGCAATTGATAAGGAATTATTCTGGATGAGAAAGCAGCGTTATCGGCCAGATGAGTAAAACATGGGGAGTTCCTTTCTTTGCACTCACCATGATGTCGAAGGACTCCTCGGCGAGTGGTATAGGTGGAGCGAATATGAACCCAACAGGCTCCTCGCTCACACGGGGCGCGTGCTGTTATTAACGTAATAGCATAGATTAGCCGTTAATGATCGAAAAAATGGACGACGAAATTTACTTTGCATGATGTGGCGATTGATGAGGAGTTATTCTAGATGACAGAGCAACGTTATAGGCCAGATGAGTAAAACATGGAAAGTTCCTTCCTTTGCTCCAACACAATGCGTTGTCGGGCTAGTTGGTGTGAATCCAGAGTGCTTATTTAGCGCAAAAAAACAATACACAGGAAGGAAGGACAGGACAAAGCGCTACTCTCAACTGAGTTGAGAGTAGCGCTTTGTCCTGTCCTTCCTTCCTGTGTATTGTTTTTTTGCGCTAAATAAGCACTATGTAAGCACTATCCTTCCTTTGCACTCAACATGATCTCGTAGGAGTCGTCAACGAGTGTGATAGGTGGAGCAAATATCGACCCAACAGGCTCCTCGCTCACATGGGGCGAGTCCTGTTATTATCGTAATAGCATATATTAGCCGATAATGACCGAATAAATCCGCTATAAAAGTCACTTTGCGTGATGTGGCAATTGATAAGGAATTATTCTGGATGAGAAAGCAGCGTTATCGGCCAGATGAGTAAAACATGGGGAGTTCCTTTCTTTGCACTCACCATGATGTCGAAGGACTCTCAGTGAAGTGCGATAGGAGGAGCGAACACGAACCGAAACAGGCTCCTCAATCACACGTGCGCGTCCTGTTATGACGTAATAGCATATATTACCGATAATGGCCGAATAAATCCGTCGACAAAAGTCACTTTGCATGATGTAGCAATTGATGAGGAATTATCTGGATGAGAGAGCAACGTGTATCGGCCAGATGAGTAAAACATGGGGACTTTCCTTCTTTGCACTCACCATGATGTCGAAGGCCTGCTCAGTGAGTCGGATAGGAGGAGCGAACACGAACCGAACAGCTCCTCACTCACACGTGGGCGCGGCCTGTTATTGACGGTAATAGCATATATTAGCCGATATGGCCGAATAAATCCGCGACAAAAGTCAACTTTGCATGATTGTCAATTGATGAGGAATTATTCTGGATGAGGAGAGCAACGTTATAGGCCAGATGAGTAAAACATGGGGAGTTCCTTTCTTTGCACCACCATGATGTCGAAGGACTGCTCAGCGAGGGCCGATAGGAGGAGCGAACACGACCGACGTGCTCCTCACTCACACGGGGCGCGTCTGTTAGTGACGTAATAGCATATATTAGCCGATAATGGCCGAATAAATTCGCGACAAAAGTCACTTTGAATGATGTATCAATTGATGAGGAATTATTCTGGTGAGTAGAGAGCAACGTTATAGGCCAGATGAGTAAAACATGGGGAGTTCCTTTCTTTGCAACTCACCATGATGTCGAAGGACTGCCTCATTGAGTCCGATAGGAGGCGCGAACACGAACCCAGCAGGCTCCTCACTCACAAGGGCGCGTCCGTTATTGACGTAATAGCATATATTAGCCGATAAGGGCCGAATAAATTCGCGAAAAAAAGTCACTTTGCATGATGTATCAATTGATGAGGAATTATTCTGGATGAAAGAGCAACATTGTAGGCCAGATGAGGAAAAACAATGGGGATTTCCTTTCTTTGCACTCACCATGCTGTCGAAGGACTCCTCAGTGAGTGCGATAGGAGGAGCGAACACGAACCGAACAGGCTCCTCATGGCAAAGGAAAGTTATAGGCCAGATGAGTAAAACATGGGGATTTCCACTCTTTGCACTCAACCATGACCTCGAAGGAGTCCTCAGCGAGTGCGATACGAGGAGCGAACACGAACCCAACAGGCTCCTCACTTACAAGTGTAGCAGCTTGGGCTACTTGGTTTGCGTTCATGATGGCGAGTTTCACAGCGCACGAACATAGGAAAAAATGCGACAGAGAAGAAAGAGCGCTGACTTCCAACTGATCTTTATTTTGCAGAGCAGGAAGATATACGCATACTAAGAAGCAAAAAAAAAACATCAGAAATAACAAGCCTAATCAACATACTGTCAGTCAAATAACATGTGACACGTGTTGGCGATTGCCCCTCAGCCCGGCCAGGTAATCACTCTCAAACCGTGATAGTGCAACGGATGGGGTGCTTACACGTTTGTCGCCTAACTTGTGTATTATTTCCGCTTCTATTATCTCGCGGGTAAGCTGAGACCGATGCCTTGCCACTATGGCACACTGATCAAAGAGCGGCCTGCAACCGCAGTCCCGGCAATGAATGCCATTGTGCCCTTGCACCCACATTGTGCACGTTGTTTCGGTGCTCGCGCAGGCGGTCGTTAACGCACCTGCCGGTCTGGCCGACATACGCCTTTCCACACGTCAGTGGAATTGAGTAGACGACGGCTACTGCGCAGGGGATGTAGCATGACCTGTGCGCAACAGAGCAAGGGGAAGAGTTTGCACGAGGTGCGTTCACCCCGCTTGCATAGTTTCTGCAACTTTTCAGGTGCAGAAAAAACTACCTGAACGCTGGCTGCCGGCCAATCTTCTTTAAGCCGTGCGAAATGCTGTGCACATACGGTAGAATGACTGGCCGGCTATTTTCAAAACTGCTGCGCTTTTCAGGCCTGTCTCCTCGCTGAATACAGTCAGCAGCTTTTCTGCCACCGAAACAAGAAGGGCTGCAGGATATCCGGCTTTAGCCAGACGCTCTACTTGTAGAGCAAAACTGCGATGCACAGTATGGGGCATTGACTTGTTTAGGGCGTTGGCAAGGCAAAGGTTGGCGATACTCCGCTTAACAATTTGAATGGGCCGAGCTGAATGGCAAAAGCGGTTTGCCGCACTCTTGGCCTCATACCTCCAGCAAACATGGGGTGACTCTGTTGATATGTTCAAATCGAGAAATCTGATGTTGTTAGTAATGGGAAATTCGTGGGTGAGAACGAGCGGCTGCAAGCACTCCTGGATAATAGCCAAAGTATGAGATGAAATCCTCCGGAAATCCGGACTACCACATTAACAAGCACTAAATAATCGCCAACAAAACGGCAAACTTTAAAAATAACGGTTTCATCAAGCTTTTTTGACAACACACGATTGTGATGAGCAAGAAGGCAACCTTCGTGTTCATGGAGTGACAACAGCTACATTAAATAAAGTGGTGTATGTATTCGTTCTTGTTTGGCACCCATTCAGCGACATCTTTCTTGCTCATCACAATCGTGTGTTTTCAAAAAAGCTTGATGAAACCTTATTTTTATGTTTGCCGTTTTGTTGATGATTATTAGTGCTTGTTAAATGTGGTAGTCAGGATTTAGCAAACATGGGATCCAGCAAACATGGGATGACTCTGTTGATATGTTCAAATCGCGAAATCTGAGGTTGTTATTAATGGGAAATGCATGGGTGAGAACGTGCGGCTGCAAGCACTCCTCGAAAATAGCCAAAGTATGAGATGAAATCCTCCGGAAATCCTGACTACCACATTTAACAAGCACTAAATGATCGTCAACAAAACGGCAAACATTAAATATAACGGTTTCATCAAGCTTTTTTGACAACACACGATTGTGATGAGCAAGAAGGCAGCCTTTGTGTCATGGAGTGACAACAGCTACATTCAAAAAAGGGGTGTATGTATTGGTTCTTTTTTGGCACCCATTCTCAGAGACATCTTTCTTGCTCATCACAATCATGTGTTATGAAAAAAGCTTGATGAAACCATTATTTTTAAAGTTTGCCGTTTTGTTGACGATTACTTAGTGCTTGTTAAATGTGGTAGTCAGGATTTCCGGAGGATTTCATCTCATACTTTGGCTACTTTCCAGGAGTGCTTGCAGCCGCTCGTTCTCATCCATGAATTTCCCATTAATAACAACCTCAGATTTCTCGATTTGAACATATCAACAGAGTCATCCCATGTTTGCTGAATGTATGAGCCAAGATACGGAAAACCGCTTTTGCCATTCAGCTCGGCCCATTCAAAATTGGTTAAGCGGAGTATCGCCAACCTTTGCCTTGCCAACGCCCTAAACAAGTCATGCCCCCATACTGAGCATCGCAGTTTTGCTCTACAGGTAGAGCGTCTGGCAAGAGCCGGATATCCTGCACCCCTTCTTGTTTCGGTGGCAGCAAAGCTGCTGACTGTTATTCAGCGAGGAGACAGGCCTGAAAAGCGCAGCAGTTTTGAAAATAGCCGGCCGGTCATTCTACGTATGTGCACAGCACTTCGCACAGGTTAAAGAAGATCGGCCAGGCAGCCAGCGTTCAGGTAGTTTTTTCTGCACCTGAAAAGTTGCAGAAACTATGCAAGCGGGTCAACGCACCTCGTGCAAACTCTTCCCCTTGCTCTGTTGCGCACAGGTCACGCTACATCCCCTGCGCAGTAGCCGTCGTCTACTCAATTCCACTGACGTGTGGAAAGGCGTATGTCGGCCAGACCGGCAGGTGCGTTAACGACCGCCTGCGCGAGCACCGAAACAACGTGCACAATGTGGTGCAAGGGCACATTGGCATTCATTGCCGGGACTGCGGTTGCAGGCCGCTCTTTGATCAGTGTGCCATAGTGGCAAGGCATCGGTCTCAGCTTACCCGCGAGATAATGGAAGCGGAAATAATACACAAGTTAGGCGACAAACGTGTAAGCACCCCATCCGTTGCACTATCACGGTTTGAGCGTGGTTACCTGGGCGGGCTGAGGGGTAATCGCTAACACGTGTCACATGTTATTTGACTGACAGTATGTTGATTAGGTTTGTTATTTTTGATATTTTTATCTTCTTTGTACGCATATATCTTCCTGCTCTGCAAAATAAAGATCAGTTGGAAGTCAGCACTCTTTCTTCTCTGTCGCATTTTTTCCTATGTTCGTGCGCTGTGACACTCGCCATCATGGAGGCTCCTCACTCACACGGGGCGCGTCCTGTTATTGACGTAATAGTATACATTAGCCGATAATGACCGTATGAATCCGCGACGAAATTCACTTTGCATGATGTGGCAATTGATGAGGAATTATTCTAGATGGCAAAGCAACGTTATAGGCCAGATGAGGAAAACATGGGGATTTCCTTTCTTTGCACTCACCATGATGTCGAAGGACTCCTCAGCGAGTGCGATAGGAGGAGCGAACACGAACCGAACAGGCTCCTCAGTCACGCGGGGCGCGTCCTGTTATTGACGTAATAGCATATATTAGCCGATAATGGCCGAATAAATTCGCGAAAAAGTCACTTTGCATGATGTATCAATTGATGAGGAACTATTCTGGATGAGAGAGCAACGTTACAGGCCAGATGAGGAAAACATGGGGAGTTCCTTTCTTTGCACTCACCATGATGTCCAAGGAGTCCTCAGCGAGTGCGATAGGAGGCGCGAACACGAATCCAGCAGGCTCCTCACTCACACGTGGCGCGTCCTGTTATTGACGTAATAGCATATATTAGCCGATAATGCCCGAATAAATTCGCGAAAAAAGTCACTTTGCATGATGTATCAATTGATGAGGAATTATTCTGGATGAGAGAGCAACGTTATAGGCCAGATGAGGAAAACATGGGGATTTCCTTTCTTTGCACTCACCATGCTGTCGAAGGAGTCCTCAGCGAGTGCGATAGGAGGCGCGAACACGAATCCAGCAGGCTCCTCACTCACACGTGGCGCGTCCTGTTATTGACGTAATAGCATATATTAGCCGATAATGGCCGAATAAATTCGCGACAAAAGTCACTTTGCATGATGTATCAATTGATGAGGAATTATTCTGGATGAGAGAGCAACGTTATAGGCCAGATGAGAAAACATGGGGAGTTCCTTTCTTTGCACTCACCATGATGTCGAAGGACTGCTCAGTGAGTCCGATAGGAGGAGCGAACACGAACCGAACAGGCTCCTCACTCACAAGGGGCGCGTCCTGTTATTGACGTAATAGCATACATTAGCCGATAATGACCGTATGAATCCGCGACTAAATTCACTTTGCATGATGTGGCAATTGAAAAGGATTATTCTGGATGAGAAAGCAACGTTATAGGCCAGATGAGTAAAACATGGGGAGTTCCTATCTTTGCACTCAACCATGATCTCGAAGGAGCCCTCAGCGAGTGCGATAGGAGGAGCGAACACGAACCCAACAGGCTCCCCACTCACACGGGGCGCATCCTGTTATTGACGTAATAGCATACATTAGGCGATAATGACCGTATGAATCCGCGACTAAATTCACTTTGCATGATGTGGCAATTGATAAGGAATTATTCTGGATGAGAAAGCAACGTTATAGGCCAGATGAGAAAACATGGGGAGTTCCTATCTTTGCACTCAACGATGATCTCGAAGGAGTCCTCAGCGAGTGCGATAGGAGGAGCGAAGACGAACCCATCCCAGCTAGCACACAAAGGATTTAAGACGTCTTCGAGACGGATATCCGAGACGTTAACGACGTCTCAGAGACGGCACGCGTAAGAAGTTTGGTCTAGAAGACGTCGTATATCTCGTCTAATGTCCGTCTTGTTGCACATATACGAGACGTTTCCTGAACGTCTTTGAAACTTCTTCAAAAAGCTGGTCTTTTCGACGGCTTGGGGGAGCCTCCAATAATCCCATTTACCGGGATTTCTGAATCCGTCTAAAGACCTACCAAAGACGTCATCAAAAAGCTGGTCTTTTCGACGGCTTGGGGGAAAAAGCTGTTCCTGAAATGTTAGCTGTAATCTGAAAAAGAAGCAGGAATCGTGCTCGGGAACGGGGCGCGCCCACCAAAATTTTGATCTGGTTACCACCCTCAGAATGTAAGCTAACGCCTGACGGGTACAAATAACCACAAACATTTTTGCACCCCACGGGCATTAACTCCGTGGTTCCGAAGGTGTTAACGGGATCATAATTTTGGGGGGCACCCCCATCCGCGGACGCCGTCCCTACCTTTGTGGTAGTAGCTGCGACCTGCTATGTTATCAGCAGCACCATAATCTTTTCGATGCTGCAGAGTGGGGGGTATGCCAGCAGAATACTTTCGTAGTTACATCCTAGGAAGAAGTCCTGGCATCGCAGTTGCCTGGAATTCTTTTTTTTTTTTCGTGGTTAAGGCATCAGCACTGAGTGCAACAGAGCAAAAATAGTGCAGTAAGGTAGGTACACAGTTCGCAACAAGGCTTCATCAGTCTTAGCATTTAAGTCAAAATTGGCTGCCATGAATACAAAATCAATCTAGCATGTAATTTGTTGAGGAATTATTCTGGATGAGAGAGCAACGTTATAGGCCAGATGAGGAAAACATGGGGAGTTCCTTTCTTTGCACTCACCATGATGTCGAAGGACTGCTCAGTGAGTCCGATAGGAGGAGCGAACACGAACCGAACAGGCTCCTCACTCACAAGGGGCGCGTCCTGTTATTGACGTAATAGCATACATTAGCCGATAATGACCGTATGAATCCGCGACTAAATTCACTTTGCATGATGTGGCAATTGAAAAGGAATTATTCTGGATGAGAAAGCAACGTTATAGGCCAGATGAGTAAAACATGGGGAGTTCCTATCTTTGCACTCAACCATGATCTCGAAGGAGCCCTCAGCGAGTGCGATAGGAGGAGCGAACACGAACCCAACAGGCTCCCCACTCACACGGGGCGCATCCTGTTATTGACGTAATAGCATACATTAGGCGATAATGACCGTATGAATCCGCGACTAAATTCACTTTGCATGATGTGGCAATTGATAAGGAATTATTCTGGATGAGAAAGCAACGTTATAGGCCAGATGAGGAAAACATGGGGAGTTCCTATCTTTGCACTCAACGATGATCTCGAAGGAGTCCTCAGCGAGTGCGATAGGAGGAGCGAAGACGAACCCATCCCAGCTAGCACACAAAGGATTTAAGACGTCTTCGAGACGGATATCCGAGACGTTAACGACGTCTCAGAGACGGCACGCGTAAGAAGTTTGGTCTAGAAGACGTCGTATATCTCGTCTAATGTCCGTCTTGTTGCACATATACGAGACGTTTCCTGAACGTCTTTGAAACTTCTTCAAAAAGCTGGTCTTTTCGACGGCTTGGGGGAGCCTCCAATAATCCCATTTACCGGGATTTCTGAATCCGTCTAAAGACCTACCAAAGACGTCATCAAAAAGCTGGTCTTTTCGACGGCTTGGGAAAAAGCTGTTCCTGAAATGTTAGCTGTAATCTGAAAAAGAAGCAGGAATCGTGCTCGGGAACGGGGCGCGCCCACCAAAATTTTGATCTGGTTACCACCCTCAGAATGTAAGCTAACGCCTGACGGGTACAAATAACCACAAAACATTTTTTTGCACCCCACGGGCATTAACTCCGTGGTTCCGAAGGTGTTAACGGGATCATAATTTTGGGGGGCACCCCCATCCGCGGACGCCGTCCCTACCTTTGTGGTAGTAGCTGCGACCTGCTATGTTATCAGCAGCACCATAATCTTTTCGATGCTGCAGAGTGGGGGGTAGTGCCAGCAGAATACTTTCGTAGTTACATCCTAGGAAGAAGTCCTGGCATCGCAGTTGCCTGGAATTCTTTTTTTTTTTTCGTGGTTAAAGGCATCAGCACTGAGTGCAACAGAGCAAAAATAGTGCAGTAAGGTAGGTACACAGTTCGCAACAAGGCTTCATCAGTCTTAGCATTTAAGTCAAAATTGGCTGCCATGAATACAAAAATCAATCTAGCATGTAATTTGTTGAGTATGAAGCAAATCTACCAAAAATAGTAATGACATATCTTTCTACAGTGAAGGATAGACAGTTTCATGGCAAGCGGCCTAGCAAGGAGGCCTCTGTGCCAATGATCACGCAGTCGAAACACTGCTACATCATCATTTTATTGAGAAACTAACTTGTGCAAGTTAAAAAAAGAAGAAAATGAGAAATGCCAGAAAAACAAAACAACAAATATTCAAGAGCAACTGCAGAAGAATACTTTAAATATATTTGGAACTTATTAAACACTAGAGGCTCACAAAAGAGCACTAGTAGTCACACAATAATCAACAGCCAAACGACTATGCGCTTTTCACCATGAGAGCAGCGCATCCGGTTATATGAGCAGAGACAGAACAATGGATGACTGTGTGACAGCCGCTTTCAATCACGTTATGCAGTATCTTCACCGCATAAAATCAAGGAATATAAACACAATACTCAAACATGACTCAGACATGAAAGTGAAAATTTGTCTAGGACATCAGCTGATGTAATGAAGCAAACTTTAAAAGACAACCAAAAATATCAATCAAGTGTCAACGAATATGACCAAAGTGACCTTCAAAGAAATTAGCGCATGAAATATTAACAAAATCGGTATAATGAGCAACGTCGCAATGCAGTGCACAATCTCTCGCAGCGAGCAACGTTACATCGAAGCAACCTCCATTTCATAATGAAGCTACATACGTGCTCGAAGTTGAATACAGTGGAGACAGCATTGAGGCGACGAAAAAGAAAAAACAGAAGCAATATTCTCAATTACATATACAAAATACAGATGTGGCTCTCTACAAAGCACTGTATTACGCACATATATACAAATCTGACATGAACGGAGATCAAACTGGCAAGCATCAGTTGGAAGCCAAAAAAGAAAAAAAAGAGAAGATTTTGGCACCCAGCACATGAAGCTATTCCTAAAAGGGACTTTAAATAACCATCAGGTCTACATGTGCAGGATAAAACTGAGGGTCTTCGAATTTCGCCCTGTTTCACATTTAAGGAAAACACTGTTACCTTATACCATGTCATTAAACAAAACACTTCGAACAGCCAAGTCCTTTGAGAATGCAACCTCCACCAAACGCGCAACCAGTTCACGTTCACGCTCATCAAAAACTAGTTGTAGTGTCCAGGCTTAGTGCAGCTGGTGAATACGATGCTACTGGCATCACATGACACGCTGAAACCGCCGTCGCGGAAATGCTTTCAATGTAGAACCTTGGTAGGCCGTCGTAGAACACAGTTGGTGCCCTATCAGGTTATCCGTACAACCGCCGATTAAACCGCATGTATTCCTGCAAACGAAAAAAAAAAAAGGGGGCCGCTATTTTCTATAAAGCTGTTCTACAACTGTGCTTTGAGGAACGAAATTGGAAATGCATCTCTGTCATAGACTGCGCCCTTTACAGGAAGTGTTCATAATACCTGCAACTAGCAATAGATAAACACTCGAAATGAATTAATGAATTTTCCTCTAGTGCCTGGTACTTATGCACTGCTGCCTGCACCATATATATATATATATTTAACGAAGCAACAAACTATGAAGCCTAGGAAAACATAGGAGAGGTTATTGGGGTTCTTAATTGTAGTATTATACTTGTGAAGTAGGAAGGAATTTAGGCGGACGAAAAGACAAACCTGCCTTCTGTGGGAACCGAACCCACGACCTTCGGATAAGGCGTCCGATGATCTACCGCTGAGCTACGAAGGCGGTCGTCTCCACCCCCACCCCCCCGTCCCTTTTATCGGGTCTATGTGCACATACATTCTAACACTCACAGGATTGTATGTACCTATGTACATATATACGAAGGTCAGCGAGTTCCGCCGAAGCTTGGACGCTCGTGCTAGATGCCCAGCGATGAAAAGGAAGAGAAGAAAGAAGTCAGGATACAACAGCCGGCCTGCGGCAAAGGCGCTGTGTCTATGTCTCTATCATTTACAATATACAGTGGTGTTCGGGCCATCTCCGCAGGAAACTTGATGCATCTCCTGATGCTACCACCGCCGAATAGTATGGCACTCGTGAACGTTAAACTGCACATTACTGATTCGTAGTTTATTTTGGACGCATTCCCATACACAGCATGTAGAAATCGGGTGACACACATGCTTCACACTTAGACTGTGAGAATATTCTTCGAGGCGTGCTTACGTGCTCACTGCGCACTCGGTATGAAAGGGTCCCTGCAACACTTTTCGAACGCACTGAGCAAACGGTGCCAATCAATCGTTGAGACTTCTGTAAACGTGTGAGCTAAATGTTATTGTGCTGCAAGCAGCAGTGGATTTGCAGTTTCATTTTAAATACATCATGCAATCGCCTGCAATTGTTCCAACAACTGACGTCACTAGCAGCACCGACCAACGACTTGCCTGCTCTTCTTTCAACAAGTAACGTCACTGGCGCCAACGACTAGGTCCCTTCGCTCACCTCGGTCTTTTTAAAGACAGGCACTCAGATTGCCTTTATTTCTTTAATGCAAAATGAACAAATATATATAGGCAAATGAGTTCTGCGGAAACCCGCAAGGGTGAGTAACGTTTGCCTTGTGCTACAAAACGGGTGGATGCTAATTTTCCCTTTCATGAACAAATATATAATTGCAGACTACCTTTCCGTGACCGTAAGTTCAGCCAGTGATATATCTGCCTCGAACAAAGTAGTCGACGGCCTAGTGACATTTGTTGGAACGAAGAGCAATGTTAATTACAGCTGTGTTTGAAACCAAATAAAAAATTCCCTGGTGCACGCAGCTCAATAATACTTGGCTCACACGTTCACAACAACCTCCACGACTGTTAGGCATCGTTTGCCATCGAGATTCCAAATGTCGCAGGGCTCCTTTAATAATGGGCCTTCAAGGTCGCGCGATCTACGAGCACAGTGACGGCGCATCACATCTGTGCATAGCATCAACAAATTTTCGCTGTGGCTTCGATTTCGCCTGCACAAAACTGCCTTCCATGGCCAGGTAATAGTGAATTTAGTACAATGCAACGAAATATGGCTCATTTGGGGTAGCGAGTATGTCGCGGGGTAGGAGGAAAACGTCAAACGTTCCGCTGAAAACTGTTGAATGGCACCGTGGCTTTGATTTGACGATATAGGTATAGGCATGCACAGCTAGACCGGCACCGGACAAGCTGGCAGCGCCCGTACTAAATAATAAAAAAAACAAAATAGTCCAAAAGTTCATGTATAAGTCGTCTTAACACGCCGCTCACCCATAGCCCGACGTACTAATTTAGTTCGTCGTTCGTCGCCTTATCATCGCTGTCCTACGCTATCAGCCCAGCAACATGGCTCAAGTCTTCACTCCCCAGTCCGTACCACGTGAAACACTGGACAGCTTATGGCATACCAAAAATCTACTGTACACAACAGCGTCCCTGTAACACCACTGTGGAACCAGATAACAGGTCTTGTAATTATTTTGGTATTTGCGGTCTGCAAGAATAACGAACCCCAAATGCAGAAAACCGCAACAGCGTGGACAATGAGAAATAATAATAACGAACATTCGCAAACGAGTCACATGCCTCTGACAAAGTTTAAATATGACCGAGAACGAGCACAACGACACTCATGCTCATATGAATGCTGAGCTGCGAGAAGTCATTCCACCACCATAAGACGTCATGATTGCCTGCTTCAGTTCTGCTGACATGCCACAATAAACAATGCGCGGTTTTCACATCCACATCACATGCACGTAAGTTTCGCAGCTCTGAACTGAAATCTCACGACTGCAATGCAAGAGTGAAAGGACGCGCGGCAACGGTTGCCCTACAACGCGCGATATCACATGCATGTATTCGTCTGTGTAAGACACGAGTAAATTACTACTACCCGACATGTTGTACATGCGCTGCACTCGCTACCCGTAACGACCAAATGACAGGATGGTGGGAACGAAGCCAATGCACTCGTTACTCACTAATCAGGCTCAACACGCACATAGACCTAAGAAAATTTCAGAATGCAATCATACACGATGATCTGAATAATAAAACCACAGTTGCGTTGCTTTGCGTTTAATGCGTCAACTATCTTCCTCCTCCTCCTTGTATCTGTCACAGAACGATTCGCCCTATCCACGGAACACATGAGTGATCTCACAGGCATCATGCTAAGCCATTCAAATGTGGTACTTACATTTATTTTCGGCGAGACGTAGTTATGGTGTTACGGGATCCAGTCACAGAAGCGCCGGAATTGAACCAGGGTTAACATAAGGAGGAAAGTAGAAAGAACATAATGCCACCACACAAACACACGCAGCAGTTGCAGCACGCTAACAGAATTTTCCCAGAACGAACGAAGGAAGAGCCGGCCGCCAACAACTTGACCACACTACCCCACGACCAACCACGCAAACGAGCTTCGCTGCCTTTGCTTCGTGTCTCCGCGTGTTTGCGCCAGCCTGCGCCTCTCGCCTCATCTCCCTGGTAACCGGCGAGAAGGAGCCAGACATTCTGGCGCCTCCCTCCCGGCCCCATTGCAGCTGGCGACACCTCGGCGCCGTGCATTGTGTCGACGCCCGCCGACGCTTTGGGGAGGGAGGGGGGGGGGGGCGGTATTCTTCCACGTCTGCTTACCGTCTTGCGTAGGACGTTTCGAAGACGGATTCATTGTCCCTTGATGTCGCTGCCCCTTAGTTCGCGTGGCTGACGTCTAAGACGTCAGCCACGCGAACAAGACGTTAATCCCCCAATAAGACGTCTTTTTGGTCTTGTGTGCTAGCTGGGTAGTGCGTTATGGAGAGGTGCTGGTTTTTAGTTTTTGGGTTATCGTACCATAATAACGCGGTTGTCTGTAAAATTTTTGGTGCTTTTGCTTCAAATAAGCTTAGTTTTAAAGTAGTGAGCGCTGTCCTGTCTGTCTTTTTCTCGTCCCGTCTTTTTAGCGCTCCAAGTTTGTCCGTATCAATAATGAAGGTGCGAATGCCAGCGATGCGCAGTAAATTTGTTTTTTTAGCCATACCGAACATGTGACCAATGTACCGAATAGGTCAGCTGCACTGGAGTAATTTATTCCCCGTACGTAGCTCAGGTCATAAAACAGTTTAAAAGTTTCATGAAGGAATA
>CM023481.1:40270637-40427354 GCA_013339685.2 Hyalomma asiaticum | reverse complement strand
CCGTCGCCATCATGCCCCGTATAAAGTCCAAATTGATAACAACCACCCAAGCATCGTACGTTAACACTCATCATCATCATCAGCCTATCTTAGGTCCACTGCAGTACGAAGGCCTCTCCTAATCCTCTCCATCCTTGCCTGACCTGCGCTAGCCGATTCCATTTGATGCCTACGAATTTCTTCATTTCATCGCCTCATCTTACTCTCTGTCGTCCACGGTTACGCTTACCCTCTCTTAGCATCCATTCCGTCGTTCTATCGGTTATCTAGCCTTCTCACCATGTGGCCTGTTCATGTCCATTTTTTCTTCTTAACATCGGTTATTATGTCGGCGACTCCCGTCTGCTTTCTGACCCACTCGGCTGTCTTTCTAACTCTTAATGCAACGCCAATCACTTTTCGTTCCATCGCCCGCTACGCGGTTCTTAACTTGCTCTCGAGCTTCTTTGTTAGAAACAACTTAATGAGCAAACAGACAATGAAGCTTAGGAAAACATAGGGGAAGTTGCTTGTCACTGAAGGCAGGTTTGTCTTTTCGCCCACTTTAATTCCTTTCTACTTTCTCCACAATTACAATACCACAAGCAACTTCCCCTATGCTTCCTAAGCTTCATTGTCTGTTTGCTCATTAAGTTGTTTCTAGTAAATAAAGAACGAGCCCTTGACCCCTTCCCTTTCGTTATCACGAGCTTCTTTGTAATTCTCCAAGTTTCTGCAGCGTATGTCAGTACTGACAAGATGCTGTAGTTATATAGTTTCCGCTTGAGTGAGAGTGGTATGTTTCCGTTCATGAGTTCGGAATGTCTCCCGTATGCGCGCCATACCATGGTTATTCTTCGGTGGATTTCTTTTATATGGGCGGGTTCTCCTGTCAGTGGCTGTCCTAGATACAGGTATTCTTCTACGACTTCTAATGTCTGATTTTCGATCGTGAAGACACGTTTTTCGCCGTGCCACTTAGCATTATCTTTGCTTCTGCATGTTCATCCTTAGTCCTACCGTAGAGCTTTCTCGGCTTAAGTCTTCAATCACCTTTTGCATTTCGTCATCATCATTGCTAAAGAGTACTATGTCACCTGCAAATCGTAAGTTACTCAGATATTCGCCGTTAATCCTTAGCCCTGTCTCGTCGCAGTCTAATCTTTTGAAGAACTCTTCCAAACATGCAGTAAATAGCATTGGAGAAATTGTATCTCCTTGTATGATACCTTTCCGCATTGGGATTTCCTGCTTTTATTAAGGAGGAGTAGGGTGGCTGTTAGAATCTTTATAGATGTTGGCTATTGTGTTTAAGCAGCTACCTCATATTCCTTGACGGTGTGATGCCTCCAGAACTGCTGGTACCTTTACCGAGTCAAAAGCCTTTTCGTAATCTATGAAAGTCATATAGAGAGCTACGTTGTTGTATTCAGCGTATTTCTATTACTTGATTGATCACATGAAGGTGGTTTGGGTGGAGTATCCTCTTGTGAACCCTGCTTGCTCTCTTGGTTGTTTAATTCAAGTGTGGCCCTTATTCTATTTGAGATAACCTTTGTGAAAAATTTGTAAAGTGCTGAGAGTAGACTGATCAGCCTGTAGTTCCTCAAGTCTTTAACATCTCCCTTCTTATGTAATAGAAAATATTTGCATTTTCCAGCTGACTGGTACATTTGAAATTTTGAGGCATTGTGTGGTATAGTGTCGCGAGCTTTCTAGTTAGGAAGTCTCCTCCATCTTCGATCAAGTCGGCGGTTATGCCGTCTTCTCCAGCCGCTTTTTCGCGGGACAACCCCTGAATTGCTTTCTAGCCTCGTCCGCAGTGACGCATGAAATTTCGGTGTCCCCGATCGACATTTTATGTACTGATGGTGGGGAGACTCGTATTTGAGCTGTTATAGTCATAATAGACGTCCTCGGCCACATTGCCTATATCACTGAAGTTATTAACGATGTTGCCCTGCCTATCTTTCACTGCCTGCATTATGTTCTTTCCCGCACAAAGCCTCCTTTTAGTTGTGTTGATGCTGACTCCTTTTCTGATGGCTGCTTCTATTTCTTTCACGTTATCGTTACGTATGCCCCTGACTCTACTTTTATTGATAAGATTAGACAGCTCGGCAAATTCTATATTATCTCTTGAGTTAGTTATTCTAATCTGTTGGCGCACTTTGATTAAATTTTTAGTAGATTCAGACAGCTTATTGACATCTTGTCTGAGTACTTTGCTTCCTACATCGATTGCTGCTTCGGTGATCAGCTTAGTAATGTTTTCGTTTATCTTCTCTATATCCCCATGTTTTTCTTGTCATAGAGCCTCAAATTTGTTCTTAAGTGCAATTTTAAGTTCTTTCTTTTCGACCTGACGACATCGAGGTTGGCCTGCTTCCGCGTGATAACCTTGTCCTTGTCTGCTTTAGAATGAGGATATCTTCGCCCTTAGTAGTCTGTGGTCACTTATTCTGACCTTATTAACCACTTCGTGTCTTGTACTACACCTGGATTCGACCCGCAGGTAAAAGCACGCACCTGGGGGGGACGAACACGGCTGAAGCAGAGATCGAACGATCCCGGCCCATCTCCGTCGCTTGGAGGGCGCATGTGATAACATCGCACCGATCGGGACGCCGGCTGTCGAAGTGGGGAGGGAACACCCCGCCCGTCTCTCACGAGCATGAAAAGGCGCAAGGGGTGGAGAGGGAGGGGGGGTGACTCGAGCAGCAACTGTTGACCCTACGCGGTTGCCATCGCTATCTCGGCAGCTATCAGCGGGCGGCTCGTAAACCCTTCTACGTGCTGTGCTGTCAGCGCTTACAGCAGCACTTACACGAGCGTTTTGTAGAGCTACGTGAGATCGCATCCAAAAGAGTTAGCTGCGAACTTCGTATAACATTACAATTTCTTGCAATCACAATCACTCCTTTGCTCTTGCAGTGAAAGTGTGATTTCTTATTAATGCTTAGTTAACTGCTTGGCCCGAGGTAGCTGGGGCGCGCTGGACACACACGCATAATATATATATATATATATATATATATATAATATATATATTGTTGTGTTGTTTCTGGATACGTTCCGGTGCTCGGGAACAACTCCGTTCTACCGCTACATATTTACCTTCTGATGAAAACAACATTAACATAGCCGCGTGACATGCAGTGCCAGTCCACCTGCAATACTACTCAGATATTAAGCTTTATAGAAGTGAGACATATTTTATCCAGCCTTTCGAGGCTAAGATGACGAGATGCTACTGCAAACGAGCATTTTAGTAATCGGTTTGCCAATCATCTAATAATACAGCGAAATGCACGAGTGCCACTTCGGATAACATGCTCTGCAGTGGTGCACTATACGCTTATAAGATCCGTTATTTCGCATCGCTAACTCGGGCACAAAATTGTGAAATGCCTGGACAGCGACAAAGACCGATACCAAGAGCAGCCTGACGAGGGCCGTGCCCAGCAAGGCAGCAGCCGGCACTAGCAGCTCACCTCAGAAACTCTGGCACTCGTGGCTGCGTTGAAAGGGTGGTAATCGGTAGCCGGAACCAAAGCCTTCTTGAGCATCATATTGGAAGGCGCTGAGAAGCGGAATTCAATTGACTTCCCCGGCTGGTCATCCTGCAAGTGATGTATATAGTGCATACATCTTAGCCGGAACGACCAAGAAGGCAGTGACAGAATTTTGTTCAAGTGGTTGGTGTGCAACGATTCAAAATGACATCTTAAAAGCTTTGCCTGCCGAGTAGAGCAGGAACCTTCACTATTTTCTTGTAAGGTCCTTCAAGGGACTCTGTTCTACCGGCGTGCACCTCACCTTTGTTCTTTTGGGTTATCAAACTATAAGGAGCATACATATTTTGTTGCTGTCTTCTTGTACCTCGTTTAACAGCGTACTTGTTTTTTCACTATTTTCCACGAACGGCGCTGCCCCTTTGTCGCGAGACGGCCGGGTTAACACTAACACGAACAAAATCCTTAGAAGCGTCAATTTTATCCAGGCTGAAAAGATGTCGCGACCATGCTTCGTTCACAAGAAGTCCACACATTTGCGTCTCCGATGTAAGCGAGAAGAATGATCGGCAGCCGGAACCAAAGCCTCCTTTAGTAACATGACAGCTACTACACTAGGTAAAGGAGGAAAAGGAAACATATATATGACACACGAGCATGGGGCACTCATACAGTGACGGCCACATGTAAGAGCCTCAGAGATAACTGCCCTCAACGTTCATTACATCAACAACCTCACTCTGATTCAGTATTTACGTTATAGCTCACGAAGCAGAATGCCTAAGTAGGTACATTGTTCTCCATTGTTGCGGGAGGATAGATAGCCCTCCTCTAAATTTATTGTGGGAAATATTCCTCTGGGCGGCTTCTCAAAACCTTCGCGATAGCTGGAGTGTGAATGTCCGGTAATAATATAAGCTGTATATTGACCTCCGAATGGTTAAAAGTCTGGCAGTGCTGAAACTTCACCTAGCTCTTCGATTAGTCTCAAAACTGACAGCTGATGTTACGTATCGAGAGAGCAGCCCACGACAGCTTAATCACACGACACTTATATGTATGTCGCTTTCATGAAAGGCTAGTTCCTGCATGGACATGTTGCTGAAGTTTGGTTCATTATTTGAGTGCAGAAAGTCTGGCGCTAAAACGACGGTGGTACAAAGTGAAGACACGAAACGACATGCACTGGCGCCCACTTCGAACTTTTTATTAGCAGAAACATCGTTGGTTTAGTTGGCGTAAGTTGGGGGAAGTTGGCGCCCACATATGTCGTTTCGTGTCTTCGCTTTGTTCCTTCGTCTATTTAGCACCACACCTTTTGCTCCCAAGGAATTCTTGTAAGTTGTGAAAAAGCGCGTAAAGGATTGTGAACAACTTGCCCGAAACCATACCGACGAACGCGTCGGGACCGGTCACCAGTCACGTCAACTTCCAGAGGCTGGGCTAACCAGGAAGGAGCTAGCCTGGCCCTGCGCACCGTATGTACGTGACCCGCCGCAGTGACACAGTCTCCGAGGTGTTTGGTAGGAAGCCTTTATTGGAGTAACGAGAGGTGTTGGAGCCCTACAGCGGGATTCCTCATGCCAAGTTGTGTCCCTAGTCTGGGACCCCACTGGTCGGAGCCGCTAGCCTCGCTCTCTGGACCAAGGCCTTCCAGGCCTGAACCGTCTCAACAACCAAGCAGGGCCTCCTCCCAGTATTCTCCGGTAGGGTTTGGTTTGGGGATAAGGGCTGGATTACTCTAGCAGGCCCAGGCCATGTGGTAGGTGTCGGCGACATCCACACATGCTGGTACCTGCCATTGACCACAGGGTCATAATGTTTCATGATAGCCTTGCATAGCGACCTGTTGCTAAGTCGTCTCGAGAGGATGCGTTCGTCCGCCTTTCCCAAACTTTTAGCTGGGGTGGGTTATTGGCAGTGGCTAGCCTTGTGACACTGCGATTTCTCTGAACCTGAGTGGGCTTCCTGATTTCTGGTCGGGGGCGGTTTGTCGGGAGGTACCCGGAAAAACGCGCCTCCTCCCCTAACTATTCAGATGGAGGCGAGGTCGAGACCCTACAGGGTATCTTTCCGGCTCAGGCTTTCAGCTTGCAGGGGCAAATTGGAGTGGGTATACAGGCGACACCATCTCCCCGGCCTCATGCTGGCCGACATGTACTTGACCCCTCCGGCTGTCAGTATATCCGCCCTGCTGCCCTGCACGCGCTGCTCGATTATATCGAGAGTGCACTAATCGCCGAACGTTTCAGACTCCGCCCTCCTTACTGCACTCGTTAAGCTCATGACACTCCCCCTTGGGCTCTGCCTGCTCCAATGTGTTGCGTTTGTTGTTGTCCAGTGTGGTAACCTCACCCGTGTCTCTTTCCTCCAATTCACACTTTTCTTTAAGTTCACTATATTAAAACCCTCTCCTCTACCTAGGGTTCCTCGATGCGCGCGCCCCCTTGCAGGGTGGAGACAACAGCGTCGTCTGCTACGGCGTCCGCCATTAGGATGCCCTCTCCGCAGGCGACCTATAGCCACGATAGGCAGCCAAAGGGCGTCGCGCGGCTGCATGCAGAGTTCGTTGTGTCAAAACGAGTGGTACTCAAACAACATGACAAAAATACAAAGTTTTCGCATCGGGTGTGTGAAGGTCTCAGATTTCTATTCTCTAATCTGTATTTTTAAAGCGACATTAGCAGCTGGAGTTGCTCGCAGCAGAATACTACCGTCCACGCCAGCCACGTTAACACCTTCAGTTAGCATCTTCTTGGGCTAGTCGGTAACTATTTATACTGGTTAAAGATGCGAAACACACGCACGCAAGTCCCATAACCTTTCATTGTGTCTGTGTGTTTTGTGCCTTCCACAAAAGTGTAAAAACAGTTTGCCTGCCGGTCGAAAAAAGAATAAAAAAAAACAGCGTGCTGTCACGAGAAAAGAGAAAAACTGAGATTGCATACCATATTTTCAGATCTAGTTTTCGAATTATTCATCAGCTACTCCATTTACGGACCGCACCTTGCAACGCACAGTATCCTGAATTTTGTTTTCATCTTTTTTACCTTACTGTAAATAGCAGATGGGCAAAACAATTGTTGAATACATATCATACTATTTGGGGCTCTACATACGGCTTTTATGGCATTAAATCATGACTCGCACGCAGACACTGACTATCAAACCAGGTTTAGCGTGTTTTCCGCTGGAATATATTATAAATTAGTAACTGTTATAAAGCGTTCGTCGATATCGTCAAAATGAAGCGACCACACAGCTTCTCAACAATAAGAAAGCAAATTGCATTCAATATACGGCAATTTCTGATGCCATAGCTTGTTTATTTCATCGATAACTTTAATATATTTCAAAAACAAGTGCTACAACTCACTGCAAGTTAACCGCAGCGCATGTCTTGCTTCCACTCCCACTGGTTCTCGCTGTTTCGAGCTGGCGCAGGTGAATGCGAAGCCTTACTCGTGCATAACTTGATATCAAGATTTTTTCCAGAGAACCCTTGTGTTGCTGGCATGCCTGCACACTGCACTTGGTCCTCTTGATTAAATATTCAGTTACAGCTTTGAGAGGGGACTTCAGGGTGAACAGGTTGTCTGTCCAGGATGTGATTCCTTTAAAGTGTTCTTCACAAGATATGAGCGAGCTCATAACCTCCCCGCTCGGATAACACAAGTTCTCACCATCCTGAACATACTCCTTTAGTGCAGTTAAATATGCGTGTTCATGGCTCGCCGAGCCTTGCATTGCAGCCCTGCACTGCTCGCAGTCCGTTTTCTTCAATATTCTTTTCACAAGGAATCCACGTATATGATGTAAAATGCTGCACTCTATTGAAGTCAACGCTTCAATGAAAAGAATTTCCCCATCATCAATTTCCTCTTCAGCATCTCCTCGACACTCTCTTTTCCCTTGGGAAATCATGTCAACCAGGTACTCAGAGTCGTCATTCTCATAACTAGAGTTCGCTGGCGTGTGCAAAACTGGCTGACGCATACAAGCTTTAAAGCGCATTTCATGTCGTACGCGTTAGGAACGGGTTTCCACAGGAGTCGCCTTTTCGGATCTTTCGGAAATCTGAACATCCTATAGCCATTTCGCGAGTGGTTTGTGCACTGTGGCACGCAACACCCGGGCATTATGCCCGAGAAAACGCTATAAAACGCCGCGCACCTGTCTCACTCAAACCAGACGCGACGGGGCTAGCACACTCTAACGAGGTGGGGGGGAGCCCAATGGCGGCCGGCGATTGGAAGGCGGCATTCACCCCCTCACAGAATGACTCCACCCTCCAAGGCGGCGGAGGGGAGAGCGCGCATCGAGGAACCCTACCTCTACCGCGCGCAGGGCGCTTGGCACAGGGTGGCTGAGTAGGGCGGAAAGCTCTGGAGCACTCTCAAAGCATATATTATGTAGACCCCATTATAGAGCTCCGATGGCGCTTACGGAGCGCGCTGTTACCACACCCAAAAGATTCCGACCGAAGTTAACCAAAACGTCGTTTCGGCTAATAAATCTCTTTTTTTTCCTTCTCTTTCTTTTTTTTTCTTCTTTGCAGGCGCATACTTGAGAAACTTGTTGCGAATGCGAGTATCCTCGCGCCTGTCTTCATTCTCTGAATCCACTCACACTCAACACCAATTTTTCACTCACATTCAACGCCTTGGAGAACGTATTTTCTGCGACACGAGCTACTCCATTCTCTCCAGTTAAAACCTAGACGCCACTAATACACACGTAAACCCTTAACAAACTGGTGGTATGTGTATTCAGCACTCCCGCATAACAATTTCCGGGGTTTCATGTCCAAAAATCACGATGTGATTATGAGATGCGCCCTAGTGGAGTACTCAGGAAATTTCGACCACGTGGAGTTCTTCAGCGTGCACTGGTATCGCACAGTACACGGGCCTCTATAACTACCCCTCCACGGTGGTCTATAGTGGCTATGGCACACGGCTGCTGATCCGCGGGTCACGTGATCGAATACCAGCCGCGGCGGCTGCATTTAAATGGAGGCGAAATGTTGAAGCCCTTGTACTGTGCGATATCGTCTGTGCACATTAAAGGATCCCAGCTGGTGGAAATTTTCGGAGCCCTCCACAACGGCGTCTGTCAAGGTCATATCTGGTTTTTCGGACGTAAAAGCCTAGAAACCTAATAAACGGGCCTATAGCATTCCCCCTTCTCCGCCCATCAAAATGTGGCCGCCGTGGGCGCGATTCAATCGCGCGACTCAGGACCAGCAGCCGCGAGTGCCGTAGCATCTAGACCACCGCGGCAGGCTCGCATCCCCGATTCGATGCGCTGTTGATTCCAGTCTTACGACCGTTCATGTATGCCTGCTATTCGTTTCAGACAGCCGGGATTTCGATTTGACTGTAAACAAGAGATATCTTTCTCATGAAATAAAAGGTATACTACATTAAAATACGTACTATTTCACTCCTTCCGACAGACGTTTGCTGAGTTCTAATTTTTGATTTTACATTCGATGTCTAATTAAAAGTGATTCTAAGAGAACCTTTCTCGCTGAAGACACCTGGTATGCTAAATAAATATCACCTGACACTTGTGGTGCTGTTAAACGCATTCTGCTAAACGCGAGTGTTGCAGCTCGGCTCCCCAAAAACTGACTATACGTGCGTATGCTCTCTTTGTGAATGTAGGCTCTTTTTGTGCGTATGAATTGCGTGCGATAGTTTATGTATGCTGTTACTGTGCGCTAATGAACTGTAATTCGACTGTGATGCTTAGTGAACCTCTCAAGAGCTTTTTCCTCCCATGCCCTCTGCTTCCTGAAGTGGTAAGAAAATGATAGATAGATAGATAGATATATAGATTGATTGATTGATTGATTGACTGATTGATTGATTGATTCATTGATCGATAGTCGTACTGCTGCAACAGTCTATAACACATATGACACATGCGGTGCACAGTGCTCCCATGAAATGAGCGGCTTTTACTGTTTACTTCTACAGGCATGCTTGCACTCACCATGATCTCGTAGGAGTCGTCGGCGAGTGGGATAGGTGGAGGGAACGTGAATCCAACAGGCTCCTCGCTCACATGGGGAGCGTCCTGTTAATGAAGGAATAGAATAAATTAGCCGATAATAAACGAAAAAATCCGCGACGAAATTCACTTTGCATGATGTGGCAATTGATGAGGAATAATTATAGATGACGGAGCAACGTTATAGGCCAGATGAGTGAAACATGGGGAGTTACTTTCTTGCACTCAACGATGATTTCATTGGAGTCGTCGGCGAGTGAGATAGGTGGAGCGAACATGAACCAAACAGGCTCCTCGCTCACAGGGGACGCGTCCTGTTATTGACGTAATAGCATACATTAACCGATAATGACCGAATAAATCTGCGACGAAATTCACTTTGCATGGTATGGCAATTGATAAGGAATATTCTAGATGACAGAGCAGCGTTATAGGCCAGATGAGGAAAAAATTGGGAGTTCCTTTTTTTTGCACTCACCATGCTTGTCACAAAATAGTGCCTATTTCGATGAGAAACCGGGCGTCGAACTAGAGGGAACGTACAAAACAACAAGAAAAACGGCACGCACGGAGGGGGCGCCCTAGGTCACGCCGCGTCTCCAAAAGGGGAGAATATTGTGGAATCTTTCTTATCGCGGCGAGCGCGCGCGGGACAGACGTAAGGCGAGCGAGGAGGCGGAGAGTACACACCGACGCTCCTTGCGCATTGAGAGAGAGAAAGAGGCGCCACCCCAACGAAGAAGGACCTAGAATAGGCGAGAAGGTTCCCAACTGTGTATGTGCTTTGAGTCACGTGGGCCCCGCCGAACTTTCTAGGGCGCCTTCCAAGGGCTACATAAGCAGTCGGACACGGGCCGCGAGTGGGAGAGTAGAAGAGTAGAAGACAAGTAAAAGAAGAAGCAAGAAGTCATGCGTGACTCAGACGTTGTTCCATGAGCCAGCTGACAGGCCATCTGCAAGCTTCGAGCTGAGAAGACGCCCGAATGACTTGGTGAATAGGACTCTTTTGTGTTTTGTCCTTTGTTTCAGTGCATGAGCTTCTTTGTGTTGGTTGGCTCTGTGTAAAGTTGTAACCCATCTGTGTTTAGTTTGGAAGAGCCGTGTTTGTGTACGTTTTGTGTAACAGCCTATTGGATGAGAATATATTTGTTTTGTTTGATCACCCTTGGCTCTGACTCGGTCTTTGAACCACTGCTGGCGTTTTGCTAGTGTGCTAAAGGGGACCAAAAATCTTATTGTCGAAGCTTTCGTGGGATATTTTTCGGGGAACTAAGACCTTGGTGCTTCGAATTATTTCTGGCGATCGCGTCCCGTACATCATAGCACGGGTTTGGTGACAATATTTCTGGCGTCCGCGACTAGGAATTCTTTGGCGCTTAAGTGTGTTCAAAGTATTAGGACGAGCCTTGGGTTGTGTGAGTAGACGATATTGTGTGTTGCACCACGTTCTCGCTAATCAGAGTGCAAAGATATTTTGAGAGTTGAGGTATAGGCAGATATTTGTCTGTACACGTGGCTAGATTTTGTGGAAGGACAGCATATATCTTGAGAAATTGATTGCGCTTGGTGAAAAGATGGGTCTAACCGGAGCTGAGTTACGGAAGTGCGTTAGCCAGAAAGAAAAAGAAGCGAGAGAAGTCAAAGAAGAAAGACAAGAGAAGGAAAGAGAAAGAAATGAAGGAACGAGAAATGCAAGCAGAGGTGGAGAAGGAGTGGCTAGCAGAGGAAAGAGCGAAGGAGGAAAGGGAGGCGAAAGAGAGACAAATAAAAGAAGAAAGAGAGGCGAAGGAACGTCAGATCGCTGCTGAAATGGCTGAGAGGGAAAGGCAAAGGCAGCATGAGTTGGAGCTTGAACGTCTCCGATTGCAACAGCGCGTTGACGCGCCTATTCGAGTCGACAGCACGGAAAGGGAAGAGTGCTCGTTCCGACTGAATCCAAGCAAGCTGCTTGTGGCGTTCGATGAGAGAAAGGATGATTTAGACGCCTACTTGCACAGATTTGAAACCGTTGTCAGAATTGGCCGGAGAAGCAATGGGCAACGGCGTTGAGTACTTGTTTGAGAGGCGAAGCGCTCAGTGTGTATGGCAGCTTGACGCCTGCGGATGCCTCCAACTATGCAATGGTTAAAGCCGCTTTGCTGAAACGATTCAGATTTACTGTAGAAGGCTTCCAAGACAAGTTCAGGGCGGGAAAACCCGCCGATGGAGAGGCTGCTACGCAGTATGCTGCGCGACTCAGCCACTATTTTGATTGGTGGACTGAACTTTCAGGAATTGAACAGGAGTACGGTGCGCTTAGAAAGCTTCTCATTAAGGAGCAATTTCTCGTCAGTTACCACCCGAGCCTGTCTCTTTATCTGAAAGAGAGGAAAGCCCAATCTCTCAGTGAAATACTGGAATTAGCAGACCAATTTTTGGAAGCGCAAGGAGGCACCAATCTTGGCAAGATCAGAAGAAAGGGACTGGAAGATGTGAAGCAATCGACACCTAATGAAAGAAGAAACCCTCCGAAGCCTGTTCTGAGGTGCTATCTTTGCAATCGGCTGGGACTAGCAATTTCCTAAGCAATTTCCCGCGTACTAACACTAGCAAATGTTTCAAGTGCGGGAGGACTGGTCACAAAGCCGAAGTATGCCGTAATGGAGGAAAGGAAATTCCCCAAGTGTCCTGCGTTTATGCCCCGCCAAAAAAGAAAAAGCAAGAGGACGATGTAAAGGACGGCTTTATAGAACTTACGAGCGGGAAGAAAGTTCCGATTGTTGGTGCCATAACGACTACATGCCCCGGAGCAATGGATAAGAATATGCCAGAAGTTACTGGAAAAGTGGCAGGAAAGCGTGCAAGCATGTTACGGGATACTGGCAGCAGCAGAGTAATTGTGCGAAGGAATTTGATCCGGAAACATGAGCTCACAGGCGAGAAAGGTATCGTTTGCCTAATTGATGGTACAGCAAGGAGGCCCCCTGAAGCGAGGATCAAGGTGGAGACCCCCTACTACAGTGGGATGGTTACGGCTCTGTGTATGGAGAACCCACTTTACGATCTGATCGTGGGAAATATCAAAGGTGCACGAAGCCCTAACGATCCGAAGCCTCGATATGAAGAGCCGAAGAATGAACCTCATCGGGAGCCACCAGCAGCTGCAGCTCGAACTCAATTCCAAAGGAAGCCTGTTGAGCGTTCCGTAATGCCGGACTCTTGAAAAGAATTTGGCACGCGCTTCATTCGAAGCAGAGGACACTCGCAAATGTCGAGATGCTGCCACTACCGTGACACCGTGGAGTGAAATACAGTCAGATGGGGTGCGCGCTAACAGTGCAACATCTGATGCAAGTTCGGAGAGTGGGAATAGGGCACTGTGCAAGGAAACTCCGAAGACCGAGAGAGATGAGAAAGGACTGCAAATCGCATCGGAGCCAGCACAGCGTTGTGAACAAGTGGATAAGGTGCGTTTACCTGAACAGCTAACGCCAAGATTCACCCGCAAAAAAAAAGAAAAAGTAACAAACAGCGGCGTAAACGAAGGGATGTCTCGAGATCCAAAATCTATAGGTGTCCATTAGAAGGGTGAAGCTGCATGTGTTGTGATTATTCATGTTGGGCGAAAGAACGTTTTCATGTATCGATGTGTGGGTGTGTGTTACGTTTGAATATTTTGTAAACTTTGAGAAAATTCATGTATTGAGTGTTATTGTATTACGCGTGTGTACACGATGAGTTGTGAAGCTTTCAAGCGATGTATTTTTATGCGATGTGTGTGCGCGATTCATTTTAAGGGTGTCGAGCTGTGCCGTGTGTGGAATCATATGTTTGACTGAACTCTCATGTGGACTTAAATGCTATTGTCAGAGGGTATTGTGAAACTTCGTATGGTGTATTTTGGTGTGTGCACTATTTTGTGTGTTTTTTATTATTATTTCATATTATTCTTAAAGGGCCCATGACAGCCATTTTTTTCTTGGGGACTTTTATGTTCTAATGAGTAGAACAGTGTCTTGTAATCACGGCGTGGAGTGGCAAATTCTCCAGCGTGAAGTCTAATTAGTCACAGCATCGTTAATTTTGTACAGTTTTAATGATGCTTCGAAACGCGCGCCAGAAACTGCAAGAAACTAGCGCCGTGAGGCTAGCGCGGTGGCTGTCGGAAGTGAGCGCAGGCACTGATCGCGTGAGCTCAAGATTCGGTGACGTTGCGGAGAGCGCGAGCGCCAGACCAGTTGCTGAATTCGTCTGCTCGCCGCCCCCGCTTTGCATCATAGCGTGTGTAGAATTACGCTTTGAGCGACCAACACGGAGAGGAAGCAAAAAAATACGGCTTTTGGCGTGGCCTCCGCGATCGGCTGCGGCAGCCGACCTCGGAGGCCACGCTCGGAGGCTATAGCGTTGCGCGCTCGTGTCTCTCTGTGACGTCACGATATCAACTTACAGAAGTGAAACGTCACAGATGGCCCACTAACCGCGTCATACTAGTGGCGATGTCGCGAGGTGCTGCAAGCTCGGATGAGCATTCCCGCTTACTTTGAAACCATATTAAAATTACTTAGAGGCGACGTTCGCCGCTAACACTCGGTCAAGGTTGCCTTCGTATGCAGGAAAACCAACTAACGCAAGCATCTTGCGTTTGAAATTTTGGTGTCATGGGACCTTTAAAGTGGGGGGGGGGGGCAGTGTCACAAAATAGTGCCTAATTCGACGATAAACCGGGCGTCAAACTAGAGGGAAGGCACAAAACAACAACAAGAAAAACGGCACGCACGGAGGGGGCGCCCAAGGTCACGCCGCGTCTCCAAAAGGGGAGAATATTGTGGAATCTTTATTATCGCGGCGAGTGCGGGCGCGGGACAGACGTAAGGAGAGCGAGGAGGTGGAGAGTACACACCGACGCTCCTCGCGCAGTGAGAGAGAGGAAGATGCGACGCCCCAACGAAGAAGGACCTAGAATGGGCGAGAAGGTTCCCAACTGTGTATGTGCTTTGAGTCACGTGGGCTCCGCCGAACTTTCTAGCGCGCCTTCCAAGGGCTACATCAGCAGTCGGACACGGGCCGCGAGTGGGAGAGTAGAAGAGTAGAAGACAAGTAAAAGAAGAAGCAAGAAGTCGTGCGTGACTCAGACGTTGTTCCATGAGCCAGCTGACAGGCCATCTGCAAGCTTCGAGCTGAGAAGACGCCCGAATGACTTCGTGAATAGGACTCTTTTGTGTTTTGTCCTTTGTTGCAGTGCATGAGCTTCTTTGTGTTGGTTGGCTCTGTGTAAAGTTGTAACCCATCTGTGTTTAGTTTGGAAGAGCCGTGTTTGTGTACGTTTTGTGTAACAGCCTATAGGATGAGAATATATTTGTTTTGTTTGATCAGCCTTGGCTCTGACTCGGTCTTTGAACCACTGCTGGCGTTTTGCTAGTGCGCTAAAGGGGACCAAAAATCTTATTGTCGAAGCTTTCATGGGATATTTTCCGGGGAAGCCAGACCTTTGTGCTTGGAATTAATTCTGGCGATCGCGTCCCGTACATCATAGCACGGGTTTGGTGACAATGATCTCGTAGGAGTTGTGAGCGAGTGTGATAGGTGGAGCAAATATGAACCCAACAGGCTCATCGCTCACATGGGGCGAGTCCTGTTATTGACGTAATAGCATATATTAGCGGATAATGGCCTAATAAATCCGCGACAAAAGTCACTTTGCATGATGTAGCAATTGATGAGGATTTATTCTGGATGAGAGAGCAATGTTATCGGCCAGATGAGTAAAACATGGGGAGTTCCTTCCTTTGCACTCACCACGATCTCGTAGGAGACGTCAGCGAGTGGTATAGGTGGAGCGAATATGAACCCAACAGGCTCCTCGCTCACACGGGGCGCGTGCTGTTATTAACGTAATAGCATAGATTAGCCGTTAATGATCGAAAAAATGGACGACGAAATTTACTTTGCATGATGTGGCGATTGATGAGGAGTTATTCTAGATGACAGAGCAACGTTATAGGCCAGATGAGTAAAACATGGAAAGTTCCTTCCTTTGCTCCAACACAATGCGTTGTCGGGCTAGTTGGTGTGAATCCAGAGTGCTTATTTAGCGCAAAAAAACAATACACAGGAAGGAAGGACAGGACAAAGCGCTACTCTCAACTGAGTTGAGAGTAGCGCTTTGTCCTGTCCTTCCTTCCTGTGTATTGTTTTTTTGCGCTAAATAAGCACTATGTAAGCACTATCCTTCCTTTGCACTCAACATGATCTCGTAGGAGTCGTCAACGAGTGTGATAGGTGGAGCAAATATCGACCCAACAGGCTCCTCGCTCACATGGGGCGAGTCCTGTTATTATCGTAATAGCATATATTAGCCGATAATGACCGAATAAATCCGCTATAAAAGTCACTTTGCGTGATGTGGCAATTGATAAGGAATTATTCTGGATGAGAAAGCAGCGTTATCGGCCAGATGAGTAAAACATGGGGAGTTCCTTTCTTTGCACTCACCATGATGTCGAAGGACTCCTCGGCGAGTGCGACAGGAGGGGCGAACACGAACCCAACAGGCTCCTCACTCACACGGGGCGCGTCCTGTTATTGACGTAATAGCATACATTAGCCGATAATGATCATATGAATCCGCGACGAAATTCACTTTGCATGATGTGGCAATTGTTCAGGAATTATTCAAGTGACAGAGCAACATTATAGGCCAGATGAGTAAAACATGGGGAGTTCCTCTCTTTGCACTCAACCATGACCTCGAAGGAGTCCTCAGCGAGTGCGATAGGAGGAGCGAACATGAACCCAACAGGCTCCTCGCTCGCACGGGGCGCGTCCTGTTATTGACGTAATAGCATATATTAGCCAATAATGGCCGAATAAATCCGCGACAAAAGTCACTTTGCATGATGTAGCAATTGATGAGGAATTATTCTGGATGAGAGAGCAACGTTATCGGCCAGATGAGTAAAACATGGGGAGTTCCTTTCTTTGCACTCACCATGATGTCGAAGGACTCCTCAGTGAGTGCGATAGGAGGAGCGAACACGAACCGAACAGGCTCCTCTATCACACGTGGCGCGTCCTGTTATTGACGTAATAGCATATATTAACCGATAATGGCCGAATAAATCGGCGACAAAAGTCACTTTGCATGATGTAGCAATTGATGAGGAATTATTCTGGATGAGAGAGCAACGTCATCGGCCAGATGAGTAAAACATGGGGAGTTCCTTTCTTTGCACTCACCATGATGTCGAAGGACTCCTCAGCGAGTGCGATAGGAGGAGCGAACACGAACCCAACAGGCTCCTCACTCACACGTGGCGCGTCCTGTTATTGACGTAATAGCATATATTAGCCGATAATGGCCGAATAAATCCGTGAAAAAAGTCACTTTGCATGATGTAGCAATTGATGAGGAATTATTCTGGATGAGAGAGCAACGTTATCGGCCAGATGAGTAAAACATGGGGACTTCCTTTCTTTGCACTCACCATGATGTCGAAGGACTGCTCAGTGAGTCCGATAGGAGGAGCGAACACGAACCGAACAGGCTCCTCACTCACACGTGGCGCGTCCTGTTATTGACGTAATAGCATATATTAGCCGATAATGGCCGAATAAATCCGCGACAAAAGTCACTTTGCATGATGTAGCAATTGATGAGGAATTATTCTGGATGAGAGAGCAACGTTATAGGCCAGATGAGTAAAACATGGGGAGTTCCTTTCTTTGCACTCACCATGATGTCGAAGGACTGCTCAGTGAGTCCGATAGGAGGCGCGAACACGAACCCAGCAGGCTCCTCACTCACAAGGGGCGCGTCCTGTTATTGACGTAATAGCATATATTAGCCGATAATGGCCGAATAAATTCGCGACAAAAGTCACTTTGCATGATGTATCAATTGATGAGGAATTATTCTGGATGAGAGAGCAACGTTATAGGTCAGATGAGGAAAACATGGGGAGTTCCTTTCTTTGCACTCACCATGATGTCGAAGGACTCCTCAGCGAGTGCGATAGGAGGAGCGAACACGAACCGAACAGGCTCCTCACTCACGCGGGGAGCGTCCTGTTATTGACGTAATAGCATATATTAGCCGATAATGGCCGAATAAATTCGCGAAAAAAGTCACTTTGCATGATGTATCAATTGATGAGGAATTATTCTGGATGAAAGAGCAACATTGTAGGCCAGATGAGGAAAACAATGGGGATTTCCTTTCTTTGCACTCACCATGCTGTCGAAGGAGTCCTCAGCGAGTGCTATAGGAGGCGCGAACACGAACCCAGCAGGCTCCTCCCTGACACGGGGCGCGTCCTGTTATTGACGTAATAGCATACATTAGCCGATAATGACCGTATGAATACGCGACGAAATTCACTTTGCATGATGTAGCAATTGATGAGGAATTATTCTAGATGGCAAAGGAAAGTTATAGGCCAGATGAGTAAAACATGGGGATTTCCACTCTTTGCACTCAACCATGACCTCGAAGGAGTCCTCAGCGAGTGCGATACGAGGAGCGAACACGAACCCAACAGGCTCCTCACTTACAAGTGTAGCAGCTTGGGCTACTTGGTTTGCGTTCATGATGGCGAGTTTCACAGCGCACGAACATAGGAAAAAATGCGACAGAGAAGAAAGAGCGCTGACTTCCAACTGATCTTTATTTTGCAGAGCAGGAAGATATACGCATACTAAGAAGCAAAAAAAAAACATCAGAAATAACAAGCCTAATCAACATACTGTCAGCCAAATAACATGTGACACGTGTTGGCGATTGCCCCTCAGCCCGGCCAGGTAATCACTCTCAAACCGTGATAGTGCAACGGATGGGGTGCTTACACGTTTGTCGCCTAACTTGTGTATTATTTCCGCTTCTATTATCTCGCGGGTAAGCTGAGACCGATGCCTTGCCACTATGGCACACTCATCAAAGAGCGGCCTGCAACCGCAGTCCCGGCAATGAATGCCATTGTGCCCTTGCACCACATTGTGCACGTTGTTTCGGTGCTCGCGCAGGCGGTCGTTAACGCACCTGCCGGTCTGGCCGACATACGCCTTTCCACACGTCAGTGGAATTGAGTAGACGACGGCTACTGCGCAGGGGATGTAGCGTGACCTGTGCGCAACAGAGCAAGGGGAAGAGTTTGCACGAGGTGCGTTCACCCGCTTGCATAGTTTCTGCAACTTTTCAGGTGCAGAAAAAACTACCTGAACGCTGGCTGCCTGGCCAATCTTCTTTAAGCCGTGCGAAATGCTGTGCACATACGGTAGAATGACTGGCCGGCTATTTTCAAAACTGCTGCGCTTTTCAGGCCTGTCTCCTCGCTGAATAACAGTCAGCAGCTTTTCTGCCACCGAAACAAGAAGGGCTGCAGGATATCCGGCTTTAGCCAGACGCTCTACTTGTAGAGCAAAACTGCGATGCACAGTATGGGGGCATGACTTGTTTAGGGCGTTGGCAAGGCAAAGGTTGGCGATACTCCACTTAACCAATTTTGAATGGGCCGAGCTGAATGGCAAAAGCGGTTTGCCGCATCTTGGCTCATACCTCCAGCAAACATGGGGTGACTCTGTTGATATGTTCAAATCGAGAAATCTGATGTTGTTAGTAATGGGAAATTCGTGGGTGAGAACGAGCGGCTGCAAGCACTCCTGGATAATAGCCAAAGTATGAGATGAAATCCTCCGGAAATCCGGACTACCACATTTAACAAGCACTAAATAATCGCCAACAAAACGGCAAACTTTAAAAATAACGGTTTCATCAAGCTTTTTTGACAACACACGATTGTGATGAGCAAGAAGGCAACCTTCGTGTTCATGGAGTGACAACAGCTACATTAAATAAAGTGGTGTATGTATTCGTTCTTGTTTGGCACCCATTCAGCGACATCTTTCTTGCTCATCACAATCGTGTGTTTTCAAAAAAGCTTGATGAAACCCTTATTTTTTATGTTTGCCGTTTTGTTGATGATTATTTAGTGCTTGTTAAATGTGGTAGTCAGGATTTAGCAAACATGGGATCCAGCAAACATGGGATGACTCTGTTGATATGTTCAAATCGAGAAATCTGAGGTTGTTATTAATGGGAAATGCATGGGTGAGAACGTGCGGCTGCAAGCACTCCTCGAAAATAGCCAAAGTATGAGATGAAATCCTCCGGAAATCCTGACTACCACATTTAACAAGCACTAAATCATCGTCAACAAAACGGCAAACATTAAATATAACGGTTTCATCAAGCTTTTTTGACAACACACGATTGTGATGAGCAAGAAGGCAGCCTTTGTGTCATGGAGTGACAACAGCTACATTCAAAAAAGGGGTGTATGTATTGGTTCTTTTTTGGCACCCATTCTCAGAGACATCTTTCTTGCTCATCACAATCATGTGTTATGAAAAAAGCTTGATGAAACCATTATTTTTAAAGTTTGCCGTTTTGTTGACGATTACTTAGTGCTTGTTAAATGTGGTAGTCAGGATTTCCGGAGGATTTCATCTCATACTTTGGCTACTTTCCAGGAGTGCTTGCAGCCGCTCGTTCTCATCCATGAATTTCCCATTAATAACAACCTCAGATTTCTCGATTTGAACATATCAACAGAGTCATCCCATGTTTGCTGAATGTATGAGCCAAGATACGGAAAACCGCTTTTGCCATTCAGCTCGGCCCATTCAAAATTGGTTAAGCGGAGTATCGCCAACCTTTGCCTTGCCAACGCCCTAAACAAGTCATGCCCCCATACTGAGCATCGCAGTTTTGCTCTACAGGTAGAGCGTCTGGCAAGAGCCGGATATCCTGCACCCCTTCTTGTTTCGGTGGCAGCAAAGCTGCTGACTGTTATTCAGCGAGGAGACAGGCCTGAAAAGCGCAGCAGTTTTGAAAATAGCCGGCCGGTCATTCTACCGTATGTGCACAGCACTTCGCACAGGTTAAAGAAGATCGGCCAGGCAGCCAGCGTTCAGGTAGTTTTTTCTGCACCTGAAAAGTTGCAGAAACTATGCAAGCGGGTCAATGCACCTCGTGCAAACTCTTCCCCTTGCTCTGTTGCGCACAGGTCACGCTACATCCCCTGCGCAGTAGCCGTCGTCTACTCAATTCCACTGACGTGTGGAAAGGCGTATGTCGGCCAGACCGGCAGGTGCGTTAACAACCGCCTGCGCGAGCACCGAAACAACGTGCACAATGTGGTGCAAGGGCACATTGGCATTCATTGCCGGGACTGCGGTTGCAGGCCGCTCTTTGATCAGTGTGCCATAGTGGCAAGGCATCGGTCTCAGCTTACCCGCGAGATAATGGAAGCGGAAATAATACACAAGTTAGGCGACAAACGTGTAAGCACCCCATCCGTTGCACTATCACGGTTTGAGCGTGGTTACCTGGGCGGGCTGAGGGGCAATCGCTAACACGTGTCACATGTTATTTGACTGACAGTATGTTGATTAGGTTTGTTATTTTTGATGTTTTTTATCTTCTTTGTACGCATATATCTTCCTGCTCTGCAAAATAAAGATCAGTTGGAAGTCAGCACTCTTTCTTCTCTGTCGCATTTTTTCCTATGTTCGTGCGCTGTGACACTCGCCATCATGGAGGCTCCTCACTCACACGGGGCGCGTCCTGTTATTGACGTAATAGTATACATTAGCCGATAATGACCGTATGAATCCGCGACGAAACTCACTTTGCATGATGTGGCAATTGATGAGGAATTATTCTAGATGGCAAAGCAACGTTATAGGCCAGATGAGGAAAACATGGGGATTTCCTTTCTTTGCACTCACCATGATGTCGAAGGACTCCTCAGCGAGTGCGATAGGAGGAGCGAACATGAACCGAACAGGCTCCTCAGTCACGCGGGGCGCGTCCTGTTATTGACGTAATAGCATATATTAGCCGATAATGGCCGAATAAATTCGCGAAAAAAGTCACTTTGCATGATGTATCAATTGATGAGGAATTATTCTGGATGAGAGAGCAACGTTATAGGCCAGATGAGGAAAACATGGGGAGTTCCTTTCTTTGCACTCACCATGATGTCCAAGGAGTCCTCAGCGAGTGCGATAGGAGGCGCGAACACGAATCCAGCAGGCTCCTCACTCACACGTGGCGCGTCCTGTTATTGACGTAATAGCATATATTAGCCGATAATGCCCGAATAAATTCGCGAAAAAAGTCACTTTGCATGATGTATCAATTGATGAGGAATTATTCTGGATGAGAGAGCAACGTTATAGGCCAGATGAGGAAAACATGGGGATTTCCTTTCTTTGCACTCACCATGCTGTCCAAGGAGTCCTCAGCGAGTGCGATAGGAGGCGCGAACACGAATCCAGCAGGCTCCTCACTCACACGTGGCGCGTCCTGTTATTGACGTAATAGCATATATTAGCCGATAATGGCCGAATAAATTCGCGACAAAAGTCACTTTGCATGATGTATCAATTGATGAGGAATTATTCTGGATGAGAGAGCAACGTTATAGGCCAGATGAGGAAGACATGGGGAGTTCCTTTCTTTGCACTCACCATGATGTCGAAGGACTGCTCAGTGAGTCCGATAGGAGGCGCGAACACGAACCCAGCAGGCTCCTCACTCACAAGGGGCGCGTCCTGTTATTGACGTAATAGCATATATTAGCCGACCATGGCCGAATAAATTCGCGACAAAAGTGACTTTGCATGATGTATCAATTGATGAGGAATTATTCTGGATGAGAGAGCAACGTTATAGGCCAGATGAGGAAAACATGGGGATTTCCTTTCTTTGCACTCACCATGATGTCGAAGGACTCCTCAGCGAGTGCGATAGGAGGCGCGAACACGAACCCAGCAGGCTCCTCACTCACACGGGGCGCGTCCTGTTATTGACGTAATAGCATACATTAGCCGATAATGACCGTATGAATACGCGACGAAATTCACTTTGCATGATGTAGCGATTGATGAGGAATTATTCTAGATGGCAAAGCAAAGTTATAGGCCAGATGAGGAAAACATGGGAATTTTCTTCCTTTGCACTCACCATGCTGTGGAAGGAGTCCTCACCAAGTGCGATAGGAGGCGCGAACACGAACCCAGCAGGCTCCTCACTCACACGGGGCGCGTCCTGTTATTGACGTAATAGCATATATTAGCCGATAATGGCCGAATAAATTCGCGAAAAAAGTCACTTTGCATGATGTATCAATTGATGAGGAATTATTCTGGATGAGAGAGCAACGTTATAGGCCAGATGAGGAAAACATGGGGATTTCCTTTCTTTGCACTCACCATGATGTCGAAGGACTCCTCAGCGAGTGCGATAGGAGGAGCGAACACGAACCGAACAGGCTCCTCACTCACGCGGGGCGCGTCCTGTTATTGACGTAATAGCATATATTAGCCGATAATGACCGAATAAATTACGCGACGAAAAGTCACTTTGCATGATGTAGCAATTGATGAGGAATTATTCTGGATGAGAGAGCAACGTTATAGGCCAGATGAGGAAAACATGGGGATTTCCTTTCTTTGCACTCACCATGCTGTCGAAGGAGTCCTCACCAAGTGCGATAGGAGGCGCGAACACGAACCCAGCAGGCTCCTCACTCACACGGGGCGCGTCCTGTTATTGACGTAATAGCATACATTAGCCGATAATGACCGTATGAATACGCGACGAAATTCACTTTGCATGATGTAGCAATTGATGAGGAATTATTCTAGATGGCAAAGCAAAGTTATAGGCCAGATGAGGAAAACATGGGAATTTCCTTCCTTTGCACTCACCATGCTGTGGAAGGAGTCCTCACCAAGTGCGATAGGAGGCGCGAACACGAACCCAGCAGGCTCCTCACTCACACGGGGCGCGTCCTGTTATTGACGTAATAGCATATATTAGCCGATAATGGCCGAATAAATTCGCGACAAAAGTCACTTTGCATGATGTATCAATTGATGAGGAATTATTCTGGATGAGAGAGCAACGTTATAGGCCAGATGAGGAAAACATGGGGAGTTCCTTTCTTTGCACTCACCATGATGTCGAAGGACTGCTCAGTGAGTCCGATAGGAGGAGCGAACACGAACCGAACAGGCTCCTCACTCACAAGGGGCGCGTCCTGTTATTGACGTAATAGCATACATTAGCCGATAATGACCGTATGAATCCGCGACTAAATTCACTTTGCATGATGTGGCAATTGAAAAGGAATTATTCTGGATGAGAAAGCAACGTTATAGGCCAGATGAGTAAAACATGGGGAGTTCCTATCTTTGCACTCAACCATGATCTCGAAGGAGCCCTCAGCGAGTGCGATAGGAGGAGCGAACACGAACCCAACAGGCTCCCCACTCACACGGGGCGCATCCTGTTATTGACGTAATAGCATACATTAGGCGATAATGACCGTATGAATCCGCGACTAAATTCACTTTGCATGATGTGGCAATTGATAAGGAATTATTCTGGATGAGAAAGCAACGTTATAGGCCAGATGAGGAAAACATGGGGAGTTCCTATCTTTGCACTCAACGATGATCTCGAAGGAGTCCTCAGCGAGTGCGATAGGAGGAGCGAAGACGAACCCATCCCAGCTAGCACACAAAGGATTTAAGACGTCTTCGAGACGGATATCCGAGACGTTAACGACGTCTCAGAGACGGCACGCGTAAGAAGTTTTGGTCTAGAAGACGTCGTATATCTCGTCTAATGTCCGTCTTGTTGCACATATACGAGACGTTTCCTGAACGTCTTTGAAACTTCTTCAAAAAGCTGGTCTTTTCGACGGCTTGGGGGAGCCTCCAATAATCCCATTTACCGGGATTTCTGAATCCGTCTAAAGACCTACCAAAGACGTCATCAAAAAGCTGGTCTTTTCGACGGCTTGGGGGAAAAAGCTGTTCCTGAAATGTTAGCTGTAATCTGAAAAAGAAGCAGGAATCGTGCTCGGGAACGGGGCGCGCCCACCAAAATTTTGATCTGGTTACCACCCTCAGAATGTAAGCTAACGCCTGACGGGTACAAATAACCACAAAACATTTTTTTGCACCCCACGGGCATTAACTCCGTGGTTCCGAAGGTGTTAACGGGATCATAATTTTGGGGGGCACCCCCATCCGCGGACGCCGTCCCTACCTTTGTGGTAGTAGCTGCGACCTGCTATGTTATCAGCAGCACCATAATCTTTTCGATGCTGCAGAGTGGGGGGTAGTGCCAGCAGAATACTTTCGTAGTTACATCCTAGGAAGAAGTCCTGGCATCGCAGTTGCCTGGAATTCTTTTTTTTTTTTCGTGGTTAAAGGCATCAGCACTGAGTGCAACAGAGCAAAAATAGTGCAGTAAGGTAGGTACACAGTTCGCAACAAGGCTTCATCAGTCTTAGCATTTAAGTCAAAATTGGCTGCCATGAATACAAAAATCAATCTAGCATGTAATTTGTTGAGTATGAAGCAAATCTACCAAAAATAGTAATGACATATCTTTCTACAGTGAAGGATAGACAGTTTCATGGCAAGCGGCCTAGCAAGGAGGCCTCTGTGCCAATGATCACGCAGTCGAAACACTGCTACATCATCATTTTATTGAGAAACTAACTTGTGCAAGTTAAAAAAAGAAGAAAATGAGAAATGCCAGAAAAACAAAACAACAAATATTCAAGAGCAACTGCAGAAGAAATACTTTAAATATATTTGGAACTTATTAAACACTAGAGGCTCACAAAAGAGCACTAGTAGTCACACAATAATCAACAGCCAAACGACTATGCGCTTTTCACCATGAGAGCAGCGCATCCGGTTATATGAGCAGAGACAGAACAATGGATGACTGTGTGACAGCCGCTTTCAATCACGTTATGCAGTATCTTCACCGCATAAAATCAAGGAATATAAACACAATAACTCAAACATGACTCAGACATGAAAGTGAAAATTTGTCTAGGACATCAGCTGATGTAATGAAGCAAACTTTAAAAGACAACCAAAAATATCAATCAAGTGTCAACGAATATTGACCAAAGTGACCTTCAAAGAAATTAGCGCATGAAATATTAACAAAATCGGTATAATGAGCAACGTCGCAATGCAGTGCACAATCTCTCGCAGCGAGCAACGTTACATCGAAGCAACCTCCATTTCATAATGAAGCTACATACGTGCTCGAAGTTGAATACAGTGGAGACAGCATTGAGGCGACGAAAAAGAAAAAACAGAAGCAATATTCTCAATTACATATACAAAATACAGATGTGGCTCTCTACAAAGCACTGTATTACGCACATATATACAAATCTGACATGAACGGAGATCAAACTGGCAAGCATCAGTTGGAAGCCAAAAAAGAAAAAAAAGAGAAGATTTTGGCACCCAGCACATGAAGCTATTCCTAAAAGGGACTTTAAATAACCATCAGGTCTACATGTGCAGGATAAAACTGAGGGTCTTCGAATTTCGCCCTGTTTCACATTTAAGGAAAACACTGTTACCTTATACCATGTCATTAAACAAAACACTTCGAACAGCCAAGTCCTTTGAGAATGCAACCTCCACCAAACGCGCAACCAGTTCACGTTCACGCTCATCAAAAACTAGTTGTAGTGTCCAGGCTTAGTGCAGCTGGTGAATACGATGCTACTGGCATCACATGACACGCTGAAACCGCCGTCGCGGAAATGCTTTCAATGTAGAACCTTGGTAGGGCCGTCGTAGAACACAGTTGGTGCCCTATCAGGTTATCCGTACAACCGCCGATTAAACCGCATGTATTCCTGCAAACGAAAAAAAAAAAAAGGGGGCCGCTATTTTCTATAAAGCTGTTCTACAACTGTGCTTTGAGGAACGAAATTGGAAATGCATCTCTGTCATAGACTGCGCCCTTTACAGGAAGTGTTCATAATATCCTGCAACTAGCAATAGATAAACACTCGAAATGAATTAATGAATTTTCCTCTAGTGCCTGGTACTTATGCACTGCTGCCTGCACCATATATATATATATATATTTAACGAAGCAACAAACTATGAAGCCTAGGAAAACATAGGAGAGGTTATTGGGGTTCTTAATTGTAGTATTATACTTGTGAAGTAGGAAGGAATTTAGGCGGACGAAAAGACAAACCTGCCTTCTGTGGGAACCGAACCCACGACCTTCGGATAAGGCGTCCGATGATCTACCGCTGAGCTACGAAGGCGGTCGTCTCCACCCCCACCCCCCCGTCCCTTTTATCGGGTCTATGTGCACATACATTCTAACACTCACAGGATTGTATGTACCTATGTACATATATACGAAGGTCAGCGAGTTCCGCCGAAGCTTGGACGCTCGTGCTAGATGCCCAGCGATGAAAAGGAAGAGAAGAAAGAAGTCAGGATACAACAGCCGGCCTGCGGCAAAGGCGCTGTGTCTATGTCTCTATCATTTACAATATACAGTGGTGTTCGGGCCATCTCCGCAGGAAACTTGATGCATCTCCTGATGCTACCACCGCCGAATAGTATGGCACTCGTGAACGTTAAACTGCACATTACTGATTCGTAGTTTATTTTGGACGCATTCCCATACACAGCATGTAGAAATCGGGTGACACACATGCTTCACACTTAGACTGTGAGAATATTCTTCGAGGCGTGCTTACGTGCTCACTGCGCACTCGGTATGAAAGGGTCCCTGCAACACTTTTCGAACGCACTGAGCAAACGGTGCCAATCAATCGTTGAGACTTCTGTAAACGTGTGAGCTAAATGTTATTGTGCTGCAAGCAGCAGTGGATTTGCAGTTTCATTTTAAATACATCATGCAATCGCCTGCAATTGTTCCAACAACTGACGTCACTAGCAGCACCGACCAACGACTTGCCTGCTCTTCTTTCAACAAGTAACGTCACTGGCGCCAACGACTAGGTCCCTTCGCTCACCTCGGTCTTTTTAAAGACAGGCACTCAGATTGCCTTTATTTCTTTAATGCAAAATGAACAAATATATATAGGCAAATGAGTTCTGCGGAAACCCGCAAGGGTGAGTAACGTTTGCCTTGTGCTACAAAACGGGTGGATGCTAATTTTCCCTTTCATGAACAAATATATAATTGCAGACTACCTTTCCGTGACCGTAAGTTCAGCCAGTGATATATCTGCCTCGAACAAAGTAGTCGACGGCCTAGTGACATTTGTTGGAACGAAGAGCAATGTTAATTACAGCTGTGTTTGAAACCAAATAAAAAATTCCCTGGTGCACGCAGCTCAATAATACTTGGCTCACACGTTCACAACAACCTCCACGACTGTTAGGCATCGTTTGCCATCGAGATTCCAAATGTCGCAGGGCTCCTTTAATAAATGGGACCTTCAAGGTCGCGCGATCTACGAGCACAGTGACGGCGCATCACATCTGTGCATAGCATCAACAAATTTTCGCTGTGGCTTCGATTTCGCCTGCACAAAACTGCCTTCCATGGCCAGGTAATAGTGAATTTAGTACAATGCAACGAAATATGGCTCATTTGGGGTAGCGAGTATGTCGCGGGGTAGGAGGAAAACGTCAAACGTTCCGCTGAAAACTGTTGAATGGCACCGTGGCTTTGATTTGACGATATAGGTATAGGCATGCACAGCTAGATCCCGGCACCGGACAAGCTGGCAGCGCCCGTACTAAATAATAAAAATAAACAAAATACGTCCAAAAGTTCATGTATAAGTCGTCTTAACACGCCGCTCACCCATAGCCCGACGTACTAATTTAGTTCGTCGTTCGTCGCCTTATCATCGCTGTCCTACGCTATCAGCCCAGCAACATGGCTCAAGTCTTCACTCCCCAGTCCGTACCACGTGAAACACTGGACAGCTTATGGCATACCAAAAATCTACTGTACACAACAGCGTCCCTGTAACACCACTGTGGAACCAGATAACAGGTCTTGTAATTATTTTGGTATTTGCGGTCTGCAAGAATAACGAACCCCAAATGCAGAAAACCGCAACAGCGTGGACAATGAGAAATAATAATAACGAACATTCGCAAACGAGTCACATGCCTCTGACAAAGTTTAAATATGACCGAGAACGAGCACAACGACACTCATGCTCATATGAATGCTGAGCTGCGAGAAGTCATTCCACCACCATAAGACGTCATGATTGCCTGCTTCAGTTCTGCTGACATGCCACAATAAACAATGCGCGGTTTTCACATCCACATCACATGCACGTAAGTTTCGCAGCTCTGAACTGAAATCTCACGACTGCAATGCAAGAGTGAAAGGACGCGCGGCAACGGTTGCCCTACAACGCGCGATATCACATGCATGTATTCGTCTGTGTAAGACACGAGTAAATTACTACTACTCGAGATTGTTCTACATGCGCTGCACTCGCTACCCGTAACGACCAAATGACAGGATGGTGGGAACGAAGCCAATGCACTCGTTACTCACTAATCAAGCTCAACACGCACATAGACCTAAGAAAATTTCAGAATGCAACCATACACGATGATCTGAATAATAAAACCACAGTTGCGTTGCTTTGCGTTTAATGCGTCAACTACCTTACATAGCATTAATCCTCCTTGTATCTGTCACAGAACGATTCGCCCTATCCACGGAACACGAGTGATCTCACAGGCATCATGCTAAGCCATTCAAATGTGGTACTTACATTTATTTTCGGCGAGACGTAGTTATTGGTGTTACGGGATCCAGTCACAGAAGCGCCGGAATTGAACCAGGGTTAACATAAGGAGGAAAGTAGAAAGAACATAATGCCACCACACAAACACACGCAGCAGTTGCAGCACGCTAACAGAATTTTCCCAGAAACGAAGGAAGAGCCGGCCGCCAACAACATGACCACACTTACCCCACGAACAACCACGCAAACGAGCTTCGCTGCCTTTGCTTCGTGTCTGCGCGTGTTTGCGCCAGCCTGCGCCCTCTCGCCTCATCTCCCTGGTAACCGGCGAGAAGGAGCCAGACATTCTGGCGCCTCCCTCCCGGCCCCATTGCAGCTGGCGACACCTCGGCGCCGTGCATTGTGTCGACGCCTGCCGACGCTTTGGGGAGGGAGGGGAGGGGGGCGGTATTCTTCCACGTCTGCTTACCGTCTTGCGTAGGACGTTTCGAAGACGGATTCCTTGTCCCTTTGATGTCGCTGCCCCTTAGTTCGCGTGGCTGACGTCTCAAAGACGTCAGCCCCGCGAACCAAGACGTTAATCCCCCAATAAGACGTCTTTTTGGTCTTGTGTGCCAGCTGGGTAGTGGTTCTGGAGAGGTGCTGGTTTTTCGTTTTCGGGTTATCGTTACCATAATAACGCTGGTTGTCTGTATAAATTTTTGGTGTTGCTTCAATAAAGCTTAGTTTAAAGTTGAGCGCCTGTCCTGTCTGTCTTTTTCTCGTCCCCGTCTTTTTAGCGCTCCAAGTTGTCCGTATCAATAATGAAGGTGCGAATGCATCGATGCGCAGTAAATTTGTCTTTTTAGCCATACCCGTAACATGGTGACGCAATGTACCGAATAAGTCAGCTGCACTGGAGATATTTCTTCCCCCGTACGTAGCTCATGTCAATAAACCAGTTTAAAAGTTTTCATGAAGGAATGCACCGACGGAATTGCGCTGAATAACGCAATCAAAAGGCTATTTGCCGCAGTAGGTTGAGCGAGAAATAAATGTGATGTATTCGAGGACTTGTCCTGCTGACGCCACAGTGCGTGGACCGCTTATGACCGTTTCACTTGAGCCATCTCCACTGCACGCTGTCAAGTTCGCTTCTTCATGTATATCCGAATATTACCACCTAATATGGCCTCAACTTTCTTATGGTTAATAGGACTAGAATATGCTTATGTGGTTATAGCGATGGTTTTTTTTATACTAATGCGTGAAAAGCGCCAAGGAAGCTACTTGCATTAAGAATTGCGTCAGATGTAATACAGTGAGCGCCATATCAGTGCGGAGCTCTGTACACGAAGCCGTCGCGAACCTCCTTCCGCAATTCTGTATAAACGGATTGACGAGGTCGACATGCACCCGCTCTACTTGCTCTCATGTATGGTTCAGTACGCGGAGCATAAACGGCATAACGTACGACAAGAAAGAAGATGCTCGAGCAATTTACCGCGGTCGGGAAGACAATGGTTCCGGAATCCTCGGCAGACGCCAGCCCTGCTTCCGAGAGGAAAGGATTTCCGTGGCTGATGACCGATGGATCCGCAAATTCGAAAGTGACCTCTTCGCTGTCGTTCGCCTTCTGTACAGTTGAAAGAGAGTGCATACATTTCTGTCATAAAAAAAAAACACGAACGGTGGCTCAGTGGAAATCAGGCGAAGCGCGAAATGCGTTATCATAATTCGGGATGTCACTTCGAGCGCCCAGCTGGGCAGCCAAGAAATGTGCGACATGGCATGCAGTCAACTGTGAAACCTGTAAGGCAGTGTCTGCACTGTTCTTGGGAGGACAGTGCTCGTAAGACATGACTATGGCGGCTTTTGAAAGGGTGGAATGTATGCGTAGAGCGACGTACAGCTGTATTAGCTCGTAAAGATCTACAGCTGGAGCGGCTATACCCAGAGCATACGCAGATAATTTCGGCCACAGTGCGACATTTTATTTAATGGTCACTGCTCGCGCTGTTGTAGATACACTCGTGTTGGATACCTTAATTGCGAACTTATACGTTTCTACAAATGACGTTGCAGATACATGCACACGGACGACATTTGGCTAGCTAGAACGTCAATTAATGTAGATTGGTGTTTGTCAGTGGACATTAATTTTCACCGTTCTGGAGAGCCCAAGCAGCAATATATCTTCACTGACGCAGAGTGGCTGAATGCAACCGTATTTTTATTTCTCCGCACGACATAGCAGATAATGTGCGGCCGGGCCTGAAGAACGTCACAATATTCCGGCACAACGTCTTAAACATAAACAACGTAAATGCCACGGCGTTTGTGTTGCTGGTTCCTCCTCACTTGCATCTGCTTCTATACGTGTAATTTTTTATAGGGTTAATTCGAAACAGTTCCTCGTCGGGCCAGTCTTCTTTGAGCACAAAAATCTACACAAATGATACAGACATATACGTTACGATAAACTATAATTGAGTGCTAGTTTAGGAAAGCATGATAGATATCTCTTGTTAAGAAGGTGTAATAAACATTGTTGGAAACTGTTTAACATACGGTACAAGACTTTCACGGATATTGCAATACGTAAATAATACCATGCCGTCCATGTCCTCCTTCCTTGGTCCTTCCTTGGTCCTTGATTTCAGGAGAGCCACCGGCAGAGCTGCAAGTTATTGGACGTTAATTCTATAATTACTCGCAAAACCACTTGCACTAAAACAGCTTTTATACACACGAAATAAAGCTCATATTCATATCCGGCTCAATTTTCACTGCACCGTCAATCTGTGAAATATAAATGTCATTATGAATTTTTACCCGCCTTTCTTGCTGGGCTTCAGCCGTCGCTGTATATGATAAGGCGGTGTTCGCTACACTCAAACTAGAGCAATCACATGAGTCCTTCTGGAGTATTCCTTTTCTTTAGAAACGTGTTCGTAAATGAACAGTTTCAGCGTTTTTCATGCTGCATACGCGGCGCGTTTTCATAATAAGCGAAATATATCTAGGTAAACACGGTTGTTCAGGATCGTTGTTGTTGCTGTTGTTGTTTGGGGTGGTGTGTTGTTGCAGCGAAGCTGTGTATGGCGCTGGGATACGGGATTTTACGGCGTCTGAGCGGCGACATCTGCGCGGAAAAGCCCGAAGCTCTCTGAGCCGATCGCGAAGGTGGTGAGAAACCATGTGACGTAAAGAAAGCTGCAAGCATTAGGAAGCAGCTGCTGCTGCGGCTACTACTACTACTACTACTACTACTACTACTACTACTACTACTACTACTAATAATAATAATAATAATAATAAAACATTGATGGGCCGCATAAAATATGACACGGCCTTAGTGCCTCTGCAAACTTGTCTTTCCGGCAACGCATCTGCGTATAGAAGTGAAGCCGACCTTAAGGAAATCGATGGTATGTAAAGCTTTGTAATCTGGCTTTCACACATTTCGTTTTGCGGTGAAGCCTACTCTTAAGGAGAGTAGTCCATGCAAGTCGTGAAGAGGACATAATGCGGTCTTGTAGGGCTGGGCTTGGTGAGAAACCTAGCTTAATGCGCACGCCAAAGGCGGTGTCATCGTCGACGTGTTGTGGCAGAACTCTGGCTTGAACGTGGATGGGCATGTTCACAACCTGAGCTCAGACACCGAACGGGCCTCTGCCGTGTCACCTCTGCGCCGTGCGCTAGATAGGTTGGCAGGTCATCGAACTTCACACATTGGAATGCCTCACAAATTATCGTACACAAGGGCATATTATATATGCGCTTACAACAAAGCATCGGAAGAGCATATAATTTAAGTACTTGTTAATTATAGTTCCTGTCCCATGACAATTCTCCTGAACTGTGGAGGACCGCGTCTTATTCGTCACATGCGTAACCGAATTTCAATTATCGATTCAGTCAACACTGAAATCCAGTGTACCTGAGAATATCAGTGCCTCGACTAAACGCGCGGAAAATTTAATAAAAGGTGACAGTTCTTCATGCCAAAGAACGATATGACATGCCGCAATAAATCCTTACTGGACAAAATGCGCGCGTTTATACCAGTTACGGCGAGACCGCTCCTTCCGCTATATAGAAAAGAGAAAAAAAAGCAGTATTAAGAGCCCGCAATGAAACCGTCTCACAGTTAACACAGAATCAGTGCATTGCAGAATACGGTCACCCTTTACTCTTTTCTTTCCCCTCTCTCGTTGGCGTTTCGTAAGAATCGGACCAACAAACGATGTGTTTACCAACAGTTTGACAAACAGAACGTAAACACTAAGTCCGATCTCTTGAACCCAGTTTTTCCTCCCTGCATGGTGGTCTATGAACTGCAGCTGAGATACTAACTATATAGTAGGACTCCAAGTAAAAAAAAAAATCAGCAGTTGGCAACAAAGCTGACGGACCGCGCGACTCGGTGTTACTCCGCCATCCAATCACAGAAACAAACAATTAAAAGTCGTCGTCATGCGACGAGCTCCGCAGGTATGAAGGCATACCTGCGGAGCTTTCTTGAGTCCTTCGATCGGGAGAAACCGTGAGACGTGCAAGAACCACGGGCAAATATGTGTGGAGTCTGAGCATTTCAATCTTCGAAAGGCTGCGGTGCAGTCATTTCGCTTCCAAGCACTTTTTACGCATGAAATTTAATCGAACTGAGTTGAAAAACTCGGGTGGCGGCGCTTGTGGCATGCGCCTGGTTTTTGCACTGCGAGCGTTTCATTTCAGCTCAATAAGGAATTAGTGTTTTCATTCTACTCACATAAACGAATGGATGTATGCAAATTTATGCACATATCTCTTATTTTTGCCATTAGCACTTCATCTTGGTTGCAAAGAAAGTTCGAAGTAGGAACTATCTGCGGCCGCGCGGAGGAACAATGGCTGACGCTTATGAGGGTGTGGGAGGGGCTTCACGGCAGACTGTAGTCTCAGCAGATCGAATGTTGAGACTCCCCACATTTTTGTCCATGCTTCTCGAGCACATCATGGCTTATCCCGATAAAAGGATTCAATAACAGCAGACGCGCCGCGGGTATCGAAGGCATAAACACCGCGCCATTTCGAAAAGGTCGCATGACGTCAATTTTGTTGGCTTGTGTGATTGGTTGGCGGAGTAACACCGACGCACGCGGCCCGTCGGCCCTTGTTGCCAACTGCTGTTTTTTTAAAGTTGTATCCTGCTATAGGCTGTTATTTATAGCTCCCAAACAGTACTGATCGCGCCGACTATTCAGAACTATTGTCTGTGAAACGAGGTGCGATGCATCTAACCACAGTTTGACATACCAACCTTGGCGACCGCGCAGACCCTATATTTCAGCTAAGGAATCGCGGCGGTCCAATCCGCCTTATGCTAGTGTTATTGTATGAGCTCCTGCAGGGAGCATATATACAGTAAATGCACCTTTTGCATATCTGTGTGGCGCCCTCTCACGTACACGGGCAAGAAACAAAATGTACGGCGTCGCACCTAATCTGTCGTCTGCTAGCTCAGCGTTTCTCTATGGCACAACATGATCGGGCAGCGACACACATAGTCAGCATGGTGCCTATTTTCAACTTGAAACGCTGCTTCCATTCCTGGGAGGTCTCGCCGGCTTTGTGAACATCAACAGCGAAAAGAAGAACCGCCCATGAGAAAGCCTTGGGGGTCAGAAACGTGGCAAAATACCGCCCGAACGCGAAAGTCACGACAACCGAAGCAGCTCGCTCCCCATATGAACATTCGGTGGAGAGGTGGAATCCGGTTTGATTGAGACGGTGGTGGAATGTCGCATGAAAGCACATGGGACCTTCATCCGACAGAGCCTGCGGATCTGCCTCCCACAACACCAGGAACAGTATGCGGCTTCCTCTCTCAATGTTGTGGCTATAAGCTCGCTCTTGCATGTGCTGCAAAATACAGGAAAGCTCTGTTGACTATTTATATTTGTGCTGTCTTTTGTTATTTACCACCCCCTTTTCCGTCTCTCCTCGCAAAAATAAAGGAGTCTTATTCTAGGTGCTAAGTTGATGAACTTCTGTGTTCATCAGTGCGCGAAAGATGGCCCACGCGGAGTATGGGGACGCCGCATGAAAGCACCCGGGATCGACATCTGCAGGCCTGGAGACCCAAAAAAAGTACAGCCCCTCAAAAACGAGTTCACCCGACTGTGGCCAAAGTCACGCTATCTGCACAAGATACGCGAGGATCCCTCTGGTTGTTTTTCTCTATGCCCCCTTTCCGTTTATCCTTTCGAAAATAAATCATTCATCTAGGTGCGCTGAAAGCGGATGAACGTGTTCAACTCGTGAAAGTTTTCCTTCGATTAAGCAAACAGAGAGATAGAGCTCAATCCATGTAAGGTTTGCTGCCAGTAGTTTTTGTTGATGCCACGGAGCACCATGCATACCTGGCCGCAGTCACGAACGGATGTACAACGAGGCAGGGATCAATAAAAACGCCAAGCGAGAAGCCGGAAGTGAATCGCGGTGTTCTTTTAGAACAAAGGACGAGGGACAATGAGGTGTACGCGCGCTATCTAATATTTAATGAGCTGAACCGCGCGTTAACTCACCGACTTGTCTGAAGTATGCGTCCTCCATCGTTGAAAGGCGCTGCTATATACAACAGACGACGTGCTGGCATGACACCCTCGGCTGCCACCCGAAAAACGTGGGTTCGATCCCGGCCGCAGCGGTCGCATTTTCGATGGAGGCGAAAATGCCAGAGGCCCGTGTACTGTGCCTTGTCCATTCACGTTAAAGGACCCCAGGTGGTAAAAATTTCCGGAGCCCTCCACTACGGCTTTTCTCTCCTCTCTATCTCTTTCACTCCCTTCCCCTACCTCCACGGACTCTTAGCCTTGTTCCCTACATGGGCTGCAGAAATTAGCGCCCTTTTCCTAAATGAACCACAATCATCATCAATCCTCTGCCTAGCCGGGTAAGTTTTCTTTACTGTGACGTTCCGAGTGATCATGCGTATCGCCGAATCTCTAGCTACTTTTGAGTATCCGTGAAGTCGTTACACAAACTCTTTAATTACGTACGGGAGTGCGGAGCAAGGGTGACTGAAATACATGCTCTCATGCGTTCGGCGCGCGTTCCTCGCGGCTATAAGACCATGTCAAATAGACGCGTCGTTTGCCTGCCTACATTGTACGATTATGCGAGAGAACTTCACGCTACCGCAAATGTGTGGGAGGATGGTGTACCGGCATAGCTGGCGCCGACTGTCATCACTTTCAGTAAAGGGTACAGTAGCAAACGGCGCCGCTTGCACCGTCTGCTACGACGCAGCACAGGTCATCTGCGCCGGATGCGGCGCATGCCCACTTGGACCATGGAAAAGGCGGATTGTGTTTCACACAAGCATTTACTATCTCGGTACAGTTGTCCACATCAGGATCTTACCGGAGTACGGGAGTGAGACTGGCGTTGAATACAGAGGAACGCCTACACTAGCTTACAAAGGAAACGTATAACAAATTCCACAATGTACGCGGCCTCCTGTTCGTGGTTTGGGGGAACAGCGAACAATCGCTCACATTACGTGGGGATACGAATAGCGAATACGAATGGCTGAGTTGACTCAGCCGCCTGAGTGGTCGCCTGCTACTCTTTCCTTGAGCAAGATGGCCGCGACGACTTCACTGTCGGTGGGCCGCTTCCACTCCAGAAGCATTAAATATAACCTCCTTGCCCTGGACTGGGGACCCCATCCACTTGCCCCGAAATATCACATCAAGTAAAGCATTTTCCTTCCCTTTCGCGGATAAGTGGGTAAGGCATTAGCGGTGGCATTGAACGCTGCCCTTTAGTGCAAAATGAAACGGAGTAAAATATCACCTGAGCGGGGACCGGAGCGAGGATGTCTTCTTCGACCGAAATAGCGCGCCCTACGCGAGACTGATTGCTGATGACGATGATGGATCCTGTTTTGCTAAGGTAGGCACCCGCTATGGCGGATGGGCCATAGACCGGTAGATATTATAATGAAGTATTAGTTGCAATTATAAGTAACGAATATAGAAATGTGTAAAACGAAAATATGACTCGTATGTAAATTGTGAATACGAAAAGGGGAGGGGGAGAAATAGCATCCACTCGTCCAACTCAAAGTCGCCGGCAATGCAGCTTTGGCCGCGTAGTTGGGCGTACACGCGCAACCACCGGATACCGCACACCGGACCACCGTGAGTCCGCACTGCGATTTCTCAGCGAGACCCGTGTTCATCAGTGCTCGTGCCATACACACTCTATCAGTGTCTCGCATCCCGCTTCTTTACCGAGCTACGTACGTGACCCCTTTATGTGAACAGTATGTCAACTACTACGCCTTTGTCTCGCACTGCCCAACCATGTGAGTACCGCGAGCATGTCAGGAGCCACGCGAGGTTATCTTAAGGAACTTGTTGCCAGCGTCAGTTTTTTGCCTGTCAGGTTTTCATATGAATATTTATTTCTGTTAATCAAAAGAGACAGCATACACAGATATCTGCGACATCATTTTTCCTGTACCTTTGAATAGATCGATAAACAGTGGAGGCGAAAGAGAAGATGCACTCAAAGGGGTTAAGAAAATTCAAATGCAAGGCAGCGCCAAAACCTCCTTTTTTAAGCATTCGGGTACTTTTCCAGCACGGACGTTTTTGGAAGGGGTTTTTGTATGTCATGGGGATCTCATTGCTTCATCTGTAGAAAACTAGAAAAAATAGACCCAGTTTTTTTGCACTGTTGGGAAGGGTTCCACTTCTGAGATATTTTACAAAGAATGTTGAAAAAGGAACAGCCTCTGCATTCAATTGGAATCCGATTTTGTAGCGTTAGCTACACTGGCCAATCTGGAGCAGTTTCGCGTGCGCGTCCGAGAGCCGTGCTGCGCATGCGCGAGGAGCAGTGATGTCACACAGCTGGCGAACCGGAGCCGCCGCCACCGCTCACTCCGCCGCCGCCGCCGCCGCGCGCGCCTCGCCTGTATGCGCATTCCAGAGGAGTGACGTCATAGCCGCGGCAGACGCACTGGCGCCGGAGCGCCCGCAGCTGTGCACCTCCGGTGTACAGTCGCCGTCTCACACTGTGCCGGGTACAGCGGGGAGTAGGAGGAAAAGAAAAGCGGAAGGACAGGGAGGATAGCCAGTAGCCAGTTGTCAGACCAGCTGGCTGGCGTTTGCCATTGTGGTATAACCACGAAGAAGGAGAGAACTGTCTTTGTGGCAATAGAGAAGGAACCTGACGTTGAGAACAAATAAATATATATGTGTCACATAATGCGTACATCGGGTGTGTGTCATTGAAGCAGCAGTAAGCATGATAATCAAGCTAATCCTAGACAACCAGGAAGGCTAAGAATAATCAGCTACCCCGCCACGGTGGTCTAGTGGTTATGGCACTCGGCTGCAGATCCGAAGGTCGCGGGATCGAATCCCGGCCGCGGCGGCTGCATTTCGATGGAGGCGAAATGTTGAGGCCCGTGTGCTGTGCGATGTCAGTGCACGTTAAAGAACCCCAGGTGGTCGAAATTTCCGGAGACCTCCACTACGGCGTCTCTCATAATCAGAACTGGTTTTGGGACGTTAAACCCCAGAAATCAATCTATCAATTAAGAATAATCAGCTGAACCTTAGCTAAAGCTACGTATATCCTGGCATAGCCTAGCTAAGCCACTGCAATTTTTAACAATTGAAGAAGAGGATAGGCTGCCTCTCGACTTAATTATGGTTCTTGGCCTCCACTGTTCCTGGGGAGCTCGAATAGCCGGGCTCTAATGCGTCCCGGATAGGCGACCAGCACGTGTGTTTTTCCGTGAATGTGTAGTCCAGTGTACTGTACTCAAAAATCAAGGGTGGGTAACGAAGATTTAACCCCTGGATTACCTAAAGGAATTTTAAGAAAAGACCAGTCCCGACATCGCTGCAATGCTGAGTTGATTTGTACGAAGTCTCTGTTATTGATGTTTGTACTGTGTTAATAAGCAAGATTTAAAGGGCCCCTAAACCACCAAGAGGTCGAAATTTAGTTGCGGTATTGCTTTTGTTCCGGTGTCCGCAACAAACAGGTAGCCGCAAGAATTTTTCGAAAGGGTGCCGAAATAGCCGAGTTACACGCGTTTGATTATTAAAACGCGGCGCTTGCTCGTTTCGCTCTCTCCTGCGCCCCACCGGTCGCTTGCTGGTGCCACCTCCTCGCCGAGTGCTCCTCCGAATGTCACGTGACATACGTCGCCGATGACGCACGTCCGGTTGACGCGCCTCCGCCGGGCTCCCGCGTTCGCGCAAGTGTTTTGTTGGTGCTGTGCCAACGCTCTCTCTTAGCACTATCCGTCGTGTTCTGACAGTGCAGTTTCTAGTCGGCTGTACCTCACTTGCACTTGCGTAGCGCAGCGCAGTTACGAATTCACGCGCGAACACCACACCAACAACACACGACGAGGAAAACAGGCAGGGAGCGCGTGCATTTGCTAGCAGGCTAACCGGAAGTCGACGTTCTCCTTCGACCAATCAGCGGAGCTCGGACTCTTCTGACATCACCAAAAACCACAATGTCGCCGCAGCCAACTTCGGTATGCCGGAAATGGCCGGAGAGGCGCATCGGATTGTTTTTCGAGTTTGTGGCGCGGCCGCGGCGCGTAGCGCTGCCGCGTTTGGCATCGTTCATTGTGACGGCATTCTCAACTTGATGCGCGTCTTAACTTGAAATGTCCAAAAAATTTCGGGGGTGATTTAGGGGCCCTTTAATTGAAGAAATGGTGTATCGGTATAGCTTCCAGCATTTTTCCTCGATTTCCTGGTGAATGTGGGCTCGAGTCTGAGCGGGTGAAACTTTTTCATTGTAAATGTATGTTCATTTTTCCAGCAATCGACTTCTGTTACGGAAGCACAGCCGTCAGCACGGTTAACTCGAATGCTCCGCACTGTGGCCGCGATCGCCTTGGACTGACGCCAGCGCCACGAAATGTTGGACGCGCTACGTTTGCGGCATTTCACGATAGATCGGTCGTGACTCGATTTCACCGCTCAATTTGTTTCGCTTCTGCCTGACCGGGGGGTCGGGTGCACCCACTTGACAGGTTCGATCTGGCATGTTTCGCCCGTGGCCCGGCCCGCACAAACGTGTGGGTAACAAACAAATTTGTTCTACTTTGTACGCCCCCTACACATTCTGGCTCATCCATCACATTTGTGGGGCTTTCCCTGAATTAAACAATGTAGCTAGTTTGCAAACGAGCCTCCAGGGGGACTACCGCGGAATTTTCAAAATGGCGCAACCCAGCCCGAGCAAGCGGCCGCCGGCACCGATATGTAAGTAGCAGACAATATCTACAATTTGCCTTTGGAAGCCAATGTAATTTAAAAATGTGCCTCCTGATTCTTCAACGAACATATACAAAAAATAAATAGACATGATTTCGCTGAAAACAACTAGCGAGTGCTTCGCGAAGTGCCACCCACACATACGTGTGGGTTGGACAGGTGTGACTAGGAACTCAAGCTGCGTAGTAGCGCTTGAATGCAGCCATCGAAGGCAAATCGCTAGCTCTTTGAGGTCGTTTTTTTTCTGCAGGAATCTTCAATATAGCAAATGAAAACATCGAAGAAATTTTGAACATTTTGAAATCTTCCGATATTGAATGCCTCAGTGACGACGATGACCCAGATAGGGGATTACCCGAGCGCCAACTTGCAGGCAGTGATGGCGAATATCAGCAAAGTGAGGCATTGCTTGATGATGCTAGAGTCGCGAACATGCCGAGTTCATCATCTGCACGGAAAAGACAGCCCCCAGGCAACAACGATTGGAAGGAGGAGTCCTTTCAGGAGAAGTTGCGTCCTCCCTGCGATGACGATCAGAAGTCACACGCGCTGTACACAGTGCGACGTGCACCTCTGTCGCGCAAGCGAAAGAAAGTGCTTTGAAGCTTTCCATACCAGAGTTTAGAAGGTGCAGATTCGCATGCGCTCATTTCTTTTGATGTACTGGAACTCGTACTAATAAAAGCCCAGCCCACACATATGTGTGGCTTCATTTTGAACAAAACAAAGTAAATATTTTTATTCTTTGATAATGGAGGTTAGTTCAGAGGGCCACACAAAGAAATAATCGCTGGAAAAAATGCCATATATCCGGCTGTTTTTGCACGGGCAGGAAAGGGATAACCTGTTCGCCGCGCCTGCGTTAGTAGCCTCCCGCCGATGCTAGGCCAGGGGGATGAAACATCGCGGTTTTTCTGTCCCGTGACTGGAGCGATCCTAATGCTTGGGGGCTGTACTACCTACTAGCATAAATGAACGTTGTTGTTCCATTTTATATTTCTTACCAAGTTACTTATTAACTCCGGAGTTTCTAATACGAAAGTGAACTTAAATGTTGCAGTTCGAGATCGCGAAAATACGAGCGCCACTCGGAGTGGAAAAAGGGAACTGCGCAGTCGTTCTATCTCTCATGGCGAAAAAGGGGCGTTTCTTGTCGCGCGCCCATGTATGCTACGCCGGCCTATGGTGTCCCAAAGGCCGCTTTTACCACCGTAAGGTTTGTTTCAGCGAAACCCTTGCAAATTACTGCGAAACCAACGCATGAATGGATTCGTGCCGTCATCACAAATCGTGCTGTGCTGAGTGGTGTCGAAATTCTTCACGCCAAACCGGCATAAAATTCTTTCGGATCCCGGCGGACGAAAAGTACGATCTGCATGATCCTCGTTTTGTTTTTCTACACTTGCACGGCATATAAGGATGCGGTTGCAGCAGTAGCCGTGTAATAAAACATTCAAACAAACTGTGCTCCTTGTTCTTGTCTAATATATGTGTACACGTAAACAAAAACAAAGTCTTACTTAGAATAAGTGATCCAATGATCCAAAATAGGTGGTTGGGCAAACCTTCATCACTCAAAAGCAACGATATCCGTTTTGATCATGTGGCGGGTTGCGCAAAAGGAACAAGGTCGCGCGCTCGCCATGTGAATACCTTCCACTTGCTCAATTTGCCTTGCTGGTGCGTCCCAATTAAATTTGGAGCTAAATGCCCCCCCCCCACTCGTATCCTCAGTCCTCATCAAGATGGCGTCCCCCATTGCCTGTCTGCAATGCGCCGCCATGTTTTAGTATCGCCCCCAACACCAGGCGCTCGTCTGGCGCTGCGAGCGAATATCCCGTTCCATGGATGGTATAGGAAGTTTCACTCCCCTGGCTAGGCCTCAAGAAAATAGTTGCCACCTGAGGATGATGATAGCAACAACGACAACAACACGCAGGACGTGCGACAGGCGAAAGAAAACGAGCACGCGTTGCAGGCCGTGCGGAAGTGCATCACAGTTACGTGTGTTCACGTCACGAAAAGCTTTTTCTTTCTTTCACGGCTCGCGTGTTTGAACGTGTTTACGTGTTTACCACATTGCGGATGTTAGGCGGCGCCAGTTGCACCCGGCGACCTGTCTTTTTTGGAGCTCTTTCGAACAGAAACTGGAACTGATCGGTAATAAACAAGTTGTAAGTAATTATCTGTATAGCACGCTGGAGCAACTGGTGTGTCGTGTTATGGCTAACACGTCACCAGCTACATATTGCAGCAAAAAAAAAGAAAAACGAAAATAAAAAAAATAAAATCATACGAATATTTTTATGTCAGCGCCCCTTTAAATTTCGTGCTCCACTGCAATATCTATAGCGCCTCATCATCATCATCATCATCATCATCAGCAGCAGCAGCAGCAGCAGCAGCAGCAGCAGCAGTAGTAGTAGTAGTCAATTTTTAGATCCACTGCAGGACGAAGGCCTCTCCCAACAATTTCCAATTTGCCCTATCCTAAGCGAGTTGGTTCCACTTTATGCCTGCGAACTTCTTAATTTCATCGCTCCATCTAACCTTATGCCTGTCTCTGTTGCGTTTTTCTTATATCCATTCCGTCGCTCTTACTGTCCATCTGTCATCTGTCCTCCGCCTGATATGCCCTGCCCAGGTCCACTTTTTTCTTTTAATTGATATAAGAATATCAGCTATTCCTGTCTGTTCACTGATCCACTCCGTTCGTCCTTTATCTTTTAGCGTTACACCTGTCATTTTTCTTTCCATTGCCCGCTGCGTGCTCCTTAATTTCATCTCTAGATATTTAGTTAACCTCCAAGTTTCTGCACCGTACGTTAGTACTGGGAGAATGCAGTGATTAGATACTTTTCGCTTTAGTGACAGCGGCAAGTTTCCAGTCATGATTTGGGAATATCTCCCAAATGCGCTCAAGCCAATCCTTATTCTATGGAGAATTTCCTTTTCATGAGTAGGAGTCCCTGTCATTAACTGCCCCAGATATTCGTATTCGTTCACACATTCTATGGGTTCACTGTTAAGTTTAAATTCCTGTTCCTTAGCTACACTGTTGAGGATATTTTAGTCTATTGCCTATTCATTTTTAGTCCTACTTTAAGACTTTCCCGGTTTAGCTCCTCAATCATGTTTTGTAATTCGTCACCGTCATTGATAAAGAGCACAATGTCGTCTGCAAACCTTAAATTGCTGAGATATTCTCCTTCTATTCTAATTCCCTTTTCTTCCCAGTCTGTAGATACTTGAACACGATTTGAATAACATCGGGGAGATAGTATCTCCTTGTCTCCTGTCATGATCGGGATTTCTCTGCTCTCATGTAGGAGTAGTGTGGCTGTGCAATCTTTGTAGATGTTACGGTTTGCACGTAAACTTCAGGTACACCTTGTCGGCGCAATCTAGAACTGCTTGTATTTCTATGGAATCAAATACTTTCTCGTAGTCTATAAAGGCCATATAAAGGGATTCGTTATATTCAGCGAACTTCTCAATTATTAGATTGATAGCATGGCGGTGGTCCATTGTGTAAGCTTTCCAAAAACCAGCTTGTTCTCTTGGTTGGTTGAAGTCGAGTGTGTCTCTTATCCTAGCAGGAATTACTTTCGCAAATAGCTTGTACATTACTGGGAGTAGGCTAATTGGTCTCTAATTCTTTAACTCCTTTGTCACCTATCTTGCGTACTAGGATTATATTAGCATTTTTCCAGCTGAGCGGTGCACCAGACGTCTTGATACGTTTCGTGAAGAGCGACGCATGTTTTTGAAATATAATATCTCCTCTGTTTTTTGTCAGGTCGGCTGTTATGCCATCTTCATCTGCTGTTTTACCGCGGGACATGCCTCTGACGGCTTTTCCGACCTCGCCAGTGGTTATACATGGAATTTCAGTGTTCTCTGATTTGATTTCCATTAAGGTCGCATGTTCTGTCTGAGAGCTGTGCAGTTCAGAGCAGAAATTTTCTGCTACCTTTACTATTTCTTTGAAGTTGTCGACCACGTTATCTGGTTGATCTTCCAGCGCATGTATTTTGGTTTCTCCCAACTGCAGTTTCTTTTGACCGATTTAGTGCTGGTAGCTTTCTATACTGCTTTCCCTATTTCCCTCACGTAAAAGTTCTTCACATCTCTCTGCCTGGCTTTACTGATCAGCTTTTAGAATTCTGCGAATTCTGTTTCATCTTTTGACGAAGTCACTTTCATCTGCTGCCGTTTTGTATTAAGTCTTTAGTGGATTGGGACAACTTGCTTACATCAAGCTTTGCTGATTTATCCCCGACTTCTATCGCTGTTTGGAAGATCAATTTCATTATGGTTTTTTTAATACTTCTAAATCTTCATCGTGTAACGCGTTTTCATGTAACGAGTCAAATCTATTTTTAGTGCGACTTTCAATTATCCGTTCTTTGCTTTTATTACCTCTAGGTTTGCCTTTTATCTAGTAACTAATTTAGTTCTTATTTTCTTTACGTTAAGTACAATCTTTGCCCTTACTAATCTGTGTTCTGTTTCTTGAATTATGCCTGGTTGCCTGGTCAATTCGTTTCTTGAAATATGCCTGGTCAATTTCGTTTTTTTGTTTCCCCGTTAGGGTCTTTTCCTTGTCTACTTCCCGTTCTTATGCTTCTTAAAGAAGGTATTCACTATTCGGAGTCGGTTTCTTTCTGCAAACTATACTAGCATCTCTCCACGGTTATTCCTATGACCGACACCGTAGTTGCCAGTCGCTTGTTCGCCACTCTGTTTTGTTTCTAGTTTTGCGCTAAAATGCCCCATGACTACTGTGTATTGTGCCCTTATTCTTTTCAGTGCTAGTTCGATATCCTCGTAGAACTGTTCTACTTGCTCGTCGTCGTAGCGCCGCATAACAAGCCCACAAAAGTGAAAGCAAATATGTAGGTGGCGGCTGAAGTGTATGTCGTGTCAAACATGTACAATATGCTGTAAAGATATTGGCATCAATTGGAGCAAGTAATTTTGCTTTCGAAAGTGCTGCTTGGTTATTCCAATTATCCTGGCCCTTGTCATATTTATTACAGCTCTTTTTATCTTCGCCCTAATCAATGCTTTGAAATATCTCATAAAATTAATTAAGCAATGAAATATTACATGTACGATCCACAATAAAAACAAGAGAATCTCATTCGCAGAAAAGGTAAAGCATCTCGTGCACTGTCTCGGTCTATGTTTCCTAATTTTCTGAAGTGAGAGGATTTGGAACGGTCTAAGCAACGAAGGGAAAACGATGTATACAATCGAGCATACGTCAGACTTTTTGACAACTGGCGTCTGACATACATGGAAATCGCTTGAAATGCATAATCGCACTTGTGCTTTGTTGTCCTCGCCTCCAAAAACTTACAAGAGCGCAGAGGACGGATATACGTACGCTACGCGCAGAAGATCTAGGAGTGAAGCTCGCGTTCAGGATCCGCCATAGCAGCTTATCTTGCTCTCTTTCATGTTCAAATAATGAGCAAATCCGAAAAGTTCTTTCGACGAGATAGTTAGATGGCGTCTTACAGCTTGCGACGTGCAGTTAACATATTAGTTTTAAGTGACCGGCTCTGTAGGCTTTCGAGGAAACTCGTGGGCGCTTTGGCAACTCGTAACTCCTTTGGCTCTGAAAGGGTGTTTAAGGTACAACATAAACCCTTATCCCTACCAAAAGGCTAGTTCGGTAAGCAAAGCTCCCTTACACCCCAGTTCTTGCAAATTTCGGTTTCGCAAAAGGGTGTTCTAAAACGCCTTAAGCGCAAAGTGATTCACAGTGCCGTGCCCTCCGCTTCAGCAGTCGAGCATCGTAACAACGGCACCACTGTGGCTGACTCGAGTACCAACCCTATACGTAGTTGCGCGTTAAAGAACCGCAGCTGTTAAAAACCAACGCCGAGCTGTCCACTACGTCCAATATGCCTCCCCGGCAGCGGTGTCGCTAGATACGAAGCAGGCGCAGAGGAAATCTGTTGTGCCTTTCGATCAGTGTTGTACACGTTCCTCCAAAACAGGAACGAAAACACGTTCCTCGTTCCTTCACAATTTTGTAACGAGTTCCCGTTACAAGTTCCTTTAGTAGAAAAGGAACGCGTTCCAGTTACATTTCGAAAATTGGAACGTGTCGTTACATTAACGTTACATTTGATTTCTAAAATTGAAAATTAATCCTGAGGCAAATTAAAGTGAACATATTAAATCTCGCATCGACCTATGTATAATTGAAGAATTTCAACGTCACTCCGAGGCGGCATATTATCTGGAGATAAAGAAGCATCCAAAGAAATGCTCCGAGGCAAATATTTTCAAGGAGCACCTAACGTACTTCGGACAACTCTACTCCAACTTTGGCGCTAGTCTATTACAAGTGCGACACTTTCCACTTCAGTCTTCATATGCTTAGGATACTGCGCCTCCATTGTGCAAATAGGTGGTTACTCACATGCACCAGTGCATCTAACAGCGGTGGATCGGACACTAAAAGCTACTAATAGACCTTTTGATTTAGGATAGCATATAAATGTTTGCGCCTGACCCATGGCATTGCGCGCAAATACTGGTACAAAATTCCCCGAGGTCGTCAGCCTTCCCGATCCTAAATAATTTTGCTCAAAATTGGTGGCCCTTATATCATTTTAATAAAGATTGCAATTCTGGATATATTGCTTTTACTTAGTTCTCATCATTTTAAAGTATTTGTAATATACTGAACTTTTTTTGTTAACTATAGTTGCGTTGAATGTATACCATGTGTAAAGAATTGTAATAATGCTATCTTGTGCGTTTAACGCCGAATTAAATAACACGGGACTGTTTTCTTCTTTTCTTCGTGGCATTAGAAATAAGCATGATTTGACTGTTCAATTTGTAGGCACAACGACATTAAGGCAAGACTGAAATGCTGTTGGAGTGCAGGAAATAAATAAGACAATAAATAGCCTCACATGCATAATTTGGCGGGACGCCAACCGCAAATGACCCACACCACACAAGCATAATTGACTGATTAACGGGACATTCCTGTGTAGCTAACCCTTTGTTCACGCACTAATGATAGCAGTGGAAGCCTAGTTTTTATTAGAAACAAGCTGGGTGTCTCCGAACATAATTAACCAGGTCCGAGTTAGAGCGACGTTAACTTCGCTCAGCATTACAAACACGCACGCACGAAAGCACGTTCCGCACACGTTCGCGTTAGCACGTGCATATCCTTTCGGAAAGCATTTCGTTTCTGCTTTTTGGTGAGGGCATAGGGCTGTTGACGCTAGATTAAGGCGCAGCCCGTTCAGTTCAACTAAAATACCTTGATGAAATTGACGCACAGAGTGTCTTACAAGTATGGGCAACCATGGCCGTAACCGCGTTCTCAGAACCAATGCGGGGAGACGCGATATAGTAAATCACGCTATAGTGAACTAGAAATACTCTATAAGCACGCGTTGACAGTGTTTTAGATCGGAGGGAGCCCTGGCGGTGGGATCATAAAGCACGAAAGGAACTTCGCTGTTGCATGCAGTTCCTCTCGCTTTGCCGTGCACCCATACAGGGCTGGCTGATAGCCGGTTACTACTTGTAGAGCGGCCATAGTAAGCGGCCACCGCCAATGAGTCGCGGGATAGCCTGACGTCGTGCAGCCGCAGTGAAGAAGAAGCGTCATCCTCGTAGAATAATCGAAGCCGCAATAGAATGGCGTTTTCGTGCGTGGTTTTCTACGAGGGAGCGATAGTGGCAGCAGGAAAACGGGGACTCCAGGGAGGGCTTGTTGTAGCCCAGCCTATACGCACTGCATGATGTGCTGCATAGGTGCGATCATCGCGGAGTGGAACGTGCATAGAAGGAACGCCGTTTCCTTTGCCGTTCCTTCGTAAATGTAACGCGTTCCCGTTACAGTTCCACCAATCCCAAATGGAACGATGGCGTTCCTTCGTTCCTCCCAAAAGGAACTCGTTCCAGGAACGCCGTTCCTTGGAACGACGTTCCGTACAACACTGCTTTCGATGGGCTTTTCCATTCTGCCTTATGGACGGCCCAGGCAACGTAGCGCTAAAGGGGAAAAAAGATGAGCTAAAAGAAAAAAATAATGAGCGTGCATAAACCACTTTCTCCTGATAGCTTTCGCAAGTAGAAAAACTTCCTGTATAGTGTTGAATGTTGGAACAAGCACGCTTATGTCCGGATCTTCAAATGCGGCACTCTTTAATCACATGACCACCGCAAAATGCGCTTGCGCGTTCCAGGTGGTGCGCACTATCGCCGCTATATTACACAGAATTGCTGTTCGGGCAGCGCTTCCGCTCTGCCTTTACTTTCTGCCGTACGTATACAGCTGGGCACGGACAGAGGACGCGGAAAAATCCACATTGAAATGGCGATCGTTACCCTATCCGGTGAAGCTCAGATAGCGCTTCTGACATGTTAAGCTTTTCTCTTGCGCGTGTTCTATTGGCAATCTAACGTCACTAGCCTGCGCACGCATGGGCAACATTAAGAAGAAGAAAGACATCTACGTTGACAAGCCTGCTCGACTTGTGGTCAAGATTATTGCATGGCAAGGAGGGGTTCTTCGCATACCACGTGTGTGTTCTGAGGACCAATCGCTCGTGCATGTATTAAGCTTGAGAAATCACGCGTTACTGGAACGGCCGTCAGCAGCTTTATATCTGATTTGACGTGAAGACCTGTACGAGGGTATATTGGTCTCGGCCTTGTAACGTTGTAAGGATCCTTAGGCGACGGAGCGAACTGTGTAGTGTGGTTTATTCCGTCAAACTTCTTTACTCGTCGGAGCAAGGGACACAAACGCCTTCGTTAGACGGCAAACATGGCATCCCCTCACCCGATCATGGACCGCAGGGTAAGCGTCTGGGCGGATGAGCTGGATTTCGATAAAATCTGTCAGCGCTTCCCGGAGTTGCTTCTGAATCTTCCGTGCGCCGCGAAAGGCGGTGGCGACAACGACGACCGCAGTGCTCCGACGTCGATCTGTCACATCCTCGACAATATCTCCCTCTGGAACCGCGTCTTCTGGCACATCGGCTTGCAACTGCGAGAGATTCGCGGTCCCGGAAGACTGTCCCTGCTGCGGGTCGACTACTGGGGAAAAGGCGGCTGCCGGCTGCTAGCGCAGAGCCACGACGCGCGGATTCTTTTTCACGTCCTCTTGGTGCAGCACGCTTGCGTTGAGGCCGCATACGTAGACGACCACCTCATCGAAGGCAGCCGACTCGCCGAGTACCGAATGTGGGTCGTCTCAGCGCTACAGAAAAATAGGAGCTTGCGGACGTTGATTATCGGCGGCCACTTCAATGAGTACATGTGAGTACGGTCCTAACCGCGCTTTCTGCTCTGTCGAGGGGCCGGTCGCGGAAGCGAAGGCAGTCAGCAGCTATAGTGCGTAACGACGATTGCAGACGCTTTTAGTTGTGTTATCACGTCGTCGTATAGCCTGCATCATTACCAAGTGTGGCATATGGTTGTCGCGTAGGCATCTACATTTTCTTTTCCAGGGTTTTTATCCGCCGATGGTGCCACTGTAATTACGTGCTTCGTGAGTAATCAATTCGCGGCTAGTGTATGTATGTATGTATGTATGTATGTATGTATGTATGTATGTATGTATGTATGTATGTATGTATGTATGTATGTATGTATGTATGTATGTCTTCAGCTATGATGGCGACCAACTGCAGAAGATGATTGAAGACTTATGCCGAGAAAGCACTGAGTTTGACTAATGACGAAACTGCAGAAAACAAAGTTCATGTCGGGTAGCACGGCGACGAAGCGTTTCTTAACGACTGAAAACAAGGCATTAGAAGTCGTACAAGAATACATACATATCCAGGACAGCTACTGACAGGGAGCCCCCGATGTTAGAGAAATCCACCTGGCGCGCATACCGGAGACATTGGGAACTCTGAACGGAAGCTTACCATTATCGCTCAAGCGGGAATTATAACTACTGCATTTTGCCAGTACTGACATACGGGGCACAGACATTGAGAATAACGAAGGAGCTCCAGAGGAACATAAAAACCACACAGCGAGCGATGGAACGAAAAATAATAGGCGTTACATTGATGGATAGATAGGAAGGCAGCCGAATGGGTCGTGGGACATGGGCAGACCACGTAATGAGAAGGCTAGCTAACCGATGGACTGTTAGATCGACGGAATGAATACGAAGAACGGGGCAGCGTAGCGGTGGACGACAGAGGGCAAGATAGTTTGAATTAACAAATTTGCAGGCACCAAATGGAATCAGCTAGCGTAGGACGAAAGAAAGGAGAGCATACGTTCGTCCTGCAGTGGACATAAGATAGGATGCTGACATAATCTCGGTGTTTCCATATGAAGTGCAACAGGTTGTTTTTCGACCACCCCCAATCTCGCTGAAGAAATGAAATCGTGCTGCTACATCTGCACGTGGAAAGAAGTTATTCGTGGATTATTTCTCGGGAAGAACTTCTCGCGCCGTGGAGGCGCTTCTAACTTAGCACTAAAGCGCAAAACTGTGTCGCGCAAAAAACGAACCCCCCCCCCCCCCCCAAATTATTCCTTTCAGCCATTGCTGCGGCGCAATTTTTCACTCATTCTTAATGTGACGGTCCTTCATTAGTACTTTAGCGTAGCCACCTTTTTTTTTCAATTGACAAATTTTTTCCATGACGACAATTGCAAACTGTAGCATATTTAGCAATTTTTAGTAAATGCATCAGGTGTGCTATGAGACTTATATTTCATCCTTTAGTAAGCGATAAAAATACTGTGGGAGCTTGTAAAGCCCAACCTTGTGGCTACATAGCGACAAAGTTGAAAAAAAAAAAACTCATTTAGACCCATATTGAGCCATGATTTTCGCAATGTACCTTCCTAGTAAAAATGTGACCTATACCTGGTTGTGTAGTGCTTTTTGTAGGTTATTCGGACGAAAATTTTTGAGAATAGATTCTGTGTTAAGTAAGGAAAAAAATTTTGAAATTTACCACCATATGGCCGCACAAAGCTTCTTTGTTACGCTTTCACCGCTCAGTACGTCGGCATGGGATAGGTGTAGGCACCTTTTTGCCGTCCAGTGTATACCTTGCTGTGGTTATACTCCCAGTCATACGACTCTTAGCAAAGATTAGTGCAATCTGGCTCGAAACAACGTCACTCTGAAAAGCCAATAGCGCTATAACGATGCAACGTTCCAATGTGGCCTAGAAAGCTGAAGGCTGCACAACAGGAAATTGGCGTCGGCGTTGACGGCTTTTATTTGGGTTGAACACAGCAGAACGTGGGTTCAAGACAGCTTCCGTGTTGACGCTCGATAAGATTGCGACTACACCTAGCATGATGTGTAAATGCACAGCGTAAGTACGTAACTGGGATTTCGCAGCACACTGTAAGCCAAAGCAGTAGTCGTGTAAAATGCTGACGCCAGAAATGGCGATATCTTGGCGATACTAAACGGTGACCAATTCGAATGTCTCGTAATCGTGTCGTGGTAAAGACCCGGGGTAAATTCAGATTTAGGCGGTGCAGTGCTGCTTATCTGTACGTTTCATTGTTCAGCAGAATGAACCACGATCTTTCACATTTCTATATGCAGGAGTATTCGAGATGGTGTCTTCGAAGCCGTTGCCTCGATGACGAACCTGCGGAAGCTAGACGTGCGCGGCAGCGTTCTCACGCCACATGTGCTGCTAGACGCCATTTGTCCGCTCCTCGTGGACACTACCAGTCTGGACACTCTGTCGATACCTGGACTGGTTCTTAACGAGTCAAGCGTGTGGCGCCTCATCGAGGCGCTATGCCGCAACTGTACTGTACGGAATCTGTTTGTACACGTTAGCATCGTGCATTCGTACATGCTAGACGGTGTTTCTATGTTTTCCCGCTTTCTTGACAATTGCCAACCGCTGTCATCGCTTAGCGTAGAAGGTGTCGATTCGGGCCCCCAAAGCACGTATGAAGATCTCAAGTGCATCATTTCTCCGCTCGTCCATCGCGGTGACCTTCAGGAGCTCCGACTATCGGGCTTCCTGCTGCACGCCGAATGCGCAACCCTGTTAGCTGTACTCGTGTCTCGGAAAGGGGGCCGCCTCAGAAGTCTGGACATCAGCGGCTGCTCCTGGAGGGGCAAGTCGTCGCCGGGGCGCCGGCAGGACAGTGCGAGTACTCACGGCGAATGGCCGTGTCACCCCACCTTTACAGAGCCAAGCTGTCCCTGGCTTGGCTCTTTCGATTCCACTGCACAGGTGGAACTATCGTTTTTAGCTCTCCGCTTCTCAGGACTACGGCCAGAGGACCTGCGCGCTCTATTCAACACCGCCCGCAAGGTCGAATCTCTCCGCGTCATTTCGCTGAAAGGCGTGTCTCTTTGCGATCTCAAGCAAGTTTACCGAATCATCCGGGAGACTTCAATGATTAGCCGAGTCCGTCTAGAAGACACCTACCTAGTCGACTATTCGGCGCTAAGCGAGTTCCAAGAGTTTCCGGAAGCGTTAAGTAAGGTGGGAGTCGTACCTCTCGCAGCGCCCAGTTCAATGGCGTTTGGAGAGATGGTCCGTGTGGCGTGCGTGTGGCATCGCGTCACCCTGCTGAACCTCGGTTTGACGCAGAACGTCCTGTCTGACGTGCACGCGCTGAACTCTCTCACCCAATACTTGAGTACCACTGCCTTATTAAGGGAACTCAGGCTGGTCGGTTGTGGCGAGCCGCTTCTCGACAGCACTGAACGTTCGCGAAATTTCTGGCACAGCGTTCTCCTCGAAGTGGCCTTCAAGAATGCGGGCATTCGGACACTGTGGCTCATTGGGCTTCGTCTGGGAAAGGCCAACTTGCGTTTCTTGGTTAGGGAACTTGCCGCCAGTGTGACCCTGAGCGAGTTCGCTTTCGAATCCGGGGACCCACCCGAAAACAACGCCTTCCTCCAGTTACTAGTCGCGAGTTTCTGCAACAATAAGACTATCACTGACTTGCTCGTATTTCAAGCTACGGATGATGTAAATGAAAAGTGGATTGTCATCGAAGATGTGATCGGTCGCAACATGGGACGCTTAACGTGCGCAGCGCATTCCCTCGTGCACAAGGACCGCAGGCCGCGCTGTGTGGCTGCCTTGAGTGCTGTATCGAATACTCCTGCTTTGCTGAAGAAAGTCGACGAGCTGACGAACGTGGATAATGACAAGGGCTGCATAGGAAACAATTTAGAATAGCCTTGAACCGTTCGTGTTCGGATAGTTACATGTTTTAGCAAGCTTAGGATAAGACGAAGAGGACAGCCGATGTTCTCTGATGCCGTACACATGCGCATCATTTACCACTGTGCACAAGGGCATCCACCCGCTGGCTCTGTTCATGGTATTCATGGTATGTAGGGAGAAGGCTCCCGTGTGGGAGCCGGAAGGTCATTCTATTTTTATTTTGGTTGGTGCCGTTTATTTTCAATATGTTCCATCCCGACCACACGGGTTTCCGACCAGCTCTTGACTTCAGGTATGTTCTCTTAATGGCTGTTTAGTAGAGTACAGGATTAAAACCTGGGTATTCTGCAATTCTATCAACCTAATCTTAATGTATTATAAACTCAGTTGTCATAACATTGCCGTTTGTGTTTCAATTAGTACCATAATCATCCGTGTGATTAAAATTGTCACTTATGTTCATTGTCAATAACTATCCGCCTTGTTCATGTACGCCCAATTATTCTTTAAATTTGACAAACGAAAAATATCTGCAGGACAAAATTTAGCAAATAAATGCACTGATCGCACCGATGCGTGTACAATTTCCAACGTACTGCGTGCGTTCCGCGGCGCTTTCATTCTAGGAACAACTCACAAAAACCGGCGCAGTGCTTGAATTCTCGTGTAAAACGTTAGTGAGAACACGTTGAAATTTTCACTGTAGCGTTTAGTAGAGTATATAGGAATATAAACGTTGAAAAATGTGTGCGGACAGGTATTTTTATTTGGCAAATGTTTTGGCATGTTTGTATAGAAGGCTCTCGTCGCCCGGAATAGAAGTCCTGTATAGAAGGCTCCTATAGCCCCGAAATTACAGTGCTGCTGTGGTCTTCTTTACCTTGTTTGAGTGCGCAAGAAAAGCACCATGATTCAGATTCATTTTTTATGATGCATTTGCAAGACGGTAGAGGACTCGATTACTTCGTATTCTGGTGTCGGTTCTTATGATCGTTGCACTCTAATCCTGCACAATAGTTTCAACAATTCGTCGCTCATTGACAGAAATGCGACACCAAATTATAGGCCTAATTACAGGAATTACCGTTGCAAGATGACTTCGGCATTAACGCAAGTCCAGAAGGTTGTTCTTCACTCAGAAGGACGAAGCTGAGGCACGACCGTGTAAGCCATAGAGCACTGCGATTCAGAGGAAACCAATTTCATTGAAGGAGTAGTTGAGCACAAATATAACGCATGAAAGCGTTTGTTTCGATAATACGTCGAGCGGTAAACTTCGCCGCTCTGTGTGGCATTCAGTACTGAACTTCAAAGTTAACGCAAGCTTGAAAATATAGTCATATCAACGCGAAAGCGTTTCTTGGCTAGGTTGGCGACAGCGCGCGCCCAGCTCCGGTCCGCAAAAAGCGCCCGCAAAAGGCGTGCCTGGAAAGCACGAGACGTCTCCCACCGGAAGTGACGCCGGCGCCAACACTCGTCGCAGCAGCAGCCGGCGCGCGCTGCGCTCCGTTGTCGAAGGATTCTGGTTGTAGCTACCTGTAGCGGCTTGCAGCCGCGTCGCCGCGTTTCTTCACTGTGTTGGCGAAAGCGCGCGCCCAGCTCCGTGGCGTGGCCTTAGCACACTCGGCGCACGAATGCCCAGCTAGCCCATCGTTCCTCGCCGCCATGCGTGCCGAGTTCAATCTCGAATCGAAGACGCCGAATGAGGCCATCACGACGTCGAGATGTACGTGCTTCCATCTCGCATTCACCATATACATTGTGGGAGATGTGATGCATGTGTCTCCACCTACTCGGATCACAAGGCCATGGTAGCTTTTATGTACCCCGGCCCAAGTACGCAGTCACCGGAACGATAAAAGGGAGACGACACCGCTGACTGTCTAATGACACCACCCACAACGCCGCGGCTGTCGTACTACTACGAAATGCCCGAGACCTTCCTGGGCATATCTGCATATGCTGCCTGGACGACGAAAGAGAAGGGGACATGTAAAGTGTCGATACCACTTTGATGGCATCAATACATGTAATTAAACAAAATACAGCCTCCCACATTGCCTCATTCTTTGTAACACAACTCGGCAACACCAGTTTGCAGCATCCCTCCGCAACGACAATCTAGCCAACAGAAACGCTTTCGCGTTCTCATCTCATAGGAATATGGTTAGGGATTGTCGAACTTTTTCCTAGTGAATCTTATATGCATGGCTGCGCAAAGGCAGTACGTACCGCGTTTAATGGTATAAAAGCCGTGCACATTCGACAAATCTTAACTATATGTTGCTGGCTAATGCTTATTAGTATTCGCCATTGCGAAAACAAATATGGACAGTCTCGACGGGTTTTTGCCGTCGCCATCATGTCCCGTGTAATGTTCCAATTGATAACCACGCGCATCATACGTTCTGCCAGCGGGTAAAAGCACGGGAGCGGGGTCGACGAACGCGGCTGAAGCAGAGATCAAGCCATCCCCGGCCCATCTCCCTCGCTCGGAGGGTGCAAGCGATAACACCACCCCGCTCGGGAAGCCTGCGTCGAAGTGGAAAGGGAACGCCCCGCCCGTCTTTAACGACCATGAAAAGAAGCGAGTGAATGTGGGGGAAGGGTGTTGGTCGAGCAGCAACGCTGGATTTTACGCGGTCGCCATCGCTGGCGTGCGCGCTATCTCAGCAGCCGTCAGACATGTTGCGTACTTCGTAGCAGCGCCATGATCACGTGCTCCGTTCTATGCGCCTGGCATATCGTCACAAAGCCGGCAATGCCTTCGCCACATAGCGCTCATGCGAATTCGTCTACGAGTGCCGGAAGAAACGCGATAGTTTGTTGCTGTGCTGGGCGAAGTTTCTCGATGGTGCACAGTGTACGCTGCTTAGCGTGGTGGCGAGGTGTGAAGCGCGTGCCAGAATACATCAAAACAACATGACTTAGCTCGGGGCTCTGCTGGGCCGTTGTCTCTGCCGCTCGACCGTCGCATGGTACTTTACACACCTGCATGCTTAATAAACCAACGTTAACTACAATTCGCATTGCCCCTAAAGCTGCTAGTCTTATGTCATACATATCATGTATTGGTATCGCATTCATTGTTTCACCCTTCTGGCGAAACTGATTTTTTTATTGGCTAGGAGCGAGATAAACGCTGGCCAGCGCATGTTAATTTTGGCTAGTGGTGGTTACCTGGTGGCCGTTCTGCGCATGCGCGTTTTGATCCTGCTGTTCCGCGAAGTTCGCTCTTGATGTTACCCACTACACTAAAGATGTCTAATGAACCGTTGACTTTCAACTCCGGCAGAGATTCTGTTGTTACGGAGAAGCAAGGAGGATCGTAATACTATTCTCTCATTCAACATAGGTTTATCACATAAGACTCGCTCCTGAACGGTGATTTGCCCCTACTGAGCCGCTCACCGATCTGATTCAACCATGGATTCAGCGATTCCAAAGAATCGGCTCCTCTTGAATGGAGTCGCTGTGCATAACATCGGGCAGTGGGACGGGCCGGCAAGCCATTCGAGTGGCGCTATGGTGGTCGTTCGCATCTTTCCGATGCAGGCGCTTCGGTAACGTTCGGTTGGTCGCCCTAAACAAATCTTCGCTCACCTTTACGGTATCGCCAATTACTCGCTATTTTTAAAAAGCGACACAGAGGAGTGGATTCACTCTTGAGCAACGAATTTGCTTCGCTGCACTTAGCTTTCACCAGGCCAGATTGGATAGGCAGCACTTCATCATGGCAGCTTTGCAAATTTTTTTTTTGAAATATGAAAAATATAGGTAGAGTAAACGTGACTAACGCGGTCGTATACCTGTGGTTTTGCTGACCACAGGTATGCTGACCATGGTGGAGCGTCTTCTCGACGCCAGGTATTGGCCGTTGTGGCCGGATTGGCATAATATGAAGCCATGATGAGCAGGTTCGGATGAAGGCGTAGCCGACAGTGGCGTGACAAAATGCAACGGACGTGAAGATACCTAGCCGTTATCACCACTGCATTAAATCAATAGTTGTAAAATATGTTCTAATTAAACAAGGAGTTTTTTATATATATTTTAGCTACTGTAGGAGTGTTTATTGTCACAGCAAGGACAAGCAGTCGGGCGTCTCATCGCTGAACACGTTGACACCCAGTGGCCAAACATTACTTGCTCCAGGCTAACCCTGATCTATGTCATTATTTCATAGAGTGGCGGATATTTATCTCGTTTGAAATTGTCAGCTGTGGAGAGAATACTAGCTTCGGTGCTTTGCTACACTCGAATACCGCTACACCCCGTTCATCAATAACCGAATGGCTATAGTGACATGGTGCGCTGAATATCACCAGGGTCCGGATACTGCGCGATAACCGCCTAGCTCAGGATGTTCAGATTGTTCTTGTATTTCGGGACACTCATGAGGGAAAATGTAAGCCGGAAGCCGAGCAAAGCATCAAAATATGACCGATGTTGGCTATATCGAGGAATCATTTGTTGAACTCCAATGCCTGATCGCGTGCGATCGGCCGGATCGCGCAGTGCGTCACTCCGGGTGATTGATTGATTGTGGTTCGGTTAGGAAAGGACGCTAATTTCTGCAGCCCATGTTAGGGAGCACGGCTTAGTGTCCGTGGGGGTGGGGGAAAGGGAGTGAAAGAGATAAAGGCCGTAGTGGAGGGCTCCGGAAATTTAGACCACCTGGGGTTCTTTAACGTGCACTGAAAACGCACAGTACATGAGCCTCTGGCATTTTCGCCGCCATCGAAAATGCGACCGCCGCGGCCGGGATCGAACCCGCGTTTTTTGGGTGGCAGCCGAGTACCGTAACCACTACACCACCGCAGCGGAACTCGCTCCGGGTGACGTCGCTCTCGCCGTATCTACGATTGGATTGCGCGTGCTCCGACGGGGACACTTATCTGGATGATCCCAGCATTCTGTGCATTCTCGTTTGTTCCGGTGCTTTAGCGAGGGTCGCGCATTTTGGCACGCTTCCAAGTGGAAGTGGAGATTTCAGTCCACCCAACAGTTTTTCCGCTACAGGTTCCGACAAACGAAAGCGCCGGCATAACTAGAGGACAGACAGTGTTCTTGAAGGAGAAAAAAATGCCCTTTTCCGCTCTAGCTCCACCTTAAGCTGTACTGCATGTACCTCATCGTGCGGGTATCGCCGAACGAGATCCTCGACGAAGCCAACCACTTTATGCCTCTTGTCAGGCAGGCGGAAGATCACATGAAATGTCCTCGGGCACAAAGCAGCCACACACTGTCTGCGTCGAAAGAATCCTGTACGGATTTCGGCTGCATTCGGAACTAGAGCAAAAATACATATCCTCCTACGGGCAACCATGGTGGGATAAGAAAGCATCGCGGGGAGTGCGCATCGAGTTTCCGTTTCGTTTCACTTTGCAACACAACCCAACGAAAGTTAGAGTGAGAGAATGTACTGAGAAGAGGGGAGACGTTTGTACGGTGTTGTTGCGCCTTTATTTAGAGATCGTACGTGATTCCTATAGCGTCGGTGCGCGCGGTATGTTGAAGACGATGGCTTTCCTTTGCCTTCCTCTGCTCCGCAGCGGTGGCGCTGCCGCTGCAACTAGCGCCGACGTTGACGTTGTTCATGGCGTTTCGCACATCGTTGCACAGAGAGAGAATGACGGAAGCACCGCGAACGCGCGCTTTATACTGCGCCGCGACACTTGCGCCGTCTACCGGCGTACCTTAGAGAGAGGGGGAGAGTGAAAGAGAGTATACGCAATGATTTGCTGCGCCGCACCTGTGGCGGAGAGGGGGAGAGGGGAGGAGGAGAGCACACGTACACCTGCGTAGGAGAGGAGAATGAAGGAGAGCTGCGTATGCGCAGTATGGGTGCGGACACCGCAGAACGGACACTGCCCCGATCATAAGATGCTCTCGCATCTAATAACACATGTGAACAGAGGGAAACGTTTTAATTGCGGAGCACTTTAGTGGCGCGCTCTGTGAGCGTGTAATGCCATTTATGTCGTTCTCGCGCTCAGAAAAACAGAGCAGTTGAAAACAGGGCCAGCACACGCTAATAGCTCACCCAAGCCGGTTGAAATGGATCCAGATTAACAACGGAACCAGATTAAGAATTAAGAATCCATATTGGTATCTTAAGATAATGGATAGACATTAAGGCATAATGACGTAATGAGACCTAACTGAGAGAAAGTATTTCATGGACGCCGCAACAGGAAACACAAGAAGGTCAACGCAAGGGAAACATCCCAGGCAGCACGCAACGTAGGGCCGATATTGGTTTTATGGCGGCAAAGTTCGGCCCATCCACGGCCTAATGTTGCCGACAGCGAGCCAGTATCGGCCACGCCACCGTCAATGACTGGCAACGTCGGGCTACTATAGCCGCTGCCCCGCCGATATCGGCAGGCCGTCTGCTGTAATCGGCAACATGGGGCCGCTTATGCCGCGTTACTGCCGACATCGGCTGAGGCGATGGCTTTCAACGGCAACTATGGCACCGATTTTGCCTTTCTACAGACAATATGGGCTGGCCGACGCCATTTATCGGCAACACTGTGCCAAGTATGCCACCTTAAAGCCCCCGTCGGCTAGCCGATAACTTTCTCCGGCAAATGTGGCGCCGATTTTGCCGCTCATCAGAATCACCTGAGGAATGGCGAATTTGGCGCGATATTTGCCCAGGAAGATTATTTCACAGGAGACACTGAGTCATTTCTGTTGTCCTGGAGGCAACGTCGACTACGCCGCAGCCTTTCATGGTTGATATCGGCCGGGCCTCTTTGGAAGCCTGCTGTATATAACAATAGAGATCCGATCGACACAAGCATGACCGAAATTCACTTGAGAGATTCGACGTAAGAATAAGATGTTGAGCTTCATATATTCATGTATACGCGTTTCAGTGCCGGAACATAGCGCACGTGCGTTTTGAGCAGCATATATGACATTATGTTAGCGCGCATTGTTTTTCATAAGCAGGGCACACAAAAAACATGCATATAAACTATTCATATATACATCTATAGGCTGTTTTGCGGGAACTTAGCGAAACAGGCTGGCGCAACAGTTAACATTAGCCAGAAGGATCGACAAGCATGGTGGAAAATTATCTGACAGCGCGCATGTCAGAAAATTTAAATTCATAGAAATCGAACTAGTTCGTGCATACATCGATGGGCATAACCAGCACTCATATGTTCAAACAAAGATAAACAGTTGCAAGCGGAGCTATACTACTGACATTTAGCAACCTATGGAAGGAAAAGGCATATGGAGGTAACAGCGCGTGGACAAAAAAATGTCTAGCGCCGACTTTATGGTGCGCTGAAGCGGAGATAAACTCGCCACCGGCGTTATACTACTGACATTTAGCAACTTATGCAAAAGAACGGTATACAGAGCTAACATTGCGACAGCGAGGAGACAATACTGATCTAGTGCTAGCTCTATAATGAGAGGACCATGAAATACATAGATCCATTTGTATTGCAAATTCAAATGAAGTGCTCTTGTCAAGACCACGACATTTGCGAAAAAAGCAAAAACGAAAAATACCAAGCAGTGATACGGCAAGCATTTTTCATCTCAAAGGTGGCAAACAAATGCACACACCTATAATTGATATAGAGAGAGCTTTTCTGGTGAGTTCTACTAGAGTGTATCTGATCACAGAGTGTTCTTGTGCAGGCGATCTGCGTATCTTATATGAAAACAGCAAGCATGCACTGAAAAAAAAATCAATTGAAAGTCAAAGCTCTCTTCTGTTCCCTAGTTTCTTCATACGTTTGAGCAGGGTTACAGCATAAACCAGCCGTCCTAAGTCAAGCTGTTGTTGACCACGTGGCCCTCCACTACATTTCATCAGTGCGTTCGCGAAACTAGTGCATTCCTTTCAAAAACAGCTAGTGTACAGCGCAACGCATGTATCGCAGCTCGCATAAGCTCAGCAAAAGAAAATAATTGTCTACTGGTCGGGTAGACAATGCACCTCCATGCTCTCTACTACCACGCAGATACAATAGGCTAATAATTCCTTAATATGTCCACGCCATTGCGTATAATTCATGCCTTTTTTGCTTTTTTGTGTAACGTCCGTTTTTGCGTTCTTTCCATACATATCGAATTCGTTTACACATCGGCCATCGGTTACGTTGTACTGGTTAAATGAGCAGAATATATCGAGCTTGAGTGCATGCTCTGTGCAGTGTGTCGGATTTATCACTGACGTTCGTATGAGACTATGGCGTTGATATAAGCGCACATGTGCGTATTCTGATATTTAACAACTCATTTATTTATAACCAATAAGGGCAAAAGAAGGGCGCTTAGAGACAGAGTCATCGCAGTATTTCTTGGCGTGCGGAAAGGCAGAACGTGCATGTCTTTCGTGCACTGAAGAAAATGGCAGGAATTCAAACAGAATGGCGGCGCCGTGCGTCCTCGCTACGTTTGTTGCGTGCAGTGCAGCATTTCGCTCTCGTTTTTAGCTATAGTGGGTGGTTCAGTCTCTGCGAAATCCTGTGTTACAAGTAGCTGGCAAGAGAACACATGCGTGCCAGCATACGCTACAGGCTGCACTGAGCTGCACTTAACAAATGCAGTCCCGGCGGGTGTTCCCGCCATTGTGCAAAAATGTTTGCCCCACAGACATGCTGTCTTCCACGTTTTGAGACAGCTACAAAAAAAAAAAGAAAGCAAGAAAAACGAGCGTGCTCTGCCGAGAAGCAACCTAGCACGTGCTAAGCCAGCAGCAACTAAACATAAAAAAAAGTGCTGTGGGGAGGGGGGCGCGCGTCCCCTCCCGAACTGGCCACCTTTGTCACGGCCCCCTCCGTGAACATCCATTGTGCTCATCTGCAGTTTGCAAAGAATGTGGTTCTGAACCTGCTTTTGCTGGCGTTCGCTGCCTTCCGAGGGAGAAACCACGAGGAACTCTCTCCGCGCTCTCTCGTCGCGGCTGCATCGCTACCAACGTGCAAGGTGTAAGAACGAGTTTTCAGCGGCTGCACGCAGTCTGTCCACGCGTTTATCGTTTATCATGTACCGTATTTATCGATCATTCAAGTTGATTGCGCGATTCCTTGGCGAGTGTACCTCCTAAGACAATGCCCATCCCAACTGTGACATCGGTTGTATATGAACACAAGCCTGTGCCTTTTGGTGAGACTACAGTGTCGTCGCCGAATTTGTATTGCGGACTCACAGCTGAAGAGTGCAGAGCGGATGCCAAAATTCGGTAAGTTGCTGGCCAGTTTTCAAAATGGGATGTGGCACATATTGTTGTGATGTTAAAGCACCGGTTCCACTTTATATACTATTTGTGTCGTGAGGTGCGTAGGCTCTTTATTTTCTAATAAAGAGCCTACGTACATTGTCCCAAAGCAGTTTTACTTCATGCAGTTAATCCTGTGCTTGTATCAAACACCCTTTGTGTGGTGACTTGCAGCTCTCGTCTCGTAACATTATCTTTTCTTGCCCGTATTTTTAAAGGTAATGTGATACCGAACACGCGCTCCTTGGTGCAGGACATGTGCGGCAGTTCGGCACGCGATGGCATTTTTAAAGTAGCCTTGAAAAGATGTTCCTTCTCTAATATCTGCTTATAATGCACCTTACACCTATCATTTAAGAACATTTTTTGCCTAACGACCCCATCCCTGGGGTGTCTCGTGTTAGCTCACGTCTACATGTTTTCCTTTACGATGTATGCCAAAAATATTAAATTTATTATAATGCAAGATGCACCTATTTCAAGTAATGTGCCGCTTTTAAAATTGCTTTGCAACAGATCCTTTACTCACGTTTTTTTCCCCCTTGGGTATCTAAAGCGACACGACACCAAGATCTCGGGGTTGGATATTGAACATAGATTCATTATATTTAAAAGGACGACTTTGTTTTGTTATTTTCTAAAGTAGTGCCCGATTATGAATGTTTCTGACATTTCTTGTATTTCCGCGTTTGTTCATGAGTCGCACATAAGTTGCATGGAATTATAGTATAGTGCTGATGTGCTCCACAGCTGTGCTAATTTTCACGCCTTTTCCCGCAGGTTCCACCCTTGCCGAAGCTTTTCCACTACGACGGTGCAACACGAGAATAGCATATTATCAATGCAGACTTCACAAAATAAATGAAATAGTGCTTTTCCCTATAAACCTCTCTTGTTGTGTTATTTGTTTCGGTGAGAACGCATTAATAGAAACTACAGAGGATCCACTAAGCCCCACTTATTACTGTGTTAATAAAGCTTTCGCGTATGCATGAGAGGCACATTTACACAAACTACTGTTGGTCCTTCGAAAATGTGAAAACAAAAAATAAAATTATCGCAATCCAAACGGCGCGACACACGTGGGGTAAACTACAAACACCATAGTGGCTGTGAACGGTCGCGCAAGGGGTTTCCCGATGTCGGCGGGGCCGACAACACGCCAAAAAAGCCTGAATGCCCGCAACATCGGCCAATGCTACCTAGCCAAATCCGACCCATTCTCGCTGGCCAAATTTGACCCATTCTGGCTGGCCAAATTTCGCCCACGCTGGCTGGCCAAATTTCGGCCACTCTGGCTGGCCAAATTTCGCCCACTCTGGCTGGCCAAGTTCGACCCATGGTGGCTTCGCCACAGTGGCGCCATTCTGGCTGGCCGTCATCGGGCACATGTGGGTGAAAGTAGCGCGAGCGCGATTTGCCGACTTAGGCCCGATATCGCTGCCGACTTTGGCCGACTTCACGCCTACATAAGTCCTGTGTTGGCGTGCTGCCTGGGATAGGCGAATCAGTTCTCCGCTCCTCGTACAGCTTACACTGCTGTGGAACTGGTTTAGAGGCTTTCTTTAGTCGTCCATCACGGCCAGCGACCAGAAACGGCCAACCGTGAAGGGGAAGAAAGTCGGGTACACAACACGTATGCGTCACGCGGTCTTCCGGTCACAACCTCCGATTTCGGCGGATTCGGGATCCGCGGCTGCTCCAACTCATGCGGTCTGCCACTGGAACATGATTGCTCCATAGGGCTGAAAAACTTGACCTAGCATTGTCATTTGAATTCAGGAATTCGTTCACCCATAGCACGTGCTCGAAATAATATATCAAATACTATGCCGACATATTTAAATACATTTCTTTCGGCGAATCGTGAATTGAATGGAATAATTTGCTTCCTACTCTAAAAAATTATCTAAAAGTACTCTAAAACTACAGTACTGCACAGACGCCTTCAATATGACATGGTTGCTAGAAAAGGAATAGCGCTTCGTTGTTATCTTTCATTGGCGGCTACTACTATATGTCTAACAATGGGCATCGAGGTGAACCGAAACAGCAATGCTGTGCCATTTTTTAATGGTTTTTATACTTTCTACAAAGTCTCAACACAAAACAGACTTACAATGCGAGTCAGGATGCTTGACATTAAGCCTGTCAAAAAGTATTAAAAGCGACAATTATGCAGTTTCGAAGTAAGAGATACAAATATTGGACAATGTGCACAAGGGTAGGTAGTATCTTGTAGGTAGTATTTTCTCTTGAGGGTATTACACTTGGCAGGGTACTTGTAGGTGTGGTACTTGGAAGGATACTTGTACGTAGTATCTTGCCACGGAAAAGCTACTACCTACAAGACTAATGCTAGAATCGCTGCATATTCAGACGACGCAACATGCGGTAAACCAGACGTGGAGGAATATGCCCGAAGTTTACACACGTGCACTACGCCTTTTCTCCCACGTTCAAATAAGAGTCACTGCGTCTGCTTTCATTGGCATCGTCGTTCAAAAAAATATGCATTTCACCTTCGGGGAATGCTCATTTATTTATTTATTTATTTATTTATTTATTTATTTATTTATTTATTTATCACTTACTGCTGACGTCATCACCACGGCTTAAGCAGGAGTGGGAACTCAAAGCACTAAAAAGCAACCGGCCAGTAAAAGACGAAATAGTAAAAGAAAAAAAAAACCACATCACACATACGTGCTGCACTCTAAACCAAAATGGACGGAAAGGGGGCATGCTGTTCGTCCTCTCGGGGACTAAGTGGGCTGCCACAGATTTTGAACTAGTTTTGGAGCGACTGCGAGACCAACAGCAACGGTTCAAGTTTTTAGGCAGACTATTGAACCAGTTCCGACCAAACGGAAAAAAGAAAAATGGAGGCTTCCCATTGTGATCACCAATATTCACTTGATTTATCAGCATTTACATCACCATACTGTTGCAAACAACGCGCTGCCACCCCCCCCCTTTTCCCCTCTTCGTGTTTCTATTGATGCCTATACAGATTGCAGTCTCCGCCCCTGTTTTCCCCACTCCCTCATTCCTTGGTTCAGCTCTAAAACAAGCTTTCACGGTGGAATAAACTTTCATTCTTTGCCTATAGCCTCTGGCTGGCTGCGTACGCTTGCCGCGGCTGAGTGGCCGGCGATGTAACAGTGGCGACGAGTTCGGTTTGTTTACCCACGGTATATACCTGAAGGATTGCGAAGGTCCTGTCGTCAGACGACCCCGGAACGACCACAAGGGCATCCCTGCAGTTGCCGGATTACGACGAAACGAAAGATAAGTGGAAGCCTTACCTCGTCAGGGCACAAGCGTATTTCGAGGAGAACAGCGTGAAGGAGGCGTCTCAGAAGAGAGCACTGCTCACTGCAGCGTTGTCTGGTAAGGTGGTCGAGGTGCTGGCGGGCAGGGTAGCCCCACGCGAACCAAATGCACTGACCTAGAAGGAAGTCGTTCAGAACTTGAATGAATACTGTGATCCTAAGAAGCAAGAGATAACCGAAAGCTACAACTTCCAGGCGAAAGCGCGAACACTTTTCCTGTTGCTATTCGCCGAATAGCCGATAACTAATTTCGGCACTTCACTTGACCGCATGCTTAGGGATCGCAATGTCTGCGGCGTACGCTCCGTGGCTCTGAGGAAACAAATGTTCGCGAAAAAGGATTTAACTCTAGAAGAGGCCGAAGCATTGACAATGGCTGCCGAAGCCGCTGAAAGCGGTGTCGAATGCATGGCATCAGAAGCGACGCCCTTGCTTAAGCTACGCGCGTCCGAGGCCAGCTCTGTTCATGATTCACATGTACGGGACGTACTGCAGCAATGTGGCAGATGTGGAAGCGCCAAATACGACGACAGCTGTTGTCGCTGGATAAGAGTAAGGTGTCATTGGTGCGGACGCCGTGGTCATCTGGCGAAGATGTGCCGCAACACCGCCAATAAGGGCCGCGTCGCACCACTGCGATGCAGGGAAAAGCTTTGGCTCTCGAAGAAGCCGAAACTGAAGACGACGATGTGGAAGTGATATACATATGGGCATTACTGAAGATTCAACATCCCACGGAAAAGGTTTCGGGAAATACCCTTGAGAAACATGGGTTTAAATTTGTCTCTTCCGGTAGTGCTCTCTCGGTGCGACTATTCTCGGATTTAGTCACAGGAACGTTTGCAAGGCCGTATGCGATTTTCTTCGTGAGACAAAAAGAATTAAATGTTGATCTGCTCAGTTCTTTATTTTATATTTTTTTAAATCATGATCTCAGTACGTGAGAACCAATCTCCATAGCGTTCGCTTCTCTTTTATAATTATATGCCTTCAGTCTTCGCAGAAAACTATTCCTTTAACCTAAATTTGATTATCAAATTTGTACTACATTTTTTTGTATTTTATTAGGAGTTCTCTACCACACAAATTTCTTTTTCAGTTCATGGCCGATCCCCTAGAGTGGGTTGCGCCAAGATACTCAAGGACCAACCAACCAACCAACCAACCAACTTTACGCGCGAAAAAGCTGCCTCGAGCCGCCGATACGGCGCGTGTTCACATGGCGTGGTGTACAACTTACAATGAAGGTACATACGGGCCCGCCTGTTTGCGTAATCTCCCGGGACGTGTTTGACAAGCATCACGAGCAGTGGCCGGAGTTTAAACCTTCTCATGTGAAGCTGTCATGTTATGCTGGACCACTTCCAGTGGTAGGCCAATTGGAGCTCTGTGTGCAGTACAGGGCTGTCTCCGTAAACTGCCCGCTTATTGTCCTCAACTGCTGGGGACCTAATCTGTGTGGCAGTGACCTGATCTCTTTGCTTAACAAAGCGGGGTTTGCAGTTTTCGAGCAGTCGGCACAAGACTCTCCGCACTCAACGCAGGAATCCACAGAAGCAGTCTACAACATTGCTGGCGACTACCAGGACGTGTTCTCCATGGAGCTCGGCCTAATCAAGGGGCCTTCCTCCACCCTGCACCTGAAGGAGGGAGCCGTGCCGAAATTCTGTAAGGCAAGATCTATACCTTACGCTCTAAAGGACAGGGTGTCGCAAGAGCTGGACCGGCTGGTAGCTATCGGCGTATTTTCACCAGTCCAACATTCGGATTGGGCCATTCCCATCGTGCCGGTACTTAAGACGGAACAATCAGAATTTGTGGCGACTTCAAAGCCACCCAGAACCCAGCCTGTGTAGCTGAGCAGTACCCTCTCCCAGTTATTCAGGACATGTTTGCATCTTTAAATGGAGGGGAGTATTTCAGCAATCTTGATTTGCGAGATGCCTATAATCATGTCCCCATGGATGAAGCCTCTAGGAAGCTTTGCGTCATTAACACGCACAGAGGCTTGTTTTGTTATAATAGACTTCCTTTCGGTATACCCTCAGCTCCGGCTATTTTTCAAAGGAAGATGGACGCAATATTGTCCGGGTTGCCAGGCGTCCAGGCGTACCTTGATGTCCTGGTTTCGGAGACACGGGGAGATGGGAGTGACCGCCTTAGAAAGGTGCTCGAACGTTTCCGTGAACACGGAGTTCAGCTAAGGTACGACAGGTGCAGATTTAGACAGGCATCCGTCACATATCTTGGCCATCAGATAGACAGAGAGGGCCTTCATCCCATCGTGAAAAATTTGGAGGCTATTGTTCAGGCCCTTCGCCCGCACAACGTAGGTGAGCTGCGCTCCTTTTTAGGAATGCTGACGTTTTATGCCAGATTTTAGGGGCGAAGCTCCTTAAGGTTTGGGTCTGTCCGTCCGTTGTTCCTAGTAGCCCGTTACCTTCAAAGAAATGAATCATGCTACGTGTGAGAGGCGCGCCCTCGGCGCGTGCCTCCCGGCGCGCGATCTCTCTCACTCTTCCATCCGCTGTCTTGTGAGAGAGAGAGAGAGAGCGAAAGGCGCGCGTTCTTCGATGAACGCGCTACCAGCTCGCAAAGAAGGAGAACGCGCCCTCACCCGCGAGAGAGAAGCTCGACGCAGGCAGCGTCTTCGAGCGAGTTTCTTGATTGAAAAATACCGACTGCTCGCGCTGGAGAACCGTTCGACGGCCACCCATATATATATATATATATATATATATATATATATATATATATATATATATATATATATATGCGTTGAGAAACGCCGGACATGGCAGGCCCTCCTGCCGAAACGTTGGAAGAAATAAACATTTTCGCACGTTCGTCCGTCGTTTCTCAACGCATACAAAGTACTGGATCCGCAGAAACGCTTCTTGATATATATATATATATATATATATATATATATATATATATATATATATATATATATATATATATATATATATATATATATATATAAAGAAGCATTTGGAAGGTCGTAGTGGGCCGTCCTCTCCAGCACCTTAGAGTGGGGTTCGCTCTTCAGCGCTCCGCTGAGGAAGACGCCGCTCGCTCCAGGGATCGTGAATTGAGCCGTTGATCGAGCTACCGGTCGGCCCTTACGCCAGCGTTGAATAAACGCTTTTACAATATATATATATATAGGCACTGGACCTTGACTTTCAATGAAGTGCCGGTGGGAGATTTCACTTGTGCGTAGTTGAACCATGAGGATTCGTAGCATGCGCGTTAACTAAATTAATCCAGAACTCGGCACGATCTACGATGAACACCCAGAGCTTCGCCCACTCAACACCATTCACTCTGTGAATATGCTGTGAATTTTTGCCAAACATGTCTACTCTGCTTTCTCCGCTCAACAAACTCCTGGAGAAAGGCACGTCAGTGGGGAAGGCAAAAGCTAGCAAGCTGCCTTCGAGAAAGCAAAACAAAGCTTACTGCAAGCTAAGGTTTCCGTTCATTATGATCAATCAAAAACGTTGAAGCTCGAATGTGACGCTTCCCCATACGGCGTGGGCGCAGCGCTTTTCCGCACTACTGGCGGCATGCCCAAGCCCACAGGATTCCGGTCGCGTAGATTGAAGGCCACCGAAAAAAAAAAAACTACTCCCAGCTAGAGAGAGAGAGAGGCCCTTGCTCTGGTGTTCGGAGTCACTAAGTTCCGTGACTACCAGCTAGGTCACCCATTCAACCTCGTGACGGACCACCAGCCTCTCTTGAGCTTGCTGCGGTATGACCGCCCGACACCGCCCCTGGCTACAGCACGTATTAAGCGCTGGGCACTGTACTTGGGAGGCTACCGCTACAAGCTGCAATACACGCCGGGAAAGCAGTTGCTCAACTCGGACGCCCTCAGCCGGCTGCCTGTGCGATCTACGTAGACTGATGAAGTGGGTGAGCCACCAGAATATGTCCTTGCCATTGAAAACTTTTACGACGGTACGATCACAACACGGGAGTTACAGCAGCTATCGGCCACAGGCCGTACACTAACGGTGGTGAAGCATTACATATTGCATGGCTGGTCCAAAAGCGCTAAACAGCTGGATGAAACGATGCGGTCATTTTTCGACCGTAAACTAGAGCTGTCAGTAGCTCATGGTCTAGTTTATTGCGGGGCATCGTGTAGTACCTGAAAAAGCGCGGGCCTGACTTTTGACACTCTTGCACGAGTCTCACGAAGGTTCGTCGGGAATGAAAGCAGTGACAAGGTCAAAATTCTGGTGGCCCCGAGTAGACTATGACATCGAAGCGCTATCAGCCAGCTGCAGGAACTGTGTCCAACACATGCCAATTGCGCCTGCAGAATCACCAGTCAACTGTCCAAAAACGAATGAAAAATGGTCGCCGATACACGTCGATTTTGCCGGACCAGTAGCAGGCAAAATGATTCTAGTGGCGGTATACGCGCATACTAAGTGGATCGAAGCCGTGCCTGTAAAGCATGCGACAACACGCACCATCAGATGTCTGCGCGCAATGTTCAGCCGATTCGGTCTTCCGCGAACCATCGTCTCGGATAACGGTACGCAGTTTTCTAGCCAGGAATTTGCCACGTTCGTGGCAAAGAACCACATTATGCAACTGTGAACAGCGCCCTTTCATCCACAGTTTAATTGAGCGGCAGAACGAGTGGTTCTCACGATAAAGGACGGGCTTCGAAAGATGAGGGAGAGGAATTTGGAAGACAACCTCGTGGCGCTTTTGTTAGACTACAGGAGAACGCCGCAGAAGACGGGGAGTATCCGTCTGAGTTGTTACTAGGTTTTCAGTTGCGATCACGATTGGGGGGGGGGGGGGGGGAACACCTGTTTTCCTTCAACTGTCGCAGATTCGCCATCAGGGTCGGATGCACGTACACGCTGCACGTACACGCTGCTGTACACAGCAGCGTGTACGTGCAGAACTACGGTGTCGGGGAAAAGTTGACACCGGGACGTGTGAAGTCTACGTCAGGATCCCGCATGGTGACCATCCAAACTCCCCATTCTTTACTCATACGTCATGTTGGCCAAGTGCGCCATCGACCCGAGTCGCAGTCGCCAACCTCCCCGGGCGCGGCATCATCAGAGCCTAAACTGTCCATGCAGCCTGAACCGGCGTTTTCGACAACAAGCTCCGCAGCACTGCCTCCTCAAGTCACCACTAGAGCAAGCCCGCACGACCACCAGCCGACAACTGTGCCTCACGCTTGTGCTAAAGAGGCGGCTGCCGCGAGCGCGGAGCCAGTGCTACGACGTTCCACCAGGCCACGCAAACTAGTGCAATGGTTACATTTTTAAGAGAGAAGTGTTGCAAGCAACGCGCTGCCACTATCCCCCCCCTCTCTCTCCCCTTCGTGCTTCTGTTGATGCCTGTACAGATTGCAGTCTCCACCCCTGTTTTCCCTCTCCCTCCTTCTTTGGTTAAGCTATAAAATAAGCTTTCACGGTGGAATAAACGTTAATTTTTTGCCTAGCCTCCGGCTGTCTTCGTACACTTGCCGCGGCTGAGTGGCCGGCGATGTAACGCATACACACTTCATCAGCATTTAATATCGCATGTACAGACTCTCATAAATAGAAAGGAACATCACACACGTAGGCACGCAAACATACACACAAGCATATCAAAGTAATGCACTACGTAGACCACTCACCTCACGCAACTGTACACATATGATCGGGTATATATACCCAAACATACTACCACACATGTAGTGCCGGTGGTAAGTTCCTGTTCAGCGCAATTACAAAATAAATATTCCAGAACAGCTGTGCGGTTAGCGTCGGCCCTTAGATAACCCTGTACCACACAGATCTGTTAAACTAAACCCGACACTGCTCATCACCTTTTTTAATTAGCGAATTCCAATTAGTAGCTAGCACCTCGTCGATTGAAGCGAACGCGCGTACGCAATGCCATGCGCGAGCTCATAAAATGCCCCTGAGCACACACAAGCACAATAGCGGCAAACATTCAGCCGCGGCGGCGAAGAAACGCGATGCACAGTTACCCCGCCGGTATACGTTCTTGCCGATGTTGTCCCGAGGCCTTTTCCGTAGAGCTCGGCTGTAGAACAAACAATCACCGGTACTCACACAATACCCAATCCTGTACTGTTTCTGCGGTCGTTATTCCGCACACAAATGAAGAAGACTCATCGTCACTGCCGCGGCTAAGATGTGATGTACTTACCCCACTCACTACGAACGAGACTGCTCGCAGTCACGGTATGGAGCGTAGTCGCAGTGTGCCGGCGGCAGCACGTTGCTTCTGTCTGCCACATATCGGCGCTCGCCTTCGCGCTAGCTGCTGGATAGTCGTCGTCGCACGAGGCGAAATACACAATTTTCACTACACTTTATTCTACGATACAGACAGTATTTCCCACAAAACAAAGGCGAAGTTTCTTGCGCCGGCGATAGCTCACATCGGCCGCCGACGGGCTCGATGCCGACGACATGCGAAGTCTATTTTTGCGTACAAATTGTAGCCATGTACTCTTCGTGCATTCGGCAACCAACCGCTGACGATCAAAACAATTTACTTTTGTTATCGATGTAAATATTCCTAATAATTCGGCGCGTTCAAGAAATGTATCCACAGCGCGTAGGCGCGGAGGCTCTCACTGGGGCGCGCACACTACACCGGGAAACTCACAGTAACCCTACGCCGGCTTCCGGAGGCCTGAGACGGCAGCCGAGCGAGTGGTATCGAAACAAACGGCCAGTCCTGCCAGTGCCGCGAACCGCGTGACGCTATGCAGCCTCGCACAGTCGATGTATGATCGCGTGACGGCGGTGGTTCGCGCACTTTGCGTTTTTTACCAGTGAAAGAAGCGTGTAAATTTTTCCTGAACCACTCGAACAACATGGCGCGGGCCAGGCAGCGCGGAAGCAGACGATCCAACGCAGACCAATGGGCGCTTTTTAGTCGCCCCATTGGTATTTTTCGTGGAAGGCTTTTGCATACGACATGCACTGGCGCAAAATTTGGTCCCTTGGGATGAACCGTTCAACCGGTGGTCTAAATGTATGCAGTTAGTCCAATTTTGCCCAATTCTGCTTTAGAGTGTGTAGGTAGTAGTTGCGAAATGCCAATTATAAAAACCCTACAGCACTCGAAATTGAATGCATCGTTATACAAAAAAAAAGGAAACAGAAAAGGGATTGCAGGAGATTGCAACAGGCAACGTGGTTCTATGCTTTCAACGTAAAAAAACTCTAGGGCAGCACTGCATATATCAGGTGAATGACTAATTATACAACCAGACACGGCTAATTTATTACTGTTTAATAAGTTCATTTAAGAATAAATCAACGGCTCTACATTCTACAACATCGGCAGTTAGCCCATTCCACTCACGAGTAGCCCCGGGAAAAAAAGAATACTTAAACGTGTCCATAGCGTTAGCATAATCCAGAACATTGTTCAAATAACATAAACGCACGGCACATTCACCTGTTTGCCTAATATGCATTGCGTTACTGATCCCAATTTCTTCGTGAAAAAATTAAGTAAAAGAGTTTTAGCCTCTTCGTTATTCTTTTGTGCAGTTTCTCGACCCTGCTTTAATTAAAAGAAACAAAGGTGACGTGTGCCAGCCGCAACACTTATAGACAAAACGAACAGCTTTCCTTTGGATCAGTTCTAGTTTCCTAATGTTCGAAATAGTATATGGATCCCACACTACAGACGATTATCTTAATGCCGGTCTCATAAACGTTTTATACGCGAGAAGTTTTATGTCTGTTGTTGCACTTGCAAGCCTCCTTTTCAAAATAAGAATACTCGTCTGTAACCCAGAAAACGGGAATGTCGCGAAGCTCTATCTTTTTTTTTATATAATATTGTCTAGTAATCGTGGCTCATGTGCCCATATATTGATTCTGCGTTGTTCATTGCGAAAGAGGTTTTTTTAAAAGGTCTTTTCTTTCAAGTGCAAGCATGCAGGTATGCATGCTATATAGTGACAGGCCCCGCCACGGTGGTAGTGGTTATGGCACTCGGCTGCAGATCCGAAGGTCGCGGGATCAAATCCCGGCCGCGGCGGCTGCATTTCGATGGAGGCGAAATGTTGAGGCCCGTGTGCTGCGCGATGTCAGTGCACGCTAAAGAACCCCAGGTGGTCGAAATTTCCGGAGCCCTCCACTACGGCGTATCTCGTAATCAGAACTGGTTTTGGGACGTTAAACGCCACATAACAACAACAACAAATAGTGACAGAACCCCTGAAATGTCAGTTTCGAAATGCTTATTTACTTTCTCTAAATGTGTTTATAGTAAAAAATATTGAATCACACGCATTCCATTACAATAAGATAGCACGTGCTAATAAAACTAATACGCATGGTGTATTATTTAGGGAAGTAAATCCTTATCACGTGCTCCAATTTTCCAAGACTGACAATTGAAAGACTTACGCATTATATTATTGTGCAGAAAGCTTTAACCAACAGGTAGTTTAAGAGTTGTGACACTACCGTTTATTGCGCTCCGCGTATATGTACTAATTCGGAATTATATACCTGGTCTATTCACAAGGCCACACAAATAATAGTGGCAAAGAATGATGGTTAACAAGAAAAGAAAATCAGCTACATGTAATAATATGTTTTTTCTCTCAAATAAGAGAACAAAACTAGCTCCCCGGAGGACACCTACATTTTATTATAATAGTGTATGGTCCCTCCGAAGAAAAACGCGCCATTAACTCCGTGCCAGAACTGCAGCAGAATACACTGCAGGGTCCTCGATTCATGCTATATATGCTTAAAAAGGACCTCCGGCGGTTTTTTCGCCATATTCTGATACTGCTGTCTTCTAATGGCACTGTTAGCACTGTTGCAGGCAGGGAGGTTCAATCTGTTCAGAAACCCACCAGTAATTCTAAATAAATGAACAATGTGTTCAAACCGAAACCAAAACAGGGAGACGCTTCTTGCAGCGTATGCGGTGACATCGCAAGTGTCCCCGACATCAGAAATATGGAGCTTGTGCCAGAAAAATGAAAGCGGCGGTGTCATCCGACGATATATTGAGTTATATACAAGCTTTGAACTTCACAGCGCTGATTGGAGCACTTAGGCATCACCGTATGGCTCTTGACAGCCCTCCTGCTCGGGTAGGCAGCGTTGACACTAATGACGTCAAAAACACGGGGTGGCCCGTATGAGAATCCGCTAAAAAGTTTTAAAAGTTGTCTTGAGGAAAGCCAAATGACTTGCAACTGTCCGGCTTGGCATGTATTATTACGCTAACGATGAGAACATATATTGAAAATTTCATTGAGATCCGTTGACACTGAAAAAATCGCCGGAGTTGCCCTTTAAGGGAGCACTTACACGAAACTTTTGCTTCTTTTTTTTCAGCTGCAAAAAGCCCCTAGTGACCAGCTCGTGAGGTGGCGTAACCTCCTTTTCCTCAGTGAGCATCTGTTGTTTAATTACAGACGTGTTTATAATGACTAGTTCCAGTTTCTGTTTCAGATAAAACGCATAAAGGATGATTTGCTTGTAAGCACAGGTGGCCGCACGGCCTCACAAAATTTAGCGCCCCTCGCTCGGCCACATGTGCTAGTCTTTCACTCTCTTGCGTACAGGGAGAGAAGGCAGGAACGCAGGAAAGTGGAGCCCCATTCTCCTAGGGCCTCCAACAATATATAACAGAGGTATCGCACACGTTCCAAGCAAACTGCAGATCAGGAGGGTAGGGACGTAGCAGCGGCCAATAAAAACTGGTCGTGGATGGTCGTTGTTTGTTTTTAGCAAAATCTTATAGCTGTGAATTCCACGAGGTCCTTCGTTGGCAGCTCAGTTGCGATTCAGACACTTTGAAATCGATTTTAGATGTGTTCTATCCTATATGTGCCGCTGATATTTAGTAGATATTGTAGGTGCGTTCGCCAAAAATCTATATTTCAAGTTATCTCGCCTTCAAAATTTTGTGTCAGTGTTTCTATATTGTCTGCAGCTAGAGGGACAGTCATGCCAGATTCGGCTTATGCGGTTTCACGGAAGCATTTCAACCACGGAGGAGCAGTCAGAGCCAGGTTGCACTCCTCGAGAAGGACGAGGAATGCTAACGTATGGGAATGAAACTTGCTGACCACTCCTGGCACTGGCGGAGGGACAAGGGAGGGCGTCAGTGCGTCGGATGGGACGAATACGGGATTGTCGACTCCACTCGCGAGGCCACTGCGGGGAAGCTGTCGGCGTAGCGGGGGACCGGTGCACGCTCCTGCTCCGGCATACTGGCGAGGTCTGGGCAACGTTCCTGGGATAGTCAGTTGACAGCAAGTTTTGCTGGTCTATGGTCTACCACGGTGGTCTTCATTCATTCATTCATTCATTCATTTTATTTGCAACGATAGAGAAATGTTGCAGGATACCAGTGGAAAAAGCTGATGAAACAGCTTGAGGGTGTCCTGGCCACCCCACAACCATGTCAGAAAGCAAACGGCTTACAAACAATAACAATGAATATGGCTGATTTGCAAGAGAAGAAGCATGCTTGCATAAAAAAACAAAGAAACTGTTTCAAAAAATAAAACTTACAACAAGGACAACAAAGAACGAAAACAAGTACAAGATGATGTGAAAAGAGGCTCATGGCAGGGACGTCGTGACAAGCACTCCCCGTAGGTCTTTAATTGAATTTAGTGTGATGTTAAAGAGCTGTTCTTTTATTAATTGTATTTAGCAGTGTTGCTAGCGTAAACAGCAGCATGTGTTTGCCATAATTCGACATTTCCTAATTTGCATTTTTCTGGTTTGTGAGTAGCGTATTTTATTAAGGTGGCCTATAGTCCTACCAGAGCTTGTCATCGGCTGCACGAGCCGCGAGCTCATAAGCAATTGTCTTGGACAGGGCACGTTTAGCCAGCAGCGACGCTTTGCCTCCACAACGTCATCCAAGGTCGAAGTGACAAATGATGCCTCTTCGGTCTCCCATTCCCCTGAAATACGGATATGACGCACTAAATATGTATGTCATCATAACACATGATCAAAATACAGTATTTACTTTGTGAGCTATTAATGTGATTAAACACTACCAGACATCATGTGCCACGGCTATGGCTGCCGGATGATTTAGCTAAATGCAGAGGAGCTACATATGCCCATATCAGCCTGTGCAACCACTGTAGAACTGAGAACATATCAAATTTCATTTTTGTTTGAAAGGCCACTGTACCTCCTAGTCTGTTTCTCCGGCCTTACAACTGGCATCCTCCTTAATGTATTACCAGAAAGCTAAGTTTGTACCTCTTAGTAGAAGAGCCAGGCAATCACAATTTTTAATATTTCAGTAAGGGTGCCGAAAAACTGTTTTCCAAGAATAACATTTAAAGTAAACGCCCCTACGTTCAGTGCGCTTATTTAGATGTATTATGCTTAGCGCTATATAATTGAAACCTAAACACGCCAAGGTAATACGGGTGGAGACGAGTGTGGGTTCCATTTAATATCATTTAACAAGCGCCACCTTTAATGATATCTTGGAAGGTCCTACGTTATTAGCAATGCCCGCCTTCGTCAGCAAACGCTGATCGTCAGTTAAATTGCAAGACGCGTAAGGCAGATTTTGAAGATACAACCTTAAAACCGCTGTGGTTTTTGTTAGAGATAACGTAAAGGCAAATACGCGTTAAGGTGGACTTTGGAAAATTTAATGAAGAAAGCGCTTTCACTTCTGTAAGAGAAGATATAGAAATATTCTCCTGTGCACTGCTCCTTCGTAAGAGGCACGCGACCACACAAAACTGTACTGATGAAACCCCAATGCACCACAGCCACCGGAGAATAAATCGCTAGAGGCTTCCAATGTTTCGACCACAGGGAAGCAAAGAAACAGAGAGTCGTCCCATTCGGACCCTTGTCCTCTGTCTGTAACATGCTCCAGAACCTGTCACCTCGATGAGCTCGTTGCACAACCCCGTCGTCCCCGCACGGTGATGCATCACAATGACATCAATATGACGATAGGTAGAAGACGTCGCAAGCAGTAAGTCCGCATCGAAGAACTTCTACTCTTAGTGTCCTTGAAGCTTTAATAGAATTTGGAGCAGGTAATCTGTGGGACGAACGAGCCTAACCGTTTCCAAAAAGGGCGACAGCCGCGTACTGCAACAGGCAAATGTAGATGTTGACTAAACCGGATGGCGCATATACGAACTCCGGGGCTTTGGCGAATAGCCACTTCTTGTTGCCGAAATAAAGACACTGGCTCATACCTGCAACAGGAGATTCGCTGTGGACGTGGCAGTTAAAATAAGCCAGAAATTGTAGAAATGTAAAGGGAAGAGCTAGGTAGTTAGATGACAGCTTCCAACTGATTCTTAGGTTTCTTCTTTCTTTTTTTTGCATTCATGTTGAAAGCGAGCACAGTGGGTACATTTTGCAAAGCCTGTGTGTTTTGTGAAAAATAAGATGCAGAAGAGGCACGAATGCCAGTTTCAAATAAAATGTGCGGTGATATTCTGAGTTCATTCGGTCTCTCGCGTTGACCCTTCGCACACGGATAAAAATGAGTAAAGAAAGCAGTCAGCATTTACACATACATACAAAGAACTTTATTGTGAGACCAGAGGGACTAGTTTAAGGAGGTCCTTGGATCCCCTTAACCAGTCGGTGGCTCCACCCAGGTCGGCACCGGAAGATGAGCATCCTCCGCGATGGCCCGGGCCCTCCGGACAGCCAGCAGTTGCAGACCCAGGTCCGGGCTGTGTAAGCTCCGCCGCCACGAGTCCTCGTCACAAAAATCAGTCCCTACATTCGCGGGGCACTGCCAGAGCATGTGTGTTAGCGAGCAACTCTCGAGGCCACAACGAGGACACTCTTCTGGAAAGTCCGGTGCTATCCTGCGATACGTACGCGGGCAGAGATACGTATCCGTCTGTAGGAGCCTAAAAGTGATTCCCTGCGCTCTGTTGAGCCTAGCATTAGGAAGGGGAAAGCGCCTCCTACTCAGCTTGTAGTTAGTCGTAATCTCATGGAACGTTGTCAAGGGATCCTTTCTGAGGTCAATGTTCCCCCCAGACGCCTCACCACCCCCCGCACGGTTCGTGCATTCACGTGCAAGGGTGTGAGCGCTGGCATTGGGATTAACCCCATCAATGCCCTCGACGTGCGCTGGAAACCAAGAGATATGATGACCACCGGCCCATCTCGCCTGCCTGTGACCACTCCGAAGGAGCCGTGCCGCCTGCTGCGAAATTAAACCTCCAGAGAAGGCACGGACGGCCGATCGTGAATCCGAGTAAACCACACAAGGCACCTCTGCCGCCTGAAGAGCTAACGCAATGGCGATCTCCTCCGCAACTGTGACATGATCTGTGCAGACTGATGCCCGGGCCACCAGCTGCCCTTTACCATCGACAACCGACACGCCAAAGGCCCTCCGCGTACAGTACTCCGCAGCGTCCACAAAAAGCGCCGCTTTAGCATCGCTACCTACACTTCGAAGTATAGCCCGGGCTCGAGCCTCACGACGGCCTGCATGGTGCACAGGATGAATATTGCGCGGAATAGGATCCACCTGAATATCCTCCTGCTCGTCTCGTGTGAGCTGAACCCCGTCAGATATCTCCACCCTAGGAGCCGCAATGCCAGCCTCATCCAAGATCTTCAAACCAGCCTTAGTGCTGGACAGACGAGCCACCTGTGCCGCAAAGTGCGCTTCAATCAGTTCATCAACCGTGTTGTGCAATCCCAGCTCTAAAAGCCGCTCAGTGCTAGTCGTCTGTGGAATTCCCCGAATCCTCTTAAGCCCGACCCTGATGAGCGTATCAATCTTCTTCTTCTCTGTTCTAGTCCATTGCAAATATGGAACCGTATAATTAACATGACTAATAAGGAAAGCATCAAAAACTCTTAGTAGTAGATCCTCTCTCAAACCACCATGCTTACGCGTAATCCGAGAGATCAGGCGCAAAATGTTGCTCGCCTGACCCCCCAATCGCTTAATGGCTCCTCCGTTACAGCCTCGCGCGTCAATCCACAGACCCAGGATTCTCACAGAATCCACTCTCGGAACAACCGTCCCCTCCCGAGACCACAGCCTCACCGGAAGAGAATCCAAAGGCTCAAGGTTTCGCATGCCCTGTCGCGCCTTCCGAAAGAGTAAGAGTTCCGACTTCTTTGGAGAGAGCACGAGGCCCGTACCCTCGAGAAAACGCTCCGTGACGTCCAGCGCCTCCTGCAGGGACTCTCAGTCAGCATTTAGATTTGCTTTTTGCACACAACGGAATAGACGCGCGGCAAACATTCCGCTTTGTACTGACAGCCGGGGCTGGACCAAGCTACTTTCCATTCGTGTCATGCCAACATATATGGTACTTGGGCAATCAAGATCTTGAGGTTTCCATTAATAACACTACCGCATAAAGACACTGGCGCAGTTTATGTATCCAATACATATCCTCTTTATGAATTAAAGACGCGCCCTTACATTCGCGAGTTCCTTATTAAAGATATATGATGCAGCGCAAAGGAGCTCAGACAACGGTGTTGTTTTCGAAATTTCTTAACGACAAAGCTGGCTTCTATTTAATGCGATGTCTCTTATTGTCTAGAAATGCAGGAAGTGTAACCTTTTCACTCCGTAACAATGCATTCGGGTAGCTTTAGCTACTTAGAGGGATGCTAGACACAAATATTAGGTTAAGCAAGATTGCAAGATGACATATTTGTGTGATAACCGATACATCATCTCTGGCGAGAACAGAGCATTTGTTATCGAGGAAATTGTAAACTTGATAAATTTCGGCGGCGCCCACTCTCTCGTTCTGTTGCTACCTTTTTTAAATGAGGCCACCTCAACCTTATTGAGTACTCCTCCATGGTGAATATGCAAAAAAAAGATAAACTAGAACAGTAAATAAATTTGCAGTGCCCACAGTTGTGACCACATATTACGGCCGTGGAACTCACCGAACCGTAGTCTCCGCAAACGAGATCATAACGTCCTCTTTTGGGCGGCTCTTTTGGACGCAAGAAATTTGTTGATTTGCGCTTAGTAAGTGGTGACACACTACAACAGAGGCTTTTGTGTCCGTTTAACAAGAAAGCTCATTACACGCGTATGCTCTGTATCATAATGAGTGAAGCGTACTGAGCAGTTCTTGCGGCTTTCCTACGTTTCTCGACGCAATAAGTTCTACCTTTATAGAACGAGTTGAAGTAAAACTAACTCTCTCTCTTTTTTTTGCTGGAATAGGATTGCAGAAAGCAACGTTTATGCGGAAGAAGGGCTTGCTATAGAATGAGGTGACGAAGAGTTTAAGCTCGTCGTGAGTAACTAATCGTACGCAGGGTATTATGTGGTTGGTATTCCTGAATACTGGCCACATTGTTTGTTGACGCTCATTCCATATCATTATAAATGTACGTAAGGGTATCTATCGTGAAGCGCTTACTTCCAATTGGATGTGAGGGCGCTTCTGTCTCATGAGGGTATACGTGTGTTTTTACGTGACATAATTAACCCCATACTCTGCGCTTTATAATGCAAATAAATGGTACATAATTAGTGCGTTGCCGAATACAGCGCAGTCAGGTGTCTCCTAATATGCATAGAGCTTTCTGATTCTCAGTTTCTCAGTAAAAAAAAATGTAATTTTTTATCGCACAAAATACTGGCGGCTGCGCATGTGTCATGGCAAAGACATGCAGAAAGCTTTCTCCAGATTTCTGAACAAAATCTTAGTGTCCTATAGTTTAGACACCCTGTATAGGTATTTAGACTCGAGCTGCGTGTCCAATGGTTTCTCTTTTTTTAAATAAAAAACAGGCTAAATAGAGAACGCACGAAAGAACTGAACGCACCTTCCTGGTTCTATCGTTGAAGAAGCACGCACTCAAACCTCCACTACAAATCCCTGAGCAATCGTGAGCCACACCAAGTCTTTGGGGTTTCTGCACTTCCCGAACGGCCAGTGTATACTAGGCACCATAACACGGTCGAGTTTGACAATTAAGTAACATTCAATGAACAAATACGTAGCAACTTAACAATAAACTTCCCACCTAGTGCACAATTTTCCTCGCTGCTTAATGGCTGGTGAAATAACCACAATGATCGTCCCCTGGTAATGCTTTAAGCTACAATATCTCTTTATAGTAGCATAATATTTATTTCCTGTCGGGGGTTTCCGTTACCTACGACCGTTTTTCACAGTCAAACATACGGTCTTCACTTGATGCTAGACGCCCCTTCATTTAGTAAAGAGAAATTGGAATTTCATCGCGATGTTGTAGACCGATGGCACACACTCTGTGAGCAGTAGTCTAGTTTCCACAACTTCCACAACCCACACCCCTTACATGTGCCTGTACTCTACAGAATGAATTAGGACTTGGTAAGTTTCGCTCCTAGATCATATTTATATGGCGTAACGTTATGCTTATTCCAATTTACGAGTTTCTTCTGGTAAACTGTTTTTATGATTATCAGCTTCCCGAATAATGCAGTCTTGTTTTGCTAAGGCTTTCTAGTGTTCTTCTTCCCACCGTCACTACAATGGAGCTATATTAGAATCTTTGCAGAGAACGTCATGCACATTGAGCAGCTGCTGTTAAGTGCAAGCTAGTCGCCACCGATTCTAGCGACAGCATTACTATATGAATGAAGTCAAGCGCCAAAGCATTGCATCCGTCCCTGTCTGCATTTTTGCAATGACTGTTCTGCGTATTATTAATAATTCAATAACTACATAGCCATTAGATGAACAGAAATACATTTAGATAACGAGAACGCAACGGTGAAGTCGAAGGATATAATAATGAAAGGGCAATCGACAAATATAGCATCAATATGAAATCTTTATAGACGTCGCAAAAAAAGAAAAATACATCTCCATAATAATAGCGACGAAGCCCTTGTGCTAGACTACTGTGGCTTCAAAATTCAGAACAAGATCAAGTCCAAATAATACTGACGCGCATTAACCCGACGATTGCTCGGCAGACGGCCTTAGAGACTGGAACACCAAGCGGCCAGAGGAGCTTCAGTGTCCACGTTTGTATATCCGATTTCATGGAGGCATATCATTCCTCAGGATGAGCCGAAGCTTCCTCGTACTGCTTGAAAAGTGCGCGCAAGACGTCCCACAGACACTCACTCCAAATCAAACTGACTGAGGAGGTCTGGGCTTGGGCGACGAGCAACTGGACGCACGGAGGTCGGTGACTTCGGTCTGGTTGACGCCCCGGTTAAAGCCGCTGAGCAGAAGCTGTGGGCGCATTCGGATACAGGCACCACATTTGGTCTTGCTCCCAGCATCAGGGCCGACATCGTCGCTGTGTCTGCGACGAGGTCTTGCTAAGGTTAGGAGCTGATCCATGGTTTTGAGACCACGCTTTCGGACGCACATGCAGCGAAGACGCTTTACGCCAAGTGCAGGACAACGCGCCGTTGTTTTGGATGGGGCACGTGTAGCGAGGGGCGATGACCTGTAACCAACAGGAGACCAATATTCAGAATCGAAAGTGTTGACTCTGCGGTGCTGTCTTCCGCTGAAATATTATATTGCGCATTAGATAAGTCCGTCACCCTTGGTAAGAAGACATTACTTACATTACCGGTCATAATTCAGTGTAAACAGTCATGGTATCGCGGAAAAGCGGCTATTGCTCTCGGATTTAGCTGACAGAATGAGAACGGCGTACGGCTATAGCCACTTCTACTACTGCTGTTGGTCCGTTTATTATAACAATATCAGACGCACGTGCGAAATCGGTGGTGTGACTCTAGGGCACGCCTTGTAGTGGTGGGCACCGAGGTAACTTAGACCGCCCGCTGTCCTTTGACGTGCATCTAACTCTACCCTCACGAGGAGGACTTCTTTTTATCGAACATTATTTTTTGAATTTCGCCCCGATTTTTATGTGGCCACCGTGACTGGCATTCGATTCCGGTACCTTGAGCTTGGCACGCTAACGTCCCATGTGCTAAGCTAGCACGGTGAGTTATAATCCGTTGTGACCTTGCGAAAATTTCAAATTGGAGAACTAAACACATCCCACTACAAGACTGATGGAGATCTTTCATACATCTTGGTTGTATTAATATCGGTGAGCCCATGCAGTCGATAGCAACGCTAACCCAACGCACTGCAGCGTGAGACGTATGCTCATAGTTTCATCGTCCTTCTAAAGCTTAGGATGAGCTATGGCAATCTGCAGCGCGATGCGATATGTTTCGCCCATTGGCTGACGACTGCTAGGTTGATCTGCCGCCATTGTAGGCTACACTTCTTTTGGGCATAGTAATCGTCGGTGCCGCACAACTCTGCTTACACTTACTGCGCCACCTGGAACGACATATGAATCATACTTGTGTAATTTTGTGTGAAATATGAAAGTTCTTTGTACAAGAACTTTCAAAATCTAACGTGATGAAATATAACACGATTCTGTTTCTCTCTCTCTCTCTCTTTTTGCTAGATCCAATACTCTCAACCAACTCGCCGACCTCACAAAGTGAACCTCGGGTTTGGATGCACAACCGCAAGCATATTTGAAACAGTGTTAACGCAAATGAATTCCAGCCAATCATAATTCTGCAAACACTGTTAAATAGCGTAAACCGACAGTGCAACATGACCATTTTCAATCTCAGGTCGTCTGCTTATTTGTAATCCGCTGATTTCAGCACGTTACGCGCTCTGAAAAAAATTTACAGCATATCCACGGAGTGAGCGATGATGAGTGGGCGAAGCTCCGGAGGTTCATCGTAGATCGTGCCAAGTTCCCGATTAATTTAGCTAACGCGCACGCTACGAATCCTTATGGTTCAACTACGCACAAGTGAAATCTCCCACCGGCACTTCATTGCAAGTCAAGATCCAGTGCCTATATATATATATATATATATATATATATATATATATATATATATATATATATATATATATGGCCGGTGAACGGTTCTCCAGCGCGAGCAGTCGGTATTTTTCAATAAAGAAACCCGCCAGAAGACGCTGCCTGCGTCAAGCTTGTCTCTCGCGGGTGAGGGCGCCTTCTCCTTCTTTGCGAGCTGGGAGAGCGTTCATCTAAGAAAGAGCGTTTCCATAGTCAACGCGCGCCTTTCGCTCTCTCTCTCTCTCACAAGACAGCAGATGGAAGAGTGAGAGAGCTCGCCGCGCTGGGAGGCACGCGCCGAGGACGCGCCTCCCACACGTAAAATCATTCATTTCTTTGAAGGTAACCCGCTACTAGGAACAACGGACGGACGGACAGACCCAAACCTTAAGGACCTTCGCCCCTAAAACGCACGGTACCAGCTGATACAGGTACAGCGATAACGCTGTAGCTTCGTTCCTTGGTTGTCTGCTAAAGTTCGCGAAAAACCCGGCAATAAGCCTTCAGGCTAAAAGCGTTACACGTTTACTCTATGTACGCATGCGCACGCAGTGAAAACTACAATTGGCCTCGCCAAACGTTTTCACAGCGATCGAAGCAAAAACTTCCTGAAGGTTCGATCAAAGCTTATTTTAAAGAAATTTCTATACATAGCTTTGAAAGAGAAAATACAGGAATACTCACCTGTGCGCTGCTCCGTTGGGAAAAGAACGAGGCAGGTCAATTAAAGACTGAAGGAACCTTGGTGCGTAACAGCCGCCAGGTGCGTTAACACCGAGACGCCCGCAGTGTTCCCCGAACAGAGCAGAACGTAGAAAGCGAGAGTTGTCGTCTTCGGGTTCTGCTGTCGATTTCTGGGTGCGCCGTAAGCAGTTGGGTTCCTGGGCCGCGTGCTCAAGTCCACGGCGAGCCATTTTCTTCGCCAGTTGTGTCACCATGGAATTACGCTGAGGCCGCCCTATCACGGTGTACACGACACGTCACTGTAGTTGGCCTGCGTCCGTTGGGCGCTGTGCTGTGCTCCACCGGGCGCGTCTTTGCAATCTTGCTGCACTTCCGAGGTGATGGCTTGCAAGACGAGCGAGCCTGCACGATGTGGCAAAATGGCGAAGAGCGCGCAGTGCACGAGACTGCGCGCATGCTTCTTCTTCTTTTATATGAGAAGCATCTCTGGCACTCGGAAATTGTGCATCGACAAAGCTATCATGATCAGCAGTTCTGGTCCCCAAGATTGCGCGTGCTCTTCTTCTGTGCAATGCCCAGTGTGCGGCGCGTGCACGTGCTGTTGCCTCTTGCGACATGACCTCAATCGGGTACTACACTGGCAAAACTGCGGGTATTGGGCTCAGGTTGTTGAAGCAGAAGAACAAGCAGACAAATGCAGCGTGCGTTGATAAGACCGGTGCACATCCTCTCGCAAAGCTATAACGATGTTGTATATGTCATGCCGTATTTAATGTTATAGCCGAATACAAGAGTTGAGTTGACAAACGTTTATTGTTAAAAAAAAAGAAAAGGAGGTTGGCGAAGCAGGAGAACGCGCGTTGGTCGTTCGAACGCTCTGCGCTTGCTCTCTCCTTGGCTTCTTGTTTTGGTGAAGTCTCTCTCGGGGGCTTTTGCTTTGTTGCCGGCGGTTACTTTTTATTTTGTCTTATTAGTTTACCGTATTAAGTTATCTGCGCATTCAAGTGTAACTTTTACTTTTTGAGATGTCTGTCTCATCTCCAGGCCAGAGGGCTGCCCTCTGGTCTGCTTCTATTCCCTCTCAGGATGTACCTTTGGAGCTATTTCTGCGCAGTGGTATCAGCAGCGTTCCTGTTGCTTTGGTGCCGACGGATGGTGGGGCCATTCGCATGAAGAACCCTAAGGCCATCCAGTCAGAGCTTCGCACGGCTACGCCACACTTCCTTCAAATAACCGAGGTTCGTCAATTTGGACGAGGCGGGATTCTCTGCTGCTCACCAGACCAGGCCTGTATCCGAGATCTTCTAAATTGCACTTCCTTTGCCACTCATCCGGTGAGCTGCTTCATCCCTCCCCACCTTGCTTGTTGTAAAGGCCTAGTTCGAGGTGTAGATGTCAGCCTAAGTCCGGCGGAAGTCTTGGAGATTTTTTCTGAAGCAGTCGTTGTGTCAGTGTACCGCTGTAACAGGCTAGTTAATAATGTCAGGATTCCAACCGAGACAATTATTGCTACATTTGCAGGCACATCGCGTCCCTCGGAGATTAAAGCATGGCCGTTAATCTACAAGGTAGAACCCCTTGCCCCACGCCCTCTACAGTGTGGCAAATGCTGGCGATATGGACATAGCGCAAGCGGTTGCCGATCTAATGTTCGGTGCCGTGTTTGTGGAGCTGATCATAGTGCTGAAGATTGCAAGTCTGATAATCAGTCATGTTGCCTATGCCAAGCCAGTTGCACAGCTGATCACACCGATTGTCCTGCTCGGTCTAAAGAACTGCAGGTTATTGAAATTATCGAGAGAAGGCGTTGTTCGCGTCGAGACGCTCTTGCTGAAGTTCAGAGCAGGATGCATGGATATGCCGGAATTACAGCCCGTTCGCCTCTCGCTATGGATGCATCAGTTGCTCAGTCCATTTCGACCATCGTTGAAAAAGCAGTAGAAAAATCACTAGAAAAACTTCTTCTGACTGTCTCTGAGACATTGGCCCAAGTCATATCCTCGCAGCTGGCTGGTATTTCGGAGCAGTTCGCTAAGAGCTTCCAGAATCCTTTTAGCTTATTTAATTCTTCATCTGGGTCCCAATCAGACGTTCCTAACAATAATGAGTTACGGCCTTCTAATTCACAAAACACTAGTCAAGATTGCTTTTCTGATTCAGGTTTACAAGATATTCAGGATGTAGACATGGACGCTCGAATTCTTAAACGCACCAGATCACCTACTAACAAAAAACAGAATTCTTCTAATGCTAAAGCCAAAAAATGTGTGAAAGAGCCCTTGACCAGAACTGACCTTTTAAAAGATAGTATTTTGGATCAAGCAGTTGCGGCTGCTCGCTTGTCAGCAAAATAGGGAACCTTAGGGTTCTTCAGTGGAACTGCCGATCTATACTTTCTGCAACTACTGATTTACTTTACCTTATATCTCAACAGTCTCCCGACATAGTTTTATTGCAAGAAACTTGGTTATCATCAGGTCAAAATTATCAATTACCAAATTATAAATGTTTTCGTTTGGACAGGAATACACGAGGTGGAGGATTGGCATTTTTTATATCAACAAAATTTTGCCATAGAGCGAAACTGGTTTATCAGGCAATATCAAGTGATTACGAAATTTTAGTGCTTGAACTAGCACTCCCAGGTTGTGCTCCTCTCAGCATTGTCAACAGCTACTTTCCATCTGGTGTACAAGAGGAAGGTACTCTGGACATCATTCAGAGCTTCTGTAAAGCAAACTGTCTCTTTGCAGGTGACTTTAATTCGCATCATGTTTATTGGGGTTACTGCACTGATTCATCGGGTAAATTGTTGTGGAATTGGATGTGTACGAACAATTATACATGTCTTAACTCTAAAGCAGCCACTTTTGTACGGTGCAACACAAGATCGGTTTTAGATTTATCATTCGCCAGCTCAAGCTTGCTCGTCTCTTCTTGGGCTGTTGTTGATACTGCAACAAATAGTGATCACCGCCCAATATTCATGGACATTAATAATCCAGTGATTCCTTTAGATATTCAGACACTGACTTTTGTCGACTACTCAAAATTTAAAAAAAGTCTACATTCAAGCTTATCTTCACTGACCAGTTCTGGAAATGACATTAAAGCGATGAGTCTTTGTGGTGTTCTAAAATGCTCTATGAGAAAAGCACAGTTCACCGTATCCTCGGCGAAAAGTAAGCCTATAAGTGCCTGGTGGGACTCTGATTGTGAACGAGAATACAGGCGCAGAAAAGCTGCATGGAAAAAACTCCTTGTTAACCAGTGCCCTACTAACTGGAGTAACTACAAGTATGCCTCAGCCATGTTTAAAAGAACTGTTTTCATAGCCAAAGCTACTCATGACGAAAACCAATACAGCTTTCTCTCACAAAGTGGAAACAAGAAAGCTCTTTTCAGATTTCTTCGATTTCGTAAGGCTATTTCTGCACCCGTAACCATAGAATCGGTTGTTTTAGCCCCAAAAGAACTGTCTGCCGTATTAAATGATATTGCATTGGGATTAGGAAGGCGCTTTACCACTCAAATACAAACAGTATTCCCCAAACCTGTATGTGTAGATGATTTCGTGAAGGTGACTATAGAAGAACTTGCGCGCGCAGTTCAGTCGCTCCCCAATTCGGCTCCAGGCCCAGACGGCATTACGACAGGCATGCTAAAAATTTTGTTTGATGTGTCTCCTCAGGACCTCCTAAATCTTGTCAACTACTCCCTCGAAAGAGGTTGGATTCCTCCAGATTGGAGACTTGCAAAAATTATCCCGCTGCTTAAAAAACGAGGAGTAGATATGCATATTGATAATGTTAGACCAATCGCACTAACTTCCCATGTTATAAAATTAATTGAAAGAGTGCTCTACGTTAGAATCATGAAATTTTTGGAAGATCACTCAATATTCAGCACGTGTCAAATTGGCTTTAGACCTGGATATTCCATATGGTATGCACATGTAGATTTAGAGGGACGAATTAAGCTTGCTCGTCACAGGCGACAATATGCAGCACTAGTAACTCTAGATTTAGCTAAGGCATACGACAGTGTCGAGCATGTCATCCTTCTCAATTCATTAAAAAGCTTGAATTTCCCGAGCTATATTATTAACTGGTTGTATGAGTTTTTAAATAATAGAAAGTTTTATTGTTCCCAGCGTGGATTATCCTCACTGAAATATAATCAGTCCCGAGGAGTCCCTCAAGGTTCTGCTTTATCTCCTGTATTATTTAACGTTCTGTTAAGCTCAATACCATTAGACAATAACATTCAAGTGTATGTATATGCAGACGACATTGCGTTCTTCGCGTCTGCTGGTGATATTCACTCATTGCATGCAATCTTACAAGCTTATTTAGGAAGACTAGAGTTATGGTTTACTCAAATTAGCATGACTTTAAATGTTAGTAAAAGTTCTGTTATTGTTTTTCCTTTGAATGATCCAGTAAACATTTCCCTTCAGTATCGCCAGGAAATAATCCCTCAAACAGAGTGCATGAAGTATTTAGGTGAGTTTTATGATCATAAACTCAGTTGGCGCCACCATATTGAGCACATTAAATGTAAGGCTACTCGCGCTGTTGGGATGATACGCAGACTTGGCCAGCACCCCTCTGGGTTACGCAGAGACACTCTTCTTATGATATACCGTATGTATGTTCGTCCGATTCTAGAATTTGGTTGCATTTTATACTCTGGTGGTCCGGCATACAAGATCAATCCTTTGGTTGTTTTAGAGCGAGAGGCCCTTCGGAGTTGTCTCAAGGTACCAAAATTTATTGCAAATCATGTTCTGTACCAAGAAGCCCGAATCCCCACGTTAGCTTGCAGATTCCGTATCCTCACTGTCAAAACATATTTGCAAATTTATGCGTCTGCACAGAGGCGGTCACACTTCGTATTCTGCACTGAAGCGTTAACATTTTTTCATGAGCCTTGGTCTCGCATATACAGACCTCAAGTTTTGTTTGTGCAGAATCAACTAGAGGCTTTAGATGTTAACATTTGCGATATCGTCTCAACGGATAAACCATTGGCCAATGCTAAAATTGAATTGGATAATATATTCCCTTCTAATGCCAAACTCCTACCTTCCAGATATTTAATAGGCTTATTAGAAGATCATTTATGTCAATTGGGAATTGATGATATAATTGCGACGGATGCATCCATGCGTGAGGAGAAAGCGGGAGTGGGCATTTTTTCAGAGACTTCCTCCTGGTCATATACCTTGCGCCTCCCGGATTATACTCCTATATTTGAAGCAGAGCTCTTAGCCATTCTTTTAGACATTCGCAAACTTCCTGTACAAAATTCGGCAGTTGTTATAGTGACTGATTCGCTTTCGGTATGCACATCCCTCGCTTCAGCTTCTCCTTCCAAGTCTTCTGTTCTAAACACATTCATATCATTAATTCCTCCCCACGTGCGTGAAGTGCGATTGGTGTGGGTGCCGGGCCATCGTGGCATATTTATAAACGAGATGGCTGATGTTCTCGCGCTGTGGTCCCTAGATGGGCCGGTAATGTCCGTGGTGCCTACTACTGCCTTCGTTACTTTGTCGAGATTCCGAAAGTACTCTTTAGTTCAAGATTCTTTAAAAATGAAGTTACCAATTGAAGAATATGGACATCTTTCTTTTGTTTGGGATAATAAGTGGTGTCCCTCTCGTAAACTGGAAGTGGCAATAACAAAATTTCGCTGTCGTATCCCTCCATTGAACTTTTATTTACACAGGTCTGGTCTGGTGCCATCTCCGCTATGCTGTTATTGTCGAGAGCCTGAAAACATTGATCACTTCTTAATTAACTGTCAGCGCTATAGTAGTCAGAGAAAAAGGCATTTCGAAATTTTATTCAGGAATTTAAACATTCCCCTAAATTCTCAGAACATTCTTTCCTTTGGAGCGTCCTCACTAGGTTATAGCAACAGGAACGTCTGCTTAGCCATGTGCAATTTCCTTCGTGACACAAAAAGAATTCATTGCTAATCATCATTCAGTTCAAATCTTCGTACCTCGAAATTGCTTCCACTAGTTCATTAAACCTCAAATTATTTTATTATAGTTCATTTCTATTATAAATAGCCTATCTTTTTCTAACATTTCATTCTTACTTACGTTACCGATTCTTTATTCTTCCTTTGTTTTAGCTCAATTTTTATGTCCACTCATTTGAAAAAAATCAAAATTACCTTATTTTTTCCAAGTTCCCTGGCTAGCTTTAAGCTTCTTCATATTTCTTTCTGATTTTTTTTACATTTTTGTCCCCGTTTATGCTACCCTTGTCCTATCGTGCGATTCACCGTTGATCCCCCGTTGTGGGTCCCGCCAGACTTCCAGGTAAAAAAAAATGACAAATTTGCGTTTGTGCATAACTTCGCGTCACAAGAGCATGCGTCCTCTCATTAGGCGAAGCTATACACAAACCCATAGTGTAGTCTATAAAAGGGGGCGGGACGGCGTCAAGATGAGACCGTTCATGCCTCATGTGCCGCCGTCTCTTGTTCGACGCGAACGTTTTCACGCTGAGCTCGGTGCGAAACTGAGTACCATTCGCCAGGCCTCGGAGTGCATTGAGGATATGCCGGGGATACACCTGGACCAGCCACGTGCTCGTTAGCTTAGCTGCTTTGCTAGCCTTGTGCCACTAACGCAAGCTTCGCAATTTTTTTTCTACGCGGATGTTGAATCCGAAATGTTGCACATAGTTTACAGAGCTGTTTCATGTACACGTGAAATACGGTTAAAAAGCCGTACGGTCAGCCTAATGTGCACGTCAAAATTTGAGACCATTTTATTGCGATGGCGTGTTGTTGAGCTTGCGTATACGGTTGACAATAGCTCAAAGTTATACCAGTCGGCATTTGGATTACAACACCCTGCCCACAAGGGGAACCTTCCGGAGTGGGAATGGCGCTCCCTGTTCAGAACAAGTAATGAAACTTACGCCATGTTTGCCACATGGTGATGTGCTTATCGCTCACGAAGAAAGTGCGCAGTGATGTAGCGGAACACCAATGTTCCCTTTCGGCGCTTGTGTTCGTTTCCTGTGCGGTGGGAATGGATAAGCAGAGCCATGGAGTAGGAGAATGGTAATCCAAGACATGCTAAGGCTGTACTGTGCCCATGCATGAGTGGAAGCACATAAAACGTTTATACTATGACTTGACACGAACGGAATGTGAATAGTACGATGGGTCTAGAACACGCTGGGTCTCCTGCAGTGAACACTAAAGGCCAAGGTAATAGGAGCCGGTATTTCCAGCAAGCGCGAAGAACACACGAACTTCCAATTGGTGTCACACGCAGCGCGCAATTGTAAAAATTCCCCGACAATGACCATGTGCAAAGAAATAATGAATCCTTTCCAATGTATTTATTTATTTGCATAACGTGCAATAAGGAGCGCCCGCGCGTTAACGCCGTCTCCTCCTTCGTGCTTGTCCACTGGGAATCTACTGGCAAACACGGCTTGTTGAACCGGTCATCATTACATATGCACACTTTTGCATAAACTAAGGGGCGTCAAGATAAGAACAAAGCTCACAGTGTCCGTAGCTCACAGTATTGCTAGCGTTCGTATTACATGCGAGGCAGTTCTTTACATATCAAAATCAGTTGGTCCGTATCTGTCTATCTAGTCTTCTGCGAAACAGTCTTCACCATTTACGGAATTCTTAAAGGCCTTTTACAGAATAATACATAAAGGTTCTGGGGGAGACACGTCAGTAAATAAAGTCATGTCGTGGCAGAAATCAAACGTTCTGGGGAACAGCAGCAAATACGAACAATAACACCCGCTGACACTTCTGAGGAGGAAGGCACCGAACCGAGTAAGTAATGTAAATTTGGCGTAAAGACTATTATACAGAGCGGGATGCAAGACGCGAACACCAATAAATACTGTTACAATATTCTTACAACTAACAGTGTGGTAAACTTATATACGCAGAATGACAAAAATAAAAGAAAAAGCACTACCATAAGAGTAATCAATTCCCCTCGGTCTGTGTGCTATCATTCGCTCTAACTGTACTGATCGCCAGACGCTACAAGCTATCACTTATATCGCTTAACATGCTAGATGAAAAAACAATGGCGTTTCTTACGTAAATGCGACCAAAATAAATTTGAATTGAAGTGTTCCTACAGCTTAACTTTCTGAATTCTAATGTTTGATCAGCAGAGGAGGCCTTCTAACACAAAATTTGAAGCATATGAAATTTCGTGTTCACGCATCATGTTGGAAAGCAGTTGTAAATATCTGCAGGAAGTCTGCGTGTACGTGAAATCACTGAGGCTCCATAAATAGGCCTACAAGTTTGAAACGGAGTACTTACATGCCACTGTTTCGGCGGCAATGCACTTTCGTACATCCTTTTGATATTATGATTTCCACTTGGAGAGGGTTATGGTTTTCCTAACACCATTTAGAAAAGTCAGATCGCGCAACATTTAAGACAGTGGTATGAGACAGAGATCCCTTGTAAAATACGCAATACTGCTGAATACTGCTCATGCGTCAGAGCCTGCGTCATCTGCTTGGTTGGGAAGCAAACGGGCGGCGAGCTCTGCATGCCTCCGGCCTCGCGGCTCCGAGAGACATATTCCCGAAAACTGCGCGAATTTTGGCTGCACAGTCTATATCACCCGAAGAGAATGTAGTACATTGTTTAAGTTTTATTCAGCTAATTTTATATAGTAGAAAAAAGCTTGAGTTCAGCAGCGGTGAAACCTTGCAGTATCTGCGGTAAACACTTTGTCACTGCAGAGCGCGTTAGAACCTTAATTAACACGACAGTGTTTTATTCTAGGGTCCGCCCCTACCCTACACTTAACTTCCGTAACGGAAGTGACGCAGAAAAACATAGATGTTCAGAGCTCAGGGTTCAGTTTCTTATTGTGCAAAATAAGAAAGTCACAAATGGAGATTTACATGCAGATTATACAAACACACAGAGGGAGGTCCCATAGTAAACAGACTGTACAGTGGACCTCCCGTTAGCAATGAGTGACATAAGTGAGTAAGAAGCAGAAAAATGCAAACCAAGTACCAAAATAGAATGTAATAAATGAGTTACTAACATTGTAAGAGGATTTCTTCAAAAATGGTAATGATGAAACGATTATATTGAGTGTAGATAATTACGAAAGTTTGATTCGAATGTGTAAAAATGAGAGCGAGTCCTAAACCTAATGTGATATGGCATTGAATTCCAGAGTAGTGTGGCTGAAAAGGAAGCAGCAAACTTACCGTAAATAGTTTTTGGTTTCGGTAATAAATAGCTGTTGGTCGGAACGAATCGGGTAGACATGCAGTGAGGAAACTGGCTGTTAACAATTGTGGGAAAAGGGAGATTTGTGGACAAATATTCCAAGAGTGTGTTTATTCAGTTTTTCTAATGACAGAATACCGTTAGATATCCTATAGCATTGAGGTGAACAACAAAGAAACATAAGAAAAATTCCCTTGTTGCGCTGCGGATCGAGCACACAGCCCACGACTAAAGGTGGACGGTGCTCTACCACTGCGCTGTCGACGCAGCGTTAGATGTGGTCCGGTCCGGCTGCGGGCGCGTGCATCGAGGAGTACTTGCCTCGAACGGTGCCGCTGTCCAGGAGAGGAGGAGTGTGTACTGCCGCAGGTAACCGAGCTGTCTCACTGTACTTTTATTTACATATATATCTCGTGATCATTCCAATTAAGCTCTAATGTGAGTATAATTCATAAATATTAATGGTCAGTAACCTCAGACAAAACATGACCATCGATGTGACAGGTAAACAGAAGCAGCTCCTTTTTTTTCTTGTGTTCCTCATTGCTACTGTTTTTTTTAATTAATTGACGTCTGCCATTTTACAGACTATACTTGAAGTGTGGCTAATGTAGTATTTAACGATTCTTGATCACAAGGGCTATGAATTTCTTGGTATAATATGCCATCGTCCGCAAATGCTTCATTTTTACGGGTAAATTAAGTAAGATGCACATTAATGAATGAAAGGAAAAAAAACGGCCCCAACATTGATCCCTGCGGGACAGCTGACTTGACGCGAACGTTATGATCAACCCGTCTGGCGACTCCTCGCCAGACGTGTTTTTGTCGAACTATGGATTGACTCTGAACTGAAGTGTCACGCAGGCTCCAGCCAAAGTCCGGAGACGGCGCAGCGAACGCAGTGTCTGGGAACTGACTCTGCGATCCCTTTGTTTCTTGAAGGTTGTGTGTCCTGTGCAGTGAAGTCAAAATGTGCGAAGTACACCCACATGGGCAGAAACGTTAGGAAAAAGCAAAAAATAAAACGAAATAAGAGGCGAAATCGCGATAAATGCGAGAAACCTGCGTTAGCACTGCCCTTTCCATTTAACCTTCACAGCCAACGCGGCAGCCAAAACAGAGCAACAATAGACAAAAATTTCAACATTGGCCAACAGTTATGGTATTTTACGAGTAAATGCAACATGCAACAGTGTCGGCAGTATTTCTGTAAACGCGGTGTTGGCTTTACACAACGTCGTGCAGTATTATCCTCAATAATGGAGCACAAGGCATGTCGTAAACCCTGCAAAAATGCCATCCTCTCCAAAGCAGAGCTGTAACCCTCTTTGGTACGTTGCCGCCTGGCTGCAGGTTGCGACACAACTATAGCTCAACTGCAAGTCTTTCCTCGATAAAACTATTTTCTTCCTCCGAATTTCCTGTAATTAAGCACTTTTAACAACCTAACTATACGTCAAAGACTATAAAGCAGATGTACCTTGAACATGTCAGTGGCCTGCTTTCATCTAGTCGGCTTCATCGACTCTGATGTGCCTAGGATGTAAGCGTGGATGAATCTCCGAGAGCAGAACATAACAAGTTGGGTTGGAGAATTTTGTAGTAACGGAGCTGTTGAAGCTCGCGTTCTGCTGCCCGTCTCGGTAAGCTCAAATAAGCCTGGCTGGGAAGACGACCAACTCTCGCCCTTTACCCGGAGCACACACTGCTACATAACAGTAATTGTGCGAAGGACAAGAAGGAAATAAAACAAGAGAGAAAGAGAAAGAAAGAAAATCAGAAGCCCTCAAATATTTATCCAATTTACACCGTCCTTTGCCAAACGCGGCCATGTTATCGCCGCAAACTTCATCTCTATAATCCACTCACCTAATATTCTTGCCTTCCCTGGGTATCCAGTCCGTTACCCTTAATGTCCATCAGTTGTCTTGCCTTCTCATTATATGCTCTTCCCATAATCATTACTATTTTTATTATAGATAAGATTCATCATTAACACGCCTTTATTCCGCGACTCTCTCTTCATGTCTCTTCAAGTTACAGCTATCATTTTCCTCCCCATGGCTTCCTGGCGTTATCCTGAAGCTTTGCCGTTACGTTACTTCATCGTTTCGTCATCAAGGATAACGGCCGGGCCGGTAAGTTTCAGCTCTTGTAAACTTTCCTGTTGAGGAAACAGCGTAAAGCACCATTCATATTCCGATAACAGTTCCCAAATGCACTCCACCCCATTCTTATTCTGCTTATCTCACTCTGATTGGTTGAATCCATGATCGCTCCCTGCTATAAGTATATGTATTCGCCGACGAACCACTGTTCTCTTTCGGCGCTGTTTAAGGTATGCCACCACCTTTCGAAAGGCGTTTTTTTTGTAATAACAAAGACATTTTTCTTTTTTTTTGCTTTCGGGACTCTACAAACATTGAAAAATGTTTTGCAGCAAGGATCATGTTTTTTCTTATTTATTTCAAAAGTTATAATCAACTTTCTAAGAGCTGGTGTATAGTTCTGAAACAGAAACTGATAACTAAGCGATAATAAAAGGCGTATATTGAAAAATTTCTCTTATGTTTTTGCCTGATATGCAAAAGATTATTCAAAGACAATTTCTACGGCTTCCCTTTTTTTAAAAACATTGCTTTAAATTTCCAAAAGGGGGATGCATGACGCTACAAGCGTCTCAGTTGTTTACATTGCGCGTGCTTTATGCTGCCGCTTTGAACGCTACCGGGTTCGTCCTATTTTGTAGGTAGTAGTAACAGTAATAACATAGCCTGAACGTTTTCATCAGAAGGCATGGCCAAGTTAGGGTAAACAAGCGACTGAAACGGAAGTTTCTTGGCAATCGGCACAGGTTGAATGCTCCGACCGAAGACCATGCAGACGTGAAAGTGTAGGCGAGTGTTGCAAAGCTTGGGAAGTTCGAGAACAATTATGCTGCTGCAAGAACCTATACTGAAAGGTAGAAGGATTATAGATAGGTAGATCCCATCATCTCTGCACTGAAAAACCCAAAATGCCAAGGAGGGTTTCAATTATTTGGCAACGAGTTCCCACAAAGACGTCTAGGTTAGTCTGGCCCTCCTACTTTTTGGCTTATATCAGAGTCCTTCAAGGACTCTACTTATATGCTGCTGTGCGACACTTCAATGACGGGCAACAGAAGTACAGCAGATATTTCTAGGGAAACGGCCATCCGACCTGGCCACCACACGCTCGTATTATGCTGTACCAGTGACATGTACCGTGCGAAGAAGACACACCATCAATCAAATGGTGAGGCAAAACATCATGTGCAATTTCTTTCGTGACACAAGAAGAATTCGTTGCTAATCATCTTTCCAAACAAAACTTCGTACCTCGAAATTGCCGCCACTAGTTTATTAAACCTCAAATTATTTTATTATGATTCATTTGTATTATAGTCTATCACTCTCTAACATTTCATTCTTCCTTACATTACCGATTCGTTACTCTTCCTTTGTTTTAGCTCACTTTTCTTCCTTTTTTTTATATTAACCGCCGGCTTCATGGCCAATCCCCCGTAGTGGGCAAGAGCCAAATAACAAGGAGAAAAGAAAAGAAAAGAAAACATCTGCGCAAGAAAAAGACGGGCAGCCTCAAAGGCTACAGGAAAGTTCGCGGCAGCTAGGGACGGACATAGCTATGAACCTGGTGGATTTTAACTTCTTAGGGCATCATGATCTTGTTCCTACAAGGATTGAAAAAAAAAATCTTGTATTTCTCAACACTTGCTTTCTTGCACTCTCTTGTTGTGCAAACATTCATAACTTTGAAACGAATTATTATTTTTCAGTGAAACTTTGCACGCTCGTTTCTTTGTTGCTAGCCTGCGCAATGGACTACAATTAATAAAAATGAATGGAAAGTTTTGGTGTAATCATGTTTTATGTCAAATAATGCGAGGAAAATGACACATTTCTTTGTTTTCCTTCGTATTTTTGCTATAACTTGTTTCCCAATATTCGGATGGCAAAGACCCTGGTTGGTTGCATAGCATGGCCAGTTCGCTACCTGTGTGCTAGAAATTTCACAATTCCCCCTCTCCATTCGCTAGTTATGCTTATGTAATAGCCAAGTTTTGGAAATTTTTTGTCAATAACAAATGCCAACATGATATCTTTCTCGCTTTATTGCACTTGAATATCATATAAAACGGTGCTTTATAAGGCGAATGTGAAATGAAAATTTAATGATCAAAATATTAAAAAATCTTGAAAAATGTGGTGGCATACCTTAACATTACGTTTGTCTGCGTATTAGTTCTTTAATCCAAAACTCCACTTCGCCTTTCCAATTCAGCGATCCCGATCTACAATAAGTAGAACATGTATTGTGTGTAGCGACGCTTTTGACTGCCTTATATGGCTTGATAATAAATTGGATATTTGCCAATGCACGTCAATTTATTCAATTAAGAGCTAACGCATAAAACAAATCATGAGAGAATCACCGGCGAAAGCTTCGTACGAGAAACAACGACGGTGCGCCTCTCTTCAGTGCTCTCTGCGACCGTCATCGCCCATCCCTACGAGGACGGGATGGAATGTCGATGAGATCTTGATCAACTGTCGCCAAGGTTTGCTGCATGCCTCAAGCTCGAAGTTCCGCAAATTAATCCACGAAAGAATGAGGCGGGCACGTTCTGACGACCACTTGGTGGCTGCGAAGACATCGGCTCGTCTGACCATCAGTCTCGATGTATCGCAGCCGCTTCGCCTCCGATCGACTCTCGGAACGCTGAACACTACGCCGAAAAACATGAGGCGAGAGCAGGGCCACGTTCGTGCTGTCGCACGACTCGGCCAATTACCGGGCACGCCTCGTCTGGCTGTGGGTACGTGACCACTTGGATGATACAGGGGAAGAATGCCTCGCTGGGAGGGAAGCAGTCAAGCGGTCGAAGCCTATCGTCGAAGTAGGCGCCCAGGCTACAGCTGTGTACACCGAACGTCGCAACAAAGGTGGCTGGTCGGCGTCCCGCGCTTCCGGAGTGACGCCTGGCATGGTGACGACGAACAAGTTGCACAGCAGCCATCGGCCCGCAAGCAGTCGGTTCGACTCGCAGTCGACGACGTAGGCTGTGCGTAAGCTCAGTTGTTGCAGGACTTCGTGCAGTGCGCAGCCGCCGAATCTGATGCGCTTGCATTGCCACTGAAGACCCTGGTCGTCCACAGACCCGCTTCCGCAACGTCACTGGGCGAGCGTCAGCTTGGCGTACCTTGAACTCCAGATCGTTCTTGGCGGGTAGGCGGCATGTAGTCCACTTGCAAAAGGATGGCGCGTAATGCAGGAGCTCGCTGGAGTGCGAGACGAAAAGTACGAGTGACGTGGAAGGGCCTCCCGAGATGACAGCGGCAGTCGTCGACCTTGCGGCGATTTCTGCTACTACGCACTCCTCATGAAGAAACTGGTGGGACCGTCGCTTGGTGATAGCGGAGTGTCCTGGGATAGGACCAGCAGTGAAAACGGGTGTCATGGTTTGCGGCCAGCAGGAGAGAAACTGCGCTGGAAATGCGGAAGACGGCACCTTCCAAGGACAACGTGTCAAGCTGGCATGAACCAACGTCAGTGTAGCGCAAGCCACCACGCGCCCTCGCTCGCTGGCTTACGCTCGAGAGCTCAGTAGAGGAAGACGAAGGTTTGTTAAAGAAAAGGTCAGGCGTAAAGATAGCCTACAGTTTATGTCTGTCATTTAAATTATAATTACGCTATTCTTCTGTACAGCTTTCGCGAATCATCTGCTGGTTTAACATGCATAATCTCCAACCCTCGGTATTTCTTTGCCCTGTATAGATGCCGGCCGACTACTGTCATTGAATACCATCAGTGCAGTGGCGTAGCCAGAAATTTTCTTCGGGGAGGGGGTCATGGTCTTCGAAGCTTAATTTACCTACTCCACGCAAGATATATATATATATATATATATATATATATATATATATTGTGAGCAAAACATTCATCGTTAATCTTCTTTGCCTGTATATAATCATCGTCACGGTGAGCCTCACGGTAAGTTCTGGATCCGCAGAAGAGATAGCTAATTTCTTCCTGGAAGCTATCTTGTTGCGGTATGGCGCACTCGTGTTCTTGAGTGACCACAGCAAGGCTTTCCTGTCGAAACTGCTTAAGGGAGTCCTCCTCACAAGCAACACCATCCATAAGAGTACTTCCAGCTACCATCCTCAGACTAACAGCCTCACAGAACGCTCTCATCGTACCCTTTCAGATATATCTATGTACATCGGCGCTGATCATACCAACTGGGACAGAGCACTGCCATTCGTAACTTTTGCATATAATGCCGCTGTCCAACGCACTGCTGGTTAGTCGCCCTTCTTCCTGGTTAACGGCCGCCAACTGGTATCTTTCCTCGATGCGTCCTTTTTTGATGTTCCCATCAATCGTCGCCCTCGCTCAGCGGGCAGTTTCTATCTCGCCTTGCTACGTGTCGCCGTCGTGGCCGCCTCAACACCGAGGCAAGTCGATAGGAACGCAGGGCTCCCTGCGACGCATATCACCGCGTCGTTTTGTTCCACCCCGGGGACGAAGCGTTGCTGTGAACCTCAACCCGAGTTCCCGATCTGTGCGAAAAGTTTCAGTCACGTTTTATCGGACCTTACATTGTACTCGAGCAAAATTCGCCGGGCAGCTATCGCGTGACTCCCTCTGTCATGACTTGCGACGACCACTGCCGTGGCACTAAGGTTGTCCATGTTTCCCGTTTGAAACCGCTTATACGACGTACCTCCCCGCTACAGATAGCGGCCGGGTTGGCTGCTTCGACGCGAGGGGGAATTCATGTGAGCAAAACATTCACCGTTCATCTTCTTCACCTGTATATAATCATCGTCACGGTGAGCGTCATTTTCGTTCAGCCCGATGCTCGACCAAATAAAGGCTTCAAGACAACAGCGGTGTGTGTGTGCGTGTGTGTGTGTGTTTGTGTCTCAGTCTGAAAACTTTAACGCGCCATCATGACGTAGTATTTGCGTAGGAGATCGGCCGATGCGTCACCTTCATCGAAACTTCAATCTTCCGCCATGCCATAAACGCAAGGAGCAATATCATGATAAAGAAGCCAGCGGATTGGTTTATTTCTTTAATACCCCTAAGAGACTGTGACAGCACGCTGCGACTCGAGGGGATTGCATTACGTATATTCGCTGTGGACAAGCGTACTCCCTTCTGTGCTAGTCCTCATCAAACGGCCTGTGGTCTCTAGCGTATGTTAACTCCTATACATTCAGTTTTCATGCCAAACTAGGGGCTGAAAGCCCTATACTCTCGCGCAGACAAGACATTCACACCTGGCAATTGAAAAGTGTCGAAGATATATTTTGCACAAAGCCACTCTTCTTGCCTCGCCGCCAGTACGAACATCTCTGACTTCCGCACACAACTACCTTGGAAATTTTAGAACCAAGTCTAACAATGGAGTTATATATGGACATTAAATGCTCTAAGGAAATCGTGATATAGCGGCTCGCCATGGGACAGCGGGCAGCATACCTCAGGCAGATAAGCTAAAAATGCCATGTAATCAGATACATGTATTGTGAGACTCTTTATGTATTGATGCTGGCATTGTTCTGAAAGACTCTGAAAGATTCTTTCCAGCTTCGCGCACTAGTAAAGAGGACGAAGCTTTAGTATATATACCGTATTTATGCTTTCCTCACCAAAGTTACTTCTTTGCTACATTACACAGTCGCTTCTTTCTTTCGATTCATTTGCAGGAAGAGCAGGTACTCGCTTGCGACAGTGATTTTAAGCAGCTGCACATCTCTCTGTCCTGAACGCTATATTACAGCCTTTTTTGAAAAGCGTGTTGTGTTACAGAAGAACGGGCACCTTCTCAATATCAACGTATGTGGGCCTCCAGCAACACGGTTTTGTCTCCAGTAAGTGTAAAAAAAAGCGCCATCTTGACCCTCTCAAAAATAATTACTTGCTCACCTATACCAAGCAACAAAACGTAGTAAAATACCATTTGATACTGAAAAAGCTTCCTGTAAAGTTTGCACTTATAAATGGAAAATCCTAAAGTGTTTCCTTTTTTCGCCCCGCCACGGTGGTCTACTGGCTATGGTACTCGGCAGCTGATCCGAGGGTCGCGGGATCGAATCCCGGCTGCGGCGGCTGCATTTCGATGGAGGCGAAATGTTGATGCCCGTGTGCTGTGCGATGTCAGTGCACGTTAAAGAACCCCAGGTGGTCCAAATTTCCGGAGCCCCCCACTACGGCGTCTCTCATAATCAGAACTGGTTTTGGGACGTTAAACCCCACAAAACAACATAAAGTGTTTTTGGGAACTCGCATATATTTAAATCGACGGCTGTTTTGGGTCATGCAGAATGCAATTTGCAATCGATAAATGTGGTTTGCGTCTTATTGAAGTAAACTACTGATCCCCATAGCGATCCGTGTGAGTACCGTGCGCTACGCAGAAGGCCTGGAGACGACTTCACAAAAAGGTATACCGGCGGCGCAACTGTGCATCGCGTTTCTTCTCCGCGGCGGCTGAATGTTTGCCGTTACTGCGTTTGTGTGCGATCAGGGGCGTTTTATGAGTTGGCGCAGCGGCATTGCGAACACGCTTTCGCTTCAATCGACAAGGTGTTCCCTAATAAGTGGAACTGGCTAATTAAAAAGGCGTTGAGTATAATGCGGGTTTAGTTTAACAGATTTATGTGATGAAGGGTTGGTTATCTATGAGCCGACGTTAACAGCACAAATCTTCTGTGCATATTTATGTTGTAAATGCGTTGAGCAGGAGCTTCCCACCGGCGCTACATGGCAGGTCCGTACGTCTGGGCATATATATACCCGATCGTCGGTGTACGGTTGTGTGAGGTGAGCAATCCATATGGTGCATTACTGTGATGTGCTTGTGTATATGTTTGCGTGTGCACGTGTGCGAGGTTTCTTTGAGTTCATGACCGTCTGTATACGGGTGGAGATTAGTGTGGTTTCAAGTTGCGTGTCCTTTATCCAACCTGATAGATCATTCAACAAGCGCCACCTTTAATGATATCTTGGAAGATCTATTATGTTACTAGAAACATATATCGACAATGCCCTCCTGCATCAACAAACGTTGATCCTCAGACAAATTGCTCGATGCGTAAGGCAGATTTTGAAGATGGAACCTTAAAACCGCTATGGGTTTTGTTAGATCAATGGTAAAGGCAATACGCGTTAAGGTGGGATTCCTTAACACCGACAAAGCTCGCTTCTATTTAATGCAATGAATATTACTGTCTAGAAAAGCAGGAAGTAGAACGTTTTCACTCCGAAACAGTGCATTCGGGAAACTTTAGCTACTTAGATGCTAGAGATAAATATTAAGCAAGATTGCAAGATCACATTTCTGTGATAACCAATACACCCTCACTGGCGAGAACAGAGCATTTGTAATCGAGGAAATAGTAAAATTTAGAAATTTCAGCGGCGCCCACTCTCTCCTTGTGTTGCTACCTTTTTGAAATGAGGCCAACTCATCCTTTTTGAGTACTCCTCCATTTTGAATATGAAAAACCAATTAGATAAACTACGACAGTAAATGAATTTCCGGTATATCCAGAGTTGTGACCACATATTACGGCCGTGGAACTCAACGAACCGTAGTTTCCGCAAAGGAGATCATAACTTCCTCTTTTGGGTGTGAACGTTCAACTTCTGCGGCAACACGATTTGCGCTCGGAAAATGGTGGTACACTGTAAAAGAGGCAAAGGTGATATTGATCCAGGTAAGGCTTATATTTTTCTTGGGTGTCATTTTACTTCGGTGTCGAAAGCTCATTACACGCTCCTTTTCTTGCGTATCCTCTTTATACATAATGAGTGAAGCGTACTCAGCTTTTCTTGCTGCTTTGCTGTGTTTCTCGAAACAGTATTTTGAGCTTTTATAGGAGGAGTTGATGTAAAACTAACTTTTTTTTAGCTGTAAAAGGATAGAAGAAGAAACAAATGGCTTGTTATAAAATGAAATGACCAAGTGATCTCGTCGTGAGTAACGAATCGCACGCGTGGTATTAGGTATAATGCGTATTGCTGCATAATGGCCGCATTGTTTGTTGACGCTCATTCCGTACCATTATTAAAGTACGTAAGGGCGTCTGGGTGTGAGCGCTTCACCCTATACTCTTGCTTCAAATTGGCTTATTTGAGGGCGCTTCTGTCTGATGCGGGTAGGTGCGTTTTTGCGTGACATAATTAACCCCATATTGTGCTCTTTGTAATGAAAGTAAATGGTGCATTATTAGTGAGTCTCCTAAAATGCATAGAGGTTTCCGATTCCCAGTTTCTTAGTCAAAATATTGTAATTTTCTAACGCACAAAATACTGGCGGCTGCGGATATGTCATGGCAAGGACATTAGAAAGCTTTGTACAGATTTCTGAAAACAGTCTTGGTGTCCTATACTCTATAGATACCCTGTATAGGTACTTAGCTTCAAGCTGCGAGTCCAATGGTTTCTCTTTCTTTGTTTATAAGGAACAAGCTCAACAGAGAACGTACGAACGAACTAAACGCACCTTCCTAATTCTATCGTAGAAGGACGTACTCAAATCTCCACTATAAATCCCTGATCAGACGTGGCCCCCACCAAGTCTTTGGGGTTTCTGCCATTCTAGAACGGGCAATATATACTAGGCACCATAACACGGTCAAGTTTTACCATTAAGTAACATTGAATGAACAGGTACCTAACAACTTATTAATAAACTTCCCACCTAGTGCACAATTTTGCTCACCGCTTTATGGCTGGTCAATGATTTTCTCCTGGTAATGCTTTCAGCTACCATATCTCTTTATATTATATTAGAATAATAGAATTTATTTCCTGACGAGATTTTCTGTTTCCGACGACCGTTTTTCACAGTCAAACATACGGTCTCCGCTTGGTGGAAGGCGCGCCTTCATTTAGTAGAGAGACATTGGAATTTCATCGCGATGTTGTAGACGGATGGCACTCACTTTTTGAGCAGTAGTCTACTTTCCACAACTTGCGCGACCCACACCCTTTACATGTGCCTGTACTCTACGGAATGAATTAAGACTTGGTAAATTTCGCTCCTAGATCATATTTATATGGCGTAAGGCTATGCTTATTCCCATTTACGAGTTTCTGTTGGTAAACTGTTTTCATCGGTAGCAGCTTCCCAGATAATGCGGTCTTGTTTTGCTAACTCTTTCTAGCGCTTTTCTACCCACGGTCACTCTAGTGGAGCTATATTATTTTTTCACGGAACGTCATGCATAGTAACATTGAGCAGCTGTTAAGAGTGCTAGAATCGGCGGCGACTATAGTCGCCGCCGATTCTAGTGACAGCATTGCAATGTGAATCCAGCAAGTCAGCAATGGCACAATTTCCGAGCTCATGGAGACGTGTCTGCATTATGTGTGCCCGCAAACTTCGAAAGTTTTTCGGGAGGGGCTTGATAGCCCCCCCCCCCCGCTTCCCGACCATCTGGCTACGCCTGTGCCAGGAACCCGCAGGAGTTGATCCCCAGCCAACCTAACCAGCCGCTATAGTTTAGGCTTCGGCGCGACGTTTCCGGATGTCATGACACGCAACATAAGACTATATAGTTATGATTCAAACGTGCACACAAAGAAAGAAAAATGAAAGATGGACAAATCACCTTTGGCTCACACCCGCTTTGAACATCTAAGCACAGCTAGGTTTATGCGGGTGTAAGTCAGACTCGATTGAATTTATTTAAAATGTTAAAACAATCAAATAAATCAAATAAATATAAGCTAGTACAAGTAATGGCTCCTAAAAGTGAAATTCACTTCCCCAGAAATACTCCATTCACATATATAATTTTTCCTATCCGCACGCTGGCGTCTGCGCATCTCCGGAAGAAAAATTTGCTGATAACCTTCGTCTAATATTATATGAAATAATTAAGAAACTTATAGGGCAGCCCGAAATCTACTGACGTTAACTGTATAAGGCATTTGCAGGAAGGCCACAGAAACAAAGTGTCAATAAACGACTCACTATGATCACAAATGCAAGCTTCCATCAAAATCGCACAATACGCACGAGGAAGAGACAAGCGTCAAAGCATTGCATGCGTCCCTGTCTGCATTTTTGCAATCACTGTTCTGCGGATTATTGATAACTCAATAATTACATAGCCGTTAAATGAACACAAATACATTTAGGTAATGAGAAACAAACGGTAAAGTCTAATTATATAATAATGTAAGGGTAATTGACAAATATAGCATCAATATGAAATCTTTATAGACATCGGAAAAAAGAAAAATATCTCCACAGTAATGGCGACGCAGCCACTATGCTGGACTACTGTGGCTTAAAAATTAAGAACAATATCAAATCCAAATCATACTGACGCGCATTAACCCGTCGGTTTCTAGGCAGACGGCCTCATAGGCTGAAATGCCAAGCGGCCGGGGAAGCTTCAGTGTGCACGTTTGTATAACCGATTTCATAGAGGCATATCATTCCTCAGGATGAGCCGAAGCTTCCTCGTACTGCTTGAAAAGTACGAGGAAGGCGTCCCACAGACACTCAGTCCAAATCAAACTGACTGAGGAGGTGTGGGCTTTGGCGACGAGAAGCTGGACGCACAGAGGTCGGTGACATCGGTCTGGTCGACGCCCCGGTTAAAGCCGCTGTGCAGAAGCTGTGGGCGCACTCGGATACAAGCACCACATTTGGTCTTGCTCTCAGCATCAGGGCCGACATCGTGGCTGTGTGTACGACGAGGTCTTGCTAAGGTTAGGAGCTGATCCTGGGTTTCGAGACCACGCTTGCGGACGCACATGCTGCGAAGACACTTGACGCCAAGTGCAGGACCACGCGCCGTTGTCTTGGATGAGGCAAGTACAGCGAGGGGCGATGCTCTGTATCCAACAGGCGACAAATCTTCAGATGGCAAGTGCCGACTCTGCGGTGCTGTCTTCCGCTGGAATATTATATTGCGCAATAGATAAGTCCGTCACCCTTGGTAAGAAGACAGTACTTACATTACCGGTCATAATTCACTGTAAACACTCGTGGTACCGCAGAACATCAGCTACTGATCTCGTCATTTAGCTGACAGAATGAGAACAGCATACGGCTGTAGTCTCTCCTAGTGCTGCTGTTGATCCGTTTATTATAAAATTACAGCATATCCACGGAGTGAATGATGATGAGTGGGCGAAGCTCGGGATGTTCATAGTAGATCGTGCCGAGTTCCGGATTAATTTAGTTAACGCGCACGCTACGAATCCTCATGGTTCAACTATGCACAAGTGAAATCTCCCACCGGCACTTCATTGCAAGTCAAGGTCCAGTGCCTATATATATATATATATATATATATATATATATATATATATATATATATATATATATGGGTTGCCGGTGAACGCTTCTCCAACGCGTGCAGTCGGTATTTCTCAATCAAGAAACTCGCTAGGAGACGCTGCCTGCGCCAACGTTGTCTCTCGCGGGTGAGGGGGCGTTCTCCTTCTTTGCGATCCGGTAGAGCGTTCCTCTAAGAAACAACGTTTCCATAGCCTACGCGCGCCTTTCGCTCTCTCTCTGTCTCTCTCTCTCACAAGACAGCAGAGGCACGCGCCGGCAGACACGCGCCGGGAGAGAGAGAGAGGCACGCGCCGAGGGCGAGCGCGTGCCTCCCAGCACGCGGGTTACGCCTGACAACTGACGCGTGACAAGGTTAGACTAAGAGGAGCTTCGCCCCTAATAATGTCAGACGACATTCCACGTGCGAAATCCGTGGTGACGTAGAGGTGGGCTCCGACGTCACTTAGACCGCCTGCTGTCCTTTGCATGCATCTAAGTTTACCCTCACGAGAAGGACTTCCTTTTATTTAATATTATTTTTTGATTTTCGCCTGATTTTCATGCGCCCATGGTGATGGGCATTCCATTCCGGTGCCTTGAGCTGGGCAAGCCAACATCCTATCTGTGGCCTGTGGCGTCGCTGCGTACGTCAACGACCTCACTAGCGACGCTAGCGCCATTCCCCAGCTTAGTAAGACGCTCGATAAATAAAGGTCTTTTGGTTGTCAGCCTTCGACGCGTTCGGTCTCTCTGCGCGCTTGCTCGCACAGCGTCCCACATGGTGTCAGAAGACCCGACGAAGTAGGCCTAGCTCCATTGGCCTAACCAGAAGCCTTCGCCGGACAACGACGCACCCGTGGAGCCTGGCCATGGCTACTTCCTTGCTCCCAGCACCGAAGCCACTGGATACGACGCAAGATCTTTGGGTAGCTTGAAAACTTTGGGAGAGCGAGTACAAGCTCTACGCCACTGCAACTGGACTCTCGGGTAAGCCTAAAGAAGTTCAAGCGGCAACATTTCTCGTCATAATCGGAGAAGAGGGACGGAGGATTTACCGCACGTTTAAATTTGAAGACGAAGCGGACCGTAACGACGTAAAGAAGTTGTTGAAGAAATTTGAAGAGCATTGCAAGCCTGTCGTCAACCTCGCGTACCACGACTTTGTTTTCGGCACGAGAGATCAAAAGCCGGGAGAGCGTTTTGATGAATGGCTCACAGAACTTCGAACGCTGGTTCGCAACTGCGAGTATGGGCAACTCGAAGAAAGAATGTTGAAGAGTCGCATCATTCTGGGCATAAAAGACAAGCGTCTCCAAAGCCAGCTAATCAACGATAACCCAGATTACCTCAAGCTCGTCGAAATTTGCCGTACGAGAGAACGAAGCAAGGAGCAAGTTGAAGAAATACAGAGAACGACCCGAGGAAGTTACGGGAACGCCGACGAACGCCCGGACTGCCCCGAAGAGGTCAACCTAGTTCAAAACAGCAAAACATGCACGAAATGTGGATACGCGTTCCACAAGAATCAAGCCTGCCCAGCCGAAGGCAAGAAATGCAAGCAGTGCGGGAAACGCAACCACTTTGCTAGCGTCTGCCGGTCAACGAAACCGAGCAAGAGGAACGCGGCACAGACGAAGACTCGGAAAGTTGACAGTCTGGAATACGAAGAAAGCTACTTTCTTCATGCCGTCTCGCCGACGCACACACAAACGAGTGGAGTTTGGAAGGCTGAGATTGAGATTGAGGGCAAGCCAGTGCTCTGCAACTTGGACACGGGAGCGAACTGTTCGGTAATTTCGCTCAAGCAACTGAAAGCATTAACAAGCATGCAACCGGACGCCAGCAACACGTTACTGAACACTTTCTTCGGACAGAAGAAAAAAGCAATTGGAAGAGTGACCCTACAAGTGACAAGCAAATACGGAGCTACTCAGGCACATTTTTTCGTCGTGCAAGAACGAGTACCAACTACTCTCAGCGGAGACCTGTCACAGAGACTCGGACTTATAAGACAGGTGGGCACAGTCACGACGACAGAAAAGGGCCAACTTTACGAAGTGGCAAGACCATTTGCGGATACATTCAAAGGCCTCGGTGAGCTACGTGGTGTAGTCTATCACATGAACCTGCACAAGGGATTTCAAGGCGTAGTCAAGCCCGCCCGCAGCATTGCACTAGCTCTCCGTGAAAAAGTCAAGGCTGAACTTGACAGGATGGAAGCAAATGGGGTTCTAGCGCCTGTCACCGAACCGACAGAGTGGGCAAGTCAAATGGTAGTGGTGGTTAAGAAGGACAAAATAAGGATATGTCTGGATCCTGTAGACCTTAACAAGGCACTCAAAAGAGAGCACTACCACATGCCGACTCTTGAGGACGTCGTGACAAAGATAGAGTCAGCGAAGTACTTCTCTACATTAGACGCTGCTACCGGATTTTGGCAAATCCGACTTGACAAGCCCAGTTCATACTTATGCACCATGAGCACACCTTATGGAAGATACAGATTCTTGCGGATGCCATTCGGAATTTCAACGGCACCGGAAGTTTTTCAGAAAGCCATGCATCAAGTACTGCAAGGTCTTGATGGCGTCGAGGTAGTCATGGATGACATACTAGTATGGAGTTCAACTAAGGAGGAGCACGACAGACGTCTGCGAAATGTTTTGCAACGGTGCCAGGAGGTAAATCTCAAGCTAAATGAGGCCAAGTGCCACTTCTGCAAAACGGAGGTACGCTACCTAGGGTTCAGGCTGACCGATAAAGGACTCTCGATTGACCCGAAAAGAGCAGAAGCAATTCTCGCAGTTCAAGTCCCAGAGAACGCTAAGCAACTCAAGACATTCCTGGGTATGGTAAACTTTGTTGCAAGGTTTATCCCGAACATGTCGGAGATGAGTGCACCACTGCGTGACTTACTGAAGAAGGAGAACGCATGGGTGTGGACAGATGCACAGCAACAAAGCTTTGAAAGCCTGCGGACAGCCTTGTCACAAGCACCGGTCTTGGCATACTACGACAAGACGCTCCCTCTCGTGCTACAAGTAGACGCCAGCCAGCATGGAGTAGGAGCAGTCATCCTGCAGAACGGACACCCCTTGGCTTACTCCTCTCGCTCACTAACACAAGCGCAAGAGAAGTATGCGCAAATTGAAAAGGAGATGTTGGCAATTGTACATGGATGCACTCGATTTCATGACTATGTCTTTGCACAGCCGTGTATCTTGGTGGAAAGTGATCACCGCCCACTTGAGGCGATCTTCAAGAAGCCACTCCACCAGTGTCCACTTCGTCTGCAAAGAATGCGTCTGACACTCCAGAAGTATCCACTTCGGATAACATATAAACCAGGAAACGAGATGTTTATAGCCGATGCCTTGTCTCGGTTTCCGTCGAAAGAAAAGCTGCCAGAAGAAGAGCACTTTCAAGTAAATGTTATTTAAGAACTGTCAGTCTCCACCGAAAAATTGCAGCAGATCAAGCGTGAAACAAGTCAAGATAACAACCTTTGTACCTTGAAGCAATATGCGAGTACCATGTGGCCAGAGGACAAAAAGTCAATTCCTGAACAAGTCAAAGCTTACTGGCCGTACCGTGACGAGATCCATGTCGAAGAAGATGTCCTCTTCCGATCCAACCGACTGATTATTCCCAGTAGCATGAGGAACCATGTCCTAGACCTTCTACACGCAGCCCATGGAGGCGTGGAAAAGATGAAGCAACGTGCCAGAGATGTTATGTTTTGGCCTGGTATGTCGGCAGACATTCAAGAGAAAGCTGATCGTTGTGCACTCTGCAGACAACATAAGCCCAGGAACCAACGACTACCGATGATAAGTCACGAAGTCCCCGAACTACCCTGGCAAACAGTTGGCATCGATTTTTTCTACCACGAGGGAGAGGAATACGGGATCCTTGTTGACTTCTACTCGTTTTATTTTGAGATTCGACGCTTGAAGCATACCACTGCAGAAGCCGTCATTAAATTCTGCCAAGAAGTCTTCGCTACGCACGGTCTTCCTCGCAAACTTATCAGCGATAATGGGCCACCGTTCAACAGCCACAAGTTTGCTGAATACGTGGAGCAGTGTGATATCGTACACACTACGTCAAGCCCACACTACCCACGTTCCAATGGAATGGCGGAACGAGCCGTTCAAGAGGCGAAGAAACTTCTCAGCAAGACAGCCTACGGGTCCGCAGGGTTCTACAACGCCCTACTAGAATGGAGAAACAGTCCAAGGGACAAGCTACTGCAATCCCCAGTTCAGCGCCTGATGGGAAGAAGAACAAGGACACAGCTGCCTGTGCACACCAGACTTCTAGAGCCTAAGACAGTACCGCCCAAACAGGTGACTGCAAGATTGAAGGAGATCCGTCAGCGACAAAAGACGTACTATAACAGAGGTACAAGAGACCTAGCACGTCTACATCCAGGGTTGGCGGTTTCAGTGTTCAACAGCCGCCACTCCGAGTGGTCCCCGGCGATTGTAGTCACTGAAGATCCAACACCGAGATCATACATCGTGGCAAAGAAGATGGGGAAGAGTTTCGCCGCAACCGTGAGCATCTTAGATCTTATAGCTCCACAACGGCGACATCATCGCAGCCTCTTGAACCCCAACCACTTAGGCGAAGTACTAGAAAGCGCCAAAAGCCACGACGCTATGTGGAGGACCACTGAGCGAAGACATATTCCATCTGGAAAGAAAAGGAGATGTGGCCTGTGGCGTCGCTGCGTACGTCAATGACCTCACTAGCGACGCTAGCGCCATTCCCCAGCTTAGTAAGACGCTCGATAAATAAAGGTCTTTTGGTTGTCAGCCTTCGACGCGTTCGGTCTCTCTGCGCGCTAGCTCGCACAGCGTCCCACAACAACCACGCACGTGCATCTTGACTATATAGAGATCACTGTGTCCATGCAGTGGACAGCACTCCTCACCGAATGTTTTGCAGCTGGTTGAGACGTACGCTTAATAGCTTCATCGTCCCTCTAGAGCTTAGGGTCAGCCATGGTAACCGGCAGCGCTATGCGATATATTTCGCACATTTCCTGACGACTGCTAGAGTGATCTGCCGCGATCTGCCCCACAGTAATCGTCGGTCCCGCTCAACTCTCCTTACAACGATTGCCCCAGCTGGAACAATATGTGTATCACAGTTATACCGTAAACCCACGCAAATACCGTAAACCCACAGTACAAAATGACCGTTTTCAATCTAAGGTCGTCTGCTTATTTGTAATCCGCTGATTTTAGCACATTACGCTCTCTGAAAAACAAATGGTCCCAGCTGATACAGGGCACAGCGTTATTGCACCTCCGTCCCTTGGTTGTCTGCTAAAATTCCAGGAAAAGCCTGTAACAAGCCTTCAGGCTAAAAGCGCTGAACATTTACTCCAGCCATGCGCATACAGCGAAAACTAGCACTGGCCTCGCCGAATGTTTTCACAGCGATCAAAGCTAAAACTTTCTGCAGGTTCAATCAATGCTCATCTTGAAGAAATTGATATGCATACTTCTGTAAGAGAAAATGCAGAAATACTCACCTTTGCGCTGCTCCGTTGGGAAAAGAACGAGGCCGGTCAATTAAAGGCTGAAGGAACCTCGATGCGTAAGAACCGCCAGGTGCGTCAATCCCTAGACGCCCGCAGTGTTTCCCGAACAGAGCAGAACGTAGAAAGCGAGAGCAGACGTCTTCGGGCTCTGCTGTCGATTTCTGAGTGCGCCGTAAACTGTTGGGTTCCTGGGCTGCGTGCTCAAGTCCACGGCGAGCCATTTTCTTCTCCAGTCGTGCCGCGGAATTACGCTGAGGCCGCCCTACCACGCTGGACACGACACGTCGCTGCAGTTGGCCTGCGTCCGTTGGGCGCTGTGCTGTGCTCCACCGGGCGCGTCTTTGCAATCTTGCTGCACTTCCGAGGTGATGGCTTGCAAGACGAGCGAGCCTCTTCGATGTGGCAAAATGGCGAAGAGCGCGCAGTGCACGAGACTGCGCGCACGCTTCTTCTTCTTCTTTTATATGAAATGCATCTCCGGCCCTCAGAAATTGTGCGGAGTCAAAGCTATCATGATCAGCAGTTCTGGTCCCCAAGAGTGCGCGTGCACTTCTTCTGTGCAATGCCCAGTGTGCGGCGCGTGCACGTGCTGTTGCCTCTTGCGACATGACCTCAGCCCGGTACTACTCTGGCAAAACTGCGGGTATTGGGCTCAGGTTGTTGAAGCAGAAGAACAAGCAGACAAATACAGCGTGCGTCGATAAGTCCGGTGCACATCCTCTCGCAAAGATATAACAATGCTGTATATTTGATGCCATATTTAATTTTGCAGCCGAATACAAGAGACTTATTCCCTGCCGATTCTACTACATCCTTTTCCTTAGACGAAATGTCCGGGTTCTTTATTATTTGTTAGCATTTTTGCAGTTCATAACTATGTAAAAAACAATCCCGCTCGTTTATGTCCACTCGTATGACAAAAATCAAAATAATTTATTTTGTTCCAAAATCCCTGGGTAGCTTTAAACTTCTTCATATCTCTTTCTCATTTTCGTTTAATTTTTTGTCCGCTTTTATGCTACCCTTCTCCTACCGTGCGATTCACCGTTGATCCCCCGTTGTCGGTCCCGCCAGACTTCCAGGTGAAAACAAAACAGACAAAATTGCGTTTGTGCATAGCTTCGTGCAACGAGAGCATGCGTCCTCTCATTAGGCGAAGCTATTCGCAAATGCATAGTGCAGTATCGCAAAGGGGGTGGGACGGCGTCAAGCCGAGAACATTCCTGCCGCGTGTGCCGCCATCTCTTGTCCAACGCGAACGCCTTCACGCTGAGCTCGGTGGGTAGCCTTGAGAACCCTTCGCCAGACCTCGCAGTGCATTGCGGATGTGCCGGAGGCAGACCCGCACCAGCCAGGTGCTCGTCAGCTTAGCGGCTTCGGTAGGCTTGTGCCACTAATGCAGCCTTCGCAATTTTTTTAGGGGCGAAGCTCCTTATGGTCTAGGGCAATCCCTCGTCCCTCCGGCGTACCCAGTAGCGTCTCCCTTATCATACAATAGATAGCGCTGTCCCATAGAGATGCATGCAAACTGCAGTTGGGTGAGGATATACTAGATGGCGCTGTACGCACTCTGTGTGGTCATCGCCATTTCTCGTCTAGTTTCCTAGATGGCGCTGTCCCATAGAGATGTGTGTAATATGTCGGTTGGGTGAATGGACACTAGATGGCGTTGGAGGTGCCGCTGCTCTCCGATTGGTTGCTGCACGGGCTGTGCGGGGCTGCGCCGGGAGCGCTCCTCTCATTCTCCTGGATCGTCGCCGTACGTGTCGGATCGCGCTTGGTGGGCCATGGACGATGAGGAGCGCCGGGTGCGGAAGGCCGCTGGGGCTCGTGCTCGTCGTCAGAATCCCGCGGTGCGAGCTCGAGAGGCTGCCGCCAAGCGAGCGCGGCGCCGGGCGGATCCCGAGACAGGCGCGCGCCAAGGACGCCGCTGAGAAACGTGCGCAACGAGAAGCGCATCCCGATACGGTGCGCGCCAAGGAAGCCGCTGCGAAACGGGCTCAACGAGAAGCGAACCCCGGAATGCGAGGGCGGGAAGCGGCGGCGAGGCTCCTTATGGCCTAGGGCAATCCCTCGTCCCCTTTGCAAACGTCCCCCTAAGACCGGTACTAGAACCGCTATCAGTCCACTTCTCGGACCACAAGGCCGTAATATACAAGGGAAACAAGAAACAACAACAACAATAAAATTTTCTTCTGAACACACCCCGTTTCGATTGATGATTTGTCGGCCGAGGTTCTCGAAGGATTCACGGTATCACCGAAAAACCTCCGGAGCTTCGCCCACCTCACCATCATCCACTCCGTGGAGATGCTGTTTTTTTTTTCTCTGCGGATATTGAATGCAAGAATGTTACACATAGTTTGCAGAGCTGTTTCATGTAAACGTGGCGTATAGTTAAAAAGCAATGGCCACGTCGAAATTTGAGGCCATTTTATTGCGACGAGTGTTTTTCAGCTCGCATATGGTTGGAAGTGGTTCAATGTCGCCACTGATCATTTAGATTACAACACTGCCCACAATGGGAAGGTTGCGGGGTGGGAATGGCGCTTCCTGCTCAGAACAAGTAGGGAAACTTACGCCATGTTTGGCACATGGTGGTGTGCTTATCGCTCGCGAGGAAAGTCCGCAACGCTGCAGCGGACCCCCAATGTTCCACTTCGGCGCTTGTATTCGTTTCCTGTGCGGTGGGAATGGATAAGCAGAGCTAGTAGGACAATCGTAATCTAAGACAAGCTAAGGCTGTACTGTGCCCATGCATGAGTAGAAGCACATACCACGTCTATACTATCTGACACGAACGGAATGTGAAGAATACGATGGGTCTAGAACACACTGGGCCTCCCGCAGTGAACACTACAGGCCAATGTATAATAGGAGCGGTATTTCCAGCAAGCGCCAAGAACACTCGAACTTGCTATTGGTGGCACACTCAGCGCGAAATTGTGAAAATCCCCTGACAAAGACCAGGTACAAAGAAATAATGAATGCCTTACAATGTATTTATTTATTTGCATAGTGTGCAATAAGGAGCGCCCGCGCGTTAAGGCCATCTCCTTCTTCGTGCTTTTCAACTGGGAATGTACAAACAAACACGGCTTGTTGAACCCGTCAACATTACACATGCACAGTGTCGCATAAACTAAGTGGCGTCAAGATAAGATCAAAACTCACAGTATTGCTAGCGTTCGTATTACATGCGAGGCAGTTCTATACATATCAAAACCAGTTCGTCCGTATCTATCTATCTATCTATCTATCTATCTATCTATCTATCTATCTATCTATCTATCTATCTATCTATCTATCTATCTATGTAATCTTCTGAGCAACAATCATCATCATTTACGGAATTCTTAAAGGCCTTCCACAGAATATCACACAAAAATTCTGGGGGAGACACGTCAGTAAATAAAGTCATATCGCGGCAGAAATCAAAAGTTCTGGAGAACAGCAGGAAAGACGAATAACACCACCCCCTGACACTTCTGAGGAGGAAGGCACCGAATCGAGTAAGTAATGTAAATTAGGCATAAAGACTATTATACAGAGTGGGATGCAAGACACGAACACCAATGAATACTGTTAAAGATGTTCTTACAACTAGCAGTGTGGCCAAGTTGCGCAGAAAAACGAAAATAAAATAAAAAGCACGAGCATAAAAGCCCACAATTCCGCTCGCTCTAGCAGTCGATCTAGCTGTACTGATCGGCAAATTCTAGAAGCTCTCACTGTACATCGTTTAACAGGCTGGACTAGAAAACATTGGCGTTTCGTACATAAATGCCATCAGAATGAATTTGAATTAAAGTGTTCCTACAGCTTCACTTTGTGCATTCGAGTGTTTGATTGGCCCAGGAGGCGCTGTAACACGAAATTGTCCTTGTAATTCAGATTGGCCCTCTAATGCAAATTTGGAAGCGTATGAAATTTCGTGTTCACGCATCACATTGGAAAGCAGTTGTAAATGACTGCAGGAAGTCTGCGTGTACGTGGAATAAATGAGGCTCTATATATCCATGGCCCTGTAAGTTTTAAACGGAATCCTTGCATGCCACTATTTCAGTGGCAATGCACCTTTCGTTGATCCCTTTGACATTATTATTTCAAATTGGAGAGGGTTAAGGGTTTCCTAACACCTTTCAGAAAAGTCAGATCGCCCACCAGTTCAGAGAGTGGTATGAGAAAGAGATCCCTTGCCAAATACGCAATACTTCTAAACGAACCACTTGCAAGAGTGCGACTGCTCATGTGCCATAGCCGGCGTCGTCTGCTTGGCTAGGAAACAGACGGGCAGCGAGCGCTGCATGCCTCTGGCCTCACGGCTCAGAGAGACTGATATTCCCAACAAGTGCGTGAATTCTTGCTGCACGTATATATCGCCGGAAGAGAAAGTAGTACTTTATTTAAGTTTTATTCCGCGAATTGTATTTCGCAGAATAAAGCTTGAGGATAACAGCGGTGAAGCCTTGCAGAATCTGCTGCAAGCACTTTGTCACTGCAAAGCACGCTAGAACTTTTACTAACACGACAATGTTTTATCCTAGCGTTCACCACTATCCTACACTTCACTCCCGTAACGGAAGTGACGCCGACAAACATACATATTCAGAGTTCTTTTTAATTGTGCATAGTAAGAAAGTTACACATGGACATCATACAAACATACAGAGGGAGGTACCATAGTCACCAGACTGTGCAGGGGACCTCCCGTTAGAAATGATTAACACAGGTTAGTATGAATCAGGAAAATGCAAACAAAATAGCAAAAAAAGATTGTAATAAATCAGTTACTAACACTGTAAAATGATTCCTTTAAAGATGGTAATGACGAAACGATTATGTTGAGCGTAGATAAATACGAAACTTTGACGTCAATGTGTGAAGATAAGAGAGAATTTTAACGTGATGTGGCATTGAATTCCTGAGTAGTGTGGCTGAAATGGAAGTGGTGAACATACTGTAATTAGTTTCAGGTTTCGATAATAAATAGCTGTTGGTCGAAGCGAATCGGATAGACGTGGAATGAGGAAACTGGCTGTTGGTATAATTATGGGGAAAGGGTGCTTAGCGTTAGTGAATTTGTGGACGAAAATTCCAAGTGATCATCTATTTGGGTTTTCCAATGACAGAATACTGTTAGATATGATATGGGACTGTTATGAACAACAAAGAAAAATGAGCAGAAAAAAATGGCGGATCCCACGTGCAGTGGGAATCAAGGAAATGCGAAGCACGCATCAGAAACGTAAATTGGATCTCCACTGTTGTCTCGTTACACCGATTTGTGTACATAGGAATTTAACAAAACGGACGCAAGAGTACCAAGACTGTGGCATGTAAACCATGCCGCTATGACACGCATGGCATGATTCTAATGTTATGAACTGTCATACTTACATTCGTCATGCAGTCGTGTTGTGCCATGGCAATTTTGGTATATATCCCATTAACGAAACGGCCAGGAGAGCACCAAGACTGTGGTACGTAAATCATGCCGCTCATGACACGCATATCATAATTTTCATGTTGTGACCTGTCATTTATCTTCGTCATGAAGTCACGTTGTGGCATACCAATTTTCGTATACATCCCATTAACGAAACGGCCATGAGGGCAAAGTCGTAGGCGCGTATTTACACAGATAGATAGATAGATAGATAGATAGATAGATAGATAGATAGATAGATAGATAGATAGATAGATAGATAGATAGATAGATAGATAGATAGATAGATAGATAGATACGCTCAAAGTCGCCGAAGTTCGATTATAAGAAATGCTTCGCATTTGAAAATTCCGTTGATGCGCCGCGGATCGAGCTCACAGCCGTCTGCTAAACGACGAAAGGTGGCCGGCGCTCTACCACTGTGCATTTTGGGAACTGTTATCGGAGTATGAATGTACCACTCATACTGCGATAACAGTTCCAAAATGCACTCCACCAAATTCTTATTCTGCTTACGCCAGTCTGATCCGTTGAATCCATGGTCGCTCCCTGCTCTAAGTAGATGTATTCGACTACTACATCCATCGTCTCTAACTATCGCGAACCACTGTTCTCTTCCGGCGTTGTTGAACATTTTGGTTGTCCGCGTATTAGTTTTTAAATCCACGACACCCCTTCGCCTTTCCATTTCAGTGATCACGATTACAATAAGTAGAATATGTATTGTGTGCAGCGACGCTTTTGAGTGCCTTATATATAAGGCTTGATAATAAATTGGATATTTGCCACTGCATATCAGTTTATTCAATTAAAAGCCAACGCAGAAAACAAATCATGAGAGAGTCACAGGCGAAAGCTTCTTACGAGAAACAACGGAGGCATGCCTCTCTAAAATATTCTCTCCGACTGTCATTGCCCGTCCCTACGAGGACGAGATGGAATGTCGATAAGATCTTGATTAACTGCCGCCAAGGTTTGCTCCATGCCTCAAGCTCGAAGTTCCGCAAATTAATCCACGAAAGAATGAGGCGGGCACGTTCTGACGACCACTTGGTGGCTGCGAAGACATCGGCACGTCTGACCGTCAGTCTCGATGTATCGCAGCCGCTTCGCATCCGATCGACTCTCGGAACGCTGAACCCTACGCCGAAAAGCATGAGGCGAGAGCAGGGCCACGTTCGTGCTGTCGCACGACTCGGCCTATTACCCGGGAGCGCCTTGTCTCGCCGTCGGCACGTGACCACTTGGATGATGCAGGGGAACACTGCCTTTCTGGGACGGAAGCGGTCAAGCGTGCGTCCAGGCTACAGCTGAGGACACCCAATGTGGAGACAAAGGTGGCCGGTCGGTGTCCCGTGTTCCGAGCGTGATGCTTCACATACTGGCGACGAACAAGTTGGATAACAGCCATCGGCCCGCAAGCAGTAGGTTCGACTCGCAGTCGACGATGTAGGCTGTGCGTAAGCTCAGTTGTTGCAGGACTTCGTACGGTGCGCAGCCGCCGAATCTGAAGCGCTTGGACTGCCACTGAAGACCGTGGTCGTCTAGAGGTCCGCTTACACAACGCCACTGGGCGAGCGTTAGGTTGGCGTGCCTTGAACTCCAGATGGTGCTTCGCGGGTAGGCGGCATGTAGTCCACTTGCAAAAGGATGGCGCGTAATGCAGGAGCTCACTGGAGTGCGTGATAAAAAGGACGAGGGGCATAGAAGGGCCTCCCGAGGCGACAACGGCAGTCGTCGAGCATTCTGGGTCTTCCGCCATCACGAGCTCTGCTTGACGAAATTGGTAGGGCCGTCGCTTGCCGCCGCCGTAGTGTCCTTGGGTAAGCCCAGGAGTGAAAACGGGTGTCATGGCTTGCGGCCAGCAGGAGAGAAACTGCGCTGGAAATACAGAAGACGGCACCTTCTAAGGCGGACGTGCCAAGCTGGCATGAACGAACGTCACTGCAGCAGTGCGAGCCACCACGTGCCCACGCTCGCTGGCTGACGCTCGAGAGCTCGGCAGAGAAAGACGAAGGCATGCAATGCGCAAAACTATGATTGAATGCATATCATAATGTCAATGTGGTTGGTTGGTTGGTTGGTCCTTGGGTACCTTGGCTCAACCCACTCTGGGCCATGAACCGGAATAGAGATTGGTCATAAAACGTTCTTTGACGTCGAAGTGTGCAGCGGGTATTCACCTTTGATTGCCACAGTAGGTTAATACAAGCCGAATTTCGATGTAGTAATGGTTGCCTAGAAATTCTAATTGCCCAAGTTATTTATTTTAATAACAGAAGTGCCGTCTGGACTTCATCGGTCAACTGTTTTTCCAATCTCGAAAGGCAAACAATACAACTTTAATGCTACAGCGTTAAGAAGCTCTTTTCGCAGAACTCTGCGTTGGTGGCGTTGATTGTTAGCGGCAAATGGTGGCAGCGACAAATACTAAACACAGGTCGAAGAATGCTTACATCGCCGCGAAGTTCGCTGTGATTTGATATGTCTGATCCCTTCCATAGATTTAACAGAAATCGAAGCAGAGTTGTGTCGTCGGCGCGGTCGTACAGGATGCGGGCGCCGAAGAATAACAGTACCTCGTCGCAACGAGCGTTGAGAACGATGAGCGCGGTTTAATCAATGAAAGTGCGAGTATATAAATTTAGTAACGAATGCGGAGATGCTATATGTGGTTAACAGGTGTGTTCTGCGCTGACCTGTTTTGTGTTCGCGAAGGGCGCTATGAGCAGCGAGAAAGTTTGGGCAAGGTACAGCCGAGAAATAACAGCACAAGAATTTTTTCCCCGATACGGAAATATGGAATATGTTCCGTATCTTCTCAGAAGACGAACTCTGACACGGCTTCCTCACAAGGTGCCGTCTTCTGCTGGCAGCAAGCGATGAGATCCGTATTCACTGCTGATCCTATCCAAGCACGCTCCTGCATCAGCAGGCGACGGCCCTACCAATTTCGTCGAGCAGACTGCGTGGTATAGCGGAAGTCGCTGCAAGCTCCACGACTGGCGCTGTCATCTCGGAGGCCCTTATCCGCCGGTCATCTTTTAACGCGTAAGCGTTTCTCGGCTGGGTTATCGATAGCGCGCGCCCAGCTACCGTCCGCAAAAAGCGTCCGCAGAAGTCGTGCCCGGAAAGCACGTGACCTCTCACACCGGAAGTGACGCCAGCGCCAATACTCGTCGCGGCGGCAGTCGGAGCGTGTTAGGGCCCGCTGTAGCCCTGCAGCTACCTGCAGCATAGCGTAATATAAAAAAGGTTAAGAGAGGACACTCCCGTAGGCCCCTGCGGCTGATTTGGGTTCGCAGCGTACCAAACGGGAGTGGGGAATCCTAACAGCCCGCCTCAGAGATGGTAAATCGCAAAAAGAAATTAAAAATGCCGATCCGAGAGGCCGTTATTCAGCTATAGGTAAAATTACACGGCCCCCGAGACCACTTCTGTTCCTGTGATTGTCTCGGAGGTCACACACACACACACACACACACACACACACACACACACACACACACACACACACACACACACACATATACACTATATATATATATATATATATATATATATATATATTGTTAGAAACAACTTAATGAGCCAACAGACAATGAAGCCGAAGGTCGTGGGTTCGGGTCCCACCGAAGGCAGGTTTGTCTTTTCGTCCACTTTAATTCCTTTCTACTTTCTCCACAATTACAATACCACAAGTAACTTACCCTATGCTTTCCTAGGCTTCATTGTCTGTTTGCTCATTAAGTTCGTTTCTAACAAATAAAGAACGAGCCCTTGACCCCTTCCTTTCGTTATATATATATATATATATATATATATATATATATATATATATTAACGCGTTACTGGCATGCATAATTAGCTTCGTGTAAGCCACACCGCCAGAGCGGCGAGCACACAATGCCATTGTTTATGCAGACATGACAATCGTTGGGAGAGACGAAACATTTATTTCAAGTCACATTCTCAGTAAGCACATACAAAAGATGGGTGCACTGCACAATGCAAGACAGCTGCCACATGTTGAGAAATTGCACAGTAGGAATAAATAAAGTGCAGAAGACAGCATTAGCATCACAGAAGACTACAATAATCTTTCGAAGCCCAACCTTTCTTATTAGGTATACAAGTAGCTATCGCGCACAGTGCAAAACAAATCATTCCGCCCCGCCCCACGTTTTTTAAAGGATTAGTTTCACATTTTTCACAAAGCAACATGCAATTTCAATGCATCTCGCACAAACATCACACTAGGAGGTTTTCTAAGCCTTACACCTTTATATCACATAAAACCCACATCCTTTGGTTTAAGACTTAGACTTGTCAAGCTGCAAGCCAGAAACTGAGGACTGAAAGCGAACTTTCTCCAAGTTGCGGTTAACAAATCTGACATGACAACACAAGCGTATTCGACAGTACATCTTCAGAAACCTAGCATGGCAATCCAGTGAACAAAGGAGGAAATTTGTGGATAACAGTTTAGCAGACGAGATAGAGCAGATACCATGACAATGAACCACACTTTCAACAATGGAAAGAAAGGCAGATTCCATTTCCTGGAACATTTCAAACGCTCCGGCAGACGGAACAGTCAAATTTCCAAACAACTTGCCAGGTACATGATAAGCTTTCAGCATCATAAAATACTGGTGTTCCTGCCTCAAATCATTTTGATCATCCTTCAGAAATGCCAAATAATGGCAATTCTCGGGGCACTTTTCAAGAAACTTCTTAATAAGAAACCCTGCAACGTAGTAAGATGCTGCATCATCGACAGCATGCGACTGGTTCAGTGAAGCAAGCACGCTTATATCCTCAAGTGGAGGGAAGTCATCCGAGAAAGGTGGCTGAACATGATCTGCAAGCGACGGCTTGTGGAACGAAAATGGCGAGAGCTCTTGAAGAAGTACACGTCTGTCCTCCTAAACGTTTCCTTTATCTTTGGATCATAATTCTTTGGATCATAATTCTTTGGATCATAATGGATCATAATTCTTTGGATCATAATGTGCTTTATACCACTTATAAAATGGGGAACAGTGGGGTTCATGTTGCAACCTTGCATTTGTCAAATGCTTCCAAACATGTTTTCTAAAGGGTCCTGTTGTAGCCGCCTGATGAGGAGGAATTTGAAGTTGTACTTATTCGAGAGCTCTTCCCAAAGCATCAGGATTTCTCTAATAGTGACTTGCCACCCTGTGATCGTATGTGGCTGCCGCCTGCCTTCAAAGTTCCAAGTAGCAATCCATGGAGCAGCTGCCTCAAGGAAGTCGAGCACTTCAGACTGCCCTTTAATAATTGCGTACCTCATCTTCTGAGCATTCTTTTTTGGACTCGAACTGTTCAAAGCATCAAACAGCATGTCCATCCTGTCACAAAAATTGGCCGTGGCCAGCGCAGAGTCTGGCAGTTCTTTAACGTACACTAGTGCAGTAATTGCAATGGAAACGGATACCTGGGTCGCCCGCTTCACTTTCATATTGCTGAATGGTTTCTGATAGATATGTCTTTCCGTTAATTTTGGTGCCAATCGAAGCCTTAGCTCATGGGTTGAATGATACAACTTGGTAATATGTGCCCAGTCTACAACCTCCTGTGCAATATGAAGTCTGTGCATCTGCAGGTTTTTCCGCGTAGTTTTCACAAGATGTGGTACATCGAAAATGAAAAAGATGCGGTTTCCATCAACAGTGAATAATGGTTTCCCCACAGATACTCCCAGCTGCCTCGACAAGCTCACATTTGATGCTCACTGGTCACATATTAAGGATTTTATCGATATTCCGATTTCTTGCAACTGCTTAATCAGCGACATTAATAGGTTGCGCAAGTGTGAAAATGATGCAGAGGCGTGGGCTACTGTGTAAGCTACTGGCTGAACCCATCTTTTAGATTCCAGAAAGCAGGACCACCATAGCCCGGTCTGCGATTGTTGAAGTTCGCTCAACACCATTGTCTGTGAAGCCCTGCACAACATCTTGGGTCACATCATAAGCCAATTTTTTTTAAGCATCATCTCATCAAAAATTAAAGCGCACACTCTGTCGCGCTTGCTCCACGAATTAGTCGACAACCCAATGGACTGAACTATCCCTGGAATTATTCCCGGCAGCATTCTTACATTTGAGAGCCATCTCCTTATGGAACGTTCACTAGGCAGTGTTAGGAACGATGACAAAAAGCGATACGCTCTTGCGCCACAGAAATGCAACTGCAAAGCAAATTTTTTCATCCACTGAGTAAAACGTTTACCCCTGCTTTTTCCTCTCAGCTGAACATGACTTTTTAAGAGTTGAAACATTTCATCAGTGACAAAAGGTTTGATAACATCGAATGCTTCTTCAGTTGTGCGGGGAGTCTCCACCTGCCGTTTCCGTAGTCGTTCAATAGTCTTCTTGTACTTGCACACCCTCCCTTGAAGCCGCTTGATGATGTATTTTGGCCGGCGAGACTTTGCCGCAAAGGTGGATGAAGTGCCTGCAGAAGCTAGAAAAAGAAAAACAGTAGTTTACTGCAAAGTAACCTTACATTATTAGAGAATAACTGATGTTGCTTCATTCACAAAGGGTGCTTATGTTATAAGCAGGCTAATTTTAATTTTCTAAAGAAAACCTAGCAGTACAACATTATACAGTTATTGCTATGAAAAGCCTGCTTTGCTGTAGCTATAAACAGTCAGTGCTTTACGGAACCCATCCTACAAAAGGGACTGTAATTTACTGCAAAGCCATTTAGGAGAGCCGCCGGCACACAAAAATTATATGTTTAAGATGTACCGTTGGGATAGTTATCAAGATGACATGTATTATCACACATTTGAAACAATAAATCTTGCAACAGTAGGCAAGCACTAAAGTTCAAGTATCCGTGCCGAAGGACAGATACTTGTTTGTACTCATTCCCAGCTTGTAATGCAACCGTAGAAGAGAGTACAGATGTCGCAACAGACTTAATGTATGTGGTCCGTCAGATAGCTCACCCATGAATCTCAAAAGCACAGTGCTGTGTTCACCATAATAGCAAAAAATAATGAATGTCACATCATTGGGCTCTTTTGATTTATAACACTTTTGTAAGCTATTTTCATAACTCACGAGGAGCTGCATTTAAGATGCAGCTCCTGGATAAATTTGTGTCGATGGCCGCCATGTTAGTTACCTTAACTTTTAGCTGCTTTGTGTGCAGTATATGCAGCAAGGCCAAGCACTCTGCAACACATTCCTTTAGGCTTTTCAATAACAACTGCCGAGATTTTATGCCCCGAAACTATTACGATTATGACGGACGCTGAATCTTGCCATATAGCTGCTCAGCCCATGCCCGTGAGGCAAGACTACGTTAGAGATGGTTGCCCAACAAGCATAAACAGAAATAAAGCTCTTACTAGGTGGTGCCGAGGAACAAGCGCTCTCCTTTTCGCCGTCACTTTCGTCACTGCTGGTTGGACTTGACTCTGCAAGCACATCAACAAGGACAGCAATAAGATACTAAGCAATTGGTGTCATTAAAGCGCATCTCACCGTTGACAGTAGGGCATGGAATCTCCGCAGCACCCTTCACAGGTTGCTTGTGGCTGTCGACTGGGGTCCCTTCTGCAATAACACAAAAGAATGAACTGTTGAACAGAAACACCGTTCCTCTAACCATTTTCCTGGCATCAGATCAAGTCTGAATTAACACAAAAGATAACGACAGACGACTTACCAGGCAGTGCCAGGGAACAGGAGCTCTCCTTTACACTCTCACTCTCGTCACCGCCGACTGGACTTTCTTCTGGAATGACATCAACGAAAGACACCAATGAGATACCGAGCAAACTGTGCCAGAAAAACTCGTTACCATGGGCAGTGGAGCAAGGAGTCTCCGCAGCACCCTTCACAGGTTGACTGTGGCTGTCGACTTCTGCAATAGGTCCCTTCTGCAATAACACAAAAGAACGAACTGTTGAATAGAAACACATTTCCTCTAACCATTTTCCTGGCATCAGATAAAGTCTGAATTAACACAAAAGAGAACGACAGACGACTTACCAGGCAGTGCCAGGGAAGGGGTCAAGGGCTCGTTCTTTATTTGTTAGAAACAACTTAATGAGCAAACAGACAATGAAGCCTAGGAAAGCATAGGGGAAGTTACTTGTGGTATTATAATTATGGAGAAAATAAAAAGGAATTAAAGTGGACGAAAAGACAAACCTTGCCTTCGGTGGGAACCGAACCCACGACCTTCGGATGTCGCGTCCGATGCTCTACCAACTGAGCTACGAAGGCGGTCGTCCCCCCCCCCCCCCCCGTCCACTTTATTGTGTATTTATGTACGTATTATCCTGGGAGTGTTAGGCAGCGCCACTCATGGCCAAGGCGGCGTGTGTGTGGAACACACTTCTTGCCAAGAGGCGTCACGTAGAACGTGAACTTAGATGAGATGGCTGCTGCCCAATAAGCCCTCGCATGCTACCTAAGGCACCAAGTCTGCCGCAACGAGGCCCAAGCTATGAAATAACGAAAGGGAAGGGGTCAAGGGCTCGTTCTTTATTTGTTAGAAACAACTTAATGAGCAAACAGACAATGAAGCCTAGGAAAGCATAGGGGAAGTTACTTGTGGTATTATAATATAAGGAGGCAGTGCCAGGGAACAGGAGCTCTCCTTTACACTCTCACTCTCGTCACCGCCGACTAGGCTGGATGTTCTCCTGGAAGCCGCTTTGGTTACCCCTTAAAAAAACTTTACATTAATAGAGGCCTCCCATCAATCAAATTAGCACCATAAGACATGCTCATGCACCCACACAAAATAAGGACACCTAGTTCAGATGTGAATTAGTAAAGAGCAGAGTTATGAGCAGCTCTGAAACAGTGCGGCTTTTCTTCAGGGGTGACTTAAGGGTTGGGGCAGGGTAGGGCTAGGTAGTTTAAGGTAAGGGATACTTCTTACGCAATTGCATTCACTGCATCTGCCACACCGTGCCTACTGGCAGCATGATCAAGCACTACATGCACTTATGGACAAGTTGAATTAGCACTATGCAACTTGACAGATACCATCAGAAAACGAGAAATGTTACCTTGACCCTGTGAACCATAAAGTGGGAAAGGTTCACTGCAGTCATGAATGAAGATCTCCGGGTCAGACCTCATGTCAATAAAGCTCTCACATGCCACAAATGGACTGGTAGACTGGGCTGGACAGAATAAATGCCAGCAGTATACAATAAAGGTATAGAATAAAGTAGACAGTATGCAATGGCCATGTATTTGTTTACATGGTTTGAATGCTTAACCAAATGAACACAGCTCATAAATAACAACAAAGTGAGTTAACATAGGACAGACATTGCTAGACAATCGCTGAAGGCGATGCATTAGAAAACACAGAGATAAGTACGACGCACATAACACACACCATGCGATTTAGCAACGGTGTTTTATAGAGAAAATAGCCTCTGCCTAAACTAACCAGAAGGTTAGGACACAGTGCACAGAGTTAGTAAAAAAAAACACAACTTTTGACAGTTGTGTGTACACGCATTTCTCAAACAGTTTACCCTGCGCTATCATCCTCTGCCAGCGAGTCAATGCAGAAGGAAGAGCGGTGTTCTTTAGCTTTGTTTGCCCACGGTCCATAAAGCACTGTGGCTCAAAGTGCTCACTGCACAGGCGGTAGACGGCATAAAGCTGCGAGGCTGGCTCAGAAAGCAGGTCTTGACGATCAACATACTGCAACCAGAGCTTTGCCCTGGGGTTGGGGGGAGTTCTGCTTAAGAGGGAAGTCCAACTCCAATGCGCACTCATGATGAAAGCACCTTAAGGCAACAGATAGAACATCAGCAATGGCCAATAGCTGCAAGTCATGTATATCCAACAGATTGATTGATTTATGGGGTTTAACGTCCCAAAACCAGCTCTGATTATGAGAGACGCCGTAGTGGAGGTCTCCGGAAATTTCGACCACCTGGGGTTCTTTAACGTGCACTGACATCGCACAGCACACGGGCCTCGACATTTCGCCTCCATCGAAATGCAGCCGCCGCGGCCGGGATTCGATCCCGCGACGTTCGGATCTGCAGCCGAGTGCCATAACCACTAGACCACCGTGGCGGGGCATATATATCCAACAGAGTTTAACGCATTGGGAACTACATTTTTTAAAACAAACTCGATTAAGCTGCCACTGACTTGTGCAACATCGTAAAACTTAGCATAAACTCGCACTCTCTCTTCGTTCTCTTTATAGTGAAGCTGTTTAAGCTATCATTAAGTTGTGCTCAGTCATGCAAAACTCCTCGGAAGGCTAAGCACAACAGGAATCTAAGCTCTGCTACCAAATACAACTGGTGTGAGTGTCAAACAAAAACGACCATGTGAAAATGAGATAGAACGCAGACAGGAATGAAAGGAAAAGGCATGAAAAGGTGACAAAGACACAAAGTGAAAAACAAATAAAGAGAGAAAGAAACAGAGGGACAGAGAAAATGAAGAAATACATAGCAAGAGTGAGTACAGAGAGATACAGAAAGGGAAAACTATATAAAGAGAGAAAGAAAGAGATAGGGACAGAAAAAGATGCAAGAAACAGAGAAAGAAAGGAGAATGGAGAAACAAGGAAGGCCGCCCAGCTCCGTGACACCTCCAGTGCGAAGTTTTCAGAGTTTTCAGAGTGAAAAGGGGAAAAGGGGATTTCAGAGTGAAAAGGGGACGATTTCTCAGAGTGAAAAGGGGACACTCGATTTAAGCGAATGAAGAATATGTATGACCATCCAAACACTAACTAGCTGAACGGCAAAATAGTGCGAAAGATACGGACATACTTTGATAGTTAGCTAATGACAACCACAACTTCAAAATTACATCTTGGAAAGGGGCAAACGGCTACCTGTCGTCTCGCGGAATCCTGAACCACTTAGTACCACGCTCTCTCCCTGTCCTGCCGTTGTTGCACCACGCAGCGCAGCAGTAGCTGCCGTAGTACTTGACTCCGGACGGCATGACCTGGAAAAAGAGAAAAAATTAAGTTGACCGTGTGTTCTCTGGCCTTCGCACAAATTGTCTCCGACGCACTTCTCAGCGCCCTTTCGCGAAAAACAGTCCCAAGCAGTTGCCGCAGTGAAAACAAAGCAACCTTCGGTGCATTAACTACTGAGGCAGTATTTAACGAGAATATTACGTCGTAGCCACGGCCAACGAACACTGTTCTCCTTTCTCAAGTTCTCTAACATAGGCGTCAAGCAAACTGCGAATACCACAAATAACCATTCTAAGAATAACTGCACTCTTTCAAACATTTGCACACCCATGCAGTGAATTATAACTGCGTGTAACGGAATTGTATACACAAAAAAAAACCTTACGACACAAACGGCGACTCATTTTTGGCGCCAAGAAACGATTTCTTCGCTAACGTGCTGCACAGCATTTCAAGTTGCTATTTCTTAATGCAAAGCAATTCACGAGCATCATACGCGAAGCGTGAAGCACAAAGAAGCTTTCGGCGCTAAAACACAAAGTGCGTCAAATATCAACTTAAAGCTGTAGAGACAAATACATCGCAAAGTAATGAAGGGAAAAAAGAACCTAATGAAGGAGTTCTTACCAAGCAGCCGCCAAGCAGAGTGACTTCCCGGCAGACGATCCCAGCGAATTCCACGGAGCAGGTAGAGCCAACCGAATCTGAAGCGCTTGCACTGCCATTGAAGACCCTGGTCGTCTACAGGTCCGCTTACACAACGCCACTGGGCGAGCGTTAGGTTGGCGTACCTTGAACTCTAGATCGTTCTTGGCTGGTAGGCTGCACGTAGACCACTTGCAAAAGGATGGCGCGTAATGCAGGAGCTCACTGAAGTGCGTGACGAAAAGGACGAGCGGCGTAGAAGGACCTCCCGAGGCGATAACGGCAGTCGTCGAGCATTCTGTGTCTTCCGCCATTACGAGCTCTGCTTGACGAAATTGGTAGGGCCGTCGCTTGCCGACGCCGTAGTGTCCTTGGGTAAGACCAGGAGTGAAAACGGGTGTCATGGTTTGCGGCCAGCAGGAGAGAAATTGCTCTGGAAATGTAGAAGACGGCACCTTCTAAGGACGACGTGAACGAACGTCAGTGTAGTGCAAGCCACCACGCGCCCTCGTTCGCTGGCTGACGCTCGAGAGCTCGGTAGAGAAAGACGAAGGCATGCGATGCGCAAAACTATGATTGAATGCATAGCATAATGTCGATGTGGTAGTGGTTAACATTCTTTTACGTCGATGGGTGCAGCGGGTAGTCAACTTCTATTGCCACAGTAGGTTAACACAAGCCGAATTTCGATGAGCCATGGTTGCCTAGAAATTCTAATTAAGCAAGTAATTTATTTGAATAAAAGAAGTGCCATCTTGACTTGCTCAACTGCCTTTTTCCAATCTCGAAAGGCAAACAATACAACTTTAATGCCATAGCATTAAGAAGCTCGTTTCGCAAAACTCTGCGTTGGTGGCGTTGATTGTTAGAGGCGAATAGTGGCAGCGACAAGTACTAAGCACAGGTCGAAGAATGCTTAAATCGCCGCGATGTTCGCTGTGATTTGATTTGTCTGATCCCTTCTATAGATTGAACAGAAATCGAAGCAGAGTTGTGTCGTCGCTGCGGCCTTACAGGATGCGGGCGCCGAAGAATAACAGTACCCCGTCGCAACGAGCGTTGAGAACAATGAGCGCGTTTTAATCAATGAAAGTGCGAGTATATAAAATTAGTAACGAATGTGAAGATGGTATATGTGGTTAACAGGTGTATTCTGCGCTGACCCGCTTTGTGTTCGCGGAGGGCGCTATGAGCAGCGAGAAAGTTTGGGCAAGGTACGGCCGAGAAATAACAGCACAAGAATTTTTTCCCCGATACAGAAATATGGAATATGCTCCGTATCTTCTCAAAAGATGGACTCTGACACGGCTTCCACACAAGGTGCCGTCTTCTGCTGGCAGCAAGCGATGACATCCGTGTTCACTCCTGATTCTATCCAAGCACGCTCCTGCGTCAGCAGGCGACGGCCCTACCAATTTAGTCGAGCAGACCGCGTGGTCGAGCAGACTACGTGAGCTCCACGACTGGCGCTGTCATGTCGGGAGGCCCTTATCCACCGGTCATCTTTTAACGCGAAAGCGTTTCTCGGCTAGGTTATCGATAGCGTGTTGGGGCCTGCTGTAGCCCTGCAGCTACCTGCAGTGGCTTGCGGCCACGTCGGCCGCACTGCCACGTTTCTTCCCTGGGTTGGCGAAAGCGCGCGCCCAGCTGCGTGGCATCCCCGTAGGAGCAGTCGGCACGCGAATGCGCCAGCTATCCCATCGTTCCTCGCCGCCATGCGTGCCGAATTCAATCTCGAATTGAAGGCTCCCACTGAGGCCATGACGGCGTCGAGATGTACGCCCAGGCAGCACGCAACGCAGGGCCGATATTGGTTTTACGGCGGCAAAAGGCGGCCCATCGACGGCTTAATGTTGCCGGCAGTAAGCCAGTATCGGCTAAGCTGCCGTCAATGACTGGCAACGTGGGGCCACTCTAGCCGCTGCCCCGCCGATATCGGCAGGCCGTCGACTGTAATCGGCAACATAGGGCCGCTATGCCGCGCTACTGCCGACATCGGCTGATCCGTTGGCTTTCAACGGTAAATATGGCGCCGATTTTGCTGTTCTATAGACAATATGGGCAAGCCGTCGCTTTTTACTGGCAACGTTGTGCCGAGTGTGCCGCCTTAGCGCCGACATCGGCTGAGCGGGTAACTTTTTCCCGCAAATGTGGCACCGATTTTGCCGTCGTTTAGACAATATGGGCAAGCCGCCGCCTTTTACTGCAAACACTGTGCCGAGTATGCCGCCTTAGAGCCTACGTCGTATGAGCCGATAACATTCTCCGTCGAACGTGGCGAGGACCTTGCTGTTCTTCAGCATCGTCTGAAGAATGACAAATTCGGCACGATATTTGCCTAGAAAGATTGTTTCACAGGAAATTTGAGCCATTTCTGCCGTCCTCCGGGCAACGTCGTCTACGCCGCAGACTTTCATGGTTGATATCGGTCGGCCCTTTTTCGAAGCCTGTTGTGTATAACAATTGAGATCCGGTCGAGACGAGTATGACCGAAATTCACTTGAAAGATTCGACGTAAGAATCAGATGTTGGGCTTCATATATTCACGTATACGCGTTTCAGTGCCGGAACATAGCGCATGTGTTTTGAGCAGCATATGATATTCTATTCGCGCGCTTTGTTTTTTATAAACACGGTGCGCAAAGAACATACATATAGAGAAACTATTTATATATACATGTACAGGTTGTTTTGCGGGAACTTTGCGAAATAGGCTGGCGAAACAGTGAACATTAGCCAGAAGGATCGACAAGCATGGTGGAAAATTATCTGACAGTGCTCGTCAGAAAACTAAAATTCGCAGAAATCGAACTAGCTCCTGCTTACATCGATCGCCATAACCACCACTGATATATTCAAGCAAAGATGAACAGTTGGGAGGGGCGCTATACTACTGACATTTAGCAACCTATGCAAGGAAAGGGAATACGGAGGTAACAGCGCAACAGCGAGGAGACAAAAAAGATCTAGCGCAGTCTTTCTGGTGCGCTGAAGCGGAGATAAACTCTCGCAACCAGCGTTATACTATATGCTGACATTTAGCAACCTATGCAAAAGAACGGTATATGGAGCTAACAGCTCGACAGCAAGGGGACAAAACAGATCTAGTGCTAACTCTATATTTAGAGGACCATGAAGTACATAGATCCCTTTGCGCTGCAAATTCAAAAGAAGTGCTCTTGTCAAGACCACGACATTTGCAAAAAAAAAGGCAAACACTAAAAAAAAGAGAAAGCGACATTTGCAAAAAGCAAAAACGAAAAAGAAAGCAGTATAATATGGCAAGCATTTTTCATCTCAAAGGTGGCAAACCAATGCACACACCTATAATTGATATATAGAGAGCTTTTCTGGTTAGTTATACTATACTATATGTGATCACACAGTGTTCTTGGGCAGGCGATCTGCGTATTTTATGTTATATATCACTGTGCCTCCTATTCCACGCGACTTCGGTTCAACAATACGATTAGAAAAGCACTGAGAAAGCCCTCTTTAGCGGGAAGTGCGGTGACTAGGTGACCTGTAGCACTCTAAGTATTTCTCAACAAACCAAATGTGTGTTTCAACGTACAGTGAAGTTTTGAGACGCGTGATAATTATTTTCGTTGAGAAATATGGTATTTTACCTCCGTTATCATCCTACTCGCGTGGTGGTCTCACCTCCACATTTCCCACCCTCTTTTTCGTGTAACCACCGTGCCTTCGAAAATCGATCGAGCAGAATTTCCCGTCATTTCTTTTCGCGAAGTCTCAGAACACAAAAAAAATGTTTCGCTGATGCTTCACCTAGCTAACACGGGATTGTTCCAAAGTATTCGGGCGCAACGCCTCCCTTGTGCACTGCGAGCAGAATGTTATAAATTTATGGTCATTGTGCGCAAGTCTCGTGGTTACTTCGAGACCAAGAGATTCCCAAGGAACGTTTGGGCAGGCAGTCTTTGCTCGCGTGAATGACCTCGTACGTGCATATATTACGCGCAAGCGTTTGAGCGATACCCCCCTGTTGTACACCGCTTTGACTGTAAATGTGCGTTTCACTGAAGGGCAGTAGACTCCAGATGAACGTGCAGGTCGGCATGACGGTCCCTTTAGCAACACGGAAGACAACTACCTCTACTTCCGCGAGACACCCGACTATTCGCCTTATCTCCCGTTTCTAAATGCGGGACGCATACTTCTGCTAAATTCAATACAAGCAAATGCATCACGCAGCCACCAACATTTATGTCAAAAAACGCTACTGCAAGTTACGCCTTGGTATAAATATGAACCCGTCTCAAGTTTCGGCTTCGCAGCCGAAGAGTGACAGCACCCGAAAGTTAGAGCAACACAAGTTAGCAGCATACGTAGCCGCCGGTGTGTAGCTCGCCTTGTAGAAGATGCCTATTGCCTGTTGTCACGAGATGGCCTAGGGGCCCAGACTTGTCAGGATTCACCGAAAGTCAACGCGAGGGACCGTTCTCACGCGACGCGCTCCGCTTGACGAGCTTGAAAGCGCAGTCGGCCAGCATTTTTTTAGATGCGAAGCAGCTTATGGTCGAGCCTGTTCCGTCCATGCGCCGTCCACACGCCCACTGCGCATGCGCGACAGCTGGCCCAAACTGGCAAAGAACGAGAACGCGCCCTCACCCGCGAAAGACAACGCTGACACAGGCAGCGTCTGCTAGCGAGTTTCTTGATTGAAAAAAACAAACCGACTACTCGCGCTGCACAACTGTTCACCGGCCACCCGGTATATAGGCACTGGATCCTTGACCCGCAAGGTAGTGCCGGTGGGACATTTCTCTTGTGCGTAGTTGAACCATAAGGATTCGCAGCCTGCGCGTTGAAAAAGTAATCCGGAACTCGGCACGATTTACGATGTGGGAGCGCAGGAACCTCATAAAGACCAGGAGCATAAATGACAACGCGAGTGTAAACATAATGTGAGCGCGACATACGACTGGCTCTTCTTCATCTCTGCACATCATTATCACTTGTACATTTTCCCCCGTCTACATGGATCATCATCAGCTGCATGGCTCGCTCTCCATCTTGCTCGCCATAGATCGAGGCTCGACTACAATAAAAGCAGTTGCTCACAATTTGTGGAACGTGCTTTCCATTCCCGAAGACCTCTCGCACCTCCTCACTGGAGCTTCGCTCGGGCCGCCATCTACCCCTTCAGCCATGCAAGGTCGTGAGAATCACGGCGATTCCCATCCCAACGCTTCACCGCAGCCTGCGCAGCCCGTACTAGCCATCAACAGCCGCCAGCGCGACCCGCCAATCTTCGCTGGTCTACGAGGCGATGACGTCGAGGACTGGCTTCAAAATTACGACCTTGTCAGCGACTTTAACAGGTGGGATAATTCGCAAAAGTTACGCAACATCCCGTTCTACTTTTCCGACGTTGCAAAAAGTAGGTTTTGGAACCACGGACCTGACATTTCTGACTGGGCCACGTTCACGCAACAGCTGCGTCAAATTTTCGGTGCTCCCTCTGTTCGTGCTGAGGGCGCGAAGAAAAAGCTCATTGAGCGTACTCAGGCCCACGGAGAATCGTAAACCTCGTACATCGAGGATGTGCTTGCATTGTACAAGGGTGTGGACTCCTCCATGTCCCAAGCAGACCGTATACGCCACATTATTAAAGGCATAAACACCATCGCCTTTAACGCTCTCACCTCACAAAACCCGACAAGCATTCAGGAGGTCATAACCACTTGCCAGTGCCTCCAAGAACTTCAGTCGCTCAGGTTATGCACCGATACGTCTGACCTTCGTCTCCCTTCGGTCATGGACTTGCGGACCCAGATACGCGACATCGTTCGTGAAGAACTTCACGGCCAGTCCTCATCATGTGCTCCGGCATGTAGTGTTCCTTCTGGGTCTGCCACGTTAAGAGATGTCATCAAAGAAGAAATAGCGTCAGCATCGCGTCTCACGTGCTTAGACAATTCTTGCGTTCACCAGATGCCGACCCATGCCAACGTCGCGGCGCTCTTTCCGGTGACCCCTGCCTCTTTTCCAACGCCAGGAGAACGTGCCCCTGTGGCTGAATTCCTTGTCCGCGCCGGTGCGTCCACAACCTTATTACAACGCTTCGCGTCTTGCTCGACCGATTTGTTTCTACTGCGGCTATCGAGGGCACATCTCCTGCTTTTGCCGCCGACGTCAAGATGACGAGCGACGAGGGTACGTTCCAGACGAACGCACAGGCGCTCGCCAAGCAAGGAGCTACCAGCGGACTTACTACTTCCTTTGACCGCTCACCATCACCGCTCTACCCTATACTGATATGCCCGCCAATCCTCGAAACTCTCGTCGTAGGTCACCGTCTCCGCGCCGTCGTTCAGTGTCGCCTCTCAGGCCTGCTTCCCACTTCACCAACGCCCACTCGGAAAACTCCCCTATGTAGTTTTAGGAGGGGAAACTGCATCCACCGAACAGCCAAAAATTCCTCCTGACAGACCGTCGAACTTGGTAGTAGTGTTTGCAGAAAGTATCCGCGCAGAGGCTGTCGTTGACACAGGTGCTGCTATTTCGATTATTCGTGCCGACTTTTGTTGCCGCCTCCGGAAAGTGACTACGCCAGACTGTGGACCTCCTCTGCGTGGAGCGACCAAGGCTGTCATTCGCCCAACTGCACTGTTCGTGTCTTGATTGATGGGATACGTCACCACATCGTTTTTGCAGTTTTTCGGGAGAGCACGCATGACCTCATTCTTTGGTGGGACTTCTTGCCTTCTGCATCCGCATCTATTGTCGTCAGTGTCTTATGCACTTGAATGCCACCGACTCCTCCCTTACTCAGTCTGAAGGAGAGGTGCGGCTCGTTGCCTCCTCCGACTACATGCTTTGGTCATCTAGAGAAGCAATTATAGGCGTTAACTCCAGTACTATTGCAGATGGCGACGTGCTTATCTCACCCGACGGACGTAGTCTTTCTCGAGGAATTGTGATTACCCCTGGCCTCTTTGGCTTCTCTGAGGGCTGCGCATTTCTTACCGCCCTGAATCAAATACCCGAACCTCAACTACTGCCCCGAGGGTCTACTATCACTTGTGCCGTCGAAACCCATCCCATCGGGATTGTTCCCTTTCGACCGTACCACCCGAGTCCAAGTCGTCTCCACTCACTGCTTCTTTAGCACCATTCTCGGCAACCATAAGTGCTGACCTTACACCTGCCCAGAGACAAGATCTACTCGACGTGTTAAGCGAGCACCATTCCCTGTTTGACGTAGATTAACCCGTGCTCAGTATGACTACAACCGCGGCTCACCGTATAGAGGCTGACGGCTCCGGTATTGTTCACCGGCGCCCATATCGACTATCTCACACGGAGAGCAAAATCACCGAAGAGAACGTGTCCAACATGCAACGGCGCAGATGGCAACCAATCAGAATGGTTTTAGATTTCGCATCGCTGTAAAAAAGACACCACGGCACCGAGTGTTGAGCCACTGGTGCAACAACACGATTCCTCTCAGGTACGCCCGCCTCTGCCAAAAGTACCGAAACATTTAGCTGTAGCCCCGCTCAAGAGGCATGAAAGAGATGGGCTAGGAATACTGTGGGACACAAAGTAGTTAGCATTTGAATTAAATGGTGTCCACCATGTCGCAGCGAAATTTTTTGTTTGGGAATTTGTTTCGTACCTCTGACAAAAGTTCTGCTCTGGTCATGCAGCGGAAAAAAAATGACAATGCTTCGTAACTCTATATTTGTGCATAAAAATATTACAGACAAAACCTTCTGCCTTGTACGTCAACTACTGAGATCAAGCTAAAGGCTTCGTGTCAAGGGACCGAGCATGAACTCGGAAGCAGGACGTCGTCGAGTGTACGCTCCGAAATGTGAGAAACTCCGTTTCAATAAAACGAACTTCATCGGTGAATATATCCCCTCCACGCTGACCAACAAGACAAGGAAGGCTTGCGCTAATATGTACACATTCGGCAGCTGCTCTATTAGATATTTCCAAACTTTCAATGCAATCATGCTTCTTGAAAGGCGCAGCTATGTCAAGCAATTCAAGCACATAATTCAAGGAGAGTGAGCAAGCCTTGCTCACTTGTCGAATGCGAAAGAGCGCCAGCCACAGACCAGCCGAATCAAACAATAACTACTCGGTTCCAGAGCGGAACGGATAGGACATTATTCGATTCGTTGTTACTGCTACTAGTATTTAATTTTCGGAACACTTATCTCAACAGTACATGTAACCTGCAAATTTATAGCTCCTGTCAGTGATAGTTTTACGACTGCGTGTATAATTGGAGACGCGCCCGCACAACTGGACATCTCCAATCGGCAGTTGGGAAGTGTCTAAGTACATGTAACAAGATCATTTTATGTGCGCACATGTGCATATCATCACGTTCACTGAGTGACAATTCAGTCATAATGCCTTCTTTTACTCCTGCGTTTATCTGCAGAGAACACAGTGATACGCAAGCAGTAGTTATTTGCTTGCACTGGTTGCTTCACGTTTTCCGAATTAGGCAAGACAGTAGCTTAGGCGGTGGGTGCTGATGAGACGCCGGACGCATACTTCGCATACATGTCGGACGCATAATCAACACAAGAAAGCGCATCATATAGGCACCGATACGAAGAACCGCGTCGAAGAACGCAACGGCGAGTTGCCCCGTTTTCTTCGTAAGGTTGTAGAAATGAATCGCTCAAGTTTCCGCTTCGCGTAGGACAGGGACAACACCAGTGTGTTAACGCAAGTTTATAGTAGACTAGCTTTTTGTAGACTCCTCACACAGAAAAGGGATTGGGCCCGACATCGGATACAGTAAAAGAAATACTTAGGCGTAGGAAACATGAAGCACTGCTTGACCGCCACCGCCACAGCGATAATAATAATAATAATAATAATAATAATAATAATAATAATAATAATAATAATAATAATAATAATAATAATAATGACGATGATGATAGTGGCGTATACGCTTCGATACTCCCAGCCGCAGACGGGTTAGAGTGCTCAGTGAAGCAGACAATGCGGCAAAAAGTGTTGATTAGTCCGGTGTGATTGCTTTGTCGTTAACAGTTTTGGTAATAATCACAGATAAGGTGGGGCGTCCTTCCGTCGTACGACGTGAAGCAGAGGAAAATGAGAGATGTGGTACCACTTGGTATCAGTACTAAATAGGCTGTTCTTGCTTCGACTGTGCTTGAAGATTCTTCAGGCTGGAACAGGAGCCATATCTGTGGTAAAATCCCGTACATGATAAAATGAAGCCCTCCAAACAGTTCACCGTAACCGCAAAGTGTATGCGTTGCTTTGTTGTACATACATTTTCGCGCTTTGTAGAGCGCTTTGTTATGTCTCTGTACTGCACTTTATCACAGCAATCATTGTTACGACATAATCCAGTAATTAAATAAAGTGCAACTATTAGAGACATTACAGATGACCAACACACACACGCCTGCTTTAGTGAAGATGGTAAATGAAATAGAGGAAACTGGATACCATTTCTTCAGGTGTTGGAATATAAACAGCTCGTAGACAGCAGGCAAAATCGCACTCGCGAACTTACGTCGCACTAGCGTGCATGGACGAGAAGAAAGCCTGTCGCAGTTATTCCATCCACGCAGTGAACAAGAATGGAGTTGTGGTCATGCAGCACGGAGCTGAGCTGATAACATGGAGAAGGCCTGTTTGATGATATCGAGAGCCTGTACACACTTTTGGAGCACCCCGATGTCCATACATGGCAGCCGCATGTCGACAGCACCAGGAGAACAGAACTTCGCCGAGTATTCGTAAAGAACTGAGGAGTCCCTAAATAGGGGCCCTCCTTTTACTTCATTTCTGTTGACCAACATTCGCTTAGGCAACCACATGGCATCTAGAGAATTACCTCGTCATTGGAAATTGCCAACGATAGGAGGAGTCATACGAGAGAAAAATAGTGCTGGCTGGCACATGCACACGTGGAAAAATGGGGCTATGGTTGCGCATGCCCGGAAGCTTTGTAATTCGCATGCTTACGGTACCCCTTTCAAAACAGAAAAATCATTGTTGTTCACGCAGTCAAGTGCCATGCCTTACAGGCTTACTTTACACACTGCAGAGAGAGGTGGTTGCAGGTGAAATAAAAGAGACCGCCCGTACAGGCATGGAGGGGAGCGTAGCTCACGCTTGTGAGCAGGGACCGTCGCGGCGGTCGCCCTTAGAACTGAAAAAAAAGACATTTCAAAAACCGAAGAGAGAAAAAAGAAAGAAAAATGACGGACTAAGCACGCGCAGGCACACACTCCGAAGAAAAACCACGTGCGCGGCCATTTATTTGCAACAGCCGCCGCTACACCCCTTCCCCCCCCCCCCTCCTTCCCAGAGTGGGACCAATTACTTGCTCACTGGGGGTACGCGAAGGAGAGAATACAGGCTAGGCCAAGGCCTAGCCCGCCAAGCCGCGCCGCCTTGGGAGAGAGAGAGAGAGAGAAAATACTAGTTTTTTCGTTTTCTTTTTCAACGTGCTGGCAGCGCCACTCTTTGGTTACTGCGCAAGTCTCTGCGCTTCACTTCGCTAACCTGACACTAGCTGACGGCGCTTGTCACCTACTGCACTTGACATGGGGTCGCGGGCGGCGCGCCTCGCGGGAAGCTTACACAGGGATCGAGAACACAGGAAATCGCGCTCACCGGGCGCAAGAAATGATGAAAGAAAAAAGAGAGAACCGGAGATAAACCGCGGTAAAGTGAGCACGGTCGCGCGTTCCGCGCGAAGCGTTCGCAGCTGACAGACGGCCGTAGCAGCATTCTCCGTCGCCTCGGAAATCCCATACTTAGGGGGCGTGCGTGACATGCTGCTGCCATATAGTATGATCGATTTAATAGAAGTAGGTTTAAACGGCATCAGCCCAACTTCAAGAGAGAGGGAAAAGTTCTTAACTTTTTTTACGAGCCTCGTGGCGCACATGTCACCACCCCGTTACACAGGAGGCGCGCATAGCATCCATCCATTAAAACCCCTTGACGTTGGAAAATACCGCCACTCTTTGAACCATGCCGCGACACCCTCGCTACACTGTACCCTCGCCGGAGCCGTCAACCTCCGCGTTTTCTCCCCCTCGTTCGCGGAGCCAGCGCATCCGCAATGCTGAGTGGCTGCGGCGCGCAATCAGGTGACCTTGACGTCACGAAAGAGACACACAACTTGTTTTCGCGCGCTTCTAGTTTCCCTCGCCCGCCATGCGCCTACCCAGCGGTGGTCGCCCTGCGGCTTCTAACGTGCGTTTCGCAAGTGTTTCCGCCTTTCTGTTGTGGTGTGAACTTCGTTTGCTGTGGAAATATCTTGCTTCCATTCGTTTCAATGCAGCATTAAGCCAGAGCACGGCCGGTCTGGACGCGCGCGCTGGCTCTCTCTTTTACGGCCTGCTGCGCACGGGGGGCTGTTGCTACCTATCGCCGCAACTTGGCGGGGGCGCTCCGAGCCAACCCGCTCTAAACCAGCTCCCGGCCGTTGCGGAGGCCAGCGCGCGCTGGGAATGCTCGGCCTCAGACTTGCCGTGTCACTTTCTGAAGCTCCTCTATATGCTATGCATGGTACCAATGCGATGAGAATACGGTAGCAAGTATATATATGGCAACTCTGGTGCTTTCCGCTTTTCCGAGGGAGAGGCACAAGCCACTGATTCGCCCGCTTCTGCTGCTCGTGAGAGCACTTACCGATGCGCGTAGCGCTCAGAAGGCTCGGCCGCATGATTCGTCACCGACCGTCAGAACAAATGACACGAGACATTCTTTTTTGAAAGAAATTGGTTTCCAAAACGTTTACGTCAAATGCACATATGCCAACCATTAATGTACTTGAAAATGATAAAATATGGTCATTTTTATTCAAGCTGTCGCAATTCTTGCTTTATTATTAAAATAAGTACCTCGAAAAGGGGAAAGTCATTCTCCCCACAAGTAGCCCTGAGTCGCAATCACAGCAGAAGGAACATAATAATAATAATAATAATAATAATAATAATAAACTCGCATCACACCACGCTGAGTCCCTGCATGCATATAAATTCCCAAGCACTCACGTGTCCAGACGCGATCTTCAGCGTGCAAGTAAAGAGATGAGAAAAATCTTTTTATGCAATAACGTACGCCGCAGGCGAAGAAAAATAAAGAACTTTCACAGAAACCGTTCAGCATCATACAGAATGTTGTCCTTGGTGCTAAAATAATATAATGCACAAGAAGAACTGAAAAAGAAAAAAAAAGCACTGCTGGTAAAACACTGTCGTGATGCTTACAGCTAGTTTAAAGTAGTCACATCGTTCATAGCCGGAAATGTTTCCTCGTGGGCTTGTGAATATAGCCAGAAGGCTTGTCATTCTGATCTGTGAACTTTTTTGTGTAGTTCACAAGAATATTCCGGAGAAACTTTTCAGAGATGATTTGCGCCGACACTCTGGCGTGACTCTTGTCCACACCTTCCGGACAGTCCAGAAGCGGCGAATCTTCAAGATATGACTGAACAGTAAATTGCAGTGTCTCGAGGATTTTCTTTCGGTAAAGATATTTCACTGCCTTTCGGTAAAGATATTTCACTGCCTTCTCGAAGAACGTCACAATCTCATATGATGGTTCCGGGAAACATTTTGACAATCACACAATTGAGCGGTTCGCCGCAAGGCTGAGCAAATCCGTCTCATTGTGGAAACTAAGCAGAAGGACGCACTTCGGGACATCTGCATCAGCATGCCGTCTATATCATCCGAAAACTGCGTTATGTTTATGAAGGACGCCGTGGTGGAAGGCTCCGGGAATTTCGACCACCTGGTAATCTTTAGGGTGCACCTAAATCCAAGCACACAAGCCCCAAGCATTTTCGCCTCCATCAAATATAAGATGGTCAAGTTTGACCAACCAACCAACCCATTCTTGTTGCTATAGCACTGAGTGTGCCTCTTCTTTGCCGAGTGCATGAGTACCTAGAAAGCCAGACTGTCCCCACACGCACCTGTACTGCTTCCACCACTTTCTACATGCGGAAAAAATAATTAGCACGGTAAAGTGGCCGGGAACAGCTGGTTTACCATACGAAGCGCATGCAGAGCAAAGCGCTTTGGGGGCTTGGCTTGCGACGCCCTGGCGCGGAACGAGCCGTCGTCCTGCATAGAAATAGATCCATTGTAGTCGTGGCAGCTGCTCAGGCCGTAAAAGAGAGCGAGCGCGCGCGTCCAGACCGGCCGTGGCCAGAGAAAGGGCTAGCATGATTTTCGATCCTTCGAGGACAACTGAACGTTGTGCGCCGGAAGCAGTAGCTTCAAAACGTCGGGGAAAAGCATGTCCCCCTTCTAAGCACACAGTTCAGTGCAAGTTTACTGTTACAGTTTTCCTTAGGACGTTGGTGAAGTTGCATGGATATTTCAATGCACCTTGCATACCCGGACTCTTCGTTCAGTACAGTAGAGAACGCCTATATGTTTTGTTGACTTCGTGCATTGGACAGCGTTCTCACGCATGCGCTAGTTTTCAAATGATGTAATTCGTAAGTTAAGTGCCTGTAACTCCTGCTTCGTAATTGTGCGCGTGTCTGTGCGCGTGTCTGTGCCTGTGTATATGTATGTGTGAGCTTGCGATAGCGTGTGTGAACGCGCCTGTATGTGTGCGCGTGTTCACGCACGTCTCGTGTGCATGTATATCTGCGTGTGTTCGCGTGTACATGTTCGCATGTATGTGTCCGTGCCCAGCCAACCATCAATATTCAGAGGATGTCCACAAATGGTCTAAATGTCCAATGTTATTTGTGAATATTCAGTGGATATTGAGTAGACTACAGTATTTAGATGTCATATAGTGGATATTCATAAAATATTTGTGGATGTTGTCTTACTAACATAATTTACTATACAGCAGAATATCACGCGGTGGATATTTATAAAATATTTGTGGATGTTGTTTTACTAATATTTTACTAATAGCAAAACCTATATATAGGTTACGATTTCTGAACTTCCAGATGAAAAAGGCACGTTCCAGCTGCGCTGCCAGTCGAAATTAATATCCGCTGACAGCTGAAAACTTAAACTGCTATTTTTCCAACTGCAAAAACTTGGAAGTAAAGTTTAGCTGGAATTGCTGATGCTGCTGGAAACAACTCGAAATGCGAGTTCCCTGCTGGAAACAGAATCCAGTTCAGCGTTCGGAATGTTGCTTACTCGCGAGCAGCAGATTGACTGGGGTGAGGAAACGACGCTGATATCGCATCTCAAGGAGTGCAAGGAAAAAACAAAACAAATATGACACGCAATGTTTTTTTTTTTTCGGAAACATGTATACCTTAGTCGCCTCGCTCTCAGTTAATTCTGATGCTCTGATCAACCGATGTGCTGCTGCACGGTTTAATATTTCAAACACAAGTAGGTAGCGTTGTTATGTCAGCACTTTCATTCAACTTTTGGCAGATCGTATGCGGGGTCCTCCGCGCTTTTTCCCGTACTGTGCGCGCACCTGTTGCAATGAATCGACAACCTTGCAACGTTATCGACGTCGAACAAACAGGCATTTATCATGATGAAGCATACGAAGAACTTGCTTTTAAAACACAAGAGTAGATAGCACCGAAATACTGACAAGAGCTTCCAAAGCCACCATTCTAGCAGCGGCCATGTTTGTTGTTTACCAAGAGCGCTGTTGCGTCAGCGTTAGTCATGTACATTCGTTCTTATGCATTATTTTATGCGCAGAGTAACTTACATGAACCAATGAAACTTAATTTCTCTCAAAAATGGCGTAAATTTTATTGAGAGTAAATAGAAGAATTACAGATGCAGGAAAATTTTTAATAACATCCGCGGCCCCGCAGGTTCGTAAACGTGACGCATGCGTCATGGCGGCCGTGGCAGTGTCGGACGGAGTTGTGTCAAAGTGGTGTGCGTGTTTGTGAAGTGAATCAGCAGTATTTAAAAGAAGAATTGGTGCACAAGTCTTGTTTTTACCTGTATTCTGGTACAGGTTTGCACGTAAGCCGTCATTACAACTGTCAGCTGCACGTTAGCGGCCGCTTCTTCCTGTACTACGTGTCGTGGTGATCCTCGGACGACTCTACTACTTGGAGGTAACTACATTTTTTTTGTTCATTTCTGTTTCAAGACCAGTTTTCAGCGTGCGTGTGCGCGTCTGTGTTTATTCCGAGAAGCCCGCTTGTCAGCATGTTAATTTTGACGGCCTGAGTGGGATTTGCATGAAATGTTGCTTGAAAAGCTGTTGGCAGTTTTCAACGTGTTGTGTGAGACAAAATGCCAGGAAAAAGAACGCTGTTGGCTCGACATCATAGAATCTGGTCAAGGTGTGGTAGTGTGTAAGGTAACTGTGATATTATATTTTGCATGTCAGCCCTGACGTGCTATGCGATGTCCCATTGTATGAAACTTGATTCTGGTACAATGGAGTCTAATAAGTTGCGTGCTTTTGGACTGACTACACGTAAATATCTCTTACAGGTGGTAAAGTGCACGAAATCTGATAACAGTGCGCCCGAGAAGTGTCTTTGAAACGCCTGCTGCAGACATCGAAAAAAAAAGAACGGATGAAGATTGAGAGACCCGTGCTTCTGCCCCGTCATTCTTTGAATAAATTTGACTCTTTCATAAAGGCAGTGATATTGAGTGTTGAACTTGCTGCTGCTGGCTGCATGGGTCCCTGCACCTAAACATAAATATCATTTGACATCGTATGAATATAATAAGTTGAACTCATGAGGGCATTCAGTGGATGTCCACTAACATCCAGTCAATCTATACGTGGAGCAGATGTGGACATCATGTGGATGTCCACTAACATCCAGTAAACCTATATGTGGAGCAGCTGTGGACATCATGTGGATGTCCATTCTGTTTGAAATGGACATCCTCTAGATATTTATTTAACATTAGAAAAACTTTCGTGGATATCCTATAGACATTAGATATCTTATTGTGGATATCTAATAAATGTCCAGAGGATGTGATATGGTTGGTTGGGTGTGTGCGCGTTCGCACGTGTATAATGTATGTATGCGCGCATGTATGTATGTGCGTGCTTTTATTGTGTGTGTTGTTGTTTTGTGGGGTTTAAGTCCCAAAACCAGTTCTGATTATGAGAGACGCCGTAGTGGAGGGCTCCGGAAATTTCGACCACCTGGGGTTCTTCAACGTGCACTGACATCGCACAGCACACGGGACTCAACCTTTCGCCTCCATCGAAATGCAACCGCCGCGGCCGGGATTCGATCCTGCGACCTTCGTATCAGCAGCCGAGTACCATATCCACTATACCACCGTGGCGGGGCTTATTGTGTGTGTCTGCGTATGTATGTATGTATGTATGTATGTATGTATGTATGTATTGCGCGTGGTGGTATCTGTGAACGTGCGTATGTATGTATCCATGTGCGAGCGTGTGTATGTATGTGCTTGTCGCATGTGTGTTGAATATGCGTGTGTATGCATGTGCTTGTCGCATGTGTGTTGATATATGCGTGTGTATGTGATAGTCGCATGTGTGGGGACACATGCGTGTGCATTTATCTATGTCCGTGTGGTCGTACGTGCATGCGTCGTACGTGTCCGCGTGTGCTTGTACTATGTGCGTGTGGTCGTATGTGCTCGCGTGCGTATTTTTGCGTGTGTTCACACGTGTACGTGTAATATGGGCGTGTGTCTGCGTGCGCGTGTTCGCCCGTGTGTATGTATTTGCGTTTGTGCGCCGTGTTCATGTACGAGTACGTGTAGGCGTGTGGTCGCATGCGCATGCGCGTGTGTGTATTTTTGAGTGTGTGTCTGCGTATGTGTGTACGTGCACCCGTGCGTTCGTATGCGCGCGTACGTGTAATCGTTCGCGAATGTTCATGTGCGCGTGTTCCAGCGCGTGTATGTATGTTCGTGTGCGCATGTGTTGGTATGCGCGTGCGTGCTGCGCTTGCATTTAACCACGACAAAGTATAGGCACGTGCGTTCTGTATAGGCTCTTTCGAAAACACCGCTCCGACGCGGGGAGGGAAGAAATCCGAGGAGGATTGAGGAGGAAAGCGCGCGTGTGGAGGAGAGTGTCGTTACTTTCCAACATCAAGGGGTTTTACCATCCATCCATGCCACGGCCTTTTTTTGCTTCCCTCCGCTCATGTTCATTCGTTCCGCGCTCCTTCCTCCTCCAAGGCAATTCGCTGCGCTCTTTTCGGGCGGCGCACTTCCTTTGTGAAGCCTGCTCCCTACCCGGATTGTCCAGGGGATGTCCGCACATTAAGCGGTACTACACAAAGCTGTATCCCATAAAAGCACTTGCACCCTGTGAAGGGAGAGCAGCGAAGCTCTGGTGGGTTTTACCGTCTGATAATGTAGGTATTATCAAATGTAGTAGTAGTTGTAGTGGTGGAATGCTGGCAATGATTGCACTCACTCTGTTATCAGGCTATGGTGGCTAGAATTCTAGCCACCATAATCAGGCCTCATTCGCATCACATTTTTCCTTAAATAGGCTTTGCTGTGCAACACAATGCGGAAAAGCCAGCTACAGTGATGCCCTTAATCTCAGCTTCACTTCTGCGCACGAATACATTTCTGGGAAGAAATTTTCTCTGGGGCAATAAGTCATCGTCTATTAAAATTAGAAAGCCCTAGGACCTTTCCTTCCTATTTGCTGATTTGTCTTTCGTAAAGCCTGATGAATCTTTTTGTGTCGATACAGTGCCTCTATTCTTTAGATGCCCGTCAGACCGTGCGCTAAACAGGGAGCTACTGGGACGCCGCGCTTCGCAAGATTGCCGCGGCGCGGCGCTACCGGCTGACACTATCGCCAGGCTGTCGTCTGCTTCAGCCGGCGCGAGTTGAGGCGTTACGTGCAGACTGCTGTTGCTAATAGCAATTTTATTTTTCTGAATTCATAAACTGCGTGCAAGTTTGGTGTCTACCACACAGCTGCTTATATTTGACGACCATGGGGTTGTGGGAGCTGTAGATGTGAACCTGACCTTTTTTTTTCATTGTGACACTGACGTTGGTTACTTAGGAAACATCACGTACTATTAAGCAGAGTTATTGCCTTACTGCGACAAAATTGTCATTTCTATCAGAAAATCTTGAAAGGTAATTTACGCATGTTTCACTTCACCGAGATAAAAACGAAACCACCAACATGCGGCACGTACTTAATAGATCTTATAACACTATGCATTTCCATCTGGAACCTATTCTTGAATCTTCCTTTCGTTTTTTTTTCTTTATTTCATCGAAGCGCTGAAAACGCATGCAATGTGCACATTCCAACTATTGGAGCTTTGTTCTCAGCGACATTATTCACAGAAGACAAATACAGCCAAGGGGAGGATAAAGTATATTTTCCAGACACTTCGTGAAGCATTAAAAGCAGCACAAAGCAACACTTGGTATGCATACATTACAACTTGAGAACTTTACGCGACAATGGCTTTTTGGCATAGTTTCATCACACAGTTTTTGTCCATAATGTTCATGGCATATGATTGCTAAGCAGAGGCTTACTGGGTTTCTGTGTGGCCGGGCTGGAAACAGCTGAGGAAGCACAGAATGATGTTGAAGTATTGACACATGCTTTGCATTGAGGCGGAAACAATGCCCATTTTCATCATTTTTTCAATGCCACAAATCATGCTCCTCATGTCCATGGCGTCATTGCATCCCGCTGTTCTTCGCAGAAAGCCAAATAATCCCTCAATCGGGTCACTAGAAAATTTTCTGGTCAGAATGAAGACAAACTTGGTTTCCTTGAGCAGAAACCTGTTGCACATGACGTTGCATCTTGTCGTTAGCACCAGAGCATTTTATGTCGCCTTGCTCAAGAAGTTGTCGGCATGGCTTTCACTTTCGGATTCTTCAGTTGGTCAATAATAAATGCAGCCTTCACACTATTTCACTGGGCATCAGTGGTAACATCAAGGAATGTGCTGATATTGCAATTGTCCTTAAGGTTGCACAGTTCTTCCTCGTATTTGTCCACCGTCTGTTTCAGCTTCAGTATTTGCAGCTGAAGCGCACGCTTCTTTTGCTCTGCATTTCCTGTGGTGCAAGAAATTACCGGTGCTCCTTAAAGCTGGGTCAGTTTCCGTTCCAAATGCTCGTCTCACAAAAGCAAATGGTTTGACAACCGCTGCTGTGAACACAAATTGTTCCTTGAATAATGCATTGCCTGCAAGCTGCGCAGAATCCACTGGCAGCTTATCGTTAGCTGGAACAGAACTGTCGCAAAGTGGTTTGACAGCTGGCTCTACAACAGCAGTATGGTTATCTGCAGGCTCTGCAGCTATGCCAGTCGAGGTTAGGTCACTAACCTCTGATAAAATTCCAGTTCTCTGCCTCTTCTTGGAGCAGTTGGCATTGCTGTCCATCTCCGGCGTGCGTTTGAGACTCCTTGGGTCACTTCGCACTTTGCTGCAGGCAGGTTCTTTGTACGACGGGTAGGACGGAAACACACTTGGCACTGCTCCCTTCTTTAGCTGGCGAATTTAAGAGTTCTCTTTGAAATCGGTTGCAGTAAAGTGTTTACTGCACACAACCAAATAATTAGATGTGGAATTAGGCTTCAACTCCTTATGCAACCGGGATGGAGGGATAATCACTTCTCACCAAAGAGCGCGCCTACTTTTCACGAATGAGCATTCCCAAGACATTGCTGAAATCGACGGAGAAGGTGCTTGAAGTCTTCAAAGCTGGTGACAAAGTGTGCTTCAATGCACAACGAAACCATAATCCAAAGAGACAGGAGAAGTGGGAAGCAACCATGGTGACCACAGTCCAGCATGGCTCATCTAGCATGGTATTTGACGACTACATTACGCCCATCACACCTGCAGTGAGGAGTCGCTACATTCCAGACATCGCAAAAAAACCATGGCTGCACACTCCAAGGTGCTTGGCATCAGTGAAGAGTCATGTGTTAGTGGACAGCGACACTTTTCAAGCAAACAAGAGAAGTGCCATGCAGCCATCGTGAACGCATTCAACGCCAGTGGGCCAAGCATGGTGTCCCCCAGTAATGTCTGCAAGGTATCCACCACAAATGCAGCTGCAATAGAGGACGACAAAAAGAAACCCCCTTGCATTAATGGCCGGAAGAATTGTGCACGTGGTCGTCTCATGCTTGACCAGTGTGTCAGTGAGGCATTTTTCTGGTGCAGAAAGTTGTCAAGCTCCAAAGGTAGGTTTCACGCAGAGTCTGAAACAATCGGGCACGTAAAATGCTGCAACGATGGCACAACTGCATTGGCCCTAATTAGCACTGTATACCATGATGGCAAAAAGATAGAAGGTTTCTGCGATTTGCCAGGAGACAATGTAGACGTCTTTGTTAATGCGGCTGAAGTGGAAAGGGATTTTTGGGTCGCCACTTTAGTCTGGACTGGAACACGCCCTGCAACCCCGCAGGTCAGTCGCAGTGAGGACATATTTTCCTCCATTCTCGATACCCTGAAAACCATGGAACTTGTGAAGGGCAACGATCCCACTGCTATCAGATGCCGCATCAGTGCCTGCCTGAGCTGTCGCTCCATTTCGGCGTAGGACACTCTGCCCACTTTCAGCTCAAACAAGACTCCCGTGGCGGGGCTTAATTATTGTGTGTGTCTGCGTATGTATGTATGTATGTATGTGTGTATGTGCGCGTGATGGTATCTGTGAACGTGCGTATGTATGTATCCATGTGCGAGCGTGTGTATGTATGTGCTTGTCGCATGTGTGTTGAATATGCGTGTGTATGCATGTGTGTTGATATATGCGTCTGTATGTGCTAGTCGCATGTGTGGGGACACATGCGTGTGCATTTATCTATGTGCGTGTGGTCGTACGTGCATGCGTCGTACGTGTCCGCGTGTGCGTGTACTATGTTCGTGTGGTCGTATGTGCTCGCGTGCGTATTTTTGTGTGTGTTCACACGTGTACGTGTAATATGGGCGCGTGCCTGCGTGCGCGTGTTCGCCCGTGTGTATGTATTTGCGTTTGTGCGCCGTGTTCATGTGCGAGTACGTGTAGGCGTGTGGTCGCATGCGCATGCGCGTGTGTATTTTTGAGTGTGTGTCTGCGTATGTGTGTACGTGCACCCGTGCGTTCGTATGCGCGCGTACGTGTAATCGTTCGCGAATGTCCATGTGCGCGTGTTCCAGCGCGTGTATGTATGTTCGTGTGCGCATGTGTTGGTATGTGCGTGCGTGCTGCGCTTGCATTTAACCACGACAAAGTATAGGCACGTGCGTTCTGTATAGGCTCTTTCGAAAACACAGCATGTGTTTTGCACAGTGGCATCGGTAGAAAGGTATTCGGCCCGCCTGTGCCGGGAAATTCACTTTAAATAAACTATTTGTTCTTCGTTAGATATTTATTTAATCTATTCAGTAACCACTTACATGCAACACATTCTCCTGTCTATTCTACGCTGCTTGCATTGCATTCGTCACCGTAAGGCGAGCCCAACGGACGACGGCGAGGCAAACCGCGCAGCCACTGGCAGGTACTAATTTTTTCTTTTTTTTGGTGCGCTCTTGCTTGTTTTAACCGAAGCGTCCCGAAATAAAAACATCTGTCATGAAGTTATACTGGAAGCATACTATCCTCACGCCAGTTTCACAAGGGATAAATTCCTATTTGGTGCTTCAAAGGGCCGAAACAACAAGCGCGCGCACTACATCTCAATGCGGTTGCAACGCGCCACTGGAGGGTTCAGCGTGCCGTGCGCACCGCTCCGACGCGGGGCGGGAAGAAATCCGAGGAGGATTGAGGAGGAAAGCGCGCGTGTGGAGGAGAGTGTCGTTACTTTCCAACATCAAAGGGATAGTAGAAACAAAAAAGACAGGACGCCGACCAAGAAGGTGTCAAAAATATAATAGAATGACAAAATGACGTTTCGGCTTCCACACGGAAGCCTTGTTCACAAAGCTGGGAGGCCCGAAGCCTCCAGCTTAAATCCGCAAAAATAATCGCTTGAGGCATCTTGCATACGTAAGCGGTAGATTGCCGTCGTTACGTTTAAGCGTGTTCCCTGTCGTTTGGATAGTCAAAGATTCCAAATATTGCCGTTTCATCCAGTTCTTTTCCCGGGCGATAACTGAAGCTTGGTCCCAATCAAAGCCGTGGTGCGTTTTTTCTGCGTGCTCTGCGAGGGCACTGGAAACGACTTTTTTCTTCTTTACGTCATTCATGTGCTCTTTTAGACGTCGCTCGAAATTTCCACTTTCACCCACGTAGACATAATTGCAATCAGCGCAAGGAATCTTATACATAACGCCAGGGAACTTTTCCTTTTTTAGTTTGTCCTTGACGCTGACAAGCTCGTGACGTATCTTGTGGCTCGGAATATGGGCGACTTGCACATTATATCCACGCAGGACGCGTGCCAACGCCTCGCTGATGCCGGGAACGTACGGAATGGAGGCGCGGCGCCGGCTGGGAAAATCACGTGGCTCAGTCGGGCGCAGGGCTCGTTTCTCGGATGAAGCAATAAAGCTTCTGGGGTACTTGCATGCGCCTAGTTCACGTCGGATGCACGCTAAGTCGGAGTCCAAGTCTTCTGGCTTGCTGCAAATTCTTTGGGCCCTTTTAATTAAAGAAAAAGCCACAGACCGTTTGTGACTTACAGGGTTTACCGACGCGAAATGAAGGTAGCACCCACTATGTGTGTCCTTTCTATGAACGTTGAACGACAGACGTTGTCGGTCCCGCTGCACCACTACGTCAAGAAAAGGTAGACGTCCAGAGCTCTCCTCTTCCACGGTGAACTTTATAGCTTCCTCAATGCTATTCAAGTGTACGGTGAATGCGGCCAGGGCGTTTTTCTTTATGATGCAAAAGCAATCATCAACGTAGCGGAAGAATACTTTCGGGGGAGGTTCGAAGGAACCCAGTGCCCGACTTTCCACTGATTCCATAACCAGGTTTGCTGCAGTCACGGAGATCGAAGCGCCCATTGGGGCTCCATGCAGTTGCTTGTAAATGACACCGCGGAAACTAAAGTACGTATTCTTTAAGCAGAAATCCAGTAGTCTTGCGAGATCCTGCACCTCAAACACGGTACGCTCGCCCAGTTTCTCATCAGCCTGCAGGGCATCTTTGCAGGCGCTCACAGCAAGCGCCACAGGAACACAGGTAAAAAGGGAAACGACGTCGAACGACACCATGATTTCATCGTCATCCACAGTGAGATGGCGCACCTTGTCAATGAAGTCCTGCGAGTTACGGATGAACGTGGGGCCATTTCCAACCAGTGGAGCACACACACGGTGAAGATAACTCGAAAGTTTGCAGAGAGGTGAACGCGTGAAATCCACGATGGGCCGCATTGGCGTGCCAGACTTATGAATTTTGGGGAGGCCATACAGTGCCGGAGCGGAGCCGTTGTGGCAAAGAAGCGAAAAATAAAGGGCCTTGTGTTGCGGAGACACGTAGCGGAAAACGTCAGCCAGAAGCTTCTGCAGTTCCCGTTCCACTTTTAGTGTGGGGTCACGTTTGAGGACGGCATAGGTGCTGCTATCTTGGACGAGGTCCGACATCTTGCTGATGTAGTCAGTGGTGTTCCTAATAACAGTGACATTCTCTTTGTCAGCTGGCAGTATCACAATACCGCGGTTCCTGCGAAGATTCCTGATTGCGTTATGCTGTTCGGGCGATAAGGCAGAGTGCGGTTTACGCGGGAGCTTGGCGAGAATGCTGATCGCACGAGTACGGGCCTCGTCTCGCTCGGAGTCATCCACCTGACCAATCGCATGCTCAACGGCACAAATAATTTTCTTTGGGTCAAGTGCGGCACTCGTGTTGAAGTTGATGTTGAACATCAAGGGGTTTTACCATCCATCCATGCCACGGCCTTTTTTTGCTTCCCTCCGCTCATGTTCATTCGTTCCGCGCTCCTTCCTCCTCCAAGGCAATTCGCTGCGCTCTTTTCGGGCGGCGCACTTCCTTTGTGAAGCCTGCTCCCTACCCGGATTGTCCAGGGGATGTCCGCACATTAAGCGGTACTACACAAAGCTGTACCCCATAAAAGCACTTGCACCCTGTGAAGGGAAAGCAGCGAAGCTCTGGTGGGTTTTACCGTCTGATAATGTAGGTATTATTAAATGTAGTAGTAGTTGTAGTGGTGGAATGCTGTCAATGATTGCACTCACTCTGTTATCAGGCTATGGTGGCTAGAATTCTAGCCACCATAATCAGGCCTCATTCGCATCACATTTTTCCTTAAATAGGCTTTGCTGTGCAACACAATGCGGAAAAGCCAGCTACAGTGATTCCCTTAAAGGGGCACTGACACCAAAATTTTCGTCTGCTGTTTTTTCGCTGCAATACGTAGCTGGGGACCTGTTAGCCATAACACGGTACATCATTTGCTCCAGCGCGCATCAGATAATTATTTACGGCATGTTTATTACCCACTAGTTTCAGTTTTGGTTTGGGAGAGCTCAAAAAACGACGAGGCGCCCGGTGAAACTGGCGCCATCTAGCGCTCGCGATGGAGTAGACGAGTTCGGACACGTGAGCACACATAACTGTGACGCACTTCCGCACGACAACCGCCGCGTGCTCGTTTTCTTTCGCCTGTCGCACATCCTGCGCGTTGTTGTCGCTGTTGCTGTCATCGTTGTTGGGTGGCAACTATTTTCTTGAGGTCTGGCGTCGCCGGCAGTCTACTAACGCAGCCGCAGCGAATAAGCAATGGCGGCTATGACGTCATCATTGCTAGCTGCACTGTCGGAGCTGGGCTGCCGTGGTGACGTCGCGGAAGCTGGGGGTCCCCTTCAGGTCACCTTTGCTGCTGTCGATGTCGCGATGTACGGCGTCTAGCGCTCGTTTGCGCATGCGAACTTCAATATTCATTTAAATTATCTTCGGAGCTGTGTTTGCCATTGAGATTTCGTAGATGACATCTGTATGTCCACGAAAATCGATCTCGCAGGCTATCTTAGCAGCGAAATTTTGGTGTCAGTGCCCCTTTAATCTCAGCTTCACTTCTGAGCACGAATACATTTCTGGGAAGAAATTTTCTCTGGGGCAATAAGTCATCGTCTATTAAAATTAGAAAGCCCTAGGACCTTTCCTTCCTATTTTCTGATTTGTCTTTCGTAAAGCCTGATCAATCTTTTTGTGTCGATACAGCGCCTCTATTTTTTATATGCCCGTCAGACCGTGCGCTAAACAGGGAGCTACTGGGACGCCGCGCTTCGCAAGATTGCCGCGGCGCGGCGCAACCGGCTGACACTATCGCCGGGCTGTCGTCTGCTTCAGCCGGCGCGAGTCGAGGCGTTACGCGCAGACTGCTGTTGCTAATAGCAATTTTATATTTCTGAATTCATAAACTGCGTGCAAATTTGGTGTCTACCACACAGCTGCTTATATTTTACGACCATGGGATTGTGGGAGGTGTAGATGTGAACCCGACTTTTTTTTTTTTCATTGTGACACTGACGTTGGTTACTTAGGAAACATCACGTACTATTAAGCAGAGTTATTGCGTTACTGCGAAAAAAATTGTCATTTCTTTCAGAAAATCTTGAAAGGTAATTTACGCATGTTTCATTTCACCGAGACAAAACGAAACCACTAACATGCGGCACGTACTAAATCGATCTTATAACACCACGCATTTCCATTTGGAACCTATTCTTGAATCTCCCTTTCGTTTTTTTTTCTTTATTTCATCGAAGCGCTGAAAAAGCATGCAATGTGCACATTCCAACTATTGGAGCTTTGTTCTCAGCGACATTATTCACAGAAGACAAATACAGCCAAGGGGAGGATAAAGTATATTTTCCA
>CM023481.1:40235387-40270537 GCA_013339685.2 Hyalomma asiaticum | reverse complement strand
TGCTCTTCCTGCAAATGAATCGATAGAAAGAAGCGCCTGTGTAATGTAGCAAACAAGTAGCTTTGATGAGGAAACTATAAATACGGAATGTATACTAAAGCTTCGTCCTATGAAAGGGAAAATTGACATCCACCCGTTTTGTAGCACAAGGCTACAAGGAAATCCGACCGGATTTCTCAGCAATGAAAGCTTCCTAGTTGCCGAAAAATTCGTCCTGGTCCGGGGTTCGAACCGGGATCAACGCCTATCCGGGGAGCTCGCTCTGCCAACTGAGCTAACCAGGAGGCTTGCGATTGATTGCGCGAGGGGGAATCCATGGACAACTTCGAAGCACGTGGGCGTGAATATATGGCAAATGAGTTCTGCGGAAACCCGCAAGGTGGAGTTCGCCCTCGCGCTGTCAATCTGCCTAAGGTGTTATCGTTCGGAAAATTGCTCTAGGGAATTCGGCGGTGTGCATGACATTGGGGGAGCAATCTTGATGTGAATCAATGCACCGTGGGTCGCCTCGCGTTTGGTGCTCACGGAAAAACGACAAATGAGGCCGTAAAGTGCGATATGGACTCGTCAACATTTGTGGGTAGAGAACCTCTGAACAAAATCAAGTTGGAGGAGAGAGGAAGGAACATGAAGCGCAATTGATAGGCCGGGGAAGTGTCCAGGTCAGAAAGACCGTAATAATAACTGTTATGGTAGTGAAGTTATCTGTAAACTACTGCCATACAGAGACTCGTGTGTAAACAAATTTAGTAACTCTGCGGTGCAGCTGTTTTGAACGTTGTGTTCCTACTTCCCTTGTTGGCAGTAATTGTACGCAGTAAGTGTATTGGCTGTAAAGTCACTGAATAGGTGTAGTTACCGCCTGCGTAGGTTGTTAATGTCGCGACAAGGATCTACTACATCGAAGATGGCATGACTACATTATTTAGAGTGTAGCCATAAAATGGTGGGTAGGGGTGCCGAAATTCCATGCGACCACATCGATTCTTGCGTGCACAACAAATTAACGTGTGCGACAGCAAGCAGTGGTGATATAGAGTTTAATCTAGGTCGCGGGAGTATGCAAGTGAGTCGTATGCCCATGGTCGCTTCCAGTGATCACTAACCAGGCGACTACGCTGTGCACACTGACACAGAACACTCATTGAGGCCTCGCAAACACAGTTTATGCATGAACATGACTGGCGCAACATAATTTCAGGACTATGTATCTTAGCGTGATGTCTGCAGCATAAAGACACATAGGAAAAATTAGTGCATGTCGCGCATCGGAACTTCTTTATATTTTTTATTATTTTTTTACCGAAGTCTTACTGGCCGCTCATCCCGCTCTTATACCATTGATTACGCGGACTCTAAAACATGTGAGTTATGAATCGCAACATTCGTCTGCTTGTGTGCACGTCATGAGACGTCTCATAACCATGTCGTAACTATGCATAATATCATGGTCATAAAAGCACTATAATTCTGATGAAAGATGAAATACTGCATAGGTGTCGGAAATGGTCCTTTAAATGATGTGTCGGCACTAGCCTTTGAGACTTGTGCCTCGGCTTGTGCCGACGTCCGATAATAGCTTCGCTACAAATCAGCCGAATGTGACGGGTTCGTCTGCTGCTAGGCTGTTACTTTGTGTTTTGTATCGACTTCGATGTCGTACAATCCAAACGGCGTTCTCTTATCTTGTTCTGATCCTGAGCTGTACACATTTTTCATTGATTAATAGGGAACCCCTAAGGTCGCAGGTACGTGTCCAACCATGTACAGCTGTAAACGTAGAATGCGCTTGAATTCTGAATTCTCTGTCTCTATTTACAGCAGAGCCATACGGCCTCATTTTTGCCCCTTGCCTACATGTTAATTGCTCGCCTAAGAATTTTAGTTAATTATTTTATTAGGTAATTAGATATATTAAAGCTCGACACGATCACCTGATTTACGTGCGATCTTCAAGTGGAATGGAACCACATTGTTTATGGCTTTGTTTATTTAATTCGGGACTTTTCTCATTTTCATGAAACGTGTCTGCGAGGCCATCCGTCTCACATGCTCATGGCTGGAGCCAAACAAGAATATTCTTATGAAAAAAAAACAAAGAAAAAGATTACTGCTATTCAAAGAACGGAGAGTCTTGTGAGTGCAGGGATTTGTGACTAAGCCTTTGTTCTTTATCGTTAGAGCATTTCTCTATGTGCGCGCGCACTCTATAAATGACTGCATCATATTCAAACAGACGACTAAGATCACTAGGTGTCGTAGATAATGTTATAATGCTACAAGTAACAGCCTTGATTAACACTGCATGACAGTTTTATCTTCATTACCGAAAAAAAATCCACGCATCTCCACGAAGTGAACCATGACGAGTGGGCGAAGCTGGGGATGGTTCTGTCACCGTAGATCACCGGAGAGATTGCCCATTCATTCATGTCAATAATGAGTGACAACGCGTGTGTATATTTACACACGCATTGTCATTTATGCTCCTGTTCTTTATGAGATTCCTGCGCTCCCACGTCGTAGATCGTGCCAATTTCTGGATTAATTTAGTTAACGCGCACGCTGCGAATCCTCATGGTTCAACTACGCACAAGAGAAATCTCCCACCGGCACTGCATTGCAGGTGAAGATCAAGTGCCTATGTATATTGGATGGCCGGTGAACAGTTGTACCGCGCTGGCAGTCCGTTTTTTTCAATCAAGAAACTCGATAGCAGACTCTGCCAGCGCCAGCGTTGTCTCTCGCCGGCGAGGGCGCGTCCACGTTTCTTGCGAGCTGGTAAACTTTTCATCGAAGAAAGGACGTTTTCGTAGTCAACGCGCGCCGTTCGCTCCCTCCCAGCACAACAGATGGAAGAGAGAGGGAGATCGCGCGGCGGAAGACACGCGCCGAGAGCGAGCGCGGGCGTCGCTACGACACGACAACGAACAAACCCTCGACCCTACGGAGCTTCGCCCCTAAATAATTCCTCTTTCCTTTCTTGCGTGAAAACATGTGTATACCACAAAGAAGCAAAAGTGTAGCGAGGGTGGCTGTTTGAATCGAATGCCATTTCGAAAGGTTTTAACTTTATTTAATTGATTTGATTGATTTGTGGGGTTTAACGTCCCAAAACCAGTTCTGATTATGAGAGACGCCGTAGTGGAGGGCTCCGGAAATTTCGACCACCTGGGGTTCTTTAGCGTGCACTGACATCGCACAGCAATTAACGTTATTTAAGAGTCCAACAGGGCTCCCCTGCTATTTCCCAAGAAATCGCGTTTCGCTTGCGAGCGACGCCAGCATAATCTTGACGGAAATTTTCACATCACATCTGTCGCAATAAACATCTAAAACAACATTATTAATTTGCCTGCCAGTTTTCTATCATTAAAAGACATAAGCGATATGTTTCTGTTGCAATTGTCCAACGGCTAGGAACTGGAAGGCGCTGAGCGTTCGCCTTTAAAAGTGGAACGCAATGTCATTCGGCACTGACAGCCGGAACTGTATCAGTTACGCAAGAGCGAGCGCGCTCTTCGTTGTCTCCTCTCTGTAGCTGCCACCCAATACAGGGGATTGATCAAGTGGCAGTAGTAACAAACTTAATGTTTATCCAATATGGGGTTCAAGGAGGAGGGGAGTGGGAGGGCCCGTCCTCCTCTTCTTCCGGAGACGGCCAGACCTGATGCTCTGGCGGCCCACTCGGCCACCTCGACGATCGGTACTTGAGAGCCGGGTGTGCTTAGCATTGCAGTATATCCCACTGCTCTATGCAGGGTGGTTCGCGGAGGGAACGGTAATGCGTTGGTGCGCATTTTTGCACCTATGAGGCGGTGACGGTCAGCTCTACCTTCGCGTAGTTTGCAATCTGCAGAGCGAAGCTCGGTATACAGATGACTGCACGTCACCGGGTTCGGAAAAGTACGCGTGTGTAAAAAAGATGACCGGCGGATAAGGGCCTCCCGAGATGACAGCGCCAGCCGTGGAGCTTCCAGCGTCTTACACTATACCGCGTAGTCTGCTCGACGAAATTGGTAGGGCCGTCGCCTGCTAACGCAGGAGGGTCCTTTGATAAGTTCAGCAGAGTACAAGGATGTCATCGCTTGCTGCCAGCAGAAGACGGCACTTTGGAAGGAAGCCGTGTCAAGGTTCGTTTTTGAGAAGATGCTGGGAATACTCCATATTTACGTATCGGGAAAAAATTCTTGTGCTGTTGTTTCTCGGCTGTGCCTTGCCCAAACTTTGTCGCTGCTCTTAGCTCCCTCCGCGAACGAAAAACGAGTCAGCGCTGAACACAGGCTGTTAACCACATATACCACCATTAGTTTCGTTACCCAATTAACTGCCGTGGCGTTTTTGGAACAAGCTTGGCATGTAAACGGAAAGCATTCGTTGGATTCCCTTCCATACCACGCTCAGGTTTCTCTTCAGAACAGTTACATGGCTTCGCTTACAGTATCTCAAATAATAATGTCGATGCCAAGGCTTCCGTCATTCACTGTAGCGTTATTAAAGAAGATAGTCTTTCTTGGGATACTTGAACGCAGAAATTTTGGTCTGCGTGTCTCTCTGCATGCTGTCACATGACTCAGCCACCAGGCCTAAGTTTAAGCACTTGCCTAACGCCTAGCCATTTTGAACTGGTAACTGCGTTTATAGATGTGAACATTGTCGATTAAAAAGCAAATATTACGGATATCTGAGGCGCAACATCAATACGTTTTTATGAGGAGTTGTGTTCCTTTACTAGAAAATACATATATACGTAATTCTAAAGACCCTAGTGTTTGTCAGGCTGCGCTAAAATGCGACGCTCTGCACGCTAAAGGCCTCTGCCGACGATTTGGTGCTGCCACCTGGCAGTTGCCCGGCAATTCTGCACAAGCTCATGTTTCCCGACGGCGCTACCAGATGGCGTCCATATTTCACACAGCACAGTACGGCCGGCAGAATACCATCGTCTTTCGACGACATTTGCAGTGAAGTACGCAGATACGTGGTCAAGGATTCTTTTGTGGTGCTCTGGTTATGTATTCAAGTTACCTTTCCGCGCCTTCAGGGAACGCTTACTAAGTTTATATACTCGCAAAACGCGCTTTTCGTTTTCAACGCTCGTTGCGACGTGCTACCGTTATTCTTCGGCGCCCGCATCCTGTTTCGATTTCTGTTAAATATATAGCAGGAATCAGACAAATCAAATCAAAGCGAATTTCGCGGTGATGTAAGAATTCTTCCAGCTGTGTTTAGTATTGGTCGCTGCCGCCATTTGCCGCTCACAATCAATGCCGCCAACGCAGAGCCCTGCGAAACGAGTTTCTTAACGCTACCGCATAAAAGTTTTGCGGTTTTTCCTTTCGAGATTGGGAAAAGGCAGCTGACCGATCAATTCAAGACGGCACTTCTTTTATTAAAATAAATGACTTGCGTAATTGGAATTTCTAGGCAACCATGTCTACATCGAAATTCGGCCTGTGTTAACCTACTGGGGCAATCGAAGGTGAATACCCGCTGCACACTTCGACGTTAAAGAAAGTTTTATGACCACTACCACATCGACATTATGCTATGCATTCAATCATACTTTTGCGCATTGCATGCCTTCTTCTTTCTCTACCGAGCTCTCGAGCGTCGGTCAGTGAGCGAGGGCGCGTGGTGGCTTGCGCTACCCTGACGTTCGTTCATGCCAGCTTGGCACGTCGTCCTTAGAAGGCGCTGTCTTCTGCAAATCCAGCGAAATTTCTCTCTTGCTGGACGGAAACGATGACAACCGTTTTCATTGCTGGTCCTATCCAAGGACAGTCCGCGGTCAGCAAACGACGGTCCCACCAGTTTCTTCATGAACAGCGCGTGGTAGCGGAAGTCCCCAGAAGGTCGACGACTGCCGCTGTCATCGCGGGAGGCCCTACCACGCCACTCGTACTTTTCGTCACGCACTCCCGTGAGCTCCTGCATTACGCGCCATCCTTTTGCAAGTGGACTACATGCCGCCTACCCGCGAAGCGCGATCTGGAGTTCAAGTTAGGCGAAACTGACGCTCGCCAAGAGGCGCTGCGTAAGCGAACCTGTCGACGACCAGGCTCTTCAGTGGCCCTGCAAGCCCTTCAGATTCGGCGGCTGCGCACCGTGCGAAGTCCTGCAACAACTGAGCTTACGCACAGCCTACATCGTCGACTGCGAGTCGAACCAACTGCTTGCGGGCCGATGGCTATTTTCCAACTTGTTCGTCGCGAGCATGTCAGGCATCACGCTCGGAACATGGGACACCGACCGACCACCTTTGTCTCTACGTTCGGTCTCCTCAGCTGTAGCCTGGATGCCTGCTTCGACGATAGGTGTTGGCCTGTTGACCGCTTCCTTCCTAGCGAGGCAGTGTTCCTCTGCACCATCCAAGAGGCCACGTGCGCACGCCCGGACGATGCAAGCCCTCTACTTCGCCGAGTCGTACGACAGCACGAACTTGGAACTACTTTCGACCCATTATCTTTCGGTGTATCATTCTGCGTGCGTGGTGTAGCTTGGGTGCGAGGCGGCTACGGTGCATCAAGACTGATCGTCGGACGATCCGATGTCTTCGCTGCCACCAAGCGGTCTTTAGGACGGGCTCTGCTGATTCTCTCGCGGACTCATTTGCTAAACTTCTAATTCAAGGTTTGGGTCATACCTTGGCGGCAGGTGAAGCTTGGGTGGTCCACGAGGGGTCGGTCTCAGCCTGAGTAGCCTGGGCATCATGGTGCTGGTTGGCCTGGGCCTGGGCAGGATGGGCTGCCAGGTTATCCAAGGACGATTGACCTGAGCTTCTCCACTGCCGATCTGACTGGGTTTGCCAAGGACAGCCTTTGAATGGCCGACGTGTGTTTGGGACACGCCATGGTGAAGGAGCTCTCGTCGACGTTCCATCCTGTGCTCGTGGGGATGGGCGATGACAGTCGCCGAGAACATTCTAGAGCGGCACACCGCCGTTGTTTCACGTATGAAGCCTTTTCCCGTGACCCTGTCAGTATTCATTTCTTGCGTTGACGCGTTATTGAATAAACTAATGTGCATCGGCAAATGTTCATTTCATTATCAAGCCACATAATGCAGTGAAAGGCGCCGCTGTATCATGATCACTGAATTGGAGAGACGAAGTCGAGCAGTGGACTTAGATTAATACGCAGACAAGTAAGCTTCAACAATGCAGGATGAGAACAGTGGTTCGCGATAGGTAAAGAAGCAACTAGAACTAGTCGACGAATCTATTTACTTTGGGGAGGGAGCGACCACGTGCGGATTGAACCCATGACACTGACGTAAGCAGAATAAGAATGGGGTGGAGGGCATTTGGGAATCATGAATATGAATATAAATTTGAATGCTACTTTACCGTTTATATGTATATCAATGGTAAAACCATGGATATGAATATAAGTATGAATGGTAGATTACTATATTTCCTCAACAGGAAAGTGTACAAGAGGTGCACCTCATCCACGACGAAGAAATGTGAGGGGCTCGATGAGGGTGGTTTAGCGTATACATTGAGGATGACGCTAGCGAGCCATGGAACAGAAAATGATAGGTTTACCTTGAGGAGACAAGAAGAGAGCGGAGCGAGTCATGGAATGGGCGCGTGTTAACGATGAATCTGATCGAAAAGAAAAAAAAAGGGTTTGGGCAGGGCATATAATGAGCAGGCAAGGAAACTGATGCTCTTTAAGGATAACAGACTGGATGCCCGGTGAAGGCAAGAGTAGCAGGGCGTGCCAGAAAGTTACAGGTTAGTGGATGATTGAGATAAAGAAGCTTGCGGGGATTATCTGGCTGCAGTTGACACAGGATGGTGTCAACTGGATAAACATTTGAGGAGGCCTTTCTGTACACTTCTTTCTTTCTTTCTTTCTTTCTTTCTTGCTTTCTTTCTTTCATTTTCATCCTTCACATAATTACCATAATATAGTGTGTGCAGTTGGTCAAGGGCAAGAGCGGCTCGTCTTTGCAGCTAAGCGTATTTGAACAGAGACCAGCACGGTGAGCAGAATGCGACTTTGAACAGCTCCGCTACGACAAAGAGACTACAATTAAACCAACTTATCGTCTTGTCGCAGGGGCATCAACCCTGGCATTATGGGCACATCGGAGTCAAGGAAGCCAATAAAATGACTAACAGGCCACTGGCATCTTGAAGGAACATCTGCTTGATGCCCTTTCACTTATGTAGGTTGTTAAAAATGCTTAATAAACGGAAATATCGAGGCACGAAATGGTTTCCTAAAGGGATGACAGTTACAGGTGACCAGTAGTTGTGTCGGGAGGGCACCTGCAGCCAGGAGGCAACGCACCAAAGGGGGGTACAGCTCTGCTTTGGGGGGAGTGGAATTTTTCGAAGGTTTGTGACATCACTTGCACCCCGTTAAGGATGTGCTGTACAACATTGCATAAGGCCTGCACCGTGTTTACTAACACACTGCGAACAGTGATGAATTTTGTATTTGCTCGCAGAATACCATAACTGTTTGCCAATGTTGAAATTTTTGTCTATTGATCTGTATTGGCTGCAGTGCTGGCTGTCAAGATTGAATAGAAAGGGCAATGTTAATGCAGTTTTTTCGCATATATTGCGAATTGGAATCATATGTTAATTTTTTTATATTTCTTTCCGTAGGTTTCGGGTCATATTCGTGTAGTCAGCACAAGTTCGCTTCACTGCAGAAAACACGATTTTTCTGCAAGCGGCTGGATCTCACGATCAGTTATCAGACACTGCGTTCTCTGCGCCGTCGCCGGACGTTGGCTGGAGCCGACACGTCACTTCAGGTGAGTGTCAATCCAATGTTCGACGAAAACCCATCTGGCCAGGAATGAACATAATGAATTGATGTTCATTTCTCGCGTTGTTCATATTGTTCGCGTCTTATCAGGTGTCCCTCGCGGATGAATTCTGGTGCCGTTATCCTGTAATTCATTAATGTGCATCGTACTTAATTTACCTGTAAAAAATAAGGATCTTTGCCCAGGATTGCATTTTACACCAAGAAATTCATGGCGCTAGTTATCAAGAGACGTCAAATGCTGGATTAGCCGCACTGTACTAGATATTCTAGTTCAGTGTAGCCACACTTCAAGCATAGTGTGTAAAATAGGATATCTCACATGGATAGCATCGAAGGTGGTTATGCCAGAACCAATCAGATGCGGCTGTAGTAATTTATTGTGTAATGTAGACTCATTCCGTGCGGTTTTCCAATACTGGTGCTGTATAAAGTGCGTACATGTGTTACATTCGTAAGTCGAAGGCTTATGAGGAACCTCACTCATGCAGGGGCAAGAATATTAATTGGGATTCACACGGGTCACTATGGCAATCAGCAGTTTACTTCATTAATATGCAAGCCACATTTATCTATTCAAAATTGCATTCTGTATGACTCAAAATAGTCGTCGAATTAAACATATGCGAGTTTTCAAAAACCTTTTAGGATTTTCGATTTATCTAGAAATGTGAAATGCAGACCGTACAGGAAGCTTTTTTATATCGAAACGTATTTTGCTACGTTTTGCTGCCGTGCTGTCGAGTTTTCCATGTCTGACAGCATCGCCAGAATGCACAGCCTGGTGGTCAGAAGAAGCAAAATTGGGAAACTGTGGCCAGACAATACGCAAACGCAGCTGGCCTACACCACGCTTCCCACTTTTGTTTCCTTTGAGACGCGCGCTCTAAACCTGCCAGACTGTCCCAGATGGCGACAAGAGCGTGCGTTTCTTCGCAGCGTGCCCGAAAAGCAGGAAAAAACGCGCGTGTCGCTGTTGCCTCGGCTTCCACCATTCGCGCTCTATGGGGGAACGCGCGCGTCTCATAAGTGCACCCCAAGCGGCCAATGTCAGCGACACCGAGCCGTCCGCACGGCCGGTCTGGACGCGCGCGTTCGGTCCCTCCTCTACGGCCTGCGCACGGGTACAGTGTACTAGTGGGCTCAGAGAGCGGCCGGGAGTGACGCTTCTCACGTTGACGGCACGAGATGGCGCCAGTAGAGCATGGACTGGATGATATTCAATGACAGCAACGATCAGACCATATCAATACAGGGCGAGGAGATACCCAGAGTACGAGAGTACAAATACCTCGGGATATGGATAAATGATGGGAATAGATACATGGAAGTACAAGAAAAAGCTATGATAGTTAAAGGAAAGAGGAACTCCGCAATAATGAAGCATAGAGCGCTGTGGGGTTACAACAGGTACGAGGTAATTCGAGGTTTGTGGAAAGGTGTAATGGTGCCAGCACTTACATTCGGAAACTCAGTGGTGTGCATGATGTCAGAGGTACAATCAGGGCTGGACGTGAATCAGAGGACGGTCGGACGTCTCGCACTGGGCGCCCATGGGAAGACCACAAATGAGGCTGTTAAGGGGGATATGGGATGGTCTGACTTTGAGGGAAGGGAAGCTCAGAGTAAAATTAGGTACGAACAGAGATTAAGGAATATGAAAGAAAGTGGATGGGCAGCGAAAGTATTCAGGTATTTGTATAGAAAGAACGTTGATTCACAATGGAGGAAGAGAACTAGGAAGCTTACCAGTAAGTATACATCTAGTAACGAAACGGATGGGACGAAAAAGAGCGTTAAGAGCATGGTCAGAGCGGCGGAGAACTCGGATTGGATAGCAAGAATGGAGAAGAAACCGGCATTGAACAACTACCGAAAAGGGAAAGACGAAATCAAGAGAGAAAAATTTTACGATAATTCAAAGGGAAGCGCTTTACTGTTTGAGGCAAGGTCCGGTTGCCTGAGAACCCGAAGTTACAGAGCGAAATTCAATAAAGAAGGGGATACATGTACGTGCTGCGGAAAAGCTAGGGAAACGACAGACCATATTTTGATTGAATGTACAGATGTCCACCCAGGTGTAGCTGTGGACACTACCCTACAGGAGGCCATGGGTTTCAGGAGTAACAGGGGAAAGCTGAACATGCCGGCGATAGATATAAGTAAAAGGCGCTTAGAGCATTGGTGGCGCAAAAGTATGGAGCAAACAAAAGCGCAAGGTAGTTCGGGTAAGATTGTTACATCACAGCAGAACGATAATAGATAAAATAAATAGACGAGGAAAAAAATTAGTTGTGAAAATATGTGTGATTCGGGAAAAGAAATGGTTATAAACGAAACAGAAATAAAGCTAGAGCTTGGTGGCCCGGCCACCGCCCCGTTATAAAGGGGACGCTCCTAATATCCATCCATCCATCCATCTGTATGCAGTACGAAGCTCGAGCAGTGTGCGTCACGTCGCAGCATGGAATTGTTGCTCCGCGTTTCAGCGCCTGTCCCGTGAAATAGTTACTGCTTCCCGCAAGAATCTCCGGGCTAAATGGCATACGTAAATGATATTGTGGCTTGTAAAACCGTATAGCATGGCTTGATGGGACCGGATTTGCTCAGAGGCGCTCAGTGTCTTTAAGTGTGCGCTGTCTCTAACGGCGATCTACTTACATAGAGAACATTCCTATGATAAACGGTTTGTCAACAGATTTAGAGCTGATTTTGGGAGCTCGGCGCGGTCTTGCCGGGGTCAGCACATGAAAATTATTACTAGGCACATACAAAGGAGAAACCGCTGCATCCCTACGAATAATTTTCGCCCTTGCATCATTCCGTACGCGAGAAAGTGTTGAAAAAGTGAAAATTTCTAACCATCGATGACGTGAACGATTATTCCCAGATTTTATGTAACTTTGCACAAATTTTCGGCCACGATTTGCAGAAGTCCGCTAAAAATAGGTGTTAGGTTCGCAGACGTACCTAACGCGTAGCTTTTTCCGAATAGACCATTTTGATCATTCGATGCATCCTATGATGTTTCCGGGTTCGCAAAGGACAGACCTGGTGGTGCGACCTTCTAGCTAATTCCAAAGTCTGGTGCTGTCATTGATTAATAGCGAGGTTCCCTGGCTTGCAGAGTGCTACTGAGCGGCTTTAACATATAACTTCCTACCCTCCGAAGAAACCAAAGCGTTGGTGAGTAACAAAAAGCCACTTGCGTGTTCTATAAGAGGGAAGTACAAGAAAGACATGTTTTCATGACATATTCTTTATTTACAGCCGTGCAGGTGTTTATTGTTCCCGAAAGTGCATAATTAATAGGGCGTCCCATCATGCACTAAATTTCTGAGAAAGGCAGAAGTTCAAGAAAAAATTTCTCGGCTAAATTCATACTTGCAGTAGTCGTACGTGTGTACTTACAATGGCTACATTTTATGACTTAGTGTCAGTTAATATTCCTTGTAATTAGTCGACTTCATAAATATTCATTTAATGGCTAACAAGTCCGTGCAAAGTAGCAGTCCGCCTGAGATAACCCGGACATCAAGCATTTCGAAAAGAAAACAAAAATCGCGAAATACGTGTTATAATGAAATAGACGCGTGCTTGCTCACCGCTCCTCAAGCGTCCCGAGTGATGATTCGGCAAATGCACGGCTGCATGCGTTTGTCGTCGCAGCGTGCATGTCTTCGCCATGCAAGTAGGGATGGTAAATTCGATGAACGATTAATCGATTAAATGTACACCGTTACTTGATTAATCGTCATCGATTTCCACCTTTCAGTTAATCGAATTAATCGATTAAAGCTCTTCGATTAATCGATTACGGCACCCCCCCCCCTAACCCCAACACCGCCCCTTGGCCAGAGCGCATGATTGTGAGGCGCGCGACGCCGTGACGCAGATGTCGAGCGCATATTTTTACGCAAGTCGAAGGAGCCCGGAACCGCAGGCGGCCATACCCAATAGAGATAGAAATAAACTCGACCCGATATCCGCCGCCTACACCGTTTTATTTAACCCTCAGATTTTACTGACTTTTCGTATAAGTGCCACATTGTAATATGCGCTGCTTATTTCTTGACTGGCTCTGTTCTTATTGCCGTTGTATTTTACTCCTTAGCGAATTAAGGATTATTTATCACCAATGAAAAAATAGAGATAATGTATTGGAAGGTAGAGAGAGCGGCCTGATCTAGTACGCCCCGGCCTTTTACTGTACTTTGGGAACAACGCAACAGGGGAAAAAGAGTGACGAACCATGATGATGGGGATAAGAATGAGTGATCCGTATGTATACATAAGACGGGACTGTTGCGCAAAGGGGACATGGACGCTAGTAATCATTTTTCATTACGCTTGGTACCAACTAGCCCAACTGTCCGCCTTAACGCCTGCAGTTAGCCCAACTTATGGCAGCTATTCACTTCTGCAAAACAGCTTGCTATGATCCGGAAAATGTCGACTCAGCTCTCTTGACATAAACACGAGTCAAACCCCAGCACGTGTAAATGGGACCTCGTCTCCACTTGAAACGTGACATGGGGCGCCATCAGTTGGGCGAATATACTGCGCAGGGGAACGCACTCGAGAATTATGAAAAATGTTTAATATTCGCATAATAGAAAGAAGCCATTTTAGCTGCATTTAAGTCTAATGGTCGCTTTTCACAATCCGCAACTTTGCGCATTGGTATACAGAACGTCTAGCATCCAGTCCATTTCTATTGAAAAAATGAGCTTGTAGGATGTGATAATTCTGTATGGTCGCCTATTTCGGATGAAATACAGCTTTCATCTGTTGCTTGTACTCCCATGTCAGCCAGCCTAGAGGCCGCCGTCTACTGCTGTGGCACGAATGGAGGACAGCCGCGAAATACTGTGTTCTAATCTCTGATACATTAGACAGCGCTCACAGTTCGAGCTGTACGCGCGATTGAAAAGGTGCGCGTAGCGCCGAGTTAAGTCGGCGACCAGGTGAAACCTGTACAGTATACTGACACAGCTGCCGTTTACTCTAGCCGAGAGGAAAGACTCGTGTCACTCTATTTCCCACAAATAAAGTTGTTCTCTCTCTCTCTATTTCCCACAGATGCCTGCATTGATGGCCTGTTTGAGACCAGTATGTTGCTGCACATTCTTTCATGAGTGACCTCAAGGAAGAGGTCACGCCAGTTCGTGGTTATAGCATTATTGACGGCTTCCACAGTATTTAAAGAACAAACAGGGAATTGCCGTCCCTACAAGAGCGAGCGTCTTTAACTTTCCTTTCCTCCTCGTCTCTTTTTTTTTTAAATCTTTCTCGCTCACCCTCGGCCACACTGCGTGTTTCCAGTGCGACTTTCCAACTAGTGTGGTCGCCGAAAGCGCCTCGAATTTCGGTTTGCTCTAGTAGGCAGACTTCGACGAAATACGACCTGCTGCCCAATCGTCCGTGGGTCATGGCCACTCAAGAAATCTTGGATCCTTAACAACATCCAAAAACTACGGGCTCCCTATGTTCAGTGGGCGAAAGTGCGAATTTTTACACAGCCGCTAACGCGCACATGTGATCTCTAGCGCGTCGGATAACTTGTGTCGATATCAAACACAAGCAACGCCTCTCAAACAACAAGACATCATCTTTCAAGCACTTATAAAAAATGTCGATTAATCGATGAAAATATCTCAGCGAAAACAATTATTCGATGAAAGGCTAAACCGACGAACGATTGACGATTAATCGATTAAAAAACTTAGTCTACCATCCCTACATGCAAGGAGGTTCGAAAAGTGTCACGACTTAAATGGCAGGGAGATAAGTGCAAGCGTGTTTCGAGATGCATCATTTAGCTATGTAACTGTCAAATATCTCTTGCAGCACGCATTTATTTCGCATTCCACGTACACGTCAAGGCTGCTCGTCTTTACTGGTAAAAAAAAAAGAAACAAATGGGACAAAGTTCAGCATGAAGTTAATCATTCCCAGTTTATCTGAAGCGAGCTGTAACTTTCTAACTGAAATATACGGGACTAAAGCGATATTTAAAATTTTGAGTAGGTAAAAATATGTAATTGATACTTACTGATAAAAAAATGACAGCATATCCACGGGGTGAATGATGGAGAGTGGGCGAAGCGCTTATGCATTAAAGATACCTCGCCACACACCTCAATGAAACTCGTGAGTAACGTGAGCGCTCGTACTGCAGGGTCCTCGCGGCGGCGCCGCGCAGAATCACGGCTAGCTTCGGCCTCCCGCGCCCGCACGGCGGGGTCGCTTCTTCGAGCACGAGCCGCCGCCGCCCTGCGCGCACGCCGCTCGGCAGCCTTGTCCATCCTCCGTCGACGAGCCTCTGTTGGCGCGCGCGCCAAAACGCCGCCGAAGAACACGCGATCGCAGTGGCGCGGTCGTCTCTCTCTCCTTCCCTACGTGTGACGTAAATCCTGTGTTCATAAAACTCACCTTTTATTATTAACTTTTGCTACAAAACGCCCTCTAGTGTGGGGCGATTTTGCATTTCTCAGTGTATATGCATTCGTTATATAGTACAAGTAGCGCCATCTATGGCCGGATTGTAGGCTCAACGAGCGGTGGTTACAAACGACAACGGGGACGAACGGGTGACGCCATAAGGAGCTTCGCCCCTAAAAAATACTGGTCGAAAGTACACATCACGGCCCACAAGGTATGTGAGACTATTTCGCTCCAGCGGTCAGATATTTCAAATTCTTTGTGCATGGTTGTTGAGACGCGACCCCATGGTGTTCTTTCAGAGAACATAGGCCGAAGAAACAACTACGAGCACTCACTCAATTTCGCATGCAAGATTTTTTTTCTTTTTTTTGCTTTGGTGTTTTCGGTGACACATTAAGGCCTTTCACAAGAAAGTGAAGCCTTCTGGCGGCACCAAACTTAGCGATGCTGGATGTAAGCATCGGGGTTAAGCACTTCGGTGTTCTCGCTGCATCCTAAACAAGGAGTCTGAGCTTTGCGTAACAGCATCACATCGACTGTGCTGTAGCTGCAGAACAGCGAAGGAAACGCGAGTTACTTCATTCTGCACTCGAGGTAACGGAGAACAACAGCACACCACACAGCGACGCAGACAGGACAGTAAAAAAAAAAAAAAAAAGCAAACGCAAGTCGCTGCTACTGCAGCAGGCGGGAGTGCTGGGGATATACAGGGTGTCTTTTTTTAGCTGCAACACATTCTTAAAATTAGAAAAACATAAATCGCGGGAATTTCTTCGAGTATACGGATTGGCGGCCTCTAGATACAGAACAATTTCCCCACTTGTATGCATAATTAGCAAAACTGCGCTAAAAAACTTTTTAATTATTAGTAATTGGTGGCTACAGCAAATGAGTACTTTGGAGCCCGTCCTCGACACTACCTATCCCAACGATCAAATTTTGAATAGCGGAATGCATGCCGGAGCTACGCGAACAATTAGTTCCCCGTGGCAGACTCCTTGAAACCGAAAATAGACGGAAAAAGAGCGACTGTGACGTCGATGGCGCCGCCCCCACGGCTTTCGCCACTCGCCCGTGGTCACCGCCGCTCCGGCCGCGCAAGTAGCTTGCGCTGTTATCTGCGGTGTTGGGCGCCGCGGGCGAGTGACGAAATCCGGGGAGGCGGCGGCATCGACGTCACAGACGCGCTTTGTCCGTCTGTTTTCGGTTTCAAGGAGCCTGCCACGGGGAACTAATTGTTCGCGTAGCTCCGACATGCATTCCGCTATTCAAAATTTGATCGTTGGGATAGGTAGTGTCGAGGACGGGCTCCAAAGTACTCATTTGCTGTATCCACCAATTACCAATAATTAAAAAGTTAATTAGTGCGATTTTGCTACTTATGCATACAAGTGGGGAAATTGTTCTGTATCTAGAGGCCGCCAATCCGTATACTCGAATGGTACACAAGACATTCCCGCGATTTATCTTTTTTCTAATTTTAAAAATAAAACACCCTGTATTGCTGAGCGCAGCCGCCGAGCAGTACAGCCCACGCTACCGCAGCGCCGCCGCATACATACGCGACCCGTCAACACTAGACAGTTTAGCGCGTTAGCGTGATAGCGGGGCTATGGGAATAGCGTTACCGTACCGCAAACATTCGTTGCAGAAACGAGCTTTAGTTGATCGGAGAATCGTTTACGGCCCGATAGCTGTGATTGTGGCGCCATCTAGCGAAGGATACACGCGTTGAAAAGGTGAAAATAAAAAAAAAGATTGAAATGTTCACGTACACTCCCGCGTGCAGCGGCATTCTAACTTTTCGAATATAAAGAGAAATAATATATACGAACCAAGCACCAAGAGCATAAATTGACATGTTGCAGAAACGTAAACAGATGCTCTCTCGCTAGGCCTAGCAACGTTCGAAATGGGAAGCGATCTCGAAAATTCGGCTAAGTTATCCCTAATACTGCGTCGTCGAAGCTACCTGAAGGCAAGCGAAGCCATTCTGCACAGTCATTTGCTGCGAACGAAGTGAATCCTGTCACAGCAACGTCAAATTCAACTCGAGGCGGGCGTACGAAACCGCCGCCATGTTTTACGTGAACTACGATAAACACGTAAACACGGTAACGTTAAGTCTGCGAAATACCGTGTGCACGCTAAACGGTATCGGCTGTTTACGGCACTGCGCATGCGCATTTCCATCCCGCTATTCCGGTAACTACGCTATTACGCTAAGCCCGATAAACTAAAAATAGGGACATTTAGCGTGTCCGGTAAACCGCTATACGAGAGCGCTTTGCGTAGGGCGGAATACCGGGCGTAAACGGCGCATTGGCAAACATGGCCGACTGACCGCCCTCCGCTTCGAATCTTTCAAGTGGTCGTCGCGCGCTCTGTAGCCCTTAAGTAACTAACTGACGGTTGCATTTGCCTTAGATTTGTATCATGCAGCTTGGACAGTAAAGTATCCGTGATGATTCAATGCCGTTTCTGAGAGCCCGACTGAAATTATCGAAGCTGTAGGCTTAGTGAGTGGCTTCCAGAATCTCTGAGGACATATAACGCGGGTTTGCTTGTTCTGTTTATCCCCCATAGCTGGCGCCACTTCACTGCAAAAAACAACGCTACACGCTATCCGGTATCCGCGACACCTTTGCGTATACCGGTTTACCGGACACGCTAAATGTCTACTCTCCGCTTCACGCCGGCGCGTGGAGCATGCCCTCTCCTGAACCCACTAACCATATTCTAGTGCACTGTAATATAACCTCCTTGAATGGAACCTCCTTGGGTTTGAAACTCCCACAGGCACTAGCGCTACATATCCCTCTAGCATTATAATAGAAAACTCTAAGGCTTCCTCTGTAGCCTCCGCGATTTCCTGCGGCGTTTCGCCGTAGCTTATGGCGGAGGCCACGCTTTCTCTACGTCTGTAAAGGCTTCCTTTGGCAGCTCTCTGAACTGTACAGCAATGTCCGTGGAGTTTCTTTCCATGGTGCAGTCTGTTGATATCTTGCAATGGGACAGGTACTGCCGGGAAGAGAAAGTTTTTTACAAATAATATTCTGATAGTAAGAAACTCTGTGGCCGAGAAAAAAGAAAACGAAGCGCACCGAGCCATAGCCTCCTCTATACTTGTGCCTGCCACGTGAGCCGAGCGCGACCGTCGGCGGGAGCCTTCTTTTCCTTGTGATTACGCCGCCGGATGCCGCATGGTGGCGCCAGCCACGTAGAGTCTGCCATAAGGGGCAGGGAACTGGGCTATGAATTTCCGTTTTTGCTATAGTATGATCGATTTGATTGAAGTAAATTTAAAAGGCATGAGGAAAATTTAAAGAGAGAGAGAAAAAAAAGTTCTTAAATCTTCTTACTAGCCTGGTGGCGCACATGTCACCGCGCCGTATAGGTGTTCTCTGGCCCCGTAACAAAGGGAACGCTCATAGGAACCATCCATCCATCCGCCGTTCTCATCGTGCTACTTTGCCGAACGGTCTGGCATGCTGCAGTCGTAACGGTAAGCCACGTTGCTGTTACGGTCTGTACCTTTAGTAACGAGCAATTCGTTTAGGAAGTCAGTGTGACGGGGAGGCGTCGAAAGCGCCGAAATCTACCAACAACATATCCTGAGCGCCCAATTTCAAAGGTAAGCCGTTAACTCTGCATGTTTCCGAGTTTAAATACTTCACGCATGCATCGCGAAGAAGGTATTCAATAGTTATACTTCGTTGTTTTGAGTCAGTTTATATCGCAGTATTAATCTAAGCTGTTGGTCTTACCCTGAACACTGACCATGCATGGTGTTGCGTGCATGGTGTTGCGTGCATGGTGTTGCAGTACCTGTCTTAAGCCAAATTGGCTGTGTTTTTGATCGAATGTGCTCTATCTCGACTATGTAGTTATCTGGTTTTACGTCTGTGATTCAACCTGAATCGCCGACTGTTGGCCGACGCATCTAATCTATGGTTTTTTACGTTCTGGACTCTTTTTGGCAGGTCTCTATGGCCTACTGCTGTGTACCGCTCTGTCGGTCGCATTCAAAGAGCAAGCTTCCAGGCATCTCGTTTCACGAAATTCCCGCTGACGAAACGCTGCGGCAGCAATGGATAAAAGCCATTCGGAGGGATGACTGGGAGCCAAACACAAACTCCAATTACTCGAGAGTGTGCAGTAGGCATTTTAGACAAACAGAGTTCATTGAAGGCAAGCGATGCCGCCTCAAAAAAGGTGCGGTGCCGTCTGTATTCCCCGAATACCCAGCGTATCTGAGGCCCCAGCCTTTGAAGGAGAGGAGCTCGGAGAACATCCGGAAAAGGTCCACGCCACAGAGCACGGACAAGGAAAATGGGCCACTACAGAAAAAGAAGAAGCGCTTGGACGATGAAGAAAAACAAGAGAGGATTCCAGACGTCGATCAGCCCAGCAGTGAGGATTCAGAATTAGAGCACCATCAACAAGGGATTCCAGCTGCAGACATCAACCAACCATGTAGAGAGGAGCTAACAAAGCAAACACCGGGAAGTGATGAAGCAGCTATCGAAATTTGTATGAGCAGTCATGACTCCCTACACGTCTCTCATAAAGATGTTGACAAAGCAACACAGGTTGATGTTGGAGTGTCCAGCCTGCTTGCCACAGAAAGAACCAAGTGGAAGCGAAAAGAGCTAGATTTAAAAAGACAAATTGACAGACTTCGTGAAACAACGGATCGCTATAAAGAAGAGCTCAACAAAATGAAGTCTGACTGCCATTTTGGCGACTTACAGTACATAAGGGAACAAGCAAAAGAAAAACACCTTCCAGCCATTTTCTTGTGGGACCAAATTGTGAACTTCAAGCGAAAGAAGCCAGTATGGTCTGAAGACGTGATTCCCCACTGCATTATACTTAGGCACCTTTCTACGAAGGCGTATGAGCATGCACGAAAGGAAATGCTTCTAAAGCTGCCGAGCAGAAGCACACTGCAAAACTATATCGGGAGCAGCTCAGCCGAGACTGGTTTTAACAGCTTAATTCAAGCTAGCTTAAAAGTAGAGCTTGAAAAACTTGAGGTGCCGCAGTCTAGGGTTTGCTCCTTGATTGTGGATGAGATGAGAATTAAGCCCAAGTTACTATACAACAAGCAACAAGATTGTTTTGTTGGCCATGTGGATATGGGAGTTGCTAATGAAACTGCGAGTGAGCCCGTGCTAGCAAATTCATTGCTTTGCTTTGTGATAAATGGCCTCTCCACAGCTTACAGGATCCCAGTCGCGTACTATTTCACCAAGGGACTCGATGGAAAGCAGCTGTCTACACTAATTCGCTATGTGATGAAGAAAGTGGAAGAGGCTGGCTTCCCCATACTGCGTTTTGTCAGTGACAATCATAAGGTAAACGTCAGTGCCATGAAACACCTATGCGGTGGGTTTTTGACATACCGTATTGAGCACCCTTGTGATCCTGAAAGGCTACTTTTCTTGAGTTTCGACTACTGCCACGTGCTTAAAAACATACGATCGCAGTTCCTTGCCCGTGAGCTTGGGGAGAATGGTGAAGTGTCTTCCACTTACCTAAAGAAACTGTATGAAATGCAAAAAGGGTGGCTTGTCAAGCCAGTGCGGTGCTTAACAAGGAAGCATTGATTGATTGATTTGTGGGGTTTTACGTCCCAAAACCAGTTCTGATTATGAGAGACGCCGTAGTGGAGGGCTCCGGAAATTTCGACCACCTGGGGTTCTTTAACGTGCATTGACATCGCACAGCACACGGGCCTCAACATTTCGCCTCCATCGAAATGCAGCCGCCGCAGCCGGGATTTAACAAGGAAGCATGTGTACCCGAACAATATAGAGAAAATGAACGTGATAAGAGCAGTAGAGGTTTTCTCCCTGGATGTAACCTCAGCGTTAGAATTCCTGAAAGAACAAGCAGGACATGGCAGCCACCCTTCCTTCGCGTTTGCTGGACCAGCAATCGTGTTTATGAAGAACATCTTTCGCTGGTTTACCCTGCACGACACCAGCAATAAAGTGCAGCACATTCACCAACGTTCTCCTGACACTCGTCATTTCGACAACTGTGACGATGATCGTCTGGAGTGGCTCAACGTGACTTTCCCTTTGTATATTGAGGATCTGAAGAAAAAGTCAACTTCTCCACGTGGCTTCCTGACAACAGAAACTTATGAAGCTCTTCTCTTGACTACTTACTCAACGGCTGCATGTGTTCGTCACTTGCTTGTGACGGAAAAGTTTTCGTTCGTGCTTACGAGGAAATTCAGCAGTGACCCAGTAGAGGCACTTTTTGGCACACTACGAAGGTCACTTGGTTGTAATGACCAGTTGGATGTCCGCTCTGCCATGTCTGGGTTAGAAAAGCTGCTGAAAACTGGAATTGCTGCAGCGTCAGAAAGCAGCAATGTGCTGCACAATGAGCGGCCTGAACTCCGCAAGGGTATCTTAGTGAATGCACCGGTAACATCTGGAAGCTCGGTTAAGCTGCCACCAGAAGCTGGCCTCGTACTCGAGCGGCTTAAAATCGCCAGAGTACCTGCAAGCTTGCCAACACTGCAGCTTTCAGCAACTGTGTATGTTGGTGGCTATATTGCCCGTGTCATCAGGGAACATGTGACTTGCGACAGCTGCTATTCTCTGATGTCGAAGCCACTGTCTTACCAGCCACTGCAGCAGCTGACGCGAAATCAAGACAGGGGTGGGCTACTATACCCTTCTGACCAGCTCGTCTATGTCTTGGACATTTTGCGCCTATTCGTGGAAACTGCTCTCAAAAAGGCGCCAAAGCTGGAGAAGCCACCGAGAACACTTCAAGAAGCGGCTGTACCTGCCATTGTTGATTGTGGCCTCCTTAACTGCCCCCAAAATGACCGGCTGCACCACCAGGACCTGGTCCAGCTTATCTGTGTGAAGTTTATCAGGCCACTACTTGTTAACTATGCCTCTGCAGCCACTGACAGAATTGACATTTACAAGTCATTCGCGCAAAAGCCTCTGAGCAGAAAGTATGTTAAGCTTTAAAAGGCAGCTTTCATATATGTATGTTTTCAATTTTTTTGTGTCTGAGAATAAAATGCTTGCGTGCCCTTCAGGTGCCACTGAATTAGTTTCGTGAACCTGTGTTTTTTTACTACCAACTGGCACACTATTCCACTTAACATGTCTCGCTATCCTTTTCATTTTTTCCCCATGAATATATGCCGCGCTTCTGCTAGAAAAAATAGTATATACGTTACGAATTATATCCTAGGCTTCTCGTGCAATATAATAAAAGGGAACCGTGCTGTCTGCAACAGCACTTCCACTTCAGTTTGTGTTGACATTTAGCGCGGCCTCCCTCCGGCAATTATAATTTGTACGATCGTGGTAAACACAAATAAATGGAAACTGAATCCTGCGCGGTGCCCACAACAGGGTGTGTTCGTTTCCCAGTCGCACCAAGTCGTGTTCCACAAATATTACTCGTATGTCGTGTACCACTGTGAGCCTTTGGAGAATAGCTGTTTTTGTAGTCAGAAGGCGCAAAACCAACGAATGCGGCGTAGCGGCGCTATAACGGCCGCTACAACCGCATTTTCGGGCCATCCGCTTCTCGGCGCTCGAACGGTCGCGGCGGGCCGGCGGCCTCGCCTCGCTGGATGGATGGATGGATATTAGGAGCGTCCCCTTTATAACGGGGCGGTGGCCGGGCCACCAAGCTCTAGCTTTATTTCTTTTTTGTTTACAACCATTTCTTTTCCCGAATCACACATATTCTCACAACTAATTTTTTTTTCCTCGTCTATTTATTTTATCTATTATCGTTCTGCTGTGATGTAACAATCTTACCCGTGGCGCCACTCGTTTTCGCGGTGGCGCCACTCAACGTGAGTGGCGCCACCGCGAAAACGAGTGGCGACTCTCCGCAACTCCAGCGACGGCGCGCTCCTATTGTCCTCCCGACGACATAGCAGGCACAGAAAGTATAGAGGAGGCTATGACCGAGCACGCTTATTGTGGCCAATGGCGGCCCACTGCGTTGCATCTTGTGATTGGCCAGTGGTGGTCCGGTGGTTCTGCGTTCTGGCCAATGTGCTGGCAGCGCTCTGGCAGTGCGGAGTACGCGAGCGATCTCCCACGTTCTATCCTCGCGTTTGGTTTGATTCAGTTGTCTTGCGCGGACGTCTCTGAAAGGCTCAGCTCTTTCAAGACCCGACCAATTCCGGGTAAGCTATGGGTTGTTTCTATATTCATTTGCGCCAGCCAGCCCTTTCAAGGCGCCGTGAGCTGAGACCATCACACGCGGCACATTCAAATACTAAAGAAAAACGTCATTATTGTACTGCTGGTTCTGGCTGTCCCGGACGCTGTCCTTTGATTAAACGTTGCAACATTGCTAACCCAGGTATATCGGTATGCGGAAGATCACTACATAACTTCCGTAAGCGTGCAACGAACTTTTTTTCTCCGTTGGTTTCGTATTGCTCTGCTCAGTGTACTATCGTGAGCAGTATGAAAGGGAACACAAGAACGCGTGGCAAACGGACTGAAACCCAGGTATCGGTGATGCGTGGCGGTAGCTGTCGGAAACATAGTGGGGGGGGGGGGGGGGGGTTCTAACTGTTGGCACTCCTGCCGTGCACTGCCATGCGTTTGTGTGCTCAAAGTGCGGGACCTGACATTGCACGAAGCGCTTGTCACAACAAAAAGAAATGAATGAAAGAAAAAGAAACGAATCGCTGCATGCATGTTACTGCGACAATTACCGCGTCTTATCGAATATCCGACGATACTGTATTATTACTGAAATGGCGTAAGTTGCTGCTTGGAAGAAACGCCAGCGTGGTGGGAGTGCGAACAGTTATTTCATGAGCGCCCTCCTTTCCACTTGCTATTTCACAGCGCCAACCGGCGTATCGCTCCGATTCGATTTCGAGGCTGTTAGCCACGCGTCCCTGTGTTCCTTTTCATATTGCTCACGATAGTACACAGCTGTGGCGGATGCATATCGTCTTGTCAAGTGTCGCCGCAAAGCGTGGAAAGTGGGAGAAGCTCAAGCCAGAGCTTTCGGTTTGCTCCTCAAGCGATATGGCGCTGAGCCGTGCTACCTTTACGGAATGCAGAAACATGCGCCTATTTCCTCTCATTTGAACCACTCTTCTTCTTCTTTCTTCAAGCGATGCCTCCGCTAAGCTGGCGTCGTAAGTATAGCCTTAGAATTGACGTTCTTCTTGTTTATGTGCTATGTCATCGATGCAGTAAAGTCGTAACGGGTAACTTGTCACCACTTCTATTGCCGGCACAGAATATTTTTAGCGCGAGTGTTTGGTCTTCTGTTCAATACTTCACTATTCTTTGCTTATTTAATTGTCGCGCAGCGTAGAGCTCGCGCGCGTTCGATGGAGGTGGCGACAGTTTCGTCTCTGTTTGATGAACCTTCACTTGGGAGTTTAAAAATGGTTGCATTTATTCCGCAAAATAAGTTGTCTGCCCTAACCACATTCAGCCGTCTGTGAGGAGTAAATGAAATATACAAGCTAACGTGGATGCGTGTGTTTCCACATTATATTGCGTCAAGTTTAGTGCTTGAATGACGTAGCCGCTGCAGTGTCGTAGCCACTTGGAGTTGATAGAATGTTACAAAAAGGGCTCAGGGCCTTTTGACTGCTCACTTTGCGATGTATTTTCTTCTTCAATATTCATTGCACCACATTATTTGTAACTGTTAGCTAGCCTGTCAACTGCATAACCGGAGAGGACCCGGTCATACAGGCCAAGGACACTCTACTCACCCCTTCCAACAAAACGAAAACAAAGAGATTGTCTTATCTACAGGGATTTATACCCCTCCCCCCTCTCCTTTATCTGGATCCCCACACCCTTCCTAAAGTTTTCTAGCTAGCCTAACCAATAACGGTATCCATGCCCCCCCCCCCCTCCCTCTCTCTCTCAAACTTGAAATTCTGGATAAACTCCTGCTTATCGGATAAGAGATTTGAGACACAAAGCTGCACAACCTGCGGCATGTGTGGTTGCAAAGAATTGTTTATACATGGCCACCCACTTTATTATGGTGTTATATTATCATTCGTTAGTGCACGTTAGCATCAATTCATTAGGAAACTGGCCAATAAGAAATATGATAATGGGCAACATCCTGCTGCAACAAGCGGATGCATTGTTTGCCTCTGTAAGCAGAAACCATGCGGGGGCTTGCTGACATATGCAAGCTCTTGTTTATGTGCCCTGCACCTGCTGTGCCTCAAATGAAATGGCGACTTGTGTCAATAGCCGATGTGCGCCAGCTCTCACCCACTTCTGTTAGACAGGCCAGGTGTCTTGCAGCCGTGGCTTAGCTCATGCACATGTATCTATTCATAGTTGAGAAACATTCGCTATATGTGTTCGGAAGTTTTTGATGATTAAATATATCTGAGAGGCTATCCAGAAATGCCTGGCAGCGACAGGCTTCTGCACAGGTGTGGGAGCAAGCACAGAATATTGTGCATGGAGTACTGCTCGGTCACATTTCTAGTAAACGTTCTGCAATTTGCAATTCCAGCTAGTTAATTGTTTGTCTTTAGCCTATATGTGTCTTGCCTTGAAAATACAATCCTATTGCGAAAGAGCAACTCTCCTTGTATGTCTCTTCCTTAGCCAAGTATTCTGTATATATGTGTTAAACGATGTGGTTAGTTGCGCATAACTTGTCAGGCAGAAATGGTGGTGTTCAACAGCTGAAGTTCCCATGCCTATCCGTCTGATAACGATGGATGCACCACACATTGGCAAGTGTAGGCTCTCCCACAAAATTTGTGCATGTAGTTGAGCTTGGGCATTTTTGTTATTTTGCAAATGCCACTTAATTAGCAAAATTAGCAAACCCAATGATTTCCTTCATCAACAAATGGTCATCACGAAAACTGTAGACCAGAATTAAAGAGACAGAATATGTGCCCTTGAAGAAAGCCCACAATACAGAATAACTTCATGATAGCACATCCAATTCAGCTCCCCACCTCAGACAAGACTGCAGGAGGTTTGCTTGTCCCTCCATTTCTGAGACTAGCTTGGCATTTGCGGTGGCCGTAAAATATGCGCTGCCAACAATTTGTTGTTTTTTCTTTCTTTCTTTTTTGCGTGCATGCTTGGGGTTTTCTGTTTGGGCTTCACTTGAGTGGAAGCAAATGTGATCTTCATGCCACATCACGTTGAAGTGCAGCGCACCTTCATTGCTACTCTCTGTCTGCTTACGACAGCTCCGTCAATACAAGCAAACATATAATTTTTGCTCATTCTTCTGGGGTGCTGAATTAGTGGTGCTATCATGCAATTATTTTGGTTTTGTGGGCTTTCTTTAACAGGGCATGTAGAAGATCCATCAATGATGCTTTGTTCCAAAACTTCATTTGGTCATTTTAAAACTTCATCTCCAACTTTTCTATTGAAGATGTCTTGCTGAGGCAAATTGATGTACATTTAGTGAATTAGATTATGGTAATGGACATTACAAAAATGCCTATATGATCCTCAACGTTCCTGAGCTTGTTGCAACTGGCTAACATGCTCAGTCATTTTCAAAAGCTTCGTAACTGTAACACTTTGAATGACTACATGGGGTTTTTTTAAAATATTGTTGCGCAAAGGAACACAGGGACTGACAAAGAGCACAGGACGGGCGCTAACTTCCAACTGTGATCCATGCATTGATTGCAGTATCAGACTGGTGCAGTTCTGGGTTTTTTGGTGACAGATATTGTTCCTCACAAAATCATCATCAGTTTGTCTGTGCCCACTGCAGGGCAAAGGCCTCCCCCATCGATCTCCAATTATCCCGGTCCTCTGCTAACTGCGACCACGCTATCCCTGAACATCTTGATCTCATCTGCCCTCCTAACCGTCTGCTGCACCCAGCCACGCTTGCTTTCAATTACCATCAATTATCCAAGGTTATCCGCCGTTTGCATTACATGCCCTGCCCACGCATTTTGCTCCCTCTCCCATTTCGCTAACTTCTTGCCCCTTAATGTTACGTCTATCATTTTCCATCCCATTGCTCCCTGAGCCATCCCCAGCTTAAGCTGTATCGTTTTAGTGAGCCTCCAAGTTTCTGCCCCGTAGGTGAGTACCGGTAACATGCAGCTCTTCCACACATTCCTCTTCTTCAGGGACAACGGTAAGCTGCTATTCATTATCTGAGAATGTCTGCCGAATGCACTCCACCTCATTCTTATCATTCTAAGAATTTGGCCTCATGGTTGGCCCCGCCACAGTGGCCTACTGGTACGGCGTTCAGCAGCTGATCCAAAGGTCGTGGGATTGAATCCTGGCCGCGGCGGCTGTATTTCGATGGAGGCGAAATCTTCAGGCCCATGTACCGTGCTGTGTCAGTGTGTGTGAAAGAACCCCAGGTGGTTGAAATTTGCAGAGCCCTCCACTACGTCTCTCATCATATCATGGTTTTCAGACGAGAAACCACAGAAATCAGCCTCACGGTTGGGATCAGTGGTCGCTACTTGGTCTAAGTAGATAAATTCCACTGCTTTACAACCTATCTGAAATAAAAGCATGTGGCTGCTTAAAATTGGTTTCCCAGTTTCTTAGTATCATTGCTGGTAGGAATTTGTTCAGAAATTGAAGCTAGGTACTAAGCTGAACTGAGAGAAATCCATGCCCCATATTTCTGCGTAGATACAAAAAGCTTTTAATGAGCCAAATATTTTCACCAAGTTTTCTAGTCTCAACCATACTAAGGCAGCAGAATGAGCCCAATATATCCTAGAGTGACGTATTTGTTGCTTTTAATTAGTCTATAAAGGAGGTAAATGGAAATAAAAGTAACCAAGCAAAATGCCCTCTGTCTCTCCATCTAGGAGCTGTAGACAGGCTGCCAGTGAGATAACTTTCGGTGGCAGATGTAGGTATGTATGGTCAATAATTTTGGTAGATGTTGTAATTACATGCTTTGGCTGTTAACTTGCTTCCTTTTTACTGTGTTTGGGATAATTTGCCTCTACCTTGTGCAAAAAATTCTTTTTTTTGCCTCGTTTTGAAGCTTTCATTTGTTCGTGCATTCCAGCAACATACGAGGAAGCTTACCAGAGTGCTTTACCACGCTAAATATCCTTTAAGTATAAGAAGCTTCATGCAATCTTTTTTTTAATGTGTGTGTATGTGTGTGTGTGTGTGTGTGTGTGCGTGTGTGTGTGTGTGTGTGTGTGTGTGTGTGTGTGTGTATGCCTGCCTGCCAGTATTAGTCACAGATCCCCTCATGAAACTAGGTCAACTGCAATGAGATTTCACTGCCTAAATTCTTTAGGGACTTGTAATACATACTGCGGAATCTACACTTAGCAGTGCCTTGGGGCTGGTAATAGCATAGTTTTCTTGCTAGCAGCTTTAATATGGCACTAAAATAGACAATGGGTGCCCTGAATGGTTGTTGCTATAATGTAGATCTGGTTATACAACTGTCTGAGATGTTTCAATGTGTGTATGTATGTGAAGTCTTGTTATAGAGCCGTGCATTTTTTGTGTGCCACTTCCAGGGAGCTAAGTACCACCTTAAAAGTTTGAAAATGTTATATGGACCATGAAGCGTAAAGTCCGGCATTTGTCCAACAAACTTTGCCATTGACAGCACAAGGCAAGAAAGCTTGGGTGGCCAAGTGGCAGCACTGTGTGGGCTTTAACACCCAATTCGAAAGTGGAGCCAACGAGTGACCTAGCCCGTGCCATAAATGGTTGACTCTGCCCACTCATTTTCTTTGCTGAACAGACATGAGCAAAAAGAACCTTCTTTCTTGGTCATGTGCTGAAATAGCAAGAGTGCTTGGAAGGATAGCAAGAGAAATATTTTTAGATGACAGCCAGAGATAATTCTGTGCTGTTCCGGCATGCAATAAGTTTTCACTTATGCTGAGGTTGAGGTGTCTGTGAGTGCTTGTATACTTTGTACAAGGGGCCTTATCGTAGTCTGGGTGCGTTTTCTGCCTTGTTTTGAAGCTTTAATTTGTTCGTGCTTTCCAGCAACATACGAGGTAGCTTACCTCAGTGCTTTGGCACACTAAATATCCCGTAAGTATAAGAAGCTTCATCCAATCTTTTTTTTTAATGTGGCTGTATGTGTGTGCCTGCCAGTATTAATCACAAATCACCTCATGAAACTTGGTCAACTGCAATGAGATTTCACACCCTAAATTCATTGAGTGACTTGTAATACATACTGTGAAATGTACACTTAGCGGTGCCTTTGGGCTGGTAATAGCATAGTTTTCTTGTTAGCAGCTTTAATATCTCACTAAAATAGACAATGGGTGCCCTGAGTGGTTGTTGCTGTAATGTAGATCTGGCTATACAACTGTCTGAGATGTTTCAATGTGTGTATGTATGTGAAGTCTTGTTATAGAGCCGTGCATTTTTTGTGTGCCACTTCCAGGGAGCTAAGTACCACCTTAAAAGTTTGAAAATGTTATATGGACCATGAAGCGTAAAGTCCGGCATTTGTCCAACAAACTTTGCCATCGACAGAAAGCTTGGGTGGCCAAGTGGCAGCACTGTGTGGGCTTTAACACCCAATTCGAAAGTGGAGCAAACGAGTGACCTAGCCCGTGCCATAAATGGTTGACTCTGCCCACTCATTTTCTTTGCTGAACAGACATGAGCAAAAAAGAACCTTCTTTCTTGGTCATGTGCTGAAATAGCAAGAGTGCTTGGAAGGATAGCAAGAGAAATATTTTTAGATGACAGCCAGAGATAATTATGTGCTGTTCCGGCATGCAATAAGTTTTCACTTTAGTTGAGGTGTCTGTGAGTGCTTGTATACTTTGTACAAGGGGCCTTATCGCAGTCTGGGTACGTTTTCTGCCTTGTTTTGAAGCTTTAATTTCTTCGTGCTTTCCAGCAACATACGAGGTAGCTTACCTCAGCGCTTTGTCACACTAAATATACCGTAAGTATAAGAAGCTTCATCCAATCTTTTTTTTAATGTGTCTGTGTGTGTGTGCCTGCCAGTATTAGTCACAGATCACCTCATGAAACTAGGTCAACTGCAATGAGATTTCACACCCTAAATTCATTGAGTCACTTGTAATACATACTGCGAAATGTACACTTAGCAGTGCCTTGGTGCTGGTAATAGCATAGTTTTCTTGCTAGCAGCTTTAATGTGGCACTAAAATAGACAATGGGTGCCCTGAATGGTTGTTGCTATAATGTAGATCTGGTTATACAACTGTCTGAGATGTTTCAATGTGTGTATGTATGTGAAGTCTTGTTATAGAGCCGTGCATTTTTTGTGTGCCACTTCCAGGGAGCTAAGTACCACCTTAAAAGTTTGAAAATGTTATATGGACCATGAAGCGTAAAGTCCGGCATTTGTCCAACAAACTTTGCCATTGACAGCAAAGGCAAGAAAGCTTGGGTGGCCAAGTGGCAGCACTGTGTGGGCTTTAACACCCAATTGGAAAGTGGAGCCAACGAGTGACCTAGCCCGTGCCATAAATGGTTGACTCTGCCACTCATTTTCTTTGCTGAACAGACATGAGCAAAAAAGAACCTTCTTTCTTGGTCATGTGGTAAATAGCAAGAGTGCTTGGAAGGATAGCAAGAGAAATATTTTCGATGACAGCCAGAGATAATTCTGTGCTGTTCCGGCATGCAATAAGTTTTCACTTTAGTTGAGGTTAGGTGTCTGTTAGTGCTTGTATACTTTGTACAAGGGGCCTTATCGCAGTCTGGGTACGTTTTCTGCCTTGTTTTGAAGCTTTAATTTGTTCGTGCTTTCCAGCAACATACGAGGAAGCTTACCTCAGTGCTTTGGCACACTAAATATCCTGTAAGTATAAGAAGCTTCATCCAATCTTTTTTTTAATGTGTGTGTTTGTGTGTGTGTGTGCCTGCCAGTATTAGTCACAGATCACCTCATGAAACTAGGTCAACTGCAATGAGATTTCACACCCTAAATTCATTGAGTCACTTGTAATACATACTGCGAAATGTACGCTTAGCAGTGCCTTGGTGCTGGTAATAGCATAGTTTTCTTGCTAGCAGCTTTAATGTGGCACTAAAATAGACAATGGGTGCCCTGAATGGTTGTTGCTGTAATGTAGATCTGGTTATACAACTGTCTGAGATGTTTCAATGTGTGTATGTATGTGAAGTCTTGTTATAGAGCCGTGCATTTTTTGTGTGCCACTTCCAGGGAGCTAAGTACCACCTTAAAAGTTTGAAAACGTTATATGGACCATGAAGCGTAAAGTCCGGCATTTGTCCAACAAACTTTGCCGTTGACAGCAAAAGGCAAGAAAGCTTGGGTGGCCAAGTGCTAGCACTGTGTGGGCTTTAACACCCAATTCGAAAGTGGAGCCAACGAGTGACCTAGCCCGTGCCATAAATGGTTGACTCTGCCCACTCATTTTCTTTGCTGAACAGACATGAGCAAAAAAGAACCTTCTTTCTTGGGCATGTGCTGAAATAGCAAGAGTGCTTGCAAGGATAGCAAGAGAAATATTTTTCGATGACAGCCAGACATAATTCCGTGCTGTTCCTGTATGCAATAAGTTTTCACTTTAGTTGAGGTTAGGTGTCTGTTAGTGCTTGTATACTTTGTACAAGGGGCCTTATCGCAGTCTGGGTACGTTTTCTGCCTTGTTTTGAAGCTTTAATTTGTTCGTGCTTTCCAGCAACATACGAGGAAGCTTACCTGAGTGCTTTGGCACACTAAATATCCTGTAAGTATAAGAAGCTTCATCCAATCTTTTTTTTTAATGTGTGTGTTTGTGTGTGTGCCTGCCAGTATTAGTCACAGATCACCTCATGAAACTAGGTCAACTGCAATGAGATTTCACACCCTAAATTCATTGAGTCACTTGTAACACATACTGCGAAATGTACGCTTAGCAGTGCCTTGGGGCTGGTAATAGCATAGTTTTCTTGCTAGCAGCTTTAATGTGCCATAAAATAGACAATGCATGGGTGCCCTGAATGGTTGTTGCTATAGTGTAGATTTGGTTATACAACTGTCTGAGATGTTTCAATGTGTGTATGTATGTGAAGTCTTGTTATAGAGCCGTGCATTTTTTGTGTGCCACTTCCAGGGAGCTAAGTACCACCTTAAAAGTTTGAAAATGTTATATGGACCATGAAGCGTAAAGTCCGGCATTTGTCCAACAAACTTTGCCATTGACAGCACAGGGCAAGAAAGCTTGGGTGGCCAAGTGGCAGCACTGTGTGGGCTTTAACACCCAATTGGAAAGTGGAGCCAACGAGTGACCTAGCCCGTGCCATAAATGGTTGACTCTGCCCACTCATTTTCTTTGCTGAACAGACATGAGCAAAAAAGAACCTTCTTTCTTGGTCATGTGGTAAAATAGCAAGAGTGCTTGGAAGGATAGCAAGAGAAATATTTTTCGATGACAGCCAGAGATAATTCTGTGCTGTTCCGGCATGCAGTAAGTTTTCACTTTAGTTGAGGTTAGGTGTCTGTTAGTGCTTGTATACTTTGTACAAGGGGCCTTATCGCAGTCTGGGTACGTTTTCTGCCTCGTTTTGAAGCTTTAATTTGTTCGTGCTTTCCAGCAACATACGAGGAAGCTTACCTGAGTGCTTTGGCACACTAAATATCCTGTAAGTATAAGAAGCTTCATCCAATCTTTTTTTTTAATGTGTGTGTTTGTGTGTGTGCCTGCCAGTATTAGTCACAGATCACCTCATGAAACTAGGTCAACTGCAATGAGATTTCACACCCTAAATTCATTGAGTCACTTGTAATACATACTGGGAAATGTACACTTAGCAGTGCCTTGGTGCTGGTAATAGCACAGTTTTCTTGCTAGCAGCTTTAATGTGGCACTAAAATAGACAATGGGTGCCCTGAATGGTTGTTGCTATAATGTAGATCTGGTTATACAACTGTCTGAGATGTTTCAATGTGTGTATGTATGTGAAGTCTTGTTATAGAGCCGTGCATTTTTTGTGTGCCACTTCCAGGGAGCTAAGTACCACCTTAAAAGTTTGAAAACGTTATATGGACCATGAAGCGTAAAGTCCGGCATTTGTCCAACAAACTTTGCCATTGACAGCACAGGCAAGAAAGCTTGGGTGGCCAAGTGGCAGCACTGTGTGGGCTTTAACACCCAATTCGAAAGTGGAGCCAACGAGTGACCTAGCCCGTGCCATAAATGGTTGACTCTGCCCACTCATTTTCTTTGCTGAACAGACATGAGCAAAAAAGAACCTTCTTTCTTGGTCATGTGGTAAAATAGCAAGAGTGCTTGGAAGGATAGCAAGAGAAATATTTTTCGATGACAGCCAGAGATAATTCTGTGCTGTTCCGGCATGCAGTAAGTTTTCACTTTAGTTGAGGTTAGGTGTCTGTTAGTGCTTGTATACTTTGTACAAGGGGCCTTATCGCAGTCTGGGTACGTTTTCTGCCTTGTTTTGAAGCTTTAATTTGTTCGTGCTTTCCAGCAACATACGAGGAAGCTTACCTGCAGTGCTTTGGCACACTAAATAACCTGTAAGTATAAGAAGCTTCATCCAATCTTTTTTTTAATGTGTGTGTTTGTGTGTGTGTGCCTGCCAGTATTAGTCACAGATCACCTCATGAAACTAGGTCAACTGCAATGAGATTTCACACCCTAAATTCATTGAGTCACTTGTAATACATACTGCGAAATGTACGCTTAGCAGTGCCTTGGGGCTTGTAATAGCATAGTTTTCTTGCTAGCAGCTTTAATGTGCCATAAAATAGACAATGCATGGGTGCCCTGAATGGTTGTTGCTATAGTGTAGATTTGGTTATACAACTGTCTGAGATGTTTCAATGTGTGTATGTATGTGAAGTCTTGTTATAGAGCCGTGCATTTTTTGTGTGCCACTTCCAGGGAGCTAAGTATCCACCTTAAAAGTTTGAAAAGGTTATATGGACCATGAAGCGTAAAGTCCGGCATTTGTCCAACAAACTTTGCCATTGACAGAAAGCTTGGGTGGCCAAGTGGCAGCACTGTGTGGGCTTTAACACCCAATTCGAAAGTGGAGCAAACGAGTCACCTAGCCCGTGCCATAAATGGTTGACTCTGCCCACTCATTTTCTTTGCTGAACAGACATGAGCAAAAAAGAACCTTCTTTCTTGGGCATGTGCTGAAATAGCAAGAGTGCTTGGAAGGATAGCAAGAGAAATATTTTTTGATGACAGCCAGAGATAATTCTGTGCTGTTACGGCGTGCAATAAGTTTTCACTTCAGTTGAGGTTGAGGTGTCTGTGAGTGCTTGTATACTTTGTACAAGGGGCCTTATCGCAGTCTGGGTACGTTTTCTGCCTTGTTTTGAAGCTTTAATTTGTTCGTGCTTTCCAGCAACATACGAGGAAGCTTACCGCAGCATTTTAATGTGTGTGTGTGTGTGTGTCTGTGTGTTTTTGTGTGCCTGCCAGTATTAGTCACAGATCACCTCATGAAACTAGGTCAACTGCAATGAGATTTCACACCCTAAGTTCATTGAGTCACTTGTAATACATACTGGGAAGTGTACACTTAGCAGTGCCTTGGTGCTGGTAATAGCATAGTTTTCTTGCTAGCAGCTTTAATGTGGCACTAAAATAGACAATGGGTGCCCTGAATGGTTGTTGCTATAATGTAGATCTGGTTATACAACTGTCTGAGATGTTTCAATGTGTGTATGTATGTGAAGTCTTGTTATAGAGCCGTGCATTTTTTGTGTGCCACTTCCAGGGAGCTAAGTACCACCTTAAAAGTTTGAAAACGTTGTATGGACCATGAAGCGTAAAGTCCGGCATTTGTCCAACAAACTTTGCCATTGACAGCACAAGGCAAGAAAGCTTGGGTGGCCAATTGGCAGCACTGTGTGGGCTTTAACACCCAATTCGAAAGTGGAGCCAACGAGTGACCTAGCCCGTGCCATAAATGGTTGACTCTGCCCACTCATTTC
>CM023481.1:40119516-40235287 GCA_013339685.2 Hyalomma asiaticum | reverse complement strand
TATTGGATCACGTTTAACTAACTGAACCTCATTAACTTATCCTTTCATAACATTTAGGGCTAGTCAATATTTCATTGTCTAGTGGCTAGCTTAAAGGAGTACTGACACGAATTTTTGACATCCTCGTATTATTGCTGCAAATGAAAGCACTGGCGTGGAGAACCCCAAAAAGAGTATCATGGTGCCTCGCAAGGCAATCAATATATTTTTAATACGGCTCCCTTAAAAGCCCACTTTCAGTTTCGATTTGGGGGGGGGGGGCGGTTTCCCAGTGACGTGTCGACACAGTCTGACGAAGTCTGAGTCACATAGGGACAGAAATTCGTGATAGCGTCGCTGCAACTCCGTTGTCAACTCCGTCGTCAAACAACGACAATTTCACGGTCGTCCAGTGACTCCGATAGCGATTTCGGCTATTTTAAAAAGACTGCGCTCATACGTCATCGTAGTGTCCGTTGCGCTGGGGCTGGCTTGCAGTGCTGGGCGACGAAAACTTTAAAACCAAACTAAAATATTTTGTATGTGTTTCCTGGCTTTCGTGTGTGGAGGGCGTTAACATTACATGGCTAGAAAACAAAAAATGCATATTTTGAGCCGCCACAAAATCGTGTCAGTACTCCTTTAACAAACCAACATCCTTGAATAATATCGTAGTGCCTGAAGATGGGAAGGAGTACACTACATGAACACACTATGCATAGCATTGCATGAATGTGTGCACTTTCCTTTTCTTTCCAAAACTATATGCACTACAGTGCACATTGATCTATGTTTGGTTAGAGCAGTCTGTGGCCTGTAAGTTATGTTTCTAATGGTTAACAATTTCTGCATGAACAGCGTTACATGTTCATTAATGCATCATTGTAATGAATGTATAATTATGACATAAAGCTTATGCATACGAAACTTCTGTTGGAATTCTAAACCAGTTACTCTATCAGTAATGACTATATCTACTATATAATTTTTGGTATGGAAAATCTGCATGCACAGTTTTATGCATTTTCAATGTTTTAAGCATGCATCTTATTACTAGTTTTATGATATCATAAGTCACCCATGTCCTTCTGGAGCCTGTAACAGCTGTGAAAGCTTTGCACCACCTTACTTAGCTTTTTTTCCAACCAGCCTGACTTACCTCTATTTGCAGTCAGTAAGCCTGCACACAGACAGTGCACATTTTTGCCGTCTGATAGATTTTATTTTCAATGAGTACAAACACATATATATGCAAATGTGCCCGGTAATACAGAGTTTGAAGCAGCAGAGGGCAGTAATAATCACTGGACCCAGACAGGCCACCACTGCAAACTAACCATCGGAGCGTTCAACGCAAGATCCCTCTCCAGCGAAGCTAGATTAGTGGAATTACTCGAGGATCTAGAAGCCGTTAGTCAGGACGTCATGGGCTTTAGTGAAGTTAGGAGAGCAGGTGAAGCTTACATAGTCTTTAACAACGGACACGTCCTCAGCTATAGAGGGTTACCCGAAAAGAGAGAATATGGCATTGGGTTCCTAATTCCAAAGATAGAGTGGGCAATGTAGACAAATTCTACAGCATTAACGAAAGGGTAGCGTGCATAGTAATAAAACTAAATGTGATATATAGAAACTGCGTGATATATAGAATGTGATTAACCGTGAAGATGCTAATTATTTGCAGAATGATCTTAAAATATTAAGTAAATGGTGCCAGGGCTGGCAGATGGAAGTCAATGTGAGCAAAGAAAAGTCGTTTCATTTACTACAAAACAAACCCCAATAACTAATCATGACACGTTGAATGAGAAACAAGTTGAAAATGTATCCAAATTTAAGTATTTGGGAGTTCACTTAAAGGGCCCCTAAACCACCCCCAACATTTTTTGAACATTTCAAGTTAACACGCGCATCAAGTTGAGAATACCGTCACGATGAACGATGTCAAATGCGGCAGCGCTTGTCAAATGCGGCAACGATGTCAAATGCAGCAACACCACTAAATTTCGACCACATGGTGGTTTAGGGGCCCTTCAATTCACGAGTGAGTTATGATGGAACCTACACATTGACGCAATCATTAGCAACATACGCTTATAAGACACTCAGATTCACCAGACGTAACTTACATTTCGCCAGTTCTGCAGCTAAACATTTAGCTAACACTACACTAGTCCGCTCAAAACTTGACTATGCTTCCCAAATATGGAGCCCTCACCAGGCTTACCTCATAAATAAAATAGAGTCTCTTCAAAAGAAAAGTCCCCGTTTCATAACAAAGATTTACTCTCGCACTTCTAGCATAAATGATATTAAAATTTCTCTAAAGTTGCCGTCTCTGCAGTCACGCAGACTGTTCTCCCTCCTGTCTCTTTTTCACAATCTCTACCATAACGATTCGCAACTGTCTGCACTTATTAAACCTGCTCATCGAATATTTGCACGTCTGGACCACGAATTCAAATTAGAAGCTCTATTTACCCAAAAAAAACCTGTTTTTACATTCACCATTACTTCTTGCTGATAATCATTGGAATCGACTTCCTAACAATATTATCTGTATAAAAAACCACGAAGAATTCACTCACAAATTAAAGCTCCATCTTGGTGTTTGAATGATCTAGTATAACTGACTACATGTGCTTATATAGTGATTTATCTAGCTTGCTGTATAACTGGGTCACTTGACTATTCTTTGTTGTTTTGTGGGGTTTTACGTCCCAAAACCAGTTCTGATTATGAGAGACGCCGTAGTGGAGGGCTCCGGAAATTTCGACCACCTGGGGTTCTTTAACGTGCACTGACTATTCTTTAGCACTGTCTAGCAGAGAAATGTTTGTTCTTGTGTTATGCCTACCTTTTTAGTGTAGTTTTGTCTTTATAATTACTTTTCTATGATTTCATACGTTAATTATATGTTGTTATTTACCTTTCAAACCTTTTATTACTTTATTGTTAGTGTTGGTTTGATGTATGTATGCTAATACCCCCATTTAATACCCTCGGGCCTTGACGGTAAATAAATAAATAAATAAATAAATAAATAAATAAGCAGTATAAACTTAAGATAATCCGTGGATATGCGCCAACAACAAGCTACGACGATGAACAAGTAGAGCAGCTCTATGACGCAATCGAATAAGCAATAAAAAGAGCATGGAAACAATACACAACAGTCATGGGGGATTTGAAAGCAAAAGTAGGAACAAAACAAAGTGATGGAGAACAGGCGATTGGAAAATACGGCGTCGGTCGTAAGAATAACTGTGGGGAAATGGTAGTACAATTTGCCGAGAGAAAGCGACTCTGAATAATGAATACGCTTTTTAAGAAATACAATAGGAAGTGGATGTGGAAAAGCCCTAATGGGGAAACAAAGAATGAAATTGACTTTAATGTGCGAACAACCAGGTATAATTGAAGACACAGAAGTAGTGGTGAAGATAAAATGTAGCAATCACATATTAGTAAGGGCGAACACTGTGCTTAACCTAAAGAAAACAACTAAATTATTTACTAGAAGAAACGCAAATCTAAAAGAAATCAGAGCGAAGAACGAAGAATTTAAAGTCGCCCTAAGCAATAAGTTCAAGGCGTTAGGCCAAAACGATGATTATTTGGAAGAAATAAGCAAAACCATAACAAAACCAACTCTTGAAACAGCGACAGAAGTCGGGTGTAGAGCAACAAAACAAGCAACAAGTTGTCGCAATCTACCAAGGACTTAATAAAAGAACGCCAACAAATGAAAGTAACTTCATGAAAAGATATGATAGAATTTGCAGAACTGTAAAAATTCATCAGTAAAGCCAGGCAGAGAGATGTAAGAAACTTTAACATGAGAGAAATAGAGAAAGCATTGATTGATTTGTGGGGTTTAATGCCCCAAAACCAGAACTGATTATGAGAGACGCGGTAGTGGAAGTCTCCGGAAATTTCGACCACCTGGGGTTCTTTAACGCGCACTGACATCGCACAGCACACGGGCCTCAACATTTCGCCTCCATCGAAATGCAGCCGCTGTGGTCGGGATTCGATCCCGCGACCTTCGGATCAGCAGCCGAGTGCCATAACCACTAAACCACCCTGGCGGGGCAGAAATAGTGAAAGCAGTAGGGAAAGGCACCAGCATTAAATAGGTCAAAAACAAACTGCACTTAGGACAACACAAAATGTATGTGCTAAAGGATAAACAAGGTAACATTATCAACAACTGCAACGAAATAGTAAAGATAGCAGATTTCTACTCTGAACTGTACAGCTCTCAGACAGGCCATACAACCTTCATAGAAATAGAGTCAGACGAGGACACTGAAATTTTATGTATAACCGCTGACGAAGTCAAAAAAGCAGTCAAAGGCATGTCCCACTGTAAAGCAGCAGGTGAAGACGGTATCACAGCCGACTTGATCAAAGACGGAGGAGATATTACTTGAAAAACCTGCATCGCCCTTCACACAATGTATCAAGACACGCAGTGTACCGTGCAGTTGGAAAAATGCTAATATAATCTTAATACACAAGTAAGGTGCCATAAAGGAGTTAAAAAATTACAGACCAACAACCCTACTCCCAGTAATATACAAGCTATTTACGAAAGTAATTTCTACGAGGATAAGAGAAACACTCAACTTTAACCAACCAAGAGAAGAAGCTGGTTTAGGAAAGGGTACTCAACAGTGGACCACAGTCAAGCTATCAACCTAGTAATGCATAAGTACGCTGAATATAACAAACCTCATTATATGGCATTTATAGACTACGAGAAAGCATTTGGCCCCTTTAAACACAAGCAGTTCAAGTAGCTCTACATAAACAAGGAGTACCTGACGTATACATGCAAACCATAAACAACATATATAAAGATTGCACAGCCACACTCCTTCTACATGAGAGAAGCACAGAAATCCCGATCAGGAGAGGTGTCAGACAAGGAGATACGATCTCCTCGATGCTATTGACTGCATGTTTAGAGGAAGTCTTTAAACGTCTAGACTGGGAAGAAAAAGGAATTCGAATGGAAGCCGTACATCTAAGCAATTTAAGATTTGCAGACGACATTGTGCTCTTTAGCAACGAAGGAGAGGAACTACAAAACATGATTGATGACCTAAACCATGAAAGTATTAAAATTGGACTAAAAATGAATAGGCAAAAGACCAAAGTTATGCTCAGGAGCTTAGCTGAGGAACAGGAATTTAAAATTCACAATGAACCCTTAGAATGTGTAAACGAATACGTTTACCTGGGACACTTACTAACAGGAACTCCTACCCATGAAAAAGAAATTCTCCATAGAATAAGGATGGGCTGGAGTGCATTCGGAAGGCATTATGAAATCATGACTGGAAACCTGCCATTCTCACTAAAGCGAAAAGTATTCGATCACTGCATTCTCCCAGTACTAACGTACGGGGCATAAACGTGGAGGATAACTAAACAACTAGAGATGAAACTAAGGAGCACGCAACGTCCAATGGAAATAAAAATTATAGGGGTAACGCTAACAGCTAAAAAACGAGTGGAACGGATCAGGGAACAGATAGGAGTAGCTGATATTATTATATCAACTAAAAGAAAGAAGTGGACCTGGGCAGGAGATGTCATGAGGAGGAAAGATAACAGATGCACAGTAAGAGCGGCGGATTGGATACCAAGAAAGGGAAAATTCAACAGAGACAGCCAAAGGGTTAGATAGAACAATGAAATTAAAAAGTTTACGAGCATAAAGTGGAACCAACTCGCTCAGGATAGGGTGGATTGGAAATCGTTGGGAGAGGTTTTCGTCCTGCAGTGGACCTAAATAGGCTGATGATGATGATGAATACATAGTTTATAAGTAAACAAGTGAATCTAACACATTTACAAGAACAGGCTCAAACAAAACACTACAAAAAGCTATTCAAATAATTGAACACACCGGCTGTTGTTTTTGTCACACCTTAGGGCTTTCAGGCCTTTTAATCTGAGTATAATTAATTTCTAGTGATGTAGATGGAGTTTCATCATGCGTATATTTAGAAAGTTTTTAATTGAGTAGAAAATTTCACCAGGTCATGCCAGTAGGTAGTTAAACTAAATGCCTCTTTCAATCATAATACTTTCCTTAAAAACAATGACATAACACAGAATTGACTAGAGGAATAAAAAAGCCTCGCAAGTAAGTCGGCCTTGATCGATGTAATATATGTAGCCCTCGAAACAGAAGGGGCTTGAGATGTGATTCCTGTCTTAATAATTGCCCGTTTCGGGCACTTATTTTGGAATATATGACTAGAATACACAAAAAAATTCAGTTTTATATCACTGGCTACATAGTATGCTTACTATGATATATCACAAATGTTTGACTAAACTAGATACGCTGTGTTCTAGCAGGCCTGGAGTTTGAGCAGGCACTAGGGAGTGGCTAATAAATGGCAAAACATGGGTATCAGCTGTGCATGAAAGACAAGTGACCAGCATATGTAATGCACTGATAATAGAACTTTTTCATTTACAAGTATCAAAAACAATAGGAGGGCTCGTGCATATTAAAGGCCGAGGAAAATTTCAAAAGGGAACAATCAAGAGATATGTATGATGTATATGACAAATTCCGCTGCTTGTGGACCTCCTGCTCATTTATCCTACAGACAATAGCATTGGTAAGAAAAGTGCATGAGTATAAAAGAAACTTAAAATCACTAACGTTGGTAAAAATCTATCTAGCCTAACAATGAGGAAATGTCACATTTCTTAAAAGGCCTCTAAACCACCCCTGGCATTTTTTTTGAACATTTCAAGTTAACACGTGCATCGAGTTGAATATTGCATCACGATGAACGATGCCAAATGCGGCAGTGACACATGCAATGGCCACGCCACAAACAAAAAAAAGACAATCTCATGCGCTTCGCTGGGTATTCCAGCATACCAAAGTTAGCCGTGATGACAGCAAGGGACAGCAATGTGGTTTTGGTGACGTCAACAGAGGCAGATCTCCGCTAAGGAGAACTTCGACTTTTGGTTTGTCTGGTACCAATTGCACGCGCTCCCTGCCTGTCTCTTCTTCCTCGTCGAGTGTCGTTTGTGTGATGTTAGCGTGTGCATGCTCGTGAATTCGTAACTGTGCTCTGCTTCGCGCTCGAGTTTCAACACAATCATAAAAACATTGCACAGGCTCTTCGGCACGACGCATCCCCATTTGGATTGATGAGACTGGCGAGTCTTTTGAGATGAGAAAGCAATGCAGGGTCCATAGCGGCATACTTTGCACGATCACAAGCCAAGTACAGCCAACTAGAAACTGTAACAACCGTACCAGAGAGCAGAACACGACGGGCAGTGTTAACACAGAGTGTTGTGCAGAACAAAGAAAACACTTGCGCATGCGCAAAGGCAGGCGGAGGCGCGTCAACTGGAAGTGGAGTCTTTTTTATTTCTTTATTGTACCCTCAAAGCCCGAGTGAATTAGAGAGGCCAGTGTTAAATGGGAAATTGTACAAAAATTCGGTAGCAATATAGCACAACAAGAAAATAATACAGTGATGCAATAAAACAACAGACTAGTAATAGCAGTACATACAATGTCGTAATGAAGTGCTTTGCAAGTACTAACAGGAACAAACAAGGTATCATGACATAAATTCCTGCTTATACAATGTAGGCTAATTAGCCATGACAATTAAAAGATGTTGTAATTTCGAAGTTAAACAATGTTAGCTACAGCCTTGCAAAAAAGTCTGTTGTCATTGATGGCGACTATGTCACTGGGAAGGTGGTTCCATTGCTGAGATGTTTGGGGAAAAAAGAATGAGTGAACGTGTTAGTATTATATGTTCGAATTCTGACTTTGAAATAATGGTTGATATGGTGCGATAAATAATGCGGCTGTGAAATGAAGTCACTTTGAAGAAATGGATGATGGAATAACTTATGAAACAAAGGTAAGCGAGCTATATTCCTCCGATATGCTAGTGATGAAAGACATAGGTTAGCTTTCATTGAAGATATGCTGGAAGTACGGTTATAATTAGAATAAATGAATTGCACTGAATTATCTTGAATGAGCTCTAAAGAAAAGATGAGGTTTTTGTTATGTGGGTCCCACACTGCTGCAGCATACTCTAATTTGGGGTGCACTAATGACTGATAAAGTAGTAATTCTAAGGATGATGGGGCATTAGAAAAGTTGTTACGTATGTAACCAAGCATGCTGTTAGCTTTACCGATTATGTATTGAATGTGAGGAGACCAGGTTAGATTTGAAGTTATATGAACGCCCAAGTATATGTATAAGTTCACGGAATCTAAGGGTATATTATTCAAATGGTAGAATGGAAGGGTGGTGGAATTTCTATGAACACGCAAAATTTTACATTTGTTAATATTTAGTTCCGTTCGCCAGGTATTGCACCAATCACTTATGTAGTTTAAATTTGATTGAAGAGTGTTAGAATCTTCGGCGCAGTTTATTTCACAATAAATTACACAATCATCAGTGAACAAGCGAACGTCAGAAGTCAATGCAGATGGTAGATCGTTAATATAGATTAGAAAAAGGAGCGGTCCTAGTACTGATCCCTGAGGCACACTGGAACGAACCTCAGTTAAAAGTGAGTCATGATTATTAGCAGTAACAAACTGATAGCGATTACAAAGAAAGTATTCAACCCATTTCGGCATTTTACTATTGAGGTTTAAAAGACAGTTTGAAAAAAAAGCAGTTGATGGAAAGCTTTTGTCAAATGCTTTACTAAAATCTAAAAAACACAGCAGTTGAGGCGCGATCTAAAATACAGTGTAGACCATGAATAAATGATATTAGTTGCATTTCGCATGAATATGTTTTATAAAAACCATGCTGAGCTGTGGTGAAAAATGAGTTAGATTCGAGAAAGTTAAACACGTTGGTAAAAATTGTGTGTTCCAGAAGTATGGAACAGGTCCTGGTCAGGGAGATAGGGCGGTAATTCATGGGCGAGATTTTGCTGCCAGATTTATGTAGTGGGACCACCTTCCCTATTTTCCACTGCGAAGGCAGAGTGGATGTGTTAAAGGGACTGACAACCGATTTTTAAGGACCCTTCTTTTTATGGCGCAATGGAAAGCTCTCCCCCTGTACTGTTTTCACCTGCAGCGGTTACTTTCAAAGGCGCGTGGATATTTCGCACGTAGAATTTTTCAATCTGAGAAGCTTCTAAAAAAGGCAGAATGCGCACTCTAGCAACGTTGAAAGGTCATCGCGATGCCGATAATCCGCCTCGCTTCCGGACATCGTTCCGCTTTCGCAGGAGTGAGCCTGTAGCTGTGATTAACCACCCACACTTTGACCTGTTCGACTACGTTTTGAAATAAAAAGACGGTGCGACAAGTTGGCATTGTTTGCCAGGCCGATCTTGTATTTGTAAGGCATTCTTTCGCATGTCCGCGCCTACTTCATGAATGGCCAGGCTCCGGCGCCGCCACTCTGGCCATAGCCGAGCCAAGCCAGGCCAGCTAGATCCGAAACCACGCTTTCGCACGTGACGGCAGAAGCGTGCAGTGGCAACGCGCGCTACAAACGAAGGGTTATCTGCACATTGCAAGTGACAAAAAGCTTACAATATCAAAAGTTTCATGCGTTCCGATACTAATAAACAGACAAAATATTGCGTAAATTTGTAGAAGGTAACGTGACCGCACTCTAACTCTAGTTCGTATGTTTGCCGCTTGAGTTACCAAACATCAGTTTTCGCGACTTTGCATGAAGAAATAAAAACATAAACCCGTGTTTATTGAGGAAAAGTGGCGTGGTTTGAGCCAATGCAACACACAATCTTTCCGCCAGTGGGGCCATCTCAATTCAAGTTTTGGGTGGTTGTCTGTCCCTTTAATGGATTGTTGAAAGATATTTGTATATATGAAGGAGCTGAACATGCTAGTAGTGTTTTTTAGAAATTTGCTGTTAATGCCATCGAAGCCCGGAGCTGAGTTAAAGAGTAATTTACCAATGAGTTTAGCAATGCCAGATGAATGAACTGTTATAGGATCCATGATATTGCAGTCGCATGAATTAGCGCACAGTGGGTGAATATTGCTCAAAACCGAGAAATTCTTTGAAAATGTTTTGTTAAGAGCGATTGTGCAAACGGCACTTGAGATTACATCACCTTCTTTGCTTTTAGGATGATAGTGCTATTACAAGGAGGATTAGTAACGCGCCAGAACTTACGCATGCCTCTTTTGATTATTTCGGGTAGTGTGTGGGTTAAGTAATTATCTTTAGCTTCTTTTAATGCAACTAAATATGCACAATTAGCAATCTGATAGGATTCCCAACGTGCTTGATTAGTAGAGGACTTAGCTAAGCGAAAGGGCCGTTCCTTCCTGTTAGACAGGCGCTTTATGTATGAGCTATACAAAGGTGCTTGTGCACTAGAGAGGATGACATGTTTGTGAATGTATTTTTCAGTCAACAGGCGTACCTGATCTACAAAAATACCCCAGTTATTCTCAAATGAACGAGTATCAAAGTTAATTAACAAGCTGTTGGGAAATGGGTCTAATTCATTGTTAATTGCTTCAAAATTAGCCTTCTTATAATCCCGCATAAGTTTCTTAAATTAGTTCATTTAGGAGTGTTAGAAGCAGTGTCAGAAGTGATTGTGGTTCGCTGGGTAACAGTTGGGAAAGTGAAAACACGGGACAAAGCTAACAAAATTCTTTTGCCTGAGATGAGAAGTGATTTATATCGGGTGGATGTGTGTTCCACAGCAAGTTGGGGAAATTAAAGTCACCAAGTAAGAACAAAAGTGATGAGGGAAATCTTAAAGAAACGAGGTTAATAGCATCATGTAAATTGTCAATGAAGGTGGCAAGTGATGAAGGGAAGCAATAGCACACAAGGATTATCTTTGTGTGACTGATTGTGAGGCAAGCCTATGTGCACTCAAGATCAGTTTTAATGTCTATATGAAAGGACAGAATATCTTTTGAAATGGTGAGAACGACACCCCCTCCTTGACACTCATTGCGACCACACCGGTAGATAGCGAAATTAGTGGCGCCATAACATATATTGCGATTACCAGCTGAGTCAAATTCAAGCAATGATGTACGTGTAAGCTGTCACAGGACCACAACCGCACCGAGCCCAACGCACCGACGATAATTCGGTGAGCAGCTAGACAAACCTTTTCTCATAATGGATAGTAGAAACTGTTAGTTACTAACGCAGTTACATGTTCTCACATTATTCCGCACAAACGGAAAACCGATGCGACGCTAGACATAACCGACCGCCGGTCTCCGATAGTAGCAACTCATGAGAAGCGGAGGAAATTAGATAGATAGATAGATAGATAGATGACGAAATTAACATCACAAACGCAATAAGGAGTATACATTACTCCTTGATTACTACTTGCCGTAAGACGCAAACTGTACACTACTAACCTCCACACAAATCTTTTTAGCTGGTCGATGTAAATTTGATGACGACTTCACACTTTGAACTCACTTCCTATAAGAATGAACATGATACTATGCATTCACCAAGAAAGTTTGCGTGTGTCTGCTGGGGTGTATGATTGCGTGTTTATACTGTTATATAGATATGTGTGTATGTATCTGTGTGCCTGATACCTATCTATTTCCATTTCGTCTTCACACATCCACTCCGGCATAAGAAATTATGGATTGCATTACTCATTACACATCACAACCGCGATTTCTTACAACCAACAATTTTTTTTTGTCATATGCGCATACATCGCAAGGAAAAATGCGTCTGTGTACGGGACCACGTGGAAAATTTCATGATTTTCTTTTACCCTAATTCGTACAACTGTCGGGCAGTGCGCGAAACTAGGCACGCGGCCGCATACCTGCGCGAACGGAGAAGGGAAACGCCTCGCTAACACACGATTTCCACGTGCGCCGACCTTGCTTGCAGAGCAGTTTTAAAAACCGTGACGTCCTGGATGTCGCGATCAGCAAAAATAGAAGATCGCGGACATTTTGAGACCAAGTACCGTACAAAATAGTAACGCAGGTAGAAGATATCGCGCATGAAAGGCTTTGAAAGAATGTACGTTTAACGAGGCGAAGCCGCTGCAACCGGGACCGTCAAGGGTCGCAGGTTCGACGCCCAATCCCCCCCCCCCCTTTTTTTTTTTAATACTCCTCGAGATTACGTCGGTAGGGGGGCCTGTCGACGGTTGGGGTATGTGAAAGGCTTTCAGTCATTCAATTGCCGATTACGACTCACTCCTACACCAGAACAGGAATTGGCCTCCCTGGTGAAGTACTTGGCCACCACCTCCCACACGATGTCTACAATTAAACCCACGCCCTCAGTGTCCAGCAGCTGCAGAACATCTGTCCACGGCGGCGGTCAGCTCTGTGAAGCAGCAGAGGGCGGTAACAATCACTGGTAACAATCACTAAACATTGGAACGTTCAATGCAAGATCCCTCTCCAGCGAAGCTAGACTAGCAGAACTACTCGAGGAACTAGAGAGAGTTAGTTGGGACTTCATTGGCCTTAGCGAAGTTAGGAGAACAGGTGAAGCTTACATAGTCTTAAACAATGGGCATGTCCTCTGCTATAGAGGATTACCCGAAAAGAGGGAATATGGCGTGGGGTTCCTAATTCACAAAGATATAGCGGGCAACGTAGATGAATTCTACAGCATTAACGAAAGGGTTGCATGCGTCGTAATAAAACTAAATAAGCGGTATAAACTTAAGATAATCCAGGGATATGCGCCAACAACGAGCTACGACGACGAACAAGTAGAGCAGTTCTACGAGGATATCGAATTAGCAATAAAGAAAGTACAGACACAATACACAGTAGTCATGGGGGATTTCAATGCAAAAGTAGGGACAAAACAAAGTGGAGAGCAGGCGATTGGCAACTACAGCGTCGGCCATAGGAATAACCGTGGGGAAATGCTAGTACGATTTGCCGAAAGAAACCGACTCCGAATAATGAACACGTTTTTCAAGAAACACAAGAATAGGAAGTGGACGTGGAAAAGCCCTAACGGGGAAACAAAGAATGAAATCGACTTTATAATGTGCGAACAACCAGGTATAATTCAAGACACAGAAGTAGTGGGGAAGATAAAATGCAGCGATCACAGATTAGTAAGAGCAAAGATTGTACTTAACCTAAAGAAAACAAGAACTAAAGTTATTTACTAGAAAAAAATGTAATTTAGAGGTAATCAGATCCAAGAACGAAGAATTTAAAGTAGCCTAAGCAACAAGTTCGAGGCCTTAGACGAAAACGGTGACGATATAGAGGAAATGAACAAAACCATAACGAAAACAATCCTTGAAACAGCGATAGAAGTCGGGGGTACAACAACTAAGCAAACAACAAGTAAGTTGTCCCAATCTACCAAGGACTTAATAAAAAAACGCCAACAAATGAAAGTAACTTCGCCAAAAGATAAGATTGAATTCGCAGAACTATCAAAATTGATCAATAAAGCCAGGCAAAGAGATGTAAGAAACTTTAACACGAGAGAAATAGAGAAAGCTGTAGAGAAAGGCACCAGCATTAAAACGGTCAAAAAGAAACTGCACTTAGGGCAAAACAAAATGCATGCGTTAAAGGATAAACAAGGTAACGTTATCAACAGTTTCAACGAAATAGTAAAAGTAGCAGAAGATTTCTACTCTGCACTGTGCAGTTCTCAGACAGACCATACAACCTTAATAGAAATAGAATCAGAGGAGGACAATGAAATTCCATGTATAACCGCTGACGAAGTCAAAAAAGCTGTCAAAGGCATGTCCCGCGGTAAAGCAGCTGGTGAAGATGGTATAACAGCCGACTTGATTAAAGACGGAGGAGATATTATACTTGAAAAACTTGCATCGCTCTTCACGAAATGTGTCAAGACGTGTAATATACCACGCAGTTGGAAAAATGCGAATATAATCCTTATCCACAAGAAAGGTGACATAAAGGAGTTAAAGAATTATAGACCAATTAGCCTACTCCCAGTAATATACAAGCTATTTACAAAAGTAATTTCTACGAGGATAAGAGAAACACTCGACTTTAATCAACCGAGAGAACAAGCTGGTTTTAGGAAAGGTTACTCGACAATGGACCACAGCCACGCTATCAACCTAGTAATTGAGAAGTACGCGGAATATAACAAACCTCTTTATATGGCGTTTATCGACTACGAGAAAGCATTTGACTCGATAGAAATACAAGCAGTTCTAGAAGCTCTACGTAGACAAGGGGTACCTGACATGTACGTGAAAACCATCAACAACATATACAAAGATTGCACAGCCACACTACTCCTACATGAGAAAAGCAGAGAAATCCCGATCGGGAGAGGCGTGAGACAGGGAGATACGATATCCCCGATGCTATTCACTGCATGTTTAGAGGAAATCTTTAAACGTCTAGACTGGGAAGACAAGGGAATTCGAATAGACGGAGAATATCTCAGCAATTTAAGATTCGCAGACGACATTGTGCTATTTAGCAATGATGGAGACGAACTACAAAACATGATTGATTACCTAAACAGGGAAAGTATTAAAATTGGATTAAGAATGAATAGGCAAAAGACCAAAGTTATGCTCAATAGCCTAGCTAAGGAACAAAAATTTAAATTCAACAATGAACCCTTACAATGTGTAAACGAATACGTATACCTGGGACAGTTAATAACAGGAACTCCTAACCATGAAAAAGAAATTCTCCGTAGAATAAGGTTGGGCTGGAGCGCATTCGGAAGGCATTATGAAATCATGACTGGAAACTTACCACTCTCACTAAAACGAAAAGTATTCAATCACTGCATTCTCCCAGTACTAACGTACGGTGCAGAAACGTGGAGGACAACGAAAAAACTAGAGATAAAACTAAGGAGCACGCAACGTGCAATGGAAAGAAAAATGTTGGGGGTAACGCTAAGAGATAAAAAACGAGCGGAATGGATCAGAGAACAGACAGGAATAGCCGATATTATTATATCAATTAAAAGAAAGAAGTGGACCTGGGCAGGACATGTCATGAGGAGGAAAGATAACAGATGGACAGTAAGAGCAACGGAATGGATACCAAGAGAGGGAAAATGTAACAGAGGCAGGCAAAAGATTAGATGGAGCGATGAAATTAAAAAGTTTGCAGGCATAAAGTGGAACCGACTCGCTCGGGATAGGGTGGATTGGAAATCGTTGGGAGAGGCCTTCGTCCTGCAGTGGACATAAACAGGCTGCTGATGATGATGATGAACATATATCACAATCACGCACATGTGCAGGCAGCCAAGTTTCTGTAAGGGCGAAGATGTTTGCGTTGCACGTGTTGATTGCTGATGACAACGAGAATTTGTTGACTACAGTTCTCGTATTTGTAAAAAGAATGGGTAGGTAAAATGCGGCTGCACGAGGCGGTCGGCCACTTCCCTCATGGCTTTCCTATTGTGTCGGACGTCGTGCATTCGTAGAATTTTTTGCTATACCTGTTACATTCTGAATGAGTTTATGACAGCATCACTGGTAGTGTCGTACACATAGCATTTATTGTTCATAAACAATTTACTGTAATGGAGCGTGAAGTTGAAAGAGCTAGAGTGGGTGGTACCAAATTCAGAGTCTTTTATGAGCTACACGGGTGGATAATGAAAACTCTTCACCAACTGAAAGATTTTGTTGTTTAAATTGGTTTCGCAGAGTAAGTATGCTTTCCCTTGGTTTGAAGTCTGAGAATTCTGAACTGATGGGGTGCACTAGTTTGGACAGAAGGAACCGAGGCGATGTGCACATTCTATAGCGCCATCGGGGAATGAATCGCAAACTGATTTTATTGCAGTGATTAGCTTCGTTTCAGTTTCTTGCCATGATTCCTTCTTGTCAGGAATACCTCGGAATATAAGATTATCGCGGCGTAACCGATCTTCCAGTTCAGCGAGACGTGAATCAAACGCATCCAAACTACAAGCAACTTTTTCAACCAAGGCGTGCACAGACGCCATTTCCTTAGTGAGTTCGTCGACATTGCTTGATTTTTCTTCGAGCAAGTCTAAGCATTTTTGGAGACCACTAATTTTTGTCTCGACGCCCTTCTGGCCATTTTTGATAGCTTTAACATCAGAGGTTAGCTCTGATTGGGCCTTGGAACCTTCAAGGGATCGAGTGTGCAGATCCTTCAGCAGCTTGAACAATGCATTCATTTGCTCTGAAGGGTCCGCGGGGAGCGAATCTAGATTAAGCACTGATTCAGAAAGTGTGTTAGGTCCAGGGTTAGTCTCGACATCACCCGACTGTAGTAATAGACAGGGAACGGAAAAGCAATCACATATAGTATCCAGTAACACCCGTGAACACGAAAACAGTAGCAAGCACCGATCGTCAGTTTTTTTTAGCGTGAAAACAGATGGTTGTACGCACCTCCATAGCGAAGACAAGGCAGTTAGACATGGTGTTGTAAGCACTGCTCCCGTGTCCACTGAATTGTATGAAGTGGAGAAATTGTAGGAACTGGAAGTGGAGTCTTTTGAACTGCGCGTCATCGAGGATGCATGTTACGTGACATACTCAGCGACCGGATAGCGGGCAGCACACGGCGCAGGAGAGAGCACACCGCGTTTTAATAATAAAATGCGTGTAACTCCGCTATTCTGGCACTGTTTCGAAAAATTCATATAGCTACATGTTCATTGCGGAAACAAGAACCAAAGCAACACCACAACTAAAATTTCACTTTTGGATGGTTTAGGGGCCCTTTAACCCAATGTAATACAAACACACAAAACCAAAATAAAACTGCACGGAACGGAAAACAAGTTAGGCGATTTTCTTGAGTGTGTCCAGGATCTTGAGCAGTTTACTGCTTGCCCAGCAGCGCGGAAAGCTCTCCTCCTCAATTAGCGCACTTTGTATAAGCGCCAATGTTTGGACAAAAGCAGATGGGTAGGTGAGATCCATTATATAGTATACAGCCAAACCCAGCAACAGTGCCTTTTCAAGTGCGCATCCATCTTTTAGGGTAACACACTCATCCTCAGCAAAAAAAATGCATTTTCCTGTCGAACTCCAAACAATCATGGGTCCTGGTGACCCATGGGCAAATGAAGAATGCTTAAACATAAAAATGTATGTCTGACACTTCATGAAACACATCTTTAATGAAAAAGTTACAGTTCACAGGTGGTAGACTGATGAATGCCAGCGCTAGAATGTTGTGAACATTGAATGCAAAACGATGTATAAATAGAGATTACATTATAGTAGCAGCTTATGCCACAATAAATAAAACAGTCCCGCCCTTTCCCCCTCCCCCCCCCAAGGTATGCAAATTTAAAATTTTTATGTGACTTCATTAATACAGGACCCTGGTATTGGAATTGAGTGGCCCAGCAATGCAAGAAATGCAGCTGCTCAGTTATATCAGACTGGAACCAAGGGGTTATCTCATTTGATTGAAACCACATCGCAGAAGAACATGGCCAGGAAAAATAGGAAGTCATCTGAGCTACACAAGTGGACCATTTACTCTTTGCATGTAATGTACGATGCTGATTATTTTTAAACTATAAAAAGGCACAACGCACTCTTTTGCCTGTTGCAAAAAGCACCGCAGTGGCGTTACCAAAGTGTTGCACCGCGCGGTGAAAGAGATAGAGGAAATCGCAGTTTTTGTTGCTATAGCTACAATTTTATCATTAGAATGGTGACCACAAAAATCAAGAAGGTTAGGGAAAGAACCGAAAGCTTGTGCCTCGTGCACTTGTTATGCACCAAAATTGCCACTGAAGGGTAGGAATGGTAGGAATGTATGAATAACCTGAGCAATAGGTTGACACAGTAACACAACTTGCTCATCAGATACATCCAGATTAACACTAATGAAATTACATGAGGTGGATACCTGCATTCCTCGTCCAAGCATAAAAGTCAGGTAAAAACCCTTACAATAAGGCAGAAATGGTCAGTGCGCTTAAAAAACTTTTGTCACTACAAGTAATAATTACTAATAATTAACATTAAAACTCTCATTACACACCACCTCATGAAGATAACAGACAGTGAGACTATGAAAGGCATATGGGAAGTTGGCTGTAGTTTTTAGCTGTAGTGTAGACTACGACATAAATTGAAAGTAATTAAAATGGACAAGAAACAAACCAGCTGTCAAGACCCGCAACCTTCCGAAAGGTTGTGGGTTTGGTATCCATCAACGGCTCGTGTGTTTTTTGTCCACTTTAATTCCTTTCTATTTATGTCATAACTACTACACTATACGGTTAAAAACTACAGATAGCTCCCTTGTGCCTTCCTTGACCTCACTGTCTGTTATCTTCATGAGGTTCTGTCTAAAATTAAAAAAAAATGAGATCTTGTCCTTCCCACTTTCGTCACTACACCCCAGAATGACGCAAAACAACATTCTGTTGGTAGTCAAACCCATCACATTGAACTGGTTTACAGCAAAGCTGCTTCCAGACATCAATAGAGTCATAGTCGGAGGCCTATATTCCAACAGGCTAGTGCCAAAGGATCACTTTAGGGAAAATCAAGGTCTTGTGCACTCTGTTTCGCATGTAGTGTGAAAAAAAGAGACGGGCACTACACATCATACGAAAACGTACCCGCTGGCACAGGCGAGCCATACAAGATAATGCTGTGACATGCCTTCATTCTAAGTTTGTCATTTCACAGTCCAAATTTCCAGTGTGGCGTGTGTAAGACAGCAGCCAGATCGTCTCTGTTCCTGGGCCATTGAGACTCAATATCAGGGCCTTGATGAATACCTCAAATTAAATGTCATTCTCTGTATTTCTAAGAAAATAGATCTGGCATAAATTTTCATGCCCTTCAACTTTCTTATATAAACACACAAATGAAAAAGTTAACAAAAGTGAAATGAATGTTTCAATGCAGCTTTGGAAATAGCAAATTATACGAGGAGTTGATCATAAACACGTGTACCGTGCTCTCACAATATTTTTATAAGCATTGTGTATCGTCAACAAAATATGACAGATCACCTGCATATGCTTATTTCAAAAGCTGTTCCCCCCCATGAGTACCAGACTAGAAGCCTTCCCCACTTTCACTCACACAAAGCCCTCAAAATTTCTGCCATTATAGTCTTTCTCTTATTAAAGAATGTGATAAGCGATTGCATAAAAGTGAGTGAGGAGAGCATTTATTCCTGCAATTTCATTAGAGGATGTCATAAACCTTTAATGTTCAAGGAGTGTAACAAAAGGCTGACCAAATAAAGAGCCCTTTTCTTAAGATTGAGTGTTACTAAATAGCATTCCAACTTTCTAGCACCATCACTCACTGGAGTTATGAATGAAGAGTTTGCATGTGCACCATGCAAGTAGTTGTCAATGTCACAGGAGTCCTCAGGCTGGTTGCACCTTTCGCCAATGATCTCTCTGGCCTTGCACAGATGACAAATGGCATCATCAGTTGCCATCGGAAACCTCAGATGAGCTCCCACTGTGAGCTGCAAAAGACAGCTCAGCATTAGGGCCTACAAAAATTTGTGGCAGCAGTTATCTCACAATGAATTCTAATGCTCTTACAATTGGCATTGCAGAAGCTCATTAACACGAAGCATCACAAGTCCCAAAAAGAATGTGTAACTCATGCATGCAACCACGTCCCCCCTCTGCATCCCACTGAAAATCCTGCCATGTGAGATCTCTTTTTGCAGAAGCACCGCAGCTGGATATGCTAACCATCCAACATCAGGCTGCCCACCAGCAGCCGCCTGTGTTGGTGGGAAAATGGTGACAGGCAATACCTCGAAGCACACATAGACTCCTAAATATGCCTGAGGTGCCCTGTAAATGCTAACTGCAGTGAAAGTACACAACCTTAAGCAAATGGCATTAATTAGGAACTCTGAACTTTTTGGTTAATATGACATTCAAAGCTGCTCCTTTACACGCCTAAGTGGGCCACTTGATATATGCCAATTAGATACTTTTGGAATAGACAACTCAGTAAACTAGGTATGCGTGCAAGCAAAACGATACATGAAAGATAAGGAACCATGGATGAGCCAGTGATTTATGCAACAAACGGGCTATTGGGTACACGCCACGAAACAGAATTTTAGCTGCTACACCAAAATAGGTAGATGTGAAATGGTGGGCACAGCACAGTAAGAGGTAGCAGGAAATATATGGAGAAAAGGAAATGAAAAATGGCGGCTAAAAAGACGTGGAATAGTCGGACTAATAAAGAGCCATGCCGAGAAAGAAGAGTGAAGAGAATGAGAGAAGAATGCCCATTGTGTTCGGAGTGCGGAGTGACAGGGCATGGAATCTCAAAAACCAACACTTCTAACTAAAACAGAAAACCTAAAAGAAAACCAAGCCCTTCTAACACTTCTAACAGAATACCAACACTTTTTACCAACTGGGGTTTTCAGTAGGACAGACTGTTGGGCTAGTTGAGTTTGCATCATGAGAATCTGCGCTTAGTGTTAAAAGCACGCTCACAAAGACATGAAGCAGACAAAGACAGGCACCGCCAACAATTCTTTACTCAATAGACTCTCACCGATTTGTATATATATGTTTTCATGCATGCACAGCAACACTTCCTGAAGACAGAGGGGGAACCCACGAAACTGACACCCACAAATCAAACTATGGTCAGCATGAAAGAAAACTCCAAAGAATACAAACCTATATGCCACGCTAATAAAAATTAACTCAGCCTTTGTTATGTAGAATGCTGCAAAAGGAAGCAAAGCAGTGCAGCTGTTACTTTTGCCCAGAATTTTTGTCTGCTTCAGTTGGGGCTCACTATTACATGCACTCAAATTCACAACTAAATTTGCATGCATATTTTCTCTTTGATTTACATTTAGTGCATGCTCCTTAAGACGGTCATGCACTGTACAACATGAGCATCCCTTCACGAAATGCTCAGTCAGAGTCATTTATATGATTCCTCTGTCATTCAGGAAGATCTACATCAGCCAAACTGAGCAACATGTTAATGACCATCTTAAGGAGCATGCTCTAAAAGTAAATCAAAGAGAAAACAAGCATGCACATTTAGTTGTGCGTGTGAGTGCACGTGACTGTGTGCACCAGTTCAAGGAGACAAAAATCCTGAACAAACCTAAAAGCTGCACAGCTTGACTAGCTTTAGAAGCATTTGCATTATTTGGAATTCCCCATCATGCAGAACATTGTTTCACTTGTGTGTGTCAGTCTCAAGGGTTGCCCTATTATGCTGAGGATGTGTTGGTGTGTGTGCGTGAAAATCCATATACACATGGGTGAGTTTCTTGCAACAAAAAGTTGTTGGTGGCCCCTGCCATTGTTTGCTCCATCTTTATATGTGTGTTTTTATTTGAGCTAAGTGGAACTGTCCATGAAGCTGAAGTCTTACACACCAGAACGCACATAACGCGCTTAGGCTGAAATTGAATGAACCCTTTTTATCCTCTCTTCTTGTTGGTTAGCTAAACGGATAATTTACTGAGCTTCAACTTGTGATGCAATGTAAGTACACTGAGGTTGGCTAGCTATAGTGATAATCTACTGAGCTTAAACATATCATGCAGTGTAAATACACTGAGGAATAAATAAAATATTATTCTCCTTTGTATACATAAACACGGGCCAGGGGAAAAGCAAGCTTTCATTTCACAAAACGATCCCATGCCCTGTAATGCCTGCTACAAAGGCATTTACTATTGAAACATAAGTTGTTATCAAAAGTCTGCAGTTCAGCAAAATCCACTCATTAAAGCACTAAATGTCATGAGCTTTACAAAAGCATGGCTGCTCAATGACTTGCCCAGTGACAACATCATTCACCCTGATCACAACATTTTCAACCAGTGTTTTCTTCAAAGACAGGTCACATTGTTCCACATCAAAAAGAGCTAGTCCTGCATCACAAAACTTCTGGCTAAGCACACAAGGTGTGCCGCATACAAGTGGAATTTTGGCGTCTGCATATCCTACTTTTGGTGTGACATCATTATTCCAGAGAGCATAAGATGTGTTCGTCTGAATGAAATCACTGACTGAAAAAGGTACATCTCTGAAATTCAAAATTATTCTGACTTCGCCAAAGCATTTTTGGCCTCCATATGCACTGTCCAGTGGTGACGTGCTGGCCCAGGTTTCCTCTAAAAATACGACTTTTTGGGCTAGTTTGTTAAATGCATTTGCAGGAAACATAACGCTAGAAAACACGGACAAGATTGTTGTCTCTTTGTCCATGCCTTGTAGCATATTTATCTCAAATCCATGTTTTCTCACTTGGTCAACAATGTGGATAAGCATATGCATTTTTTGAAAAGATTGCTTCATTTCCATAGCATTCAATAAAAAATTCATGGTGGCTGGCAATGAGCTCCTCAAAGTCTCCAACAGCCTCTGTAGTCAACACTGGTGATGAAATTATTTCTGTAATCTGAGCATGTTGAATAAGACATCTCATGTTATTATGGCTTTTGGAATAAATTCCTCTACATTGAGCGGGAAATGGAGAATCATGACAAGGGAAGCACTCGCAGAAGAGACTAGTTCAATCTTTTTCAATCTGCCGTGGCCTGTCACTTGTGGAGACTGCACGGTGAAACTGAAAACTACTGAGAACTGTGTTAATTTGCTTTCTTGTGAGGCATTTCTTTTCCCGGATAGCAACACGAAGAAAAAGAGATATCTCTTTCGGCACGACACCTTCCTGCAGGAGATGCATGGGATCATATCATATATCTTTTGCCAAGGAGAAAAAAGGAACAGACGTCAGCACTGAAGTGCTGTTCATTCCAGATTTCTCGGACAGTTTCTGTTTTTGTGCGGGGTCTTCACAGTTATTAAGATTCTTTACCAGCATCCTGATGCTGCCCTCTGTTTGAAGATTGCACTGGCCATGGCGGGAGTACGGTGCATACTCTGCGGCAGGCACAAGACATGTGCAACAGAAACGGTAAAGTCCAGGACTAAATGACTGCTTAAATCCTTTCAATGAGCATGTGGCCAATACACCTCCTGTGATCGTCATAAGTGCACCAAAAGATCTTTCAAAACCCTTATCTGTCTCAAAAACAAAACCTTCATTTCTAAGCAAATTCAATGAATGCAAAATATTATGAAAATAATTTTAGCCGTTCACTATGCTGCTTTAAACATGCTGTGTGGCCAGTGCCAAGCAAGAACATATTGCTTAGCTTGGATTGCTTCTGAGGCAGATTGTTCAAGAGAGTGACGTAAAGCATGCTGATCTTTCCCTTTTTATCTCTCTTCACACCAAGTTGGTTTGAGATCTCAACATCATCATAGGATACACTGAGCAAGATCATAATATTCTTTTTGCTTTTGAAACACTGGTTGTGAACAAAGCCTTGCTCCATCAGTGAAGTCACGAAATATACAGTCATCTTGTGTTCTGTGAACTTTTCTGACATGGGAAACAATGCCCGGTGATTGAGCAGGACTTCGAAAAGATAAAGGAACTTTATGACATAGGCTTCTTCCCCCTTCAGCAAGCATAACTTCAGAGGGTGGCACAAAAATTTTTGCATTCTGATAAGAGTTTTTTCCGAAGGCAGTCATTTTTTATGCTTTCGGTGCTGACAGAAACTCCAACTGCATTAAACATGCCATTTAACTCCTGAACCACATCATCCACGACTGTTTTACGGCTCCTGTGATGGCCTTCAATACATGTGCAAAGACTTGTCAACATTTTACGCACTACAGCACCTTGCTGACTTTCAGTCAAATCTTCAGAAGTGGTCTGCATGTTGCCCTCATTATCATCAGAAAAGGTCTCCTGACTTAGGTCAGTGTGACTTGCCCACTTTATTTCGCACACTCTATGGTGCTTTTTGTAGTGTGTGAGGAAAGCAAACTCTTAGAGTTGAATAATGTACATTGAAAAATTGCATTTTTACCCTGGTGGGTTTTTTGTGGCTGGCAAATATACTGAATGCATTGCATAAAAAAAGCCACACGTGCAACACACATGCTGCCCAGCCAGAGAATGCAGCGCCTTTTCTGCTTGATTGCTTGTGGTCACTGCTTCGCATCTAGTGGCTTTTTCCACAAGGGCAGTGTTTTCAGGTTGATCAGTACCTGCATTTTTTCAGAGAGGTGCAGAAGCACAGAAGTCACCTCACTAACAGCTAGTATGCAATTTTACTTTCCGGATTACGATAGAATGTCATTCAAAACAACTTCAACTACTATCACTCCGAAGTTTACAACAACTGCCATTTACAAATGAATGCACACAACAAAGATTTAAGCACTCAAATAAAATACTGAAGCAAGACGCATTCATTATGAGTACTTGGAGAACTGTTACAATTGCAGAAAAAATGCACTGGTACAACTTTGGAACAAGAATTTTAACATATTATGGTGTATTGTAGCCTGGAAAGTTACCAGGAAACCAATAAATGATTCTGTAGCACACCTTGAAAAGACGTTACTCAGGACTGGCAATCCTGAGGATTCGTACCATGTGGTTAAAGAGGCGCTGACACAAAAATTTTCGTCTGATTTTTTTGTACCAATACGTAGGTGGGGACTTGCTAGCCATAACGTACATGACCGATCAATTGCTCCAGCGCACCACATATAATTATTTACGCACTGTTTATTGTCGACTAGTATCAGTTTTGGTTTGGGAGAGCTCCAAAAATGGTGAGTCAATGATTTTCAAACATTTAGTGTTAGCTATAAGAAGAATTTAATATAAGCAATATAAACACTTACTTAAAGGATAAAGAACGGTGGATGCATCAAATATTGCAATCATGCTGCTACAAAATAGTTACCGTTGCTGCATAAATGCACTGGTTTTATTTAGTAAGAAAATACAAAAAATTGGTTATATTCAAAATAATCAGTCTTGTTAATAGTAATGAGCAGCTTTGAAGCAGGCTGCATTCATAGTTGTTTCCTTTCGTTATTTCACCTGTCTAGCAATTTTTGAATTTGACTTTACATATTTTACATATTTATGACCTCACTTATTTTACATTCGTGTACACTTTAAAAATGGTTGGAAATTTTTGAAGTACTGAAAATCTGCCCAGACTGCGCAACCCGCGGGGTTGTGTGGTGGTTTGCGTGGAGGTCGGTGCTATGGCAAGCACTGGACCACCCAACCACCAGCTTGGAAATTCTTGTCAAAAATTTGATTTCAGCGTAAATGGTTGGAAAGTCTGGCGGAGCCCTGCCTCCTCTGGAAGAAATGTTAAAGGGGTGACCGGCCCCTGCCCCCCCCCTTTCGGTCTCTCTGACTCTAGGCATTTGATTTACCCTAGAGTCATAGTCTGCAAAAGCTAATAATTGTTTGCATCCTGACAATTTCATACCTTGTGCTGCTTCTCCTAGTTGATTTATCAGGATTGCTGTCCACACTGGCGGTTGGCTCAGCCCTGTGCAAGTACAAAATACATTAGCCTACAGTAAAAAATTCTTTGCAGTGCCTTAGAGACAAACCATTTACTGCATGAGTTACAATTTGCAACAGTCATCAACATAATAATCTCACCACACACCTGGCAATGTTTGTACTCACCAGCAGCTCCTTCTGCTTGATTTGGCCCAGCTAATGTGGATGTGGATTGTTGGATTGGCCCTGCATGGCAAAAACACATTTAGGATAGTATAAAATCTATTTGCAGCACCATGGAAAGAAACAAACTGCAGTCTTTATGGAGGTTCTGTTATTGAAATTTCATGTGTAGTAAACTTTTGTTGAATGAATGATACAGATTACATTAAAAGTGAATGTCACAGAAGATTAGCACACCCAAAGGGCATATACAGTAAACCCTCGTTACAAAGAAGTCACTTTATTTGAATTATCGTTTTTATCGCAGTGTCACACAGTCCCGACCCAAATGCGTGTATTTTAGACCGGATTACTCGAAGCGTGTCGATAGCTTGCTCCGCTTAGAATGAAGTAACACGCTGCGGATGCGTATTCACGGCGGGTGCAAACTGTTTTGCACATGTCGGATTTTCCCGGTCGCACGAAGAAGACGCTGATGATGACTGCGAGGACTGCCGCGATTTTTACGAAGCTGTGAACAGCATCGTTGGCGGAGATATGGAAGGCAACTCCGAATCGTTCGTGATGGCTGACGCAGATGTACCCGTCGTTGCCCCAGCTACTGATGCCGAAATAGTCGACTTGCTTGGAGGCCCCGATGAGCAAGATGAGCCGCTAGACGAACAGTCTCACGAAATACCAACAGTGGCACAAACACAGGAGCGCCTCCGTCTGTTGCAAAGTAGAGTGGAGTGCGCGGGCGGCGAACACGACCTCATAATTTGCCTGAACAAACTGGACCAGGCACTCCTCGTGCCCAGCCGAAGCACCCGACAAAGCCACCTGACTGACTTTTTGTGTGTGAATAAAAGTTTGTTTCATTGAATACCACTTCTGTGAAGTTGTCATGGCTAATTTAGCTGTACTTGCTGAGCTTTTATGGGGCAGTCGCGTATATCAAATTACCGCTTATATCGAATTTTCTGGCTGTCCCGTTGACTTCGTTATAACGAGGGTTTAGTGTACTTCCCGAGCACAGATGCATGCAGTGAATGGTACCACTATATATTGACTAATATTACAATTTCAGATCTTTTATACTGTTAATGCACCCTTTTGAAAGTGGTGCTGCCACTTCTTCATTGAACTCAATGTTTTTCTTTCACTACGTTAAAGCTTCTTCATAGAATACTTTTTATTCAACATTGTGTGCTTGCATATTTGGTTGGGTATAAAATTTCCCTGAAAATCTGACAAAATATGGTCATGACGAGCACGTATGTTTCGTGAATTGCAGCTACTCCTTTTTTAGAAGTATTTGTCGATGGTCAGACATATACGGCTTTTTTTTTTAATCTGCAATTGTGGTGTCAAAGAGAATTCTTCAATCACATGTGCTAACTATAAATTTAATTTTAATTCAGCTACTCTACGCCGGAGACAAACATCGAAGCTACATCTGTTGGAGTATCTAAAGCGGTGATAATGAGTTACATTCTTCACCAACGTTAGGAAAGTCATGCTCATAAATAAGATTCGTTTTTGAGCAATATATGACAGATCGATTTTATTTGCTTAAAATGTACCATTAGATGCAGCTTAGAGAAATTTATTATCGTTTTTGCATTCGCGAATCACAAAATTGCGAACGATCTAGTTCTGCTTTCTGAGAACTTGTGAACACGCATTTAGATGCTCCGAGAAAAAGGCACCTCCGATCCATATTTCACAAAGCCAAAGCTTAGATACACGACACTCGTTTGAAACGGGGCTACATCTATAAATCGCACAACGCTATAAAGGATAGAATCGAAAATCACACACCCAGTCAGGCGTGGTTCACAAGGCTGTGACCGCAGTAGGCACACCCCGCAACTTGACAAGGCACACCTGGCTGCCCTGGCTGACGGCTGTCTGCGAGCAATCTGATATAGCCACCGCACTCTCACGAGCTACCATAATTCCACATGCCTCTCCGTATCCCCTTGACGTCCATACGGATGTGTACATATATTGAAGCACTGAGCTAGTCAAAAATGCATTCCGCATACAGTTCCTGCGGCAGAATGGCTGATTGACGCTGCCGAAACAGTGAATCACGCCAAGGCAACCGGCACTGAACTCTCAACGAACAAAGCTAGCAGGAGGTTACACAAGGAGCGGGGGCAAGAGACACATGCGAGAGAGACAAGTGGAGGGGAAACAGATAAGAGAGAGAATACGTTCAAAGGTGAAAAAATATTCGCCCTTCGAGTTTCGCTCTCGCTTCCCGCCGAGGTCCCGCGGCGCTGCCAAAATCGACGTCCACTGACCAGATTGCGCTACATAGCTCTCGTCGGACGGCTCAGTGTCGCTGACATTGGCCGCTTGGGGTGCACTTATGAGTCGCGCGCGCGTTCGCCCATGGCACGCGCATGGTAGAAGCCGAGGCAACAGCTACGCGCGCGTTTCTTCGCTGCTTTTCGGGTGGGCTAGGAAGAAGCGCATGCTCTCGTCGCCCTCGGGAACAGTCTGCTGCAGGTTTGGAGCGCGCGTATCAAAGAAAACAAAACAAAAGAAAATGGGACGCGCGGTGTAAACCAGCTACTATATAGTTGGACACGCGCGCAACGCGTTTGCGTATTGTCCGGCGACAGTCTACCCGATTTCGCTTCTTCTGTCCGCCAGGCTGTACTTTCTGGTGCTGCTGTCAGACATGGAAAACTCGACTGCATGGCAGCAAAATGTAGTAAAATGCGTTTTGATATTAAAAAGCTTCCCGTACGGTTTGCACTTTACATTTCTAGATAAATCGAAAATCCTAAAGTGCTTTTGAAAACTCGCATATGTTTAATTCGACGGCTATTTTGAGTCATACAGAATGCAATTTTCAATAGATAAATGTGGTTTGCATATTACTGAAGTCAACTACTAATTGCGATAGTGACCCGTGTGAGTCCCAATTAATATTCTTGCCCCAGCATAAGTTAGGCTCCTCAAAAGGCATGCACTTACGAATGTAACACATGTACGCACTTTATACAGCACCAGTATTGGAAAACCGCGCGGAATGTGTCTACAATGCACCATCAACTAGTACAGCCACATCTGATCGCTTCTGGCAAAACCACCTTCGACTGCTACCCGTATCTGAGTGTCATCTCCTATTTTACACACCATGCTTGAAGTGTGGGTAATATAGTATTTGACGACTCTTGATAGCTAGGGCCATGAATTTCTTGGTATAAAATGCAATCCTGCGCAAAGGGCTTCCTTTTTAGGGGCGAAGCTCCTTAAGGCGTGGGTCGTGCGTCCCCGATGTATGTAGTTGTTGTAGGTAGCCACCTCTCGTTTAGTTCTTGGAATGTCCGCTAGATGGCGGTACTTGTATATGAGCGCTGGAGGTGCCGCTGCTCTCCGATTAGCTGCTGCGCGGGGCTGCGCCGGGAGCGCTCCTCTCATTGTCCTGGATCGTCGCCGTACGCGTCGGATCGCGCTTCATGGACCATGGACGAAGAGAAAAAAATTGCGAACGTTGTGTTTGTGTCCGAAGCGCGGAATCGAACCAGGGACCCCTCGCTTCCGAACGCGCGGCGCTAGCCACTACGCCACGAAGCGCACATGGACACATGCACCACGATGACAGTAAACACCCAATATTAACGAAAGAATGCGCGTTTTTAACGCGTTTGTGCTAGCGCCCCTAGCTAAAATTCTAATAGAAAAACTAATAGCCTATGAGGTTATTGGCACCAATAGAATTTATTAGTATTAGACTAATAGCTTGTACAAGACTTATAGGAAAACATAATACGATTGTTCTAATAACCTAGACGTATGAGGCTTAATATATACTATAAAATTTTAACTCCCTTAAGGGTGTAAACGACCTATCCCATGGGCACGGGGTAAGCTCATGGGCGACACCCTTTTTGTGTGTAGAGTAAAAATGGAGGTTGCATGTGCTTTGCAACCGCACTGTGAGTGACACAGCATTTGATTTTAGCTGCATTTATGATCACGCATTACACTTGCAAGACACCGCAGGAACATCACACATGCAAATACACACTCCACCATTTCAAACCAATATATAGAACAGAGAACATTCGCATTATTTCACATCCTTGCAGAGACAGTCCTGTATATATATACTCCAGATTCCTGACCTACTATGTAGTGCCAGTGGGGAAATTACTGTTATGCGAAATTACAAAATAAGGACACACAGGACATCTCCCAATCAAGGGTAGGATAACTAGTAGCTGTGCATCACACATTTCTGTTAATATAAACCCACCAAATGTTCAATGCCAAATTGGCAAGAAATCATACATCTCTAGGTTTCTCATTTACACCCTTAAGGGTGTAAATTTTTTACTGTGTAAACTAATACAAACTAATAAAGCTATTTAAAGGATTACTGAGTTTCAAATTTGGTGTTTTAATAGTTATCTAAAGCCCTAGCCACCTTGCTTGAGAAAATATCCATTAGACAAATTTCAAAAAGTCTTATAGAGCATATTGATATAAACTAGCAAGGCTAAAAGAACAATGTATTAGACTAATACAAACACGTATAAGACAAATAAAGATTCCTATAAGACTAATACAATACTAATAGGACTAATAGAAAAGCTTATTACACTAATACAAATCTCTATTAGAATTTTTGCTAGGGGTTACGACCCGTGTAAAGGCCGGTCCCCACTAGCGGCAAAAACGCGCGCGGCGCGCGTTGCTGTCGCGAGCGGCGAGATTCGTGAAAAGCGGAAGCAACGCGCGGCAGATGCTCGAATGGGTCGAGACTCATTTTTTGCGGCCGCCGCGAAACAAGCACCAATCAGAAGCGAGCCGCGGAAGCGTGCCGACGGTTGGATGGATGGATGGATGGATGGATATTAGGAGCGTCCCCTTTACAACGGGGCGGTAGCCGGGCCACCAAGCTCTAGCTTTATTTCTGATTCCTCTACAAACAATTCCTTTCCCGAATCACACATATTTTCACAACTAATTTTTCTCCTCGTCTATTTATTTTATCTATTATCGTTCCTCTGTGCTGAAACAATCTTACCCGAACTACCTTGCGCTTTTGCTTGCTCCATACTTTTGCGCCACCAATGCTCTAAGCGCCTTTTACTTATCTCTATCGCCGGCATGTTCAGATTTCCCCTGTTACTCCTGAAACCCATGACCTCCTGTAGGGTATGTCCACAGCCACACCTGAGTGGACATCTGTACATTCAATCAAAATATGATCTGTCGTTTCCCTAGCTTTTCCACAGCACATACATGTGTCCCCTTCTTTATTGAATTTCGCTCTGTAACTTCGGGTTCTCAGGCAACCGGACCTTGCCTCAAACAGTAAAGCGCTTCCCTTTGAATTATCGTAAAATTTTTCTCTCTTGATTTCGTCTTTCCCTTTTCGGTAGTTGTTCAATGCCGGTTTCTTCTCCATTCTTGCTATCCAATCCGAGTTCTCCGCCGCTCTGACCATGCTCTTAACGCTCTTTTTCGTCCCATCCGTTTCGTTACTGGATGTATACGTACTGGTAAGCCTCCTAGTTCTCTTCCTCTGTTGTGAATCAACGTTCTTCCTATACAAATACCTGAATACTTTCGCTGCCCATCTACTTTCTTTCATATTCCTTATAATCTCTGTTCGTACCTAATTTTACTCTGAGCTTCCCTTCCCTCAAAGTCAGACCATCCCATATCCCCCTTAACAGCCTCATTTGTGGTCTTCCCATGGGCGCCCAGTGCGAGACGTCCGACCGTCCTCTGATTCACGTCCAGCCCTGATTGTACCTCTGACCTCATGCACACCACTGAGTTTCCGAATGTAAGTGCTGGCACCATTACACCTTTCCACAAACCTCGAATTACCTCGTATCTGTTGTAACCCCACAGCGCTCTATGCTTCATTATTGCGGAGTTCCTCTTTCCTTTAACTATCATAGCTTTTTCTTGTACCTCCATGTATCTATTCCCATCATTTATCCATATCCCGAGGTATTTGTACTCTCGTACTCTGGGTATCTCCTCGCCCTGTATTGATATGGTCTGATCATTGCTGTCATTGAATATCATCCAGCCGCATTTTGTCACACTAAATTTTAGCCCTAAATCTTCACTTTCCCGACCATATATATTAACCAGACCCTGCAAATCTGTTTGACTGTCTGCGAATAGCACAATATCGTCTGCATAAAACAACCCGGGGAGCTTTTGTTCTGTCACTATACCTGCCTGTCTGTACGACAGCTTAAAACCAATATTGCTCATCTCCAATGCTTTCTCCATTCTCCTCATGTAAAGCATGAATAATAGTGGGGACAACGGGCATCCCTGCCTCAACCCTTTACCTATATCGACGGCCTCCATTCCACCATTACTCGCCATACCTTCCCATTCCACACATACTGTATTTCCACTGTATATTTCCTTTAAGAGCTCTATACAGTCATCCCCTATACCAACCTCTTTCATTATGTCCCATAAAATATTCTGATTCACATTGTCGTACGCACCTTTAATATCCAAAAATGCCAAATATGTAAAGGTCTGTTCTCTTTTCCGGCTATTTCGATACACTGCGTAAGCGCAAAGAGGTTATCGTCTAATCTCCTGTCGACTCGAAATCCATTTTGGAGTTCGCCAAAAGTGCCATTAAGCTCTGTCCATATCTGAATTTTCAATTTAATTGCCTGCATCGCCAACCTGTAGAGTACTGATGTAATGGTCAGCGGTTTATATGAGCGAATGTTATTTTTCTCTCCCTTGCCCTTATATATGAACTTCATCCTACTTTGACGCCAACTGTCCGGTATTCGCCTGTCCTTTAAGCTTTTTTCAATTGCTTTTAATAGGGCTTCTTTGCTGTTTCTTCCGAGCTCATTTATTACAGTAATGCTAACCCCATCTAATCCTGTGGCTGTTCGTTTGGGAATCATTTCCTCCGCCTTCTTCCAATTGAAATTTTCCAGAACTAGTTCTTCCACTTGGTCTCCCTTGCTACTGATACACGTCGTAAAGGGAGTCTCGTCATGTTTCTTAAAGGAATCGGCTGTTGCGTTTCGAATATAAGTCAATGCGTCGTAACCCTCCAATTTATTTCCTTCTTCATCCACAATATGCCGTTGCATAGTTACAGTTTTCTCCCCCAGCGATTGCAGGTGGTTCCAGAAAAGCCTAGATGCGTCCTTCTTTTCGCGAATGTCCGATATCCAACGTTCACTTTGGCCTTTAATCTTGGCTTCAACTAAACTCTGTACCAGGGCTTTTTTCTCGAGATATGTTTCCCATTTTTGTTTGACTTCGTCTTGTGGCCTCTGCTCCTTTTTTGCCCTCCTATGTATTCGAGATGCTTCCCGTCGATTCTCAATTGCGTCCTGAATTTCCCTGTTCCACCATCGTTTTGGCTTTCGCTTTCCCCTCCAGCAACTCTTTTGTTTTTCTTTCATAATTTCAGTCCTTATTAGATTAATAAGCTCATTATAATCCCACACTTTGCATTTTGTTCTGCTCACTATGTCCTCGATTGTTGCGACTACGTTCCTAATTTGCTTTTCACTTAGAAAAGAGCTGCCCGACTTTAATTCGATGCTCTCTTTACAATCTACATAGCCTATTTGCAAAGTTATGCGTTTATGCTCACTTCCCAAGCTGCTACTCCCTTCCTCATCTATGCTCATTTGTCTCAACTTGTCGTGATTTCCTTCCGTCATGAGGCAGTAATCGATTGTTGACTGCCTGCTTCCGACCTCCCATGTCACCTGCCCATCGCACTTAGGACTCATGTTAACTATATCGAGACTATGTTGTTCGCAGAGCTCTACCATCAACTTCCCGTTATAATCTGTATATCCGTCGAGCTCATACACATGAGCATTCATATCTCCTATGAGGATTATTTCGGCCCCGTTACCAAATTTTTGAATATCCTTGCTTATGCAATTCACTAACTCCTGATTTTTCTCTTTGCAGTTATTTCCAGTTCACATGTAAACTACACCCAACATAGTTTTCTTCCCGCTTACCGTTCCAGATGCCCAGAGGTGCTCTTCACATGTCGAAGTAACCCTACACCAGTTTGCTTCCCGATGAATTAGCATACCAATTCCCCCACCTTTTCTTTCTGATTTTGTCCTGTTGCACCCTTCCCACACATAATTTGCAATAATTGGTGGCCCTTCCGAGTCCCGAAGGTGCGTTTCTGTAACGGCGTACACCGCTATCTGTTCTCTGTTCAACTGTTCCTCTATTTCTAACCATTTTGTCGGTTTTCTGCCACCTTGCATATTTATGTAGCTTATTAAACCGCGCTGCAGTTTCTTTCTCTCTTTCCCCTTTGCCCTTCTCCCTTTGTTACCCATTCTGTGTTCCAAAGGGTCCCTCATAGATGTTTCTTCCCTTTCTACCGTGGACACCGGAGGACTCGTGTGCCCCCTAAAAAAGCTACTGCGCGTCCTTTTAGGCGCCAGCCCACCTCATGCCCAAGTTTACGGCCAAAGTGGATTCCATCTCTCTGGAAACCACCCCATCTGTGCACTTCTCTATTTATGTCGACAACCTCGAAGCCTTTATCTCGACTAACCCGCCGGTGGATGGATGGATGGATGGATGGATGCTATGAGCGTCCCCTTTGTAACGGGGCGGTGACTTGTGCGCCACCAGGCTCGTAGAACTTTTTTTTTTCCTCTCTTTAAATTTTCCGGTGGTGCGGACGCGTGGTGCCATCTGTCCGTGAAGTGTAGAACCATAATACAGAGCCTCTGAGATTCGAAAGTGACATGGTCGTCGTAAAATCTCAGAGGCCATGCCCAGACCTATATACAGGTTTCGTTAAGCCTACCCGTACCGAGACGCCGAGCAAGAAGTATCCTCGCAGAGCAGTTTTTTGATAGCGTGACCAGCCGTAGCGCTAGAGAGACATAAATGGTCTACGAAAGTCAAAGTCGTCTGATCAGAGCTCACGTTTTCGCGAGACCTTTCAAATGGATAGGTCGTTCGTGGCTGCCTCGTCGCCGCTTGCCGCAAAACGCGAATGGGGACTTGTTGACGCGCGCGTGCCGCGGAAGCGCTCGCCGCGCGTGTTTTTGCCGCTAGTGGGGACCGGCCTTAAGAAGCTGGTGTAAGACGCTGAGGCCTCTCCGCCCTTTACTCTCTCAGCAATCATGTGATGGCATCGGCAAACGCGGTGCGCGTTCCGGCCTGTGTAAGGGGCTGCGTGAGACGTCTTTACACGATGATCGACTGGGCGAATTGCACAGAAGATTCACGGTTTACCGATGATTCCCTCCGGAGCTTCGCCCACTCATCATCATTCACCCCATGGATATGCTGCGATTTTTTTACGGGTAAATAAAGTACGATGCCCATTAATGAAAAAAAAGGATAAATAACGGCACCAGAATTCAACCGCGAGGGACACCTGATAAGACGCGAAGAATATGAACAACGCGAGAAGTGAACATCAATTCATTATGTTCATTCCTGGCCAGATGGGTTTTCGTCGAACATTGGATTGACACTCACCTGAAGTGACGTGTCGGCTCCAGCCAACATCCGGCGATGGCGCAGAGAATGCAGTGTCTGATAACTGATCGTGAGATCCACCCGCTTCCAGAAAAATCGTGTTTCCTGCAGTGAAGCGAACTTGTGCTGACTACACGAATATGACCCGAAACCTACGGAAAGAAATATAAAATAATTAGCATACGATTCCAATTCGCAATATATGCGAAAAAACTGCATTAACATTCCCCTTTCTATTCAACCTTGGCAGCCAGCACTGCAGCCAATACAGACCAATAGACAAAAATTTCAACTTTGGCCAACAGTAATGGTATTCTGCGAGCAAATACAAAATTCATCAGTGTTCGCAGTGTGTCAGTAAACACGGTGCAGGCTTTACGCAATGTCCTAAAGCATATCCTCAATGGGATGCAAGGAATGCTGTAAACCCTCCAAGAGTGCCACTCCCTTCAATGCAGAGTTGTACCCCACTTTGGTGCGTTGCCTCCTGGCTGCAGGTTACATCCCGACACAACTACTGGTCAACTGTAACAGTCTTCCTTTGAGGAAACCATTTCGTGCCTCCGTATTTCCATTTATTAGGCATTAACAACTTACATAAGCGAAGGGCATCAAGCAGACGTTCCTTCAACATGCCACTGGCCGGCTAATCATTTTATTGGCTTCCTTGACTCCGATGCGACCATAATGCCAGCTTTGACGCCCCTGCGACAAGACCATAAGTTGGCTTGTTTTTTGTAGTAGCGGAGCTGTTGAAGGATCGCATTCTGCTCACCGCGCTGGTGATGATGATGATGATGATCCTTTAACTTTGGCATCTACCCACTTGGGGGGATTAGCCAAGACTCAGGCGGATTTGAGTTTAATTTACTGAGTTATGCTACCTGAAAGATTTAGTCGTCCTTTGATGCTAAATTTGAATATTACAAATGTCAATCAATCAATGGTATAGAGAATAATGGAATAAGTAATTAGGATCTAATAACTGAACAAGCAAATCGATTCGAATCCGTAATGAACTTCTGCAGAGCAAGGCATATATTCCTGTTCGTGTGTCCCAGCACGGAAGACCCGAATGAAAGAAGAACAGTGCTTGATAATGGAATGCCTAGATTTCGCAATGCCATCTCTGTAGTACTTTTCCTAAGGTGGGTAAAGCGCCTGCATTCCAGCGAAAACTGCTTAATTGTCTCTGGCTCGTTGCAAAAAGCGCTTAAAGGAGAGACCGCCAGACCACCACGCTGATCTCTGTTCAAACTCGCTTAGCTGCGAAGACGAGCCTCTCTCGCCCTTGACCCACTGCACACACTGCACTATGGTAATTATCTGAAGGATGAAAAAGAAAGAAAGAAAGAAACGCACAGACAAGCCCTCCTCAAATGTTTATCCAACTGACACCATCTTGTGCAACTGCGGCCAGGTTATCCCCGCAAGCTTCTTGATCTCAATCATCCACTAACCTGTAACTTACTGGCACACCCTGCTACTCTTGCCTTCACCGTGTATCCAGTCTTTCACGCCTTAAAGAGCATCAGTTACCTTGCCTGCTCATTATACACCCTGCCCATGCCCATTTTCTTTTTATTTCCGATAAGACTCGTCGTTAACATGCGCCCATTCCATGACTCGTTCCGCTCTCTTCTTGTCCCCTAAATGTAAACCTATCATTTTCTGTTCCATGGCTCGCTAGCGTCATCTTCAACGTATACGCTAAATCGTCCGCATCGAGCCCCTCACATTTCTTCGTCGTGGATAAGGTGCACCTCTTGTACACTTTCCTGTTGAGGAAATATAGTAAACTACCATTCGTCCTTGTATTCATATTCATAGCTCTACCATTGATATAAGTATAAATGGTAAACTACCATTCATACTTATATTCATATTCATAATTCCCAAATGCCTCCACCCCACTGTTATTCTGCTTACGTCAGTGCTGTGGGTTCAAACCGCACGTGGTCGCTCCCTCCCAAAAGTAAATAGATTCGTCGACTAGTTCTAGCTGCCTCTTAACCTACCGCGAACCACCCTTCTGTTCCGATATTCTTGAAGGTTAGTTGCCTGCGTATTAATCTTTAAGTCTACTGCTCGACTTCGTCTCTCCAATTTAGCGATTATGATCTGCAATAAGCAGAACATGCCTTCTGTACAGCGACGCTTTTCACTGCATTATGGCTTGATAATGAATGGGAGATTTGCCGATGCACATTAGTTTATTCAATAACGCGTCAACGCAAGAAATGAATAGTGACAGGGTCACGGGAAAAGGCTTCATATGAGAAACAACGGCGGTGTGCCTCTCTCGAATGTTCTCTGCGACTGTCATCGCCCACCCCCAGGAGGACGGGATGGAGCCTCGACGAGAGCTCCTTCACCATGGCATGTCCCAAACACATGTCGGCCATTCAAAGGCTGTTCTTGGCAAAAGCAGTCAGCACTGCAGTGGAGAAGCTCAGGTCAATCGTCCTTGGACTAACCAGGCAGCCCATCCTGCCCAGGCCCAGGCCAACCAGCACCACGATGCCCAGGCTACTCAGGCTGAGACCGACCACTTGTGGACCACCCAAGCTTCACATGCCGCCAAGGTATGGCCCAAACCTCAATTTCGAAGTTTATTAAACGAGTCCGCGAGGGAATCAGGAGGGCACGTCCTGAAATCCGCCTCGTGGCAGCGAAGACATCGGATCGTCCGACCGTAGCTGCCATCGGATGTACCGTAGCCGCCTCGCATCCAAGCTACACCAGGCACGTAGAACGATACACCGAAAAAAAATGCGTCGAAAGTAGTTCCAAATTCGTGCTGTCGCACGACTCGGCGAAGTAGAGGGCTTGCTTGGTGCGGGCGTGGGCACGTCGCCTCTTGGATGGTGCAGAGGAACACTGCCTCGCTGGGACGGAAGCGGTCAACAGGGCAACACCTATCGTCGAAGCAGGCATCCAGGCTACAGCTGAAGACACCGAACGTGGAGACAAAGGTGGCTGGTCGGCGTCCCGTGCTCCCAGCGTGATGTCTAACATGCTGGCGACGAACAAGTTGGAGAGCAGCCATCGACCCGCAACCAGAAGGTTCGACTTGCAGTCGGCGACGTAGGCTGTGCGTAAGCTCAACTGTTGCAGGACCTCGTGCAGTGCGCAGCCGCCGCATCTGAAGCGCTTGGACTGCCACTGAAGACCCTGGTCGTCTACAGGTCCGCTTACGCAACGCCACTGGGCGAGCGTCAGGTTGGCGTACCTTGAACTCCAGATCGTGCGTCGCGGGTAGGCGGCATGTAGGCCACTTGAAGAAGAATGACGCGTAATTCAGGAGCTCACTTGAGTGCGTGACGAAAAGGACGAGCGGCGTAGAAGGGCCTCCCGAGGCGACAACGGCTGTCGTCGAGCATGCTGCGTCTTCCGCCATCACGAGCTCTGCTTGACAAAATTGGTAGGACCGTCGCTTGCCGACGCTGAGTGTCCTTGGATAGGACCAGCAGTGAACACGGGTGCCACTGTTTGCGGCCAGGAGGAGAGAAATTGCGTTTGAAATGCAGAAGACAGCACCTTCTAAGGACTACGTGTCAAGCTGAAATGAACGAACGTCAGTGTAGCGCAAGCCACCACGAGCCCTCCCACGCTGGCTGACGCTCGAGAGCTAGGTAGAGAAAGACGAAAGCATGTTAAAGAAAAAGTCAGGAGTAAAGACAGACTATATTCTTCTTGTCTGTGTTGTAAAACATATATTAGTCTGTGTTGTTAAACATATATAAGTTATTCTTCTATATAGGTTTCGTGAATCATCTGTTTGATTCGAAGAGTTAACATGCACTCCAACCCTCGGTATATTTCGTGGCCCTGTTTGCTACATTACACAGCCGCTTCCTTCCTTCACTTTCCTTCAATTCATTTGCAGGAACAGCAGAGACTCGCTTGCGACAGTGATTCCAAGTAGCTGCGCATCTCTCTGTTCTGAATGCTATAATACCGCCTTTTTTTAAACGCCTATTGCGTTACAGAAGAACGCACACCTTCTCAATGTCAACGTAGTGGGCCTCCAGCAGGACGGTTTTGTCTCCAGTAAATCCACAAAGACCACCATCTTGACCCTTTCACAAATAATTACTGGCCCACCTAACAAGCAGCAAAACGTAGTAAAATACCGTTTGATATCGAACCAGCTTCCTGTGCGGTTTGCACTTCACATTTCTAGATAAATTAAAAATCCTAAAGTGTTTTTGGAAACGCGCATATGTTTATTTCGACGGTTATTTTGAGTCATACAGAATGCAATTTGCAATCGATAACTGTGGTTTGCATCCTATTGAAGTAAACTACTGATCTCCATAGTGATCCATGTGAGTACAGTGCTCTACGCAAAAGGCTTAGGGACGACTTCGGCAGAAAGGTATACCGACGGGGCAACTATGCATCGCGATTCTTCGTCATCGTGGCTGAATGTTTGCCGTTACATTGTTTGTGTGCGATCAAGAGCGTTTCATGAGCTCGCGCAGCGGCATAGTTAACGAGCTTTCGCTTCAATCGGCAAGGTGTTCGCTAATAAGTGGAACTGGATAATTAAAAAGGCGCTGATTATAATGCGGGTTTAGTTTAACGGATCTGTGTGATGCAGGGTTATCTATGAGCCGACGCTAACCGCACAGCTGTTCTGTGAACATTTATTTCGTAATTGCGCTGAACAGGAAATTCCCACCGGCACTACATGGCAGGTCAATATGTCTGGGTATATATACCCGATCGTCGGTGTACGGATGTGTGAGGTGAGCAATCTATATGGTGCGTTACTGTCATGTGCTTGTGTATATGTTTGCGGGAGAAGCGTGCGAGGTTTCTTTGAGTTCATGCCCGTCTGTATACGGGTGGAGATTAGTGTATGGTTTCGACTTGCCTATTTAGCTTCGAGCTGCGTGTCCAATGGTTTCGATTTCTTTTTTTAAGCAAGCTAAACAAAGAAGGCACGAAAGAAATAAACCCACCATCCTAATTCTATCGTTGAAGCACGCACTCAAATCTTCCCCATAAACCCCTGAGCAGACGTGCCGGCCACCAAGTCTTTGGGGTTGCTGCCATTCTAGAACGGCCAGTATATACTACGCACCATAACATGGCAAAGTTTGACAATTAAGTGACATTGAATGAACAAGTACGTAACAACTTAGTAATAAACTTCCCGCGAAGTGGGGAATTTGGTGAACGCATAATGGTTGGTCAAATAACCACTATGATCGTCCCCTGGTAACAATATCCTTTTTTTGCAGCATAACAAAATTTATTTCCTGTTGGGGTATTCTGTTTCCGACGACCGTCTTTCACAGTCAAACATACGGTCATCGCTTGGGAGAAGACGCCCCTTCATTTAGTAAAACGCCATTGGAATTTCATCGCCATGTTGTAGAGGATGGCATACACTCTGCGGGCAGCAGTCTACTTTCCACAAGTTGCGCGACCCACACCGCTTACATGTGCCAGTACTCTAAGGAATGAATTATACGTGGTACATTTCGCTCCTAGATCATATTTATACGACGTAAGGTTATGCTTATTCCCATTTACATGTTTCTACACGTAAATGGCTTTCATCGGTAGCAGCTTCCCGGATAATGCGGTCTTGTTTTGCTAAGGCTTTCTAGCGTTCTTCTTCCCACTGTCACTATATTGGAGCTAATCTTTACACAGAACGTCATGCATACTAACATTGAGCAGCTGCTGTTAAGTGTTAGCCAGTCGCCGCGGATTCTAGCAACAGCATTACTATATAAATCCAGCAAGTCAGCGATGGCACGAGTTATGAGCTAATGGAGACGTTTCCCGGAGACAGACAGGCTAACAGGCTACACCGTTTTCCCTTGCTGTATGTGTGTTAACCAGTGTTTGCTGCCTTTCAGTAGCCGGCAGTCCGCACATAATGCAGCTCCAGGACCCAGGGGTGTAGCTAGAACTTTATTTCGGGAGGGGACCGAGCCCCCTTTGTGTACATGCTTGTGTGTGCATGTGCATGCGTAGATGTGCGCGTGGAAACTTCGAAAGTTTCGGGAGGTGTTCGAAACCCCCATTTGGCTACGCCTGTGCCAGGAACCGCAGGAGTTAATTCCCAGCCAACCTAACGAGCCGCTAGTTTCGGCTAAGGCGCGATGTTTCCGGATCTCATGACACGCAACATAAGCCCATGTAGTTATGATTCATACGTGCATAGAAAGAAAAATCAGACGGAAAATCACGCTTGGCTCATAACTGAATTGAACACCTAAGCTGGCGCGATGTTTCCGGATGTCATGACACGCAACATAAGCCTATATGGTTATGATTCACAAGTGCACAGAAAGAAAGAAAAATGAGACGGAGAAATCACGTTTGGCTCATAACAGCTTTGAACACTACGCTCAGCTAGGTTTGTGGCGGTGTGAGCCAGAATCGACTGAACTTATTTAAAATGACTAAACAATCAAACAAAAGTTAACGAAAACGTATAGGCTAGTACAAGTACAGGCTCCTAAATGTGAAATTCACTTCCCCAGAAATATTCCTTTCATATATATAATTTTTCCTATCCGCAGTTCGCGTCTGCGCATCGCCGGAAGAAAAACTTGATGGTAACCGTCGTCTCATATTATATGAAATAATTAAGTTATAAGGCAGTCCAAACTCTACTGGCGTTAACTGTATAAGGCATTTGCAGGAACGCCATAGAAACAAACTGTCAGTAAACGGCACACTATGAACACAACTACAAGCTTCCATCAAAATCGCACAATACGCACGAGGAAGAGACAAGTAAAAGCATTGCATGCGTCCCTGTCTGCATTTTTGCAATGACTGTTCTGAGTATTAATAGTAATTCAATAATTACGTAGCCGTTAGATGAACAATGATACACCTGGGTAACGAGAACGCAACGGTGAAGTCTACGGATATAATAATGAAAAGGCAATCGACAAATATAGCATCGATATGAAATCTTTATAGATATTGGAAAAAAGAAAAATATCTCCATAGTAATAGCAACGCAGCCACTATGCTGGACTACTGTGGCTTCGAAATTAAGAACACGATCACATCCAAATAATACTGACGCGCATTAAACCGTCGGTTGCTCGGCAGACGGCCTCATAGGCTGAAATGCCAAGCGGCCAGAGGAGCTTCCGTGTGCACGTTTGTATAGCCGATTCCATGGAGGCATATCGTTCCTCGGTATGAGCCGAAGCTTCCTCGTACTGCTTGAAAAGTACGCGGAAGACGTCCCGCAAACACCCAGTCCAAATCAGAATGACTGAGGAGGGGCGTGCTTGGGCGACGAGAAACTGGACGCAGGGAGGACGGCGACTTCGGTCTTGTTGACGCTCCGGTTAAGGCCGCTGTGCAGAAGCTGTGGGCGCACTCGTATACATGCACCACATTTGGTCTTGCTCTCAGCATCAGGGCCAACATCGCGGCTATGTCTGCGACGAGGTCTTGCTAAGGCTGGTAGCTGATCCGGGGTTTCGAGTCCACGCTTGCGGACGCACATGCAGCGAAGACACTTTACGCCAAGCGCAAGACCAAGCGCCGTTGTCTTGGATGGGGCAAGTACAGGGAGGGGCGATGACCTGTAAGGAACAGGAGACCAATCTTCAGAATCGCAAGTAGTCTCTGCGGTGCTGTCTTCCGCTGAAATATTATACTGCGGATTAGATAAGTCCGTCGCCCTTGGTAAGAAGACAGTATTTACATTACCGGTCATAATTCAGTGTAAACACTCGTGGTATCGCGGAACAGCGGCTATTGCTCTCGTCATTTAGCTGACAGAATGAGAACGGCATACGGCTATAGCCCCTTCTACTGCTGCTGTTGGTCCGTTTATTACAATATCAGACAACATTCCGCGTGCGAAATCCGTGGTATGATTGTGAGGCACGCCTAGTAGTGGCAGGCTCCGAAGAAACTTAGACCGTGCGCTGTCGTTTCACGTGCATCTAGGTCTACCCTCACGAGGAGGACTTCTTATTAATTAATATTATTATTTGATTTTCGCGCCGACCTATATGCGGCCACCGCGAGTGGCATTCGATTCCGGTGCCTTGAGCTTGACAAGCCAACATCCCATCTGCTAAACCACCACGGTGAGTTATGATCCGTTGCGACCATGCCAAAATTCCACATTGAAGAACTACACACATCCGACGACAAGGAGAACTTTCATGCATCTTGATTCTAGTAATATGGATGTGCCCATGCAGTTCAGGGCAGCGCTAACCGACCGCATTGGAGCTTGTTGAGACGTACGCTTAATAGCTTCATCGTCCCTCTAAAGCTTATAGGATCAGCTATGGTAAGCGGCAGCGCTATGCGATATGTTTCATTCATTTGCTGACGACTGCTAGGCTGACCTGCCGCCATTGTAGGCTACACTTCTTTTGGGCACAGTAATCGTTGGTCCCACACAACTCTGCTTACACTGATTGCCCCACGTGGAACGATATATGTATCACATTTGTGTTTATATATTTTGTACGAAAAACGAATCTTCCTTGTACAAAAACATTCCATCATAACGTGATGAAATATAACACGATTTTGTTTGCAATTTTTTTTTGCTAGATCCTTCTCAAATTTCTCAACCAACTCTCCGACATCACAAATTGAACCCGGTCCTGGATGCACAACTAAAAGGTTGCTTGAAAGAGTGTTAACACAAATGAACTCCATACAATCATAATTCTGCAAACACTGCTAAATACCGTAAACCCACAGTGCAAAATGACCGTTTTGAATCTAAGGTCGTCTGCTTATTTGTAATCCGCTTATTGCAGCCCATTACGCACTCTGAAAAACGAACAGTCCCAGCTGATACAGGGTACAGTGTTAACACACCTTCGTTCCTTGGTTGTCTGCTAACATTCGTGAAAAACCCGGCAATAAGCCTTCAGGATAAAAGCTCCACCCATGCGCACACAGCGAAAACTACCACTGGACTCCCCGAATGTTTTCACAGCGATCAAAGCAAAAACTTCTGAAGGTTGGATCAATGTTGATTTCAAAGAAATTCCAATGCATAGTTCTGTAAGAGAAAATGCAGAAATACTGACCTGTGCGCTGTTCCGTTGGGAAAAGAACGAGGCAGGTCAATTAAAGGCTGAAGGAACCTCGGTGCGTAACAGCCGCCAGGTGCGTCAATCCCTAGACGCCCGCAGTGTTCCCCGAACAGAGCAGAACGTAGAAAGCGAGAGTTGTCGTCTTCGGGTTCTGCTGTCGATTTCTGAGTGCGCCGTAAGCAGTTGGGTTCCTGGGCCGCGTGCTCAAGTCCACGGCGAGCCATTTTCTTCTCCAGTCGTGTCACCATGGAATTACGCTGAGGCCGCCCTACCACGCTGGACACGACACGTCGCTGCAGTTGGCCTGCGTCCGTTGGGCGCTGTGCTGTGCTCCACCGGGCGCGTCTTTGCAATCTTGCTGCACTTCCGAGGTGATGGCTTGCAAGACGAGCGAGCCTCTTCGATGTGGCAAAATGGCGAAGAGCGCGCAGTGCACGAGACTGCGCGCACGCTTCTTCTTCTTCTTTTATATGAAATGCATCTCCGGCCCTCAGAAATTGTGCGGAGTCAAAGCTATCATGATCAGCAGTTCTGGTCCCCAAGAGTGCGCGTGCACTTCTGTGCAATGCCCAGTGTGCGGCGCGTGCACGTGCTGTTGCCTCTTGCGACATGACCTCAATCGGGTACTACACTGGCAAAACTGCGGGTATTGGGCTCAGGTTGTTGAAGCAGTAGAACAAGCAGACAAATGCAGCGTGCGTCGATAAGTCCGGTGCACATCCTCTCGCAAAGATATAACAATGCTGTATATTTGATGCCATATTTAATTTTGCAGCCGAATACAAGACTTATACCCTGCCGATTCTATTACATCCTTTTCCTTAGACAAAATGTCCGGGTTCTTCTTTATTTGTTAGCATTTTTTTTTTGCGATTCACAACTAGGTAAAAAAAATCCGCTCGTTTATGTCCACTGGTTTATAGAAAGTCAAAATTACCTAATCTTTTTTTTAGAAATTCCTAGGCTAGGTTTAAGGTTCTTCATATCTCTTCCTCATTTATTTTTTTACTTTTCTGTCCGCTTCTATGCTACCCTTCTCCTACCGTGCGATTCATCGTTGATCCCCCGTTAATTGTGGGTCCCACCAGACTACAATGTGAAAAAACAAACGAAACAGACAAATTTGCGTTTGTGCATAGCTTCGTGCCACAAGAGCATGCGTCTTCTCATTAGGCGAAGCTATACACAAACGCATAGTGTAGTATAGCAAAGGGGGTGGGACGGCGTCAAGTCAAGACCGTTCATCCCTCATGTGCCGCCGTCTCATCTTCCATGCGAACGTTTTCACGCTGAGCTCGGTGCGTAGCTTTGAGAACCCTTCGCCAGGCCTCGCAGTGCACTGACGATGTGCCGGAGACAAACGCGCACCAGCGAGGTGCTCGTCAGCTTAGCTGCTTCAGTAGGATTGTGCAAATAATGGACGGTGCGCAATTTTTTTTCTCCGCGCATATTGAATGCAAGAATGTTGCTCATAGTTTACGGAGCTGTTTCATGTAAACGTGGTGTACAGTTAAAAAGCAATGTCCACGTCAAAATTTGAGGCCATTTTATAGCGACGAGTGTTTTTCAGCTTGCGTATGGTTGGAAGTGGTTCAATGTTGCCACTGATCATTTAGATAACAACACTCTGCCCACATTGGGAAGGTTGCGGGGTGGGAATGGCGCTCCCTGCTCAGAACAAGCAACGGAACTTACGCCATGTTTGCCACATGTTGATGTGCTTATCGCTCACGAGGAAAGTCCGCAACGCTGTACCGCGGACCACAAATGTTCCCATACGGCGCTTGTGTTCGTTTCCCGTGCGGTGGGAATGGATATGCAGAGCGGGAACTTGGTAATCTAGCTAACACACGCTGGAGCTGTACGGTGCCAATGCATGAGTAGATACACATACCACGTCTGCATTACCATCTCACACGAACGGAATGTGAACAATACGATAGGTCTGGAACACGCTAGGCCTCCCGCAGTGAACATAAACAGCCAAGGTATAATAGGAATCGGTATTTCCAACAAGTGCGAAGAGCACACGAACTTGCAATTGGTGGCACACGCAGCGCACAATTGTAAAAATCCCCTGACAAAGACCAGGTAGAAAGAAATTATGAACCCTTTCCAATATATTTATTTATTTGCATAACGTGCAATGAGGAGCGCCCGCGCGTTAAGCCCGTCTCCTTCGTGCTTGTCCACTGGGAATGTACTGGCAAAGATGGCTTGTTGAACAGGTCATCATTACATATGCACACTGTTGAAGAAACTAAGTGGCGTTAAGATAAGAACAAAGCTCACAGTATCCGTAGCTCGCAGTATTGCTCGCGTTCGTGTTACATGCAAAGCAGTTCATTACATATCAAAACCAGCTCGTCCGTATCTATCTATCTATCTATCTATCTATCTATCTATCTATCTATCTATCTATCTATCTATCTATCTATCTATCTATCTAATCTTCTGCGAAACAGTCATCATCATTTACGGAATTCTTAAAGGCCATCCACAGAATATCACATAAAGGTTCTGGGGGAGACACTTCAGTAAATAGAGTCATGTCGTGGCAGAAATCAAGAGTTCTGGAGAAAAGCAGCGAATGCGAACAATAACGCCCGCTGACACTTCAGAGGAGGAAGGCACCGAATCGAGTAAGTAATGTAAATTAGGCATAAAGACTATTATACAGAGCGGGATGCAAGACGCGAACACCAATAAATACTGTTAAAGATGTTCTTACAACTAAAAGTGTGGCCAAGTTACGCAGAAAAACAAAAATAAAATAAAAAGCACGAGCATAACAGCCCACAATTCCCTTCACTCTATCTATCAGTAGCTCTAGCTGCACTGATCGCCAAATGCTAGAAGCTATCACTGTACATCGTTTAACATGCTGGACGAGAAAACATTGGCGTTTCTTACATAAATGCCATCAAAATGAATTTGAACTGAAGTGTTCCTACAGCTTAACTTTCTGCATTCGAGTGTTTGATTGGCCCAGGAGCCGCTGAAACACAAAATTGTCCCTGTAAACCAGATTGGTCCTCTAATGCAAAATTTGAAGCGTATGAAATTTCGTGTTCACGCCTAATGTTGGAAAGCAGTTGTAAATGAGTGCAGGAAGTCTCCGTGTACGTGGAATAACTGAGGATCTATATATGGTCCTGTAAGCTTCAAACTGGATCCTTACGTGCCACCATTTCAGTGGCAATGTACTTTCGTAGATCCTTTTGATATTATTATTTCAAATTGGACAATGTTAAGGGATTCCTAATGCCTTTCAGGAAAGTCAGATCTCCCACCAGTTAAGAGAGTGGTATGAGAAAGAGATCCCTTGCCAAATACGCAATACTGCAAAACGAACCACTTGCGAGACCACGACTGCTCATGTGCCAGAGCCGGCGTCGTCTGCTTGGCTGGGAAACAGACGGGCGGCGAGCGCTGCATGCCTCTGGCCTTATGGCTCAGAGAGACTGATATTCCCAACAAGTGCGTGAATTCTTGCTGCACCGATATATCGCCGGAAGAGAAAGTAGTACTTTATTTAAGTTTTATTCCGCGAATTGTATTTCGCAGAATAAAGCTTGAGGATAACAGCGATGAAGCCTTGCAGAATTTGCTGCAAGCACTTTGTCACCTCAAAGCACGTTAGAACTTTTATTAACACGACAATGTTTTATCCTAGCGCCCACCACTACCCTACACTTCACTCCCGTAACGGAAGTGACGCCGCCCCGCCACGGTGGTCTAGTGGCTATGGTACTCGGCTGCTGATCCGAGGGTCGCGGGATCGAATCCCGGCTGCGGCGGCTGCATTTCGATGGAGGTGAAATGTTGAGGCCCGTGTGCTGTGCGATGTCAGTGCACGTTAAATAACCCCAGCTGGTCAAAATTTCCGGAGCCCTCCACCACGGCGTCTCTCATAATCACAGCTGGTTTTGGGACGTTAAACCCCACATAACAACAACAACAACGGAAGTGACGCCGACAAACATACATATTGAGAGTTTTTTTTTAATTGTGCATAGTAAGAAAGTTACACATGGACATCATACAAACATACAGAGGGAGGTACCATAGTCACCAGACTGTGCAGGGACCTCCCGTTAGAAATGATTAACACAGGTTAGTATGAATCAGGAAAATGCAAACAAAATAGCAAAAAAGATTGTAATAAATCAGTTACTCACACTGTAAAATGATTCCTTTAAAAATGGTAATGACGAAACGATTATGATGAGCGTAGATAAATACGAAACTTTGATTTCAATGTGTGAAGATAAGAGAGAATCTTAACGTGATGTGGCATTGAATTCCTGAGTAGTGTGGCTGAAATGGAAGTGGTGAACTTACTGTAATTAGTTTCAGGTTTCGATAATAAATAGCTGTTGGTCGAAGCGAATCGGATAGACGTGGAGTGAGGAAACTGGCTGTTAGTATAATTGTGGGGAAAGCGTGCTTAGCGTTAGTGAATTTGTGGACGAAAATTCCAAGTGAGCATCTATTTGGGTATTCTAATGACAGAATACTGTTAGATATGATATGGTACTGTTATGAACCACAAAGAAAAATAAGCAGAAAAAAATGGCAGATCCCACGTGCAGTGGGAATTAAGGAAATGCGAAGCACGCATCAGGAAAGTAAAATGGATCTCTATTGTTGTCTCGTTACACCGATTTGGGTACATATGAAGTTAACGAAACGGACGCAAGAGCACCAAGACTGGCATGTAAACCATGCCGCTATGACACGCATGTCATGATTGTAATGTTATGACCTGTCATATTTACATTCGTCATGCAGTCGTGTTCCATGGCAATTTTGGTATACATCCCCTTAACGAAGCGGCCAGGAGAACACCAAGACTGTGGTACGTAAATCATGCCGCTCATGACATGCATGTCATAATTTTCATGATGTGGCCTGTCATTTAACTTCGTCATGCAGTCAGGATGTGGCATATCAATTTTCGTATAAATCCCATTAACGAAACGGCCATGAGGGCACAAAGTCGTATGCGCGTATTTACATAGATAGATAGATAGATAGATAGATAGATAGATAGATAGATAGATAGATAGATAGATAGATAGATAGATAGATAGATAGATAGATAGATAGATACGCTCATAGTCGCCGATGTTCGATGATTAGAAATGCTTCGCATTTAAAAATTCCGTTGATGCGCAGCGGACCGAGCTCAACAGCCCCCTGCTCCACGACGAAAGATGGCCGGTGCATTTGGGAACTGTTATCGGAGTATGAACGTACCATTCATACTGCGATAACAGTTCCAAAATGCCCTCGACCAAATTCTTATTCTGCTTACGCCAGTCTGATCCGTTGAATCCATGGTCGCTCCCTGCTATAAGTAGATGTATTCGACTACTACATCCAGCGTCTCTTTAACTATCGCGAACCACTGTTATCTTCCGGCGTTGTTGAACATTTCGGTTGTTCGCGTATTAGTTTTTAAACCCACGACTTCCCTTCGTCTTTGCGATTCAGTGATCACGCTTAGAATACGTAGAATATGTATTGTGTGCGGCGACGCTTTTGACTGCGTTATATGGCTTGATAATAAATTGGATATTTGCCAATGCACATAAATTTATTCAATAAAAAGCCAACGCAGAAAACAAATCATGAGAGAATCACAGGTGAAAGCTTCGCACGAGAAACAACGGACGTGTGCCTCTCTAAAATGTTCTCTCCGACTGTCAGTGCCCGTATCTACGAGGACGGGATGGAATGTCGATGAGATCTTAATTAACTGCCGCCAAGGTTTGCTCCATGCCTCAAGCTCGAAGATCCGCAAATTAATCCACGAAAGGATGAGGCAAGCACGTGCTGACGACCACTTGGTGGCTGCGAAGACATCGGCACGTCTGACTATCACTCTCGATGTATCGCAGCCGCTTCGCCTCCAATCGACTCTCGGAACGTTGAACACTGCGCCGAAAAACATCAGCCGAGAGCAGGGCCACGTTCGTGCTGTCGCACGACTCGGCCAATTACCGGGCGCCCCTGGTCTCGCCGTCGGCACGTGGCCACTTGGATGATGCAGGGGAACACTGCCTTGCTGGGACGGAAGCGGTCAAGCGTGCGTCCAGGCTACAGCTGAGGACACCCAACGTGGCGACAAAGGTGGCCGGTCGGTGTCCCACGTTCCGAGCATGATGCCTGACATGCTGGCGGCGAAGAAGTTGGACAACAGCCATCGGCCCGCAAGCAGTAGGTTCGACTCGCAGTCGACGACGTAGGCTGTGCGTAAGCTCAGTTGTTGCAGGACTTAGTACGGCGTGCAGCCACCGAATCTGAAGCGCTTGCACTGCCATTGAAGACCCTGGTCGTCTACAGGTCCGCTTACACAACGCCACTGGGCGAGCGTTAGGTTGGCGTACCTTGAACTCTAGATCGTTCTTGGCTGGTAGGCTGCACGTAGACCACTTGCAAAAGGATGGCGCGTAATGCAGGAGCTCACTGAAGTGCGTGACGAAAAGGACGAGCGGCGTAGAAGGACCTCCCGAGGCGATAACGGCAGTCGTCGAGCATTCTGTGTCTTCCGCCATTACGAGCTCTGCTTGACGAAATTGGTAGGGCCGTCGCTTGCCGACGCCGTAGTGTCCTTGGGTAAGACCAGGAGTGAAAACGGGTGTCATGGTTTGCGGCCAGCAGGAGAGAAATTGCTCTGGAAATGTAGAAGACGGCACCTTCTAAGGACGACGTGAACGAACGTCAGTGTAGTGCAAGCCACCACGCGCCCTCGTTCGCTGGCTGACGCTCGAGAGCTCGGTAGAGAAAGACGAAGGCATGCGATGCGCAAAACTATGATTGAATGCATAGCATAATGTCGATGTGGTAGTGGTTAACATTCTTTTACGTCGATGGGTGCAGCGGGTAGTCAACTTCTATTGCCACAGTAGGTTAACACAAGCCGAATTTCGATGAGCCATGGTTGCCTAGAAATTCTAATTAAGCAAGTAATTTATTTGAATAAAAGAAGTGCCATCTTGACTTGCTCAACTGCCTTTTTCCAATCTCGAAAGGCAAACAATACAACTTTAATGCCACAGCATTAAGAAGCTCGTTTCGCAAAACTCTTCGTTGGTGGCGTTGATTGTTAGAGGCAAATGGTGGCAGCGACAAATACTAAGCACAGGTCGAAGAATGCTTACATCGCCGCGAAGTTCGCTGTGATTTGATTTGTCTGATCCCTTCTATAGATTTAACAGAAATCGAAGCAGAGTTGTGTCGTCGCCGCGGCCGTACAGGATGCGGGCGCCGAAGAATAACAGTACCCCGTCGCAACGAGCGTTGAGAACGATGAGCGCGTTTTAGTCAATGAAAGTGCGAGTATATAAATTTAGTAACGAATGTGGAGATGGTATATGTGGTTAACAGGTGTGTTCTGCGCTGACCCGTTTTGTGTTCGCGGAGGGCGCTATGAGCAGCGAGAAAGTTTGGGCAAGGTACAGCCGAGAAATAACAGCACAAGAATTTTTTCCCCGATACGGAAATATGGAATATGCTCCGTATCTTCTCAAAAGACGAACCTTGACACGGCTTCCTCACAAGGTGCCGTCTTCTGCTCGCAGCAAGCGATGACATACGTGTTCACTGCTGGTCCTATCCAAGGACACTCCTGCGTGAGCAGGCGACGGCCCTACCAATTTCGTCGAGCAGACTACGTGGTATAGCGGAAGTTGCTGCAAGCTCCACGACTGGCGCTGTCATCTCGGGGGGCCCTTACCCGCCGGTCATCTTTTTTACACACGCGTACTTTTCCGAACCCAGTGAAGTACAGTCATCTGTATCCAGAGCTTTGCACTGCGGATTGCAAACTATGAGGAGGTAGAGCTTACCTTCACCCCCTCATAGGTGCAAAAAAAAAAGCGCACCAAAGCATTACCGTTCCCTCCATGAACCGCCCTACAAAGAGGAGTGGGATATACTGCACTGCTAAGCACAGAACCGGACTCGCAGGTACCGATCGTCGAGATGGCCGAGTACGCCGCCAGAGCAAGAGGTCTGGCCCCCTCCAGAAGAGGGGTACGAGCCCTCCGACTCCCCTCCTCCTTGAACCCCATCCTGGACAAAAATAAAGTTTGTTGCGACTGCCACTTGTCCAATCCCCTATAGAGGATGTGTACTACAGAGGAGACAATGAAGAGCGCGCTCACTCTTCCGCAACTGATACAGTTCCGCCCGTCTGTGCCGAATGATATTGCGTTCCACTGTTAAGTGCGAACCCTAAGCTCCTTCCACTTCTTAGCCGGTGGACAGTTGCAGTAGAGACCAATCGTTTACGTGTTTTTATAATAGAAAATTTGCAGCCAAAGGAATAACGTTGTTTTAGATGTTTAGTGCAAGAGGTGTGACGTGAAAATTTCCGTCACGATTACGCTGGCGTCGCTCGCAAGCGAAACGCAATTTCATGGGAAAAAGCACGGGAGCACTGTTTTATTCTTGAGGAACGTTAAAGCCTTTCGAAATGGTATTTAATCCGAACAGCCACCCTCATTAGTTTTGCTTCTTTGTGGTATACACTGTTTTCACGCTAGAAAGGAAAGAAGAATTTTTTTCGATAACAAAGATAACACTGGCATGGAGTGTGAATCGGTGCACGCTGATACTTGTAGCATTGAAAATATTATCTATGACACCTAGTGATCTTAGTTGTCCGTTTGAATGCGATGCAGTCATTTACAGAGTGAGCTTGCACATAGGGAATTGCTCTATCGAAAAACAATAAAGCTTTGTCACAAATATGAGGGCTGCATCACTGCACTCACAAGACTCTCCGTTCTTCGAATAGCAGTAATTTTTATTTTTTTATTTTTTTATAACATTCCTTTTTGGCTCCATGAACATGAACAAGTGCGAAGGCTGGCCTCGCAGACACGTTGCATGAAAATAAGAAAAGTTACGACTTCAAAAACCCATAAACAAACCCATAAACATCAAAAACCATAAACAGTGCGGTTACGTTCCATGCGAAGGTTGCACGTAAATGAGGTGATGGTGTGGAGCTTTAAAAAATCCGATTACCTAAGGAAAAGAATAACTAAAATTCACTAAGCGAACAATTCAAATGGGGAGAGGGGCAGAAAATGAAGCCGCATGGCTCCGCTGTAAATAGAGATAGAGAGTTTAGAATTCAAGCGCACTCTACGTTTACAGCTGTAAACGGTTGGACACGTACCTGCGACCTTAGGGGTCCCTATTAATCAATGAAAAATTTGTACAGCTCAGGATCAGAACAAGATAAGAGAACGCCGCTTGGATGGTACGATATTAAAGTTGATACAAAACAGAAAGTAACAGCCTAGCAGCAGTCGAACGCGTCACATTCGGCTGATTTGTAGCGAAGCTATTTTCGGACGTCGGCACAAGCCGAGGCCTAAATCTGAAAGGCTAGTGCTGACACATCATTTAAGGCACCATTTGCGACACCTATGCAGTATTTCATCTTTCATCAGAATTATAGTGCTTTTATGACCATGATATGTATAGTTACGACATGGTTATGAGATGTCTCGTGACTTGCACACAAGCGGACGAATGTTGCAATTCATAACTCACATATTTTACAGTCTGCGTGATCAGTGGTAAGAGCGGGATGAGCGGCCAGTAAGACTTCGGTAAAAAATAATAAAAAATATAAAGAGGTTCCTATGCGGGACATGCACCAATTTTCCTTACGTATCTTTATGCTGTAGTCATCACGCTAAGATATATCTCTCAAATTATATTGCGCCAGTCATGTTCACGCATAAACTGTGTTCACGAGGCCTCAATGAGTGTTCTGTGTCAGTGTGCACAGCGTAGTCGCCTGGATAGTGATCACTGGAAGTGACCATGTGTATCGACGCCTTTCCCTATTTCTGCGACCTAGATTAAACTCCATATCACCACTGCTTGCTGTCGCACAATCTTCCATGCTTTAACTTCCTTTGCAGGCAAGAATCGATGTGGTCGCATGGAATTTCAGCACCCCTACCCACCATTTTATGGCTACACTCTAAATAATGTGGTCATGCCATCTTCGACGTATTAGACCCCTGTCGCGACATTAACAACCTAGGCAGGCAGTAACTACACCTATTTAGTGACTTTGCTGTCAGTGCAATTACTGCTTACAGTTACGGCCAACAAGGGAAGTAGGAACACACCGTTCAAAACAGCTGCACCACAGAGTTACTAAATTTGTTTACGCACGAATCTCCGTATGGCAGTAGTTTACAGACAACTTCACTACCATGACAGTTATTATTACGGTCTTTTTGACGTGGACACTTCCCCGGCCTATCAATTGTACTTCATGTTCCTTCCTCTCTCCTCCAACCTGATTTCGTTCTGAGGTTCTCCACCCACAAGCGCTGACGAGTCCATATCGCCCTTTACGGCCTCATTTGTTGTTTTTCCGTGAGCACTCAACGCGGGGCGACCCACGGTGCTTTGATTCACATCAAGATTGCGCCAACGATGTCGTGCACACCGCCGAGTTCCCTAGAGCAAGTTTCCGAACGATAACACCTTTCACAAAACGCGAATCACCTGGTGCATATATCCTGCCCGCATACTGCGTCGTGCTTCATTAGTGCCGCATCCTTCTTCTCCTTTCATATCATGGCTGTGTCCGCTTACCTCCATGTACGTATTTCCCTCCTTTTCCCATACTCCGATATACCTGTATTCTCCAACCCTCGGTATTTCCTGGCCCTGAATAAATGCCGGCCGACTGCTATTCTTGAATACCATCATTGCAGTGGCGTAGCCAGGAATTGTCCGCCTATATATATATATATAGCAGTCATGGTGGTGAATAGGCCGGAGGCGTGAAGACAGAGATGAGTAGTAGACCCTCGGGATTGGCAACAAAGATGCGGAAAGCGTTTATTCCACGTTTAAGCCGGAGACCGTTGAATAAACACTTTCCGCATCTTTGTTGCCAATCCCGAGGGTCTACTACTCATCTCTCTCTCTCTCTCTCTCTATATATATATATATATATATATATATATATATATATGGGCATTTCATGCTTTCAGGAAATCGTGATATATATCGGCTAAGCATGGGACAGCGGGCAGAATACCTCAGGTAGATAAGCTAAGTATGCCGTGTTATCAAATCGACGTATTGTGAGACTCTTCATGTGTTGATGCTGGCATTGTGCTGATAAACTCTGAAATATTCTTTCCAGCTTCGCGCACTGTAAAGGGGACGAATATATAGTATATATTCCGTATTTATAGTTTCCTCGCCAATGTTGCTTGTTTGCTACAAAACACAGGCGCTTTCGAATCATTTGCAGGAAGAGCAGAGACTCGATTGCGACAGTGATTCCAAGCAGCTGCACATCTCTTTCTCCTGTATGCTATATTACCGCCTTTGTTGGATAGCCCGCTAAACAACGTGTATAAGGCGGAAAGTAAGTCAAATTTTCGACGTTTACAAATGGCTCTCTAAACGGCCTATTTTATGCAGCTCTTTTCTATGCGGCTCTTTTTTATGCGGCCTAGTTTTATGGAGCCTATGCGGCTCTTCCATATGTCAGACCGTCTCGTTGCCAAAAGGCCGCTTAAAAGTGACCGCTTATAATGCCGCATACCGTTCATTTGGTTATGCGGTATTTTAAGTCAAATTTGCCCGCCTTACGAAGCTGCCCACAAATATCCGGCCACAATATAAAACCAGTACTTATTATTGACATTTTAACGGAAAAAACTGTTCCGTGCTAATAAATTTCCGCTGCCTAGACTTTCTTTTATTCGCATTTTGCGACCTTTATTCACATGGCACATTATGACTATACACCAAAGGCACAGCTGATAGAACACAAGACAAGCGCATGTACACAATCAGAAACAGCGGGGATTCCGACTCCGGTAAACCACACGAGAAGCAGGCACTGTAACCATTACGCCACAACACAGTACATGCCCGGCACTTATTCGCGTGGCTACATATATGCACTTCGAATTAGCTTGCTTATATTTAACGATGCGCTACAAACTTTCCGGAGAATATTGTATATATGAAAGGCGCTCACGCGTGTTAAGTAATCTTCGCGGACCGTTGAATCGAGTTGGCATGCTGCCTTTATTTCTCATATGTTCCTGTAATATGTATAAATTGATGCTGTGTAAGCTCCGCGAACTACACATATGTTTTAATTATATATATAAATCCGGGCTTTGTCAAGCGAAGTTCACGACGCATTTTGGTGTGGAGTGCATTCCCGTCGGCAGATCAGCTTGCAGGTGATCGACCGTGGGCTGATGAGCAATTCCAGCCTCCAAGGAGTGTTTCCAAAATGTTTGTGGAACGAATGTCAACACTCGGTGACTGTGTCAACAATCGGTGTCACAACTAATATAAAAAATATTGTTTGAGAATTGAACTCGCTATACATATACATATAAGAGCTTCTATCCAACTCGTGTGCAAGTGTGACTGCTTTATCTCAGCATTTGCAACTTACACAGCCATGGCTTGCATAAACATGCACGCATTCACATACTTATATGAACACTGTGATTGTCATTGACATGGAGCAAATGCCTCCTTTCATGTCACTTACGATGGTGCATTTTTTTTTCTGGCACCCTTTCAAAGCATGATTTTCCCTTACACTGTTGGAGGTACATCTTTACAAGTTCAGCATCGAGTCCACATCCAGCACTGTGCTAGTGTACTATCTTGGAACTCCGAGTCTGCCCCAATTATGCGTGCGGACCCCTCAGTTCCGTGATCTCTTCTCTGCTCTGAGGCCTTCCCTTCACCTATTACTGTAGATGTGTGTCATTTGGCTGCATTGTCTTGCACTGATATTTGTTGTCACATTTGGTGCCATTTCTTAAGAGCACCCACGCCAGCTTTTAGTAACAAGTGCACGAAGGAAAGTGTTCTGCTGCAGCTACAGGCTGAGCAGAACAATGAGATGCAGCATCTGTTCATACCTCCGTGAAGTATTGCAAACATTGGAATAAGATGTGCAATAGGGTGCATTGTAAGAGTTCTTCACCTGCATGCTCTATTCTTAGAGTGACAGGGCACTGTATGAACGATGTAATTATTACAAAAATAGACTTATCCTACGCTATACATCACATACCTTTTTACACAATTCTCAGCCTCTAAGTGTTCCACTTCAACACTTGTGCACATATACTGAAGTGGTTTTGACAGCTGCTATTGGATCACGTTTAACTAACTGAACCTCATTAACTTATCCTTTCAAAATATTTAGGGGGTAGTGAATATTTCTTTATCTATTATCTAGTGGCTAGCTTAACAAACCGACATCCTTGAATAATATCGTGGTGCGTGAAAATGGGAAGCGGTGCAGCACATGAACACACTGCGCTCAGCATTGCATGTATGTGTGCACTCTTCTTGTGCGCAAAACTATATGAACTACAGTGCATATTGATCTATGTTTGGTTAGAGCAGTCTGTGGCCTGCAAGTTATGTTTCTAATGGTTAACAATTTCTGCATGAACAGTGTTACATGCTCATTAATGCATGATTGTAATGGATGTACAATTATGACATAAAGCTTATGCATATCAAACTCTTCTGTTGGAATTCTGAACCAGTTACTCTGTCAGCAATTACCACATCTGCTATATAATTCTTGGTACGGAAAATCTGCATGCACAATTTTATGCATTCTGCAATGTTTTAAGCATGCATCTTATTACTAGTTGTATGATCTCATAAGTCACCCATGTCCTTCAGGAGCCTGTAACAGCTGTAAAAGCTTCGCATCACCTTACATAGCTTTTTTTCCAACCAGCCTGACTTACCTCTATTTGCAGTCAGTAAGCCTGCACACAGACAGGGCACACTTTTGCCGTCTGATAGATTTTATTTTCAAAGAGTACAAACAAATATCTATGCAAATGTACCCAGTAATACAGAGTTTGAAGCAGCAGAAGGCAGTAATAATCACTGGACCCAGACAGGCCGCCACTGGAAACAAACCATCGGAGCGTTCAACGCAAGATCCCTCTCCAGCGAAGCTAGATTAGCGGAATTACTCGAGGATCTAGAAGCCGTTAGTCAGGACGTCATGGGCTTTAGTGAAGTTAGGAGAGCAGGTGAAGCTTACATAGTCTTTAACAACGGACATGTCTTCTGCAATAGAGGGTTACCCGAAAAGAGAGAATATGGCACTGGGTTCCTAATTCCAAAGATATAGCAGGCAATGTAGACGAATTCTACAGCATTAAGGAAAGGGTAGCACACGTAGTAATAAAACTAAAGGTAATATATAGAAACTGCGTGATATATAGAAAGGTGATTAACCGTGAAGATGCTAATTATTTGCAGAATGATCTTAAAATATTAAGTAAATGATGCCAGGACTGGCAGATGAAAGTGCCAGGACTGGCAGATGGAAACAAAGGTCGTTTCATTTACGACAAAACAAACCCCAATAACTAATCATGACACGTTGAATGAGAAACAAGTTGAAAATGTATCCAAATTTACGTATTTGGGAGTTCACTTAAAGGGCCCCTAAACCACCCCCGACATTTTTTGAACATTTCAAGTTAACACGCGCATCAAGTTGAGAATACCGTCACGATGAACGATGTCAAATGCGGCAGCGCTACACGCCGCAGCCGCGCCACAAACTCGAAAAACAATCCCGTGCGCCTCTCCGGCCATTTCCGGCATACCAAAGTTAGCAGCTACGACATTGTGGTTTTTGTTGACGTCAGAAGAGTCCGAGCTCCGCTGATTGGTCGAAGGAGAACGTCGACTTCCGGTTAGTCTGCTAGCAAATGCACGCGCTCCCTGCCTGTTTGTTTTCTTCGTCGTGTGTCGTTCGTTTAATGTTCCCGTGTGAATTCGTAAATGCGCTACGCTACGCAAGTGCGAGTGAGGTACAGCCGACTATAAACTGCAGCAACTGTCAGAACACGACGGATAGCGCTAACAGAGAGCGTTGGCACAGCGTCAACAAAACACTTGCGCGAACGCAGCAGCCCGGCGGAGGCGCGTAATCCGGATGCGCGTCATCGGCGATGTGTGTCACGTACATTCGGAGGCGAGCGGTCGGCGGGCGCAGGAGAGAGCGAAACAAGCAAGCGCCGCGTTTTAATAATCAAACGCGTGTAACTCGGCTATTTCGGCACCGTTTCGAAAAATTCTTGTGGCTACGTGTTTGTTGCGGACACCGGCACAAAAGCAACACCACAACTAAATTTCGACCTCTTGGTGGTTTAGGGGCCCTTTAATTAACAAGTGAGTTATCATGGAACCTACACATTCACACTATCACTAGCAACGTACGCTTATAAGACACTCAGATTCACCAGACGTAACTTACATTTCGCCAGTTCTGCTGCTAAACTTTTAGCTTACAATACACTAGTCCGCTCTAAACTTGACTATGCTTCCCAAATATGGAGCCCTCACCAGGCTTACCTCATAAATAAAATAGAGTCTCTTCAAAAGAAAAGTCCCCGTTTCATAACAAAGATTTACTCTCGCACTTCTAGCATAAATGATATTAAAATTTCTCTAAAGTTGCCGTCTCTGCAGTCACGCAGACTGTTCTCCCTCCTGTCTCTTTTTCACAAGCTCTACCATAACGATTCGCAACTGTCTGCACTTATTAAACCTGCTCATCGAATATTCACTCGTCTGGACCACGAATTCAAATTAGAACCTCTATTTGCCCGAAAAAAACCTGTTTTTACATTCACCATTACTTCTTGCTGTTAATCATTGGAATCAACTTCCTCACAATATTGTCTGTATAAAAAAACCACGAAGAATTCACTCACAAATTAAAGCTCCATCTTGGTGTTTGAATCGCCTAGTATAACCAACTACATGTGCTTATATAGTGATTTATCTAGCTTGCTGTATAACTCGGTCATTTGACTACACTTTAGCACTGTCTAGCAGAAAAATGTTTGTTTGTTCTTCTGTTACGCCTTCCTTTTTAGTGTAGTTTTGTCTTTATAATTACTTTTCTATGATTTTATACGTTAATTATACATTGTTATTTACTTTTTCAAACCTTTTATTAGTTTATTGTTAGTGTTGGTTTGATGTATGTATGCTACTACCCCCTATATATAATGCCCTCGGGCCTTGAGGGTAAATGAATAAACAAATAAATAAATAAGCAGTATAAGCTTAAGATAATCCATGGATATGCGCCAACAACAAGCTACGACGACGAACAAGTAGAGCAGTTCTACGATGCAATCAAATTAGTAATAAAAAGAGTATGGACACAATTCACAATAGTCATGGCGGATTTCAAAGCAAAAGTATAGGAAAAAAACAAAGTGATGGAGAACAGGCGATTGGAAACTATGGCGTCGGCCGTAAGAATAACTGTGGGGAAATGGTAGTACAATTTTCCGAGAGAAACAGACTCCGAATAATAAATACATTTTTTAAGAAATACAAGAATAGGAAGTGGATGTGGAAAAGCCCTAACGGGGAAACAAAGAATGAAATTGACTTTTAATGTGCAAACAACCAGGTATAATTGAAGACACAAAAGTAGTGGGGAAGATAAAATGTAGCGATCACATATTAGTAAGGGCGAACATTGTGCTTAACCTAAAGAAAACAACAACTAAATTATTTAGTAGAAGAAACGCAAATCTAAAAGAAATCAGAGCGAAGAAGGAAGAATTTAAAGTCGCCCTAAGCAACAAGTTCAAGGCCTTAGGCGAAAATGATGATTATTTGGAAGAAATAAACAAAACCATAACACAAACAATTCTTGAAACAGTGACAGAAGTCGGGGGTAGAGCAACAAAACAAGCAACAAGTAAGTTGTCCCAATCTGCCAAGGACTTAATAAAAAAACGCCAACAAATGAAAGTAACTTCGTGAAAGATATGATAGAATTTGCAGAACTATCAAAATTCATCAGTAAAGCCAGGCAGAGAGATGTAAGAAACTTTAACATGAGAGAAATAGAGAAAGCATTGATTGATTTGTGGGGTTTAACGGCCCCAAACCAGGACTGATTATGAGAGACGCCGTAGTGGTGGTCTCCGGAAATTTCGACCACCTGGGGTTCTTTAACGTGCACTGACATCGTACAGCACACGGGCCTCAACATTTCGCCTCCATCGAAATGCAGCAGCCGCGGACGGGATTCGATCCCGCAACCTTTGGATCTGCAGCTGAGCGCCATAACCACTAAACCACCCTGGCGGGGCAGAAATAGTGAAAGCAGTAGGGAAAGGCACCAGCATTAAATAGGTCAAAAACAAACTGCACTTAGGACAAAACAAAATAGATGTGCTAAAGGATAAGCAAGGTAACATTATCAACAATTGCAACGAAATAGTAAAGGTAGCAGGTTTCTACTCTGAACTGTACAGCTCTCAGACAGGCCATACAACCTTCACAGAAATAGAATCAGACGAGGACACTGAAATTTTATGTATAACCGCTGACGAAGTCAAAAAAGCTGTCAAAGGCATTCCCGCAGTAAAGCAGCAGGCGAAGACGGTATGACAGCCGACTTGATCAAAGGCGGAGGAGACATTATACTTGAAAAACTTGCATCGCTCTTCAAGAAATTTATCAAGACACGCAGTGTACCGTGCAGTTGGAAAAATGCTAATATAATCTTAATACACAAGTAAGGTGACATAAAGGAGTTAAAAAATTGAAGACCAACAACCCTACTCCGAGTAATATACAAGCTATTTACGAAAGTAATTTCTACCAGGATAAGACAAACACTCAACTTTAACCAACCAAGAGAACAAACTGGTTTTACGAAAAGTTACTCAACAATGGACCACAGCCAAGCTATCAACCTAGTAATTGAGAAGTACGCGGAATATAACAAACCTCATTATATGGTATTTATAGACTACGAGAAAGCATTTGGCCCATTTAAATACAAGCAGTTCTAGAAGCTCTACATCGACAAGGAGTACCTGACGTATACATGCAAACCATAAACAACCTATACAAAGATTGCACAGCCACACTCCTTCTACATGAGAGAAGCACAGAAATCCCGATCAGGAGAGGTGTCAGGGAAGGAGATACGATTGCCTCGATGCTATTGACTGCACGTTTAGAGGAAGTCTTTGAACGTCTGGACTGGGAAGAAAAAGGAATTCGTATAGAGGCAGAACATCTAAGCAATTTAAGATTTGCAGACGACTTTGTGCTCTTTAGCAATGAAGGAGACAAACTACAAAACATGAGTGATGACCTAAACCAGGAAAGTATAAAATTGGACTAAAAATGAATGGGCCAAATACCAAAGTTATGCTCAGTAGCGTAGCTAAGGAACAGGAATTTAAAATTACCAGTGAACCCTTAGAATGTATAAATGAATACGTATACCTGGGACAGTTACTAACTCCTACCCATGAAAAAGAAATTCTCCATAGAATAAGGTGGGCTGGAGTGCATTCGGAAGGCATTATGAAATCATGACAGGAAACTTGCCACTCTAACTAAAGTGAAAAGTATTCAATCACTGCATTCTCCCAGTACTAACGTACGGGGCATAAACGTGGAGGATAACTAAACAACTAGAGATAAAACTAAAGAGCACGCAAGGTGCAATGGAAATAAAAATGATAGGGGTAACGCTAAGAGCTAAAAAATGAGCGGAACGGATCAGGGAACAGATAGGAGTAGCTGATATTATATCAACTAAAAGAAAGAAGTGGACCTGGGCAGGACTTGTCATGTGGAGGAAAGATAACAAATGGACAGTAAGAGTGACAGAATGGATACCAAGAAAAGGAAAACACAACAGAGGCAGGCAAAAGGTTAGATGGAGCAATGAAATTAAAAGTTTACGAGCATAAATTGGAACGAACTCACTTGGAAATCGTTGGGAGAGGCTTTCGTCCTGCAGTGGAGCTAAATAGGCTGATGATGATGATGAATACATAGTTTGTAAGTAAACAAGTGAATCTAACACTTTTACAAGAACAGGCTCAAACAAATAACCACAAAAAGCTATTCAAATAATTCAACACACCGGCTGTTGTCTTGTCACGCCTTAAGGCTTTCAGGCCTTTTAATCTGAGTATAATTAATTTGCAGTGATGTAGCTGGAGTTTCATCATGCGTATATTTAGAAAGTTTTTAACTGAGTAGAAAATTTCACCAGATAATGCCAGTAGGTAACTAAATGGCTCTTTCAATCATAATACTTTCCTTAAAAACAATGACATAACACAGAATTGACTAGAGGAATAAAAAAGCCTCGCAAGTAAGTCGGCCTTGATCGATGTAATATATGTAGCCCTGGAAACAGAAGGGGCTTGAGATGTGATTCCTGTCTTAATAATTGCCTGTTTCGGGCACTTATTTTGGAATATATGACTAGAATACACAAAAAAATTCAGTTTTATATCACAGGCTACATTGTGTGCTTCTATGATATATCACAAATGTTTGACTAAACAAGATACCCTGTGTTCTAGCAGGCCTGGAGTCTGAGCAGGCACTACGCAGTGGCTAATAAATGGCAAAACATGGGTATCAGCTGTGCATGAAAGACAAGTGACCAGCATATGTAATGCACTGATAATAGAACTTTTTCATAATACAAGTATCAAAAACAATAGGAGGGATCGTGTATATTAAAGGCCAAGAAAAAATTCAAAAGGGAACAATCAAGAGATATGTATGATGTATATGACAAATTCCGCTGCTTGTGGACCTCCTGCTCATTTATCCTACAGACAATAGCATTGGTAAGAAAAGTGCATGAGTATAAAAGAAACTTAAAATCACTAACGTTGGTAAAAATCTATCTAGCCTAACAATGAGGAAATGTCACATTTCTTAAAAGGCCTCTAAACCACCCCTGGCATTTTTTTGAACATTTCAAGTTAACACGTGCATCGAGTTGAAAATTGCATCATGATGAACGATGCCAAATGCGGCAGCGACACCTGCAATGGCCACGCCACAAACAAAAAAAAATTGGACCATCTCCCCGAAGGGAACCCTGATGGGATGCGAAGCAGCAGCGTTGCGCACGGGTGGCGTCACGATTTGAACGGCGCTAACGCGGGTGCTGGAAGAACAGTTTGAAGCGAAAGTCGGTGTAGCATTTACTGGTGTAAACGTTTGTTTGAAACGCAGACACGGGAGGTGAGCGGGCGTTGGTGCCGGCAGCTGCGCGCGCTCCAGCGGGTGAGGGAGAGAGTGACGTACGCGCGCACCTGCGAGGGAAGGGTGCAAGGGGAGCGTGACCTCAACGCCCAGCTGCGGCGTGACCTACTTGGCACCGCTCCAACACCTGCGCCGAGGGAAGCGCGTTGCCTCGCGTTTATGCGGACAGAGGGACAGCGTTACACAAGCTAGTCAAAGAGCTGCTTCGCATCTAAAAACAATCTCATGCGCTTCACCGGGTATTCCAGCATACCAAGGTTAGCCGTGACGGCAGCAAGGGACAGCAATGTGGTTTTGGTGACGTCAATGGAGGCAGATCTCTGCTAAGGAGAACTTCGACTTTCGGTTAGTCTGGTAGCAATTGCACGCGCTCCCTGCCTGTCTCTTCTTCCTCGTCGAGTGTCGTTTGTGTGATGTTAGCGTGTGCATGCTTGTGAATTCATAGCTGTGCTCTGCTGCGCGCTCGAGTTCCAACACAATCATGAAAACATTGCACAGGTTCTTAGGCACGACGCATCACCATTTGGATTGATGACACTGGCGAGTCTTTTGAGATGAGAACGCAATGCAGGGTCCATAGCGGCACACTTTGCACGATCACAAGCCAAGTACAGCCAACCAGAAACTGTAACAACCGTACCAGTGAGCAGAACACAACGGGCAGTGTTAACACAGAGTGTTGTGTAGAACAAACAAAACACTTGCGCATGCGCAGAGGCAGGTGGAGGCGCGTCAACTGGAAGTGGAGTCTTTTTTATTTCTTTATTGTACCCTCAAAGCCCGAGTGAATTACAGAGGGAAGTGGCAAACGGGAAATTGTACAAAAATTGGGTAGTAATATAGCACAACAAGAAAATAATACAGTGACGCAATAAAACAACAGACTAGTAATAGCAGTACATACAATGTCGTAATAACATGCTTTGAAAAGTACTAACAAGAACAAGGTATCATGACAAATTCCTGCTTATACATTTTTACCTAATCAGCCATAACGATGAAAAGAAGATGTTGTAATTGCCAAGTTAAACAATGTTAGCTACAGCCTTGCAAAAAAGTCTTGTCATTGATGGCGACTATGTCATTGGGAAGGTGGTTGCATTACCGAGATGTTTGGGGAAAAAAGAATGAGTGAACGTGTTAGTATTATGTTCGAATTCTGACTTCGAAACGATGGTTGATATGGTGCGATAAATAATGCGGTTGTGAAATGAAGTCATTTTGATGAAATGGATGATGGAATAACTTATGAAGCAAAGTTAGACGAGCTATATCCCTCCGATGTGCTAGTGATGGAAGACATAGGTTAGCTTTCATTGAAGATATGCTGGAAGTACAGTTATAATTAGAATAAATGAATCGAACTGAATTATTCTGAATGAGCTCTAGAGAAAAGATGAGGTTTTTCTTGTGTGGGTCCCACACTGCCGCAGCATACTCTAATTTGGGGTGCACTAATGACTGATAAAGTAGTAATTTTAAGGATGATGGGGCACAAGAAATGTTGTGACGTAACCAAGCGTGCTGTTAGCTTTACCAATTATGTATTCAATGTGAGGAGACCAGGTTAGACTTGAAGTTATATGAACGCCCAAGTGTATGTATGAGTTCACGGAATCTAAGGGTATATTATTCGAATGGCAGAATGGAAGGGTGGTGGAATTTCTATGAACAAGCAAAATTTTACATTTGTTAATATCTAGTTCCATTCGCCAGCTATTGCACCAATCACTTATGTAGTTTAAATTTCATTGAAGAGCGTTAGAATCATCGGTGCAGTTCATTTCACGATAAATTAGACAATCATCAGTGAACAAGTGAACGTGAGAAGTCAATGCAGATGGTAGATCGTTAATTGAGATTAGAAAAAGGAACGGTCCTAGTACTGATCCCTGAGGCACACCGGAATGACCCTCAGTTAGAGGTGAGCCATGATTATTAGCAGTAACAAACTGATAGCAATTACAAAGAAAGTATTCAAACCATTTCAGTATTTTACTACTGAGATTTAAGAGACTTAGTTTGAAAAGAAGTAGTTGATGGCAAACCTTGTCAATGCTTCACTAAAATCTAAAGAAACACAGTCAGCAGTTGAGGCACGACCTAAAATACAGTGTAGACCATGAATAAATGATATTAGTTACGTTTCACATGAGTACGTTTTACGAAAACCATGCTGAGCTGTGGTGAAAAATGAGTTAGAATCGAGAAAGTTAACCAGGTTGGTAAAAATAACGTGTTGCAGAAGTATGCAACAGGCCAGCTGGTCAGCAAGATAGGGCGGTAATTTATGGGTGAGTTTTTGCTGCCGGATTTATGTAGTAGGACCACCTTCCCTATTTTCCACTGCGAAGGCAGTGTGGATGTGTTAATGGATTGTTGAAAGATATTGGTATATATGATGGAGCTTAACATGCTAGTAGTGTTTTTTAAAAATTTGCTGTTAATGCCATCGAAGCCCGGAGCTGAGTTAAAGAGTAATTTACCAATGAGTTTAGCAATGCCAGATGAATGAACTGTTATAGGATCCATGATATTGTAGTCGCATGAATTAGTGCACGGTAGGTGAATATTGCTCGAAACTGAGAAATTCTTTGAAAATGTGTCTTTAAGAGCAATTGCACAAGCGTCACTTGAGATTCGGCAGCAGTGGCGGCGTTCTAGGCACAAGCTGAACCACTTCTTCTGCGTTTTGCAGCTTCGCCGTGCAGCTGGGTCGACTGAAACTACTGCGCATCATCACACGTGCTATTATCATCGACTGCCCCAAAGAAGCAAGCACAATCTGTATAACACCAGGAGGCGACAGATTCCGGGACCGTGCGATCTCCGGGACCACGTGGCCATCTGCATATATAAATACTGCCACTTCACCGAGGACTGCATTCGGCAGCAGTGGCGGCGTTCTAGGCACAAGCTGAACCATTTCTTCTGCGTTTTGCAGCTTCGCCGTGCAGCTGGGTCGACTGAAACTACTGCGCATCATCACACGTGCCATTATCATCGACTGCCCCAAAGAAGCAAGCACAATCTGTAGAACACCAGGAGGCGACAGATTCCGGGACCGTGCGATCTCCGGGACCACGTGGCCATCTGCATATATAAATACTGCCACTTCACCGAGGACTGCATTCGGCAGCAGTGGCGGCGTTCTAGGCACAAGCTGAACCATTTCTTCTGCGTTTTGCAGCTTCGCCGTGCAGCTGGGTCGACTGAAACTACTGCGCATCATCACACGTGCCATTATCATCGACTGCCCCAAAGAAGCAAGCACAATCTGTAGAACACCAGGAGGCGACAGATTCCGGGACCGTGCGATCTCCGGGACCACGTGGCCATCTGCATATATAAATACTGCCACTTCACCGAGGACTGCATTCGGCAGCAGTGGCGGCGTTCTAGGCACAAGCTGAACCATTTCTTCTGCGTTTTGCAGCTTCGCCGTGCAGCTGGGTCGACTGAAACTACTGCGCATCATCACACGTGCCATTATCATCGACTGCCCCAAAGAAGCAAGCACAATCTGTAGAACACCAGGAGGCGACAGATTCCGGGACCGTGCGATCTCCGGGACCACGTGGCCATCTGCATATATAAATACTGCCACTTCACCGAGGACTGCATTCGGCAGCAGTGGCGGCGTTCTAGGCACAAGCTGAACCATTTCTTCTGCGTTTTGCAGCTTCGCCGTGCAGCTGGGTCGACTGAAACTACTGCGCATCATCACACGTGCCATTATCATCGACTGCCCCAAAGAAGCAAGCACAATCTGTAGAACACCAGGAGGCGACAGATTCCGGGACCGTGCGATCTCCGGGACCACGTGGCCATCTGCATATATAAATACTGCCACTTCACCGAGGACTGCATTCGGCAGCAGTGGCGGCGTTCTAGGCACAAGCTGAACCATTTCTTCTGCGTTTTGCAGCTTCGCCGTGCAGCTGGGTCGACTGAAACTACTGCGCATCATCACACGTGCCATTATCATCGACTGCCCCAAAGAAGCAAGCACAATCTGTAGAACACCAGGAGGCGACAGATTCCGGGACCGTGCGATCTCCGGGACCACGTGGCCATCTGCATATATAAATACTGCCACTTCACCGAGGACTGCATTCGGCAGCAGTGGCGGCGTTCTAGGCACAAGCTGAACCATTTCTTCTGCGTTTTGCAGCTTCGCCGTGCAGCTGGGTCGACTGAAACTACTGCGCATCATCACACGTGCCATTATCATCGACTGCCCCAAAGAAGCAAGCACAATCTGTAGAACACCAGGAGGCGACAGATTCCGGGACCGTGCGATCTCCGGGACCACGTGGCCATCTGCATATATAAATACTGCCACTTCACCGAGGACTGCATTCGGCAGCAGTGGCGGCGTTCTAGGCACAAGCTGAACCATTTCTTCTGCGTTTTGCAGCTTCGCCGTGCAGCTGGGTCGACTGAAACTACTGCGCATCATCACACGTGCCATTATCATCGACTGCCCCAAAGAAGCAAGCACAATCTGTAGAACACCAGGAGGCGACAGATTCCGGGACCGTGCGATCTCCGGGACCACGTGGCCATCTGCATATATAAATACTGCCACTTCACCGAGGACTGCATTCGGCAGCAGTGGCGGCGTTCTAGGCACAAGCTGAACCATTTCTTCTGCGTTTTGCAGCTTCGCCGTGCAGCTGGGTCGACTGAAACTACTGCGCATCATCACACGTGCCATTATCATCGACTGCCCCAAAGAAGCAAGCACAATCTGTAGAACACCAGGAGGCGACAGATTCCGGGACCGTGCGATCTCCGGGACCACGTGGCCATCTGCATATATAAATACTGCCACTTCACCGAGGACTGCATTCGGCAGCAGTGGCGGCGTTCTAGGCACAAGCTGAACCATTTCTTCTGCGTTTTGCAGCTTCGCCGTGCAGCTGGGTCGACTGAAACTACTGCGCATCATCACACGTGCCATTATCATCGACTGCCCCAAAGAAGCAAGCACAATCTGTAGAACACCAGGAGGCGACAGATTCCGGGACCGTGCGATCTCCGGGACCACGTGGCCATCTGCATATATAAATACTGCCACTTCACCGAGGACTGCATTCGGCAGCAGTGGCGGCGTTCTAGGCACAAGCTGAACCATTTCTTCTGCGTTTTGCAGCTTCGCCGTGCAGCTGGGTCGACTGAAACTACTGCGCATCATCACACGTGCCATTATCATCGACTGCCCCAAAGAAGCAAGCACAATCTGTAGAACACCAGGAGGCGACAGATTCCGGGACCGTGTGATCTCCGGGACCACGTGGCCATCTGCATATATAAATACTGCCACTTCACCGAGGACTGCATTCGGCAGCAGTGGCGGCGTTCTAGGCACAAGCTGAACCATTTCTTCTGCGTTTTGCAGGTTAGTGGGGCTCTTCTCAGAGCATAAAATTGGTTCTAGTCTTGAATAGCTGCCACTGCTGCCCGGTGTTTAGTATATGTAATTTTTTATGTGATTTTCTTCGTGTTGTCGGTAGTAACTAACATGAACAAGGAAGTTGCGAGACTGATCAATGATTTCAAAGATGAAATCAGAAATGAGTGGAAGCAAACGAAAGAAGCGCTAGAGCGAGGCATCCGATCAGAAGAAAGAAATTTGCGCGCTGAGATTGATGAAATGAAGAAGAGCATGGATTTCTTCAGCAAGACCCTAAATGACACCAATGAAAAACTGGTGGCAACTTTAGCGGAAAATAATGCGCTGAAGAAAGAAAACTGTGTGCTACAGCACAAAGTTTCTTCTTTGGAAAAGAAACTGGCGGACTGCCAATCAGGCCTCTTGCAGTCTGAGCAGTACTCCCGAAATCGAAATTTGGAAATTAAAGGAGTAACCGAAAAACCGAATGAAAACCTTGTTGAAGTGCTCCAAAAAATTGGAGAGGTAGTTGGCGAGACTGTAACCCCTGAGGACATTGACGTCTGCCACAGGGTTCGAACAAAGCAGGCAGGTCAAACCAATATAATTGTTCAATTTCAACGGAGGGACAAACGCGATCAACTGCTTCAGAAGTCGCGCAAGAAAAGGCTAACAAATGCATCCCTCGGTTTACCTACTGAATCTCCTGTGTTTGTAAATGAACACCTTTGCCCCGAAGTGAAGAAAATGCTGGGAATGGCAATAGCGCGCAAACGGGAACACAGCTGGAAATTTGTGTGGACGAAAAATGGCACCATTCACGCACGCCGCACAGAGACTTCGCCTGTTGTCCGCATAATGCGTGAAAGCGATTTGAACAAGATAACGAACACATAATTCACAGAAACTCCAATATATTCATGCCCAGAATAGAGATGGCGCCTTGAGGCTCTGTAAGTCCAGGCGACATCATTATGAAGCACAACATTACTAACAAAGAAAAACTGCTAAAAATTATGCATCTAAATGCAAGGTCACTGTTGAACAAAACGGATGAGGTCACTGTGCTAATAGAATCATGTAACGTCAATTTTGAAGTTTTGATGTTTACTGAAACCTGGTATAATGATGACTCAGAGTACTATGCACTTCAAGGATACGAACACTTCAATGTAAATCGTAAGGAGGGCAGAGGTGGTGGCGTTGCGATTTTAACTTCTTTAAAAGGTTATGATATTCTTCGACAATATAGCGTCGCTACCGAAAATTACGAAGTTCTATGCATTAAAAAAGAAAAGACGGTATTTGCGGTTTTATATCGACCCCCTAATGCCAGCCACTCTGACTTCTTTCAGTTTTTAGACAATCTGCTGTTATTTGTAAATGAAAATGGCTACCTACTTACACTTGGTGGGGACTTTAATATCGACATGACGACCAGTTCAGCAGCTACTACACAGTTTTTGTCAATCCTGGAGTGCAATGACTTCTACAGTGCAATCAAATCACCTACGCGTGTAACCGCTACTACGTCATCGTTACTAGATACTTTCATAATAAACTCGACTATCGATAACTCAAAATCGGGAATCATAAGCCATGACATCAGTGATCACATGCCCATATATCTTTTCCTCGAAAGAAAGATGTCAACTAAAAGCACGTTCACTGGTAATGCAACGTACCGCAAGATATCGGCTCAGTCACTTGACAAATTCCGAGAAGCTGTGCGCGAAACAGACTGGACTGACATATTTTCCATTAAGGATGCAAATGAGGCATATGACAAGTTTATGAACAAACTAAAAATGCTTTACTTTAAATCATTTCCGATTCAGAGCTACCGAAATCAAAAGCCATCGCGCAAGCCCTGGATTTCTAAAGAATTCGTAAGACAAATCAACAAAAAGAATAAACTTTACCAGTGTTTTGTCGAGTCAAAGGACTTGTCGAAGTGGAAAGAATATAAACAGCTTAGAAATAAATTAAACAAAGAAAAAGAAAAGGCAAAAAATGACTACTACACGCGTATATTTAATAATGATTGCATGCGCAAAACTAACAAAGTATGGGAAAAAATAAACGATACACTAAATCGCAGGCCAGCCACTACACGAATAGATACACTGAATATTGATGGTACTTCTATAGGCGGCACAGAACTTGCGGACCTATTCAATGATTTCTTTGTGAAAGTGGGATGCGTAGATCATGATATTCAGCCCACACTGCACCTAACCTCGTTAAAGGAGTCTCTATTTCTAAAGCCTACTAACACTTCTGAGGTGATTTCGACATTTTTATGTCTGAAAAATAGCCGCAGTAGGGATATGGACGATTTAGAAATCAGACCAATTAAGTATGCCATAGACCTTCTAGCTCCTGTTATAACGCACATTTTTAACGCGTCCCTGTCGACTGGAGTTTTCCCTCGCAATATGCAAGTAGCGCGAGTAATAGTTATACATAAAGGGGGTGATAAAAACAATATTGGCAACTATAGACCAGTTTCTATTCTTCCTATATTATCGAAGGGCCTCGAAAAAATTATCAACGTCCGTATTGATAATTTTTCGCAAAAACATAACTTGCTAACTGAATGTCAGCACGGTTTTCGAAAAAAACGATCTACGGAAAGTGCATTAAATATGCAAAAGGATCTCATTCTTCAGAACATTGAAAAAAAGCTTTTAACGTTAGGATTATACTTAGACTTTAGCAAAGCTTTTGATAGAGTCAACCACCAACTGTTGCTTACGAAACTAGAACGATACGGTTTCCGAGGAATAACACTTGAACTTATTCGCTCTTATTTAAAAAGTCGACATCAGTTTGTTGAAATTAACGACAACAGGTCACAAACAAAACCTATAACAGCGGGTGTGCCTCAAGGTAGCATCCTTGGCCCGATATTTTTTCTTTATTACATTAATGATATTGTAGAAATTAGTGATATGTGTAGGTTTGTCGCATATGCAGATGACTGCTCCATTTTCTTTACAGGAAAAGACTTAGAAGAAATAACGCCTATAGCTAGCACTGTCTGTAACAAAATTCAACGCTGGTCAAAGGCAAACTGCTTGATTCTCAATGAAGCCAAAACAAAATGTGTCATTTTCCGTGCCCAAGGAAGTTCTACTACATTCCCAGATAACATTGTTCTAGGTCCGTATACGATTACCATTACGTCCTCTATGAAAACACTCGGAGTTATATTCACAGCGCACATGTCTTGGAATGATCATGTTGGCAATATTTGTGCAAAAGTGCGAAAAGTTGTTGGTCTTTTAAATCGCTATCGAAATACATTACCCTATAAAATTAAGCGCCTCATTTATCATGCTCTCTTCCACTCACACCTCACTTACTGCTCACTCATATGGGGTAACACCACCGCACAAAATATTCGGATGCTGGAAACACTTCAAAAGAAAGCAGTTCGAGCCATTGCAAATGTTTCTTTCTCCGAACATACGGAAGAGCTTTTCCGGCAAATTAAAATAATAAAAGCTGGTGACATTTGGAAACTGAAAACTCTGCAATGCTACAAGAGTGCTATGCTAGGAAAAATAGATTCATTTCTAACCCTCGCAGATCTACAAGAAAATAAAAGTACATATTCATATCGCCGTCAGGCCCCATGGCAAATCCCTTTTTCGCGTTCTAATTATGGACAACAGCGCCTTTGCCATACACTGCCTTCCCTGCTTAATCATTTCAACAAACAAAGTGTTGATGTGTTACCGCTAAACAAAAATAAAATGTTGGACTTGTTCCTGTAGCGGCTCAATGACAGCATGTGTTTGGAAGGAAAAAATCACAGCGGTTTTCATGCTGCTGCTATCGTACTTTTCTTTCTATGTTATAAAAAAGTGTTTCTCGGTTGTACTTTGTAGTTGCTGTATACTTGTTTTCATTTATACACTTCCCTTCCTTTCATCCTAATGTTCATGTTATAATTCAGTTGAAATGTTATTATTTCTTTAATGCTTTATACTTTGTAACATGCTTTCTTCCATTGTTTTGAAACCAACATCACCACTGTCTGCCTGGGGGACCGGAGCTTTGTCAAGCCGAAGAACTTTTGGCTTTTTCTCCGTTTCTCCCTTTTTCACCTTATGTATGAAATGGTGAAAATAAAAGATTTTGATGATGATTTGATGATGATGATTACATCACCTTCTGTGTCTTTTAGGATGATAGTGCTATCGCAAGGGGGTTAATAACGTGCCAGAACTTACGAATGCCTCTTTTGATTATTTCGGGTAGTGTGTGGGTTAAGTAATAATCTTTAGCTTCTTTAGGTGCAGCAAAGTATGCACGATTAGCAATCGTATAGGATTCCCAACGTGCTTGATTAGAAGAGGACTTAGCTAAGCGAAAGGGCCGTTTCTTTCTGTTAGACAGGCGCTTGATGTATGAGCTATACCAAGGTGCTTGTGCATTACAGAGGATCACACGTTTGCGAATGTATTTTTCTATCAACAGGCGTATTCATCTACAAAAATACCACAGTTATTCTCAACTGAACGAGTATCAAAGTTAATTAAAGGGCCCCTAAACCACCCCCGACATATTTTTTAACATTTCAAGTTAACACGCGCATCAAGTTGAAAATGCCGTCACGATGGACGATGTGAAATGCAGCAGCGCTACGCGCCGTGGCCGCGCCACAAACTCGAAAAACAATCCCGTGCGTCTCTCCGGCCATTTCCGGCATACCAAAATTAGCAGCTACGACATTGTGGTTTTTGTTGACGTCAAAAGAGTCCGAGCTCCGCTTATTGGTCGAAGGAGAACGTCGACTTCCGGTTAGTCTGCTAGCAAATGCACGTGCTCCCTGCCTGTTTGTTTTCCTCGTCGTGTGTCGTTCGTGTGGTCTTCGTGTGTGAATTCACAAATGCGCTACGCTACGCAAGTGCAAGTGAGGTACAGCCGACTAGAAACTGCAGCAACTGTCAGAACACGACGGATAGCGCTAACAGAGAGCGTTGGCACAGCACCATCAAAACACTTGCGCGAACGCGGGAGCCCGGCGGAGGCGCGTCAACCGGATGCGCGTCATCGGCGATGTATGTCACGTGACATTTGGAAAAGCATTCGGCGAGGAGGTGGCACCGGCCAGAGGTCGGCGGACGCAGGAGAGAGCGAAACAGGCAAGCGCCGCGTTTTAATAATCAAACGTGTGTAACTCGGCTATTTCAGCACCGTTTCGAAAAATTCTTGCGGCTACGTGTTCGTTTCGGGCACCGGCACTAAATTAACACCAAAACTAAATTCCGACCTCTTGGTGGTTTAGGGGTCCTATAAGAAACTGTTAGGAAATGGGTCTAATTCATTGTTAAATGCTTCAAGACTAGCCTTCTTATAATCCCGCATAATTTTCTTAACCTTAGTTCATTTAGGAGGGTTAGCATTAATGCCAAGACTTATTAAAGAATGATCGCTAATGTTAGGTACAAAAGTTACAGGGGATGCTAGATCTGGGCGATCAGTAAAAATTAAGTCAAGCGTGCTTGCAGTGTCAGAAGAGATTGTGGTTCGCTGGGTAACAGATGGGAAAGTGAAAACATGGGACAAAGCTAACAAAATTCTTTTGCCTGAGATGAGAAGGGATTTATATTGGGTGGATGTGTGTTCCACACCAAGTTGGGAAAATTAAAGTCACCAAGTAAGAATAAAAGTGATGACGGAAATCGTGAACAAACGAGGTTAATAGCATCATCAAAATTGTCAATGAAGGCGGCAGGTGATGAAGGCAAGCAATAGCATACAACAAGGATTATCTTTGTGTGACTGAGTGTTAGGCAAGCCTATGTGCACTCAAGATCAGTTTTAATGTCTATATGAAAGGAGAGAATATCTTTGTAATGGCGAGAACGACACCCCCTCCTCGACGCTCATTGCGGTCACACCGGTAGATAGCGAAATGAGTGGCACCATAACATATATCACAATCACGCACATGTGCAGGAAGCGAAGTTTCTGTGAGGGTGAAGATTTTCGCGTTGCACGTGTTGGTTGCTGAAGACGAGAAGAATTTGTTGACAACACTTCTTGTATTTCTAAAAAGAATGGGTAGGTAAAATGCAGCTGAACGAGGCAGTCGGCCACTTCCCTCTTCGCTTTTCTATTGTGTCGGACGTCGTGCATTGGTAGAATTTTTTCCTCTACCTGTTACATTCTGAATGAGTTTACGACAGCATCACTGGTAGTGTCGTACACATAGCAATTATTGTTCATAAACAATTTATTGTAACAGAGCTTGAAGTTGGAAAAGCTAGACTGGGTGGTACCAAATTTAAACTGTTTTTTACGAGCTATGCGGGTAGATAATGAAAAGTCTTCACCAGCTGAAAGATTTTGTTCTTTAAATTGGTTTCCCAGAGTAAGTATGCTTTCCCTTGTTTTGAAGTGTGAGAATTTTGCACTGATGGGGCGCACTTGTTTGGACAGAAGGAACCGAGGCGATGTGTGCGTTCTATTGCGCCATCGGGAAATGAATCGCAAACTGATTTTATTGCAGCGATTAGCTTGGTTTCAGTTTGTTGCCATGATTCTTTCGTGTCAGGAATACCTAGGAGTATAAGATTATCACGGAGTGACCAATCTTCCAGTTCAGCGAGACGTGAATCAAATGCATCCAAACTACAAGCAACTTTTTCAATCTGGGCATACGCAGATGCCATCTTCTTAGTGAGTTCATCGACCTTGCTTGATTTTTCTTCGAGCAAGTCTAAGCGTTTTTGGAGACCATTGCATTTTGTCTCGATACCCTTCTGGCCATTTTTGATAGCTTTAACATCAGAGGCTACCTCTAATTGATCCTTGGAACCTTCAAGGGATCGAGTGTGCAGATCCTTCAGCAGCTCGAACAATGCATTCATTTGTTCTGAAGGGTCCGTGGGGAGCGAATCTAGATTAAGTACTGATTCGGAGCATGTGTTAGGTCCAGGGTTAGTCTCGACATCACCCGACTGCAGTAATGGACAGGCAACGGAAAAGCAATCACATATAGTGTCCAATAACACCCGTGGACACGAAAACAGCAGCAAGCACCAATCGCCAGTTTTTTTAGCGTGAAAAGAGACGGTTGTACGCACCCGCATAGTGAAGACAAGGCAGTTAGACATGGTGTTGTAAGCACTGCTCCCGTGTCCACTGAATTGTAGGTCACTGGGTAGGCATCTTAAATCTTCATCTCCTGGTGATGGCTGCGACGATGAGGCTGGGGGAGCGGATTGGAACGTCCAGTGAAATTGACAACATAACAGGTGGCGCGCAGTCATGCAGCGCAGATATGCTTGTGGCTGGCAGAATCATTTGGAATGGCGCGGGAACACTCGAAAACCAGGGCGGCCATCCGATGATAATCTCGAACAAAGCCTGCACAGCGAAGACAAGGCAGTTAGATATGGTGTTGTAAGCACTGCTCCTGTGTCCACTGAATTGTAGGAAATGGAGAAACTGTAGGAACTGGAAGTGGAGTCTTGAACTGTGCGTCATCGAGAATGTATGTCACGTGACATACTCGGCGAGCAGAAAGCGGGCGGCACATGGCACAGGAGACAGCAAAACAAGCAAGCACCGCATTTTAATAATCAAACGCGTCTAAATTCGCTATTCTGGCACTGTTTCGAAAAATTGATATGGCTACATGTTCATTGTGCACACCAGCACAAAAGCAACACCACAACTAAAATTTGACTTTTGGATAGTCTAGGGGCACTTTAACAATGCAATGCAAACACACAAAATAAAACTGCACAGAACGGAAAAGAAGTTAGGCGATTTTCTTGAGTGTGTCCAGGATCTTGAGCACTTTACTGCTTGCCCAGCAGCATGGACAGCTGTCCTCCTCAATTAGCACGCTTCGTATAAGACCCAATGTTTGGGCAAAAGCAGATGGTTAGGTGAGACACAGCAACGGTGCCTTTTCAAGTGCGCATTCGCCTTTTAGGGTAACACACTCATCATCGGCACAAAAAATACATTTTCCTGTCGAACTCCAAACAATCATGGGTCCTGGTGACCCATGGGCATCTGCAGAATCCTGAAAAAAAAATGTATGTCTGACACTTCATGAAACACATCTTTCATGAAAAAGTTAGCAGTTCAGAGGTGATAGACTGATGAATGCCAGCGCTAGAATGTTGTGAACATCGGATGCAAAACGATGTACAAATAGAGATTGTGTATCGTCATTGTGTATCGTCAACAAAATCTACGAAAGATCACCTGCATATGGTTATTTTGAAAGCTGTTCCCCAGCATGAGTACGAGGAAAGAAGCTTTCCCCACTTTCACTCACACTGAGCCCTCAGAATTTCTGCCATTATAGTCTTCCTCTCATTAATGAACGTGATAAGGAATTACATGAAATGCATGTGAGGAGAAGATTTATTCTTGCAATTCGATTAGAGGATGTCACCCCATAAACCAGAATGTTTAAGGAGTGTACCAAAAGAGTGACCAAATAAAGAGCACTTTTCTTAAGATTGACGGTTACTAAATAGCTTTTCCAACTTTCAAGCACCATCACTCACTGAAGTTATGAATGAAGATTTTGCATGAGCACCATGCAAGTAGTTTTCAATGTCGCAGAAGTCCATTGTCTGGTTGCACATTTCGCCAATGATCTCTCTGGCCTTGCACAGATGACGAATGGCGTCATTACTTGCCGTTGAAAACCTCAGTTGAGCTCCCACTGTAAGCTGCAAAAGGCAGCTCAGCATTAGGGCCTGCAAAAATTTGTGGCAGCACTCATCTCACAATGAATTCTAATGCTCTTACAATTGGCATTGGAGAAACTCATTAACACAAAGCATCACAAGTCCCAAAAAGAATGTATAATTCGTGCATGCAACTACGCCCCCCCTCTGCCTTCCACTGAACAAACTGCCATGTGAGATCTCTTTTTCCAGAAGCACCGAAGCTGGATGTGCTAACCATCCAACACCAGGCTGCCCACTAGCAGCCGGCTGTGTTGGTGGGAAAATCGTTACAGGCAATACCTTGAAGCACACATAGACTCCTAAATATGCCTGAGGTGCCCTGTAAATGCTAACTGCAGTGAAAGTACACAACCTTAAGCAAATGGCATTAATTAGGAACTCTGAACGTTTTGGTTAATATGTCATTCAAAGCTGCTCCTTTACAAGCCTAATTGGGCCACTTGGTGTATGCCAATTAGATACTTTTGGAATAGACAACTCAGTAAACTAGGTATGCGTGCAAGCAAATCGATACATGAAAGATTAGGTACCATGGATGAGCCAGTGATTTATGCAACAAAGAACAGGCTAATAGGGTACATGCCACGAAACAGAATTTTAGCCACTACTCTGAAATAGGTAGGTGTGAAATGGTGAGCACACAACTATAGCAGCACAATAAGAATTAACAGGAAATGTATGGAGAAAAGGAAAATAAAATGGGGGCTAAAAAGATGTGAAGGAGTCGGACTAAGAAATAGCCATGCCGAGAAAGAAGAGTGAAGAGAATGAGAGAAGAATGCCCATTGTGTTCGGAGTGCGAAGTGACAGGGCATGGAAGCTCAGAAACCAACACTTCTAACTAAAACAACAAACCTGAAAGAAATCCAACACTTCCAACAGTTCTAAAAGAAAACAAACACTTTTAACAACTGGACTCTTCAGTAGGACAGACTGTTGGGCTACTTGAGTTTGCATCATGAAAAGCTGAGCTTAGTGTTAATAAGCACACTCACAAAGACATGAAGCAGACAAAGACGGGCACCGTCAACAACTGTTTACTCAATAGACTCTCAGAGATGTGTACATATGTTTATATGCGTGCACAGCAACACTTCCTGAAGACAGATGGGGAACCCACAAATCAAACTATGGTCTGTATGAAAGAAAACGCCAAAGAATACAAATCTATGAATTCCACACTAATACATATTAACTTAGCCTTTCTTAAGTACAATGCTGCTAAAGCTAGCGAAGCTGAGCAGCTGTTACTTTTGCTCAGAATTTTCGTCTGCTTCAGTAGGGGCTCGCTATTACATGCACTCAAATTCACAACTAAATTTGCATACTCATTTTCTCTTTGATTTACCTTTAGTGCATACTCCTTAAGGCGGTCATGCACTGTATCGGTTCATGAGTATCCCTCCACGAGATGCTCAGTCAGAGTCATTTATACGATTCCTCTGTCATTCAGGAAGATCTACATCAGCCAAACTGAGCAGCATGTTAATGACTGTCTTAAGGAGCATGCTCTAAAAGTAAATCAAAGAGAAGACAAGCATGCACATTTAGTTGTGCGTGTGACTGCATGTGACTGTGAGCATCAGTTCAAGGAGACAAAAATCCTAAACAAAAGTAAAAGCTTCACAGCTTGACTAGCTTAGGAGCATTTGCATTATTTGGAATTCCTCATCATGCAGACGGCTGTTTCATTTGTGTGTATCAGTCTGATGGGTTGCCCTACTATGGTGAGGACGTGCTGCACTGTGTGCGTGAAAAGTATGTACACATTGGTGAGTTTCTTGCAACAAAAAGTTGTTGATGGCACCTGACCTTGTCTGCCGCATCTCTTTTTATGTGTATTTTTATTCGAGCTAAGTGGAACTTTCCATGAAGCTGAAGTCTTACACACCAGAACGCACCTAACGCGCTTAGCTGAAATTGAATGAACCCTTTTTATCCTCTCTTCTTGTTGGTTAGCTAAACGGATAATTTACTGAGCTTCAACTTGTGATGCAATGTAAGTACACTGAGGTTGGCTAGCTATAGGGATAATCTACTGAGCTTAAACATGTCATGCAGTGTAAATACACTGAGGAATGAATGAAATATTATTCTCCTTTGCATACGTAAACAAGGTGCAGGGGAGAAACAAGCTTTCAGTTGACAAAACGATCCCATGCCCTGTAATGCTTCCTACAAAGGCGTTTACTTTTGAAACATAGGTTGTCAAAAGTCTGCAGTTCAGGAAAATCCGGTCATTAAAGCATACAATGTCATGAACATTACAAAAGCACGCCTGCTCACTGACTTGCCCAGTGACAACATCATTCACCCTGATTACAACATTTTCAACCAGTGCTTTCAACCGAATGACAGGACACATTGTCCCACATCAAAAAGAGCCAGTCCTGCATCACAAAACTTCTGGCTAAGCACACAAGGTGTGCCGCATACAGGTGGAATTTTGGTGTCTGCATATCCTGCTTTTGGTGTGCCATCATCATTCCAGAGGGCATAAGATGTGTTCTCACTGACAGAAAATGCACATTTCTGAAATTCAAAATTTTTTTGACTTTGGCAAAGCATTTTTTGCCTCCATTCACACTGTCCAGTGGTGACATGCTGGCCCATGTTTTCTCTAAAAGTACTACTTTTTGGGCTGTTGGTAAGATGCATTTGAAGGAAACATAGTGCTAGAAAACACTGACAAGATCTTTGTCTCCTTGTCGATGTCTTCTAGCGCTATGTATCCCTCAAATCCATGTTTTCTCACTTGATCAACAATATGGATAAGAATATGCATTTTTGGAAAGATTGCTTCATTTCCATAGCATTCAATATAGAATTGATGGTGGCTGGCAATGAGCTCCTCTAAGTCTCCAACAGCCTCTAGTAGTCAACACTGGTGATAAAATTATTTGTGTAATCTGAGCAAGTTGTATAAGACATCTCATGTTAATTACGTCCTGTGGAATAAATTCCTTTACATTCAGCGGGAAATGGAGAATCATGACAAGGGAGGCACTTCCAGAAGAGACTAGTTAAATCTCTTTCAGTCTGCCGTGGCCTGTCACTTGTGGAGACTGCACGGTGAAACTGAAAACTACTGAGAGCTGTGTTAATTTGCTTTCTTGTGAACCATTTCTTTTCTCAGGTAGGAACACAAAGAAAAAGAGATATCTCTTTTGGCATGACACCTTCCAGCAGGAGATGCATGGGATCATATCATATATCTTTGCCAAGGAGAAAAAAAGGAACAGATCTCAGCACTGAAGCGCTGTTCATCTCAGATTCCTTGGACAGTTTCTGTTTTTGTGCGGGGTCTTCACAGTCATTAAGATTCTTTACCAGCATCCTGATGCTGCCCTGTGTTTGAAGATTGCACTGGCCATGGCGGGAGTACAGTGCATACTCTGCGGCAGGCATAAGACATGTGTGACAGAAACGATAAACTGCAGGGCTAAAGGACTGCTTAAATCCTTCCAATTAGTGTGTGGCCAATGAACCTCCTGTGACTGTCTTAAGTGCATCAAAAGATCTTTCAGAACCCTTATCTGTCTCAAAAACAAAACCTTGATCTCCAAGCAAATTCAACTGAATGCAAAAAATTATCAAAAAGCTTTAGCCGTTCACTATGCTCCTTTAAACTTGCTGTGTGGCCAGTGCCAAGCAAGCAAATATTGCTTAGCTTGGATCGCTTCTGAGGCAGAAGGTTCAAAAGAGTCACGTAAGGCATGCTGATCTTTACCTTTTTACCTCTCTTTATACCAAGTGGGTTTGAAAATTCAACATCATCATAGGACACACTGAGCAAGAAAATAATATTCTTTTTGCTTTTAAAACACTGGGTGTGAAGAAAACCTTGCTCCATCATTGAAGTCATGAAATATACAGTCATCTTGTAATCTGTTAGCTTTTCTGCCATGGGGAACAATATCCGGACGATTGAGCACAACTTCTAAAAGATAAAAAAAGTTTATGATATAGGCTTTTCCCCCTCCAGTAAGCATAACTTCAGTAGGTGGCAAAAAAATTTTTGTATTCTGATAGAGTTCTTTCCGAAGGCAGTCATTTTTTATGCTTTCGGTGCTGACAGAAACTGCAACTGCATTAAACATGCCATTTAACTCCTGAACCACATCATCCACGACTGTTTTACGGCTCCTGTGATGGCCTCCAATACACTTGCAAAGACTTGTCAACATTTTACGCACTACAGCACCTTGCTCAATTTCAGTTAAATCTTCTGAAGTGATCTGTATGTTGCCCTCATCATCATCAGAAAAGATCTCCTGGTTTAAGTCAGTGTGACTTGCCCACAGTATTTCGTACACTCTACGATGCTTTTTGTAGTGTGTGAGGAAAGCAAACTCTTACAGTTGCATAATGTACGTTCAAAAATTGCATTTTCACACTGGTGGTTTTTTTGTGGATGGCAAATACACTGAATGCATTGCAAAAAAAAAAAGCCACACATGCAACACACATACTGTCTAGTCAGAGAATGCAGCACCTTTTCTGCTTGTCTTCTTGTGGTCACTGCTCCGCATCTAGTGGCCTTCTCCACAATCGGAAGTGTTTTTGGTTTGATCAGTACCTGCATTTTTTCAGAGAGGTGCAGAAGCAGAAAAGTCACCCCACTAACAGGTAGTATGTAATTTTACTTTGCTAATTATGATACATCACCTTTTAAAACAACTTCAACTACTATCGCTCTGAAGTTTACAACAATTGCCATTTACAAATGAATGCACACGACAAAGACTTAAACACTCAAATAAAATACTGAAGCAAGACGCATTCGTTGTGAGCACTTGGACAACTGTTACAATTGAGAAAAAATGCACTGTTACAACTTTCTAACAGGAATTTTAACATATTTTAGTGTATTGAAGCCTGAAAAATTACCAGGACACCAATAAATAATTCTGTAGCACACCTTGAAAAGATGTTACTCAGGACTGACAATCCTGAGGATTCGTACCACGTGGTTAAAGAGGCACTGACGCAAAAATTTCTGTCTGATTTTTTTTTGTTGCCATACGTAGGTGGTGACGTGCTAGCGATAACGCACATGGCCGATCCATTGCTCCAACGCACCACATAAAATTATTTACGTACTGTTTATTATCGGCTAGTATCATTTTTGGTTTGGGAGAGCTCCGAAAATGGTGAGCCAATGGTTTTCAAACATTTCTTTTTAGCTATAAGAAGAATTTCCTAGAAGTAATATAAACACTTTTTGCAATTTTAAAGATAAAGAACGGCGGATATGGATGCATCAGACATTGCAATGACGCTGCTACAAGATAGTTACGGTTGTGGCATAGACGCATTGGTTTTATTTAGTAAGAAAATACAAAAAAAATTATATTAAAAATAACCAGTCTTGCTAACAGTAATGGGCAGCTTTGAAGCAGGCTGCGTTCCTAGTTGATTCCGTTTGTTATTTGACCTGTCTAGCAATTTTTTAATTTGACTGCAGAATTCTAGTGGCACACTTACTCCTTCGGTGAATGCAGCACTATATGTAGCTGTTCTTATATTCCCTAGCTTCAGTACTATCACTGCCAATGTAGCCCCAACAATTCAGAGCAGCCATTATTTGAAAGCTGCCTATTAAAAGAAAGAGCTAAACGTTAATAGCATTACTGTCATTCAGTAATGAATGATATTTTTAATGGATTAACTCCATAAAAATTTATGTTGTTTCAAAACTAAGAAAATGTACTCTAAGGGAACATGTGCAGAGCTCTCTATTATGGGGGGCAAAGGTTCGCTGCAGTATCCCCCTCTTCCTCCAATCCCGTCATATTTCGGTCAAAAATCAGTGCAATGTAATGGTATCGGGCAGATTTGGCAACCCTTAAGGTGACCACAGAAGGCAGTGGCATCCTTCCCCTGTGTGCAAGCCTATGATACTGTACAATATAGGGAGGCAGTTTCTTCAGGTATTCACATTCTACTGGTAAACACTATTGGGACAACACTAGCGTAATGTGGTTTCATTCCTGCTGTTGGTACAAGTGTACAAGCAGATGTACACCTTTTAGCATAGCCATAAAATATGGATCTATTCAAAAACCAGAATCTGTAACTTACCATGAAGTCCCAATCAAGTCCCAACTCTTTTTTTCAAAAGATTTGAGATTGGCGCCACTGACTGAGCAAGCGCACCCTCGCCTCTTTTAAAATCCTGTTTAGTGCAGCGCACATCGAGGCCAGGTCGCTTGAAAAGTTCTTTTTCAGTCTTCAAGAAATTTTCAAAATAAATGATCAGAAACGTCATAATTAAGTAAGGAAAAGAACACTTTTTTATTTAAATATGGGGAACATGGAAAGACTTTGTTGTCTAGATGAACTTGTGCCAAGGCCTCATAATGGCTGCACCATAACCGCACACTTCTAATCTCCATAGACAGCCATGACTGACTGCAGCTGGGAGGCAATAGGCTTCGTGAGTTGCCATGTTCATTGGCCTAGAGTGATCTAGAATTGTTCCAGGTTTCTCTAATCGGACAGATGGACGTGAGACACACCAATTGCTAGTGTAAGTTAAATGTTTGGTGCCGCTCGGGCTCGCCGGCCCACAACTTGTGTGTCCTACTACGGAGAGTTGTTTGACGGCTTCAAGAGCAATGACATTACATAAATACACTTATTATTCCACAAATATTAATGAAAAGGACAGCTCTGCATTCTTTTTTATCTCTGGCATTTCCACCACCATAATGAATTTATGCTTGCAGCAGAGCAAGGGCCCCTTCCTATACATTCATCCAGTTATCTCTTGCCCAAAGGGAGCACTTGTTTGGGATTTTATGGTATGCCATTGATTTTAGAAGTCGTACTTCAGAAATTGTATTTCGCCATACTTTGTACCTGTGAGATGTGAATATCCTGATAGGTTTGTAAGCAGCAGTGCACTGTGGAGGGAGTCCACCTTCTAGATTTGTTAAAGGAAACAACAACCAATTTATAATGTACCTGTTTTTCTTATTTCAACCAAAACATTAGCACTCGGATTATCCAATCACGCAATGGAACCTCGGAAAATGGCGTGAAATATTTTTTATCAGAATTTTTTGCCTATGGAGTCTCATGCGCAGCACATGTTGCAAACAGTGGCTGACAGCTGTTGGGTGTGTTTGCGGAAGGTTCTGTAGTAATAGAGAGCATGTACGCAGCACCTGCAAGAAGCCGTGCGCAAGCACCACTTCACAGAGTTGACACCTTTTACTTTGTAGAAAGCTGATAGTACGATAGGGATGCATTTCTATGTACCGACTCAGGGACTCCGGAATGCGTCTGAGAGTGTAGGGGGGGGGGCCAAGTCTTGTATTTGTATGTTGTGTTTATTATTTATATGTTCTTACAATTTGTCAGTTATTATTTATTTACATTACATATGATATTAAAATTATTATTATTATAATATGTAAACTATGTAAACCTACTAAGGTAGATTTATTCCATCAATTAATGACATTTTAATTAATTATGGTCGTATTAAATTTTACATATTTACATCCTCACTTATTTTATATTCGTGTACACCTTAAAATGGTTGGAAATCTTGGAAGTACTGAAAATCTGCACGGACCGCGCATTCTGCGTGGTTGTGTGGTGGTCGACGTGGAGGTCAATACTTTGGAAAGCACTGGACCACCACCCAACCACCAACTTGACAATTCTTGTCAAAAATTTGATTTCAGCATAAATGGTTGGAAAGTGTGGGGGGGCCCTGCCCCCTCTGTAAGAAACGTTAAGGGGGCAATTGCCCCCCGCCCTCCTGGTTCCAGGGTCCTTGTTAACCGACTGCAATTTTAAGACCGAGTTATGGTTATATGAATTATATGAACAGGAGCCAGCAAGGTACAGCAGTTTAAAAACTCCAGAATGCAGTACCAATGATTCAACTGCAGGCTATGCCACATTTCAGTTGCCGCGATTTTCATGCTCAATTTAGAGATACAAGTCCTATTAAAATCACGAAAAAGTGCTCAAATCCGTCACTATAATTCAGGTTCTTCCCAAGTGCAGAAAGTTCGTTAACACGTTCTGGCAAGTTCTCGGTCCCTTTAAAAATGTTGCCAATTTTAATCGTTGGCTCAGCCCAACATATGTATAACATTTGTTAGATTACAGTAACAGTATTACTTGGCGTGCTTTGGAAGCAAATTTGTCCAGCGAGTCACAGTTACCAAGAGCAAGCAAAATGTTTTGATGAGATGTTTACTTACCAACAGTGAGGTGTGCAGCTCCTCCTCCTTGATTTGCTAGGGTTGCTCTTGAAGTTGATGGCTGGCTCAGCCCTGCATAGATAAAAATACCATTAGGCTCTCAAATTAAAATATTCAACGTGCCCTACAAAACAGCAATTTACCCCACAAGTGATAGCTTACGAGACCCAGAAAGATAATTATATTCGGACAAGATTCATACCACTGCTTGCAGCTTCTGTTTGATCAGTTAAGACTGCTCTGGACGTCGACGGTGGGTTTGGCCATGCATGGTGACAGCACCAGGCTACAGTAAAAGTTATTTGTGGTGCCCTAAAGGCATCTCATTTACCCTACAGTCATAGTCTCCAAGAGCCAACACATGTTTATATTCTGACAAGTTTCATACCTTGCACTGCTTCTCCTAGTTGATTTATCAGGATTGCTGTGGACACTGGTGGTTGGCTCCGTCCTGTGCAAGTACAAGATACATTAGACTACAACAAAAAATTATTTGTAGCGCCTTATAAACAAACCATATACTGCATGAGTTACACTTTGCAACAGTCATCAGCATAATAATCCCACTACACACCTGGCAATGCTTGTACTCACCAGCAGTTCCTTCTGCTTGTTTTGGCCCAGCTAATGTGGACGCAGATTGTTGGATTGGCCCTGCATGGCTAAAAACACATTAGGACAGTATAAAATCTATTTGCAGCACCATGGAAAGAAACAAACTGCAGTCTTCATGGAGGTTCTATTATTGAAATTTCACGTGTAGTAAACTTTCGTGAGTGAATGATACAGATTACATTAAAAGTGAATGTCACAGAACATTAGCACACCCAAAGGGTGTATAGTTCTTGAGCACAGATGCATGCAGTGAATGGTGCCACTATATACTGACTAATATTTCAATTTCAGATCCTTTATACTGTCAATGCACACTTTTGAAAGTGGTGCTTCCAAATGTTCATGGAACTTAAAGTTTTTCTTTCACTACGCTAAAGCTTCTTCACAGAATGTTTTTATTCAACATTGTGTGCTTGTATATTTGCTTGGATGTAAAATTTCCCTGAAAATCTGACAAAATTTGGTCATGACGAACACGTAGTTTCATCAATTGCAGCTACTCTTTCTTTTAAAGCGTTTGTCAATAGCCAGACATATAAGGCTTTTTTTTTTAATGTGCAAACTGTGGTGTGAAAGAGAATTCTATAATCAGATGTGCTAGCTATACATTCTATTTCAATTCAGCAGCTCTGCACCGGAGACGAACAACGAAATTACATCTGTTGGAGTATCTAAAGCGGTGATAATGAGTTACAAGCTTCACCAACGTTAGGAAAGTCATGCTCATAAATAAGATTCGTTTTTGACCAATATATGACAGATCGACTTGATTTGCTTCAAAGGTATCATTAGATGCAGCTTAGAGAAGTTTATTATCGTTTTCTATTGGTGAATCACAAAATTGCAAACAATATTGTTCCGCTTTCTGACAATTTGTGACCACGCATTTAGATGCTCCGAGCAAAAGGCTCCTCCGATCCATATTTCACAAAGCCAAAGCTTATACACGACGCTCGTTCGAAACGGTGCTACGTTTGTAATTGCACAACGCTATAAAGGATAGAATTGAAAATCACACATCCAGTCAGGCGTGGGTCACAGGGCTGTGACCGCAGTAGGCGCACCACGCAACTTGATAAGGCACACCTGGCTGCCCTGGCTAACAGCTGCCCGCGAGCAATCTGATATATAGCCACCGCACTCTCACGAGCTATCATAATTGCACGCGCCTCTCCGCATCCCGTTGACGTTCGTGAATGTGTACACATATTGAAGCGCTCGGCTAGTCAGAAAATGCATTCAGCATACAGTTACTGCGGCACAGTGGCTGATCGGGGCTGCCGAAACTGTCAATCACGCTAACACGACCAGCACCGAACTCTCAACGAGCTTTAGGAGCGGGGGCAAGAGACATGCGAGAGAGACAACAGGGGAAACAGATAAGAGAGAGAATACGTTCAAAGGTAAAAAAATATTCGCCCTTCGAGTTTCACTCTCGCTTCTTGCCGCGGCCCCGCGGCGCTGCCAAAACCGACGTCCACTTACCAGAGGGTGCTACTACTCAAGAGAGGGCGTGCTCCACACGCCGGCGCGAAGCGGTGACTGGTCGCGTATGTATGCGGCGGCGCTGCTGTAGAGTGGGCTGTACGCCCGGCGGCTGCGCTCAGCTCAGCAATATGCTCAGCACTCCCGCCTGCTGCAGTAACAATAGGGACATTTAGCGTGTCCGGTAAACCGCTATACGCAAGCGCTTTGCGTAGGGCGGAATACCGGGCGTAAACAGCGCATTGGCAAAGATGGCCGACTGACCGCCCTCCGCTTCGAATCTTTCAAGTGGTCGTCGCCCCAGTCAAAAAAAGTCAATTGGTCCAACTGGATATACCATTTGTTAGTAATGGGATCACAAATGGAGTGAACCGGAATCCAAATGGAGTGGCAAACTTCAATGGGACAGTCCAACTGGACTTGACAGTTCCAACTGGTCATGCCAGTTGGCACAGAATTTTCCATTTGGCCTCCCAATCGGAATACCTGTAGTCCAGTTGGTTGCAAACGGTCCAATGGGGAACCCATTGGGAACCCATTGGGACAGCTGTTTTCCAATTGGAATATTTGGATTGTCCAATTGGATGCCCGATTATGGTTGATTCAAGCTTTTCCATCATCAGAATGCTTGAAGATTGCTGAGTCTGGTTGTTTACACTATATGAATTTGACATTAAGGAGTTGTTGGTAGGGCAGTTCTAATTGGCAGTCACTTTTTCATCATTTTGTATGTCTAGTCGGGAGTTAATTGGTTCAACCAGTTGCTTTCAATGGGTCTTCACTGACAACCCAAATGGTTTCAATTGGAAGATACAGAAGTGAGAAACACTTTGAAACAAGAAAATAGCCCATATATATATTTTTGCAGCTGTAACAACATTGAATAAATAAAAGATCTTTGTACCTTACTCAGGTCATAGGACCACAGCATTTATTTCATCTTTGCATTAACGGATCTGCCAAAAAATTGCCTACCTTTTGTGAAAACGTGGCACTACCATGCAGGTCAGAATACGCCTGATGGACGTGATCATATCCGAGTAGTAACGTCAGTGGAGCATTTTTTTTTCCATTTTTCACTTCTCCACTGGAAGTTTTCTCTAATGTTTTGCTCGCGCAGTCAGACTGCGTCGACTGCGTGGTTTCTATGGTGTGACAGAGGAGCTCTGTGTTAATGACCAAAATTCACAAAAAAAATTAAAAAAATTTATTAACATCCCATTGGGTGACCAGTTGGCTCGAACTGGTTTGCAAAAGCAATCCAGTTGAGCAACCCATCAGATCTACATGGCTTACCAATTGGCCACCAGTTATTTCGAACTGGCTACCATTTGAATACAGTTGGGACGCCAGTTGGATTCAATTGACGCTCCCAATTGGTTATGAATGGTATGTCACCCAAAGGGTGGCGAAAATCCAACTGGTCCAACACCAATTGGTGGCAACTGGAAATTGTCCAGTTGGACCCATTTGGTTTTTTTGACTGGGGCGCGCTCTGTAGCCCTTAAGTAACTAACTGACGGTTGTATTTGCCTTAGCTTTGTATCATGTGGCTTCGACAGTAAAGTATCCGTGATGATTCAACGCCGTTTCTCAGAGCCCGACTGAAATTATCGAAGCTGTAGGCTTAGTGAGTGGCTTCCAGAATCTCGGAGGACATATAACGCGGGTTTGCTTGTTCTGTTTATCCCCCATAGCTGGCGCCACTTCACTGCAAAAAAAACAACGCTACACGCTATCCGGTATCCGCTACACCTTTGCGTATACCGGTTTACCGGACACGCTAAATGTCCCCAGTGACTTGCGTTTGCTTTCTTTGCTGTCTTGTTTGCGTCGCTGTGTCGTGTGCTGTGTTTCTCTGTTACCTCGCGTGCAGAATGAAGTAACTCGCGTTTCCTTCGCTATTCTGCAGCTACGGCAGCAGTCGATGTGATGCTCTTGCGCAACGCTCAGACTTCCTTGTTTAGTATGCAGCGAGAACACCGAAGTGGTTAACCCCGATGCTTACATCCAGCATCGCTAAGTTTGGTGCCGCCAGAAGGCTTCACTTTCTTATAAAAGGCCTTAATGTGTCACCGGAAGCACCAAAGCAAAAAAAAAAAAAAGCTTGCATGCGAAATTCAGAAAGTGCTCGTAGTTGTTTCTTCGGCCTATGTTTTCTGAATGAACGGGATCGTGTCTCAACAACCATGCACAAAGAATTTGAAAATATGTGACCGCTGGAGGGAAATAGTCTCACATACGTTGTGGGCAGTGGTGTGGACTTTCAACCAGTATTTTTTTATCAGTAAGTATGAATTAAATATTTTTTAACTACTGAAAATTTTGAATATCGCTTTCATCCCTTATATTTTAGTTAGAAGGTTACAGCTCTCTTCAGATAAATCGGGAATGATTCCCGTCATGCTGAACTTTGTCACATTTTTTTTTCTACCAGTAATGACAAGCACCCTTGAAGTATACGTGGACGCCGCACATGGAAAACTCGACTGTATGGCAGCAAAATGCAGTAAAATACGTTTCTATATTAAAAAAGCTTCTTTTACGGTTTGCACTTCATATTTCTAGATAAATCGAAAATCCTAAAGTGTTTTTGAACACTCGCATATGTTTAATTCGACGGCTATTTTGAGTCATGAAGAATTCAATTTTCAATAGATAAATGTGGTTTGCATCTTACTGAAGCAAACTACTGATTGCCATAGTGACCCGTGTGAGTCCCAATATTCTTGCCCCTGTAATATATGAGTGAGGTCCCTCATAAGCCTTCCACTTACGAATGTAACACTAGTACGCACTTGGTACAGCACCAGTATTGGAAAACCACACGGAATGACTCTACATTAGACCATGAACTACTACAGCCGCATCTGATTGGTTCTGGCAAAACCACCTTCGATTGCTAGCCATATCTGAGTGACATCTCCTATTTTACACACCATGCTTGAAGTGTGGCTAATCCAGTATTTGACGACTCTTGATAGGGGCATGAATTTCTTGGTGTAAAATGCAATCCTGAGCAAGGAGGTTTATTTTTTACAGGTAAATTAAGTACGATTCACATTAATGAATAAAAGGATAAATAACGGCGCCAAAATTTATCCCCGAGGGACACCTGATATGACGCGAACAATATGAACAACGCAAGAAATGAACATCAATTCATTATGCTCATTCCTCGTCAGACGCGTTTTCGTCGAACATTGGATTCACACTCACCTGAAGTGACTACATGTCGGCTCCAGCCAACGTCCGGCGACGGCGCAACGAACGCGATGTCTGCTGACCCTGCGATCCACCCGCTTCCAGAATATCGTCTGTTTTCTGCAGTGAAGCGAACATCTGCTCACTACACGAATATGACCAGAGACCTAGGGGAAGAAAGTATGAAATATAAGATTCCAATTCGCAATTGATATATGCCAAAAAACTGCCTTATCATTGCCCTTTCTATTCAACCTTGACAGCCAGCACTGCAGCCAATACAGACCAATAGACAAAACTTTCAACGTTGGCCAACACTTATGGCACTCTGCGAGCAAATACAAATTCATCAGTGTTCGCAGAGTGCCAGTAAACACGGTGCAGGCTTTAAGCAAGGTCGTACAGCACATCCTCAATGGGGTCCAAGGAATGCCGTAAACCTTCCAAAAATGCCACTCCCTTCAATGCAAAGTTCTACCCCCTTGGGTGCGTTGCCTCCTGGCTGCAGGTTCCCTCCCAACACAACTACTGGTCAACTGTAACAGTCTTCCTTTGAGGAAACCATTTCGTGCCTCCGTATTTCCGTATATTAAGCACTTTTAACAACCTACATAAGTGAAAGCTCATCAAGCAGACGTTAGTTCAACATGCTGCGATGCGCCCATAATGTCAGCGATGCGCCCATAATGCCAACGTTGACGCTCCTGCGACAAGACTATAAGTTGGCTTGTAGTCTTATGTACTAGCGCAGCTGTTGAAGATCGCCTTCAGCTCACTGTGCTGGCCACTAAACTGCTCAAATTCGCTTAGCTGCGAAGACGACCAGCTCTTGCCCTTGACCCGCTGCACACACTATATTATGGTAATTATGTGAAGGATGAAAAAAAAAGAAAGAGAGCGAGAGAGAGAAAGAAAAGAAACGCACAGACAAGCCCCCCTCAAATGTTTATCCAACTGACACCATCCTTTGCAACAGCGGCCAGGTTAACCCCGCAAGCTTCTTGATCTCAATCATCCACTAACCTGTAATTTCTGGCACACCCTGCTACTCTTGCCTTCGCCGGGTATCCAGTCTGTTATCCTTAAAGAGCATCAGTTACCTTGCCTGCTCATTATATGCCTGCCCAAATCCATTTTCTTTTTATTTACGATCAGATTCGTCGTTAACATGCGCCCATTCCAGGACTCGTTACGCTCTCTTCTTGTCCCCTAAATGTAAACCTATCATTTTCTGTTCCATGGCTCGCTAGCGTCATCCTCAATCTCTACGCAAAATCGTCCGCATCGAGCCTCTCACATTTCTTCGTAGTGGATAAGGTGCACCTCTTGTACACTTTCCTGTTGAGGAAATATAGTAAGCTACCATTCATACTTATATTCATATTCATAATTCCCAAATGCCCTCCACCCCATTCTTATTCTGCTTACGTAAGTGTCATGGGTTGAATCCGCACGTGGTCGCTCGCTCTCAAAAGTAAATAGATTCGTCAACTAGTTCGTTGCCTCTTTACCGATCGCGAACAATTGTTCTCGTCCTGCATTGTTGAAGCTTAGTTACCTGCGTATTAATCCAAGTCCACTGCTCGACTTCGTCTCTCGAATTCAGTGATCATGATTTGCAATAAGCAGAACATGCCTTCTGTAATGACGCTTTTCACTGCATTATGTGACTTCATAATGAAATGTACATTTGCCGATGCTCATCAGTTTATTCAATAACGCGTCAACGCAAGAAATGAATCGCGAGAGGGTCACGGGAAAATTGTTCGCAGTAGAAACAACGGCGCTGTGCCTCTCTCGAATGTTCTCTGCGACTGTCATCGCCCATCCGCACGAGGACGGGATGGAACGTCGACGAGAGTTCCTTCACCATGGCGTGTCCCAAACACACGTCGGCCATTCAAAGTCTGTCCTTGCCAAACCCAGTCAGCACTGCAGTGGTGAAGCTCAGGTCAATCGTCCTTGGTCTAACCAGGCAGCCCATCCTACCCAGGCCCAGGTCAACCAGCACCATGATGCCCAGGCTACTCAGGCTGAGACCGACCACTTGTGGACCACCCAAGCTTCACCTGCCGCCAAGGAATAGAGGAAACCTTGAAGTTTAACAAATCAGCCCGCGAGAGAAGCAGGAGAGCACGTCCTGGAGACCGCTTGGTGGCAGCGAGGACATCCCATCGTCCGACCATCAGTCTGGATGTACCGTAGCCTCCTCGCATCCAAGCTACACCAGGCACGTAGAATGATAAACCGAATATAAATGGGTCGAAAGTAGTTCCAAATTCGTGTTGTCGTACGACTCGGCGAAGTAGAGGGTTTGCTTCGTCCGGGCGTGCGCACGTGGCCCCTTGGATGGTGCAGAGGAACACTGCCTCGCTGGGAAAGAAGCGGTAAACAGGCCAGCAGCTATCGTCGAAGCAGGCATCCAGTCTAGAGCTTAGGACACCGAACGTAGTGACAAAGGTGGCTGGTCGGCGTCCCGTGCTCCCAGCGTGATGCCTGACATGCTGGCGGCGAACAAGTTGGACAGCAGCCATCGGCCCGCAAACAGAAGGTTCAGTCGGCGACGTAGGCTATGCGTAAGCTCAACTGTTGCAGGACTTCGTGCAGTGCGCAGCTGCCGCATCTGAAGCGCTTGGACTGCCACTGAAGACCCTGGTCGTCTACAGGTCCGCTTACGCAACGCCACTGGGCCGAGCGTCAGGTTGGCGTACCTTGAACTCCAGATCGTTCTTGGCGGATAGGCGGCATGTAGTCCACTTGCAAAAGAATGACGCGTAATACAGGAGCTCACTGGAGTGCGTGATAAAAAGGACGAGCGGCATAGAAGGGCCTCCCGAGGCGACAACGCCAGTCGTCGAGCATTTCGCGTCTTCCGCCATCACGAGCTCTGCTTGACGAAATTGGTAGGGCTGTCGCTTGCCGACGCCGTAGTGTGCTTGGGTAAGACCAGGAGTGAAAACGGGTGTCATGGTTTGCGGCCAGCCGGAGAGAAATTGCTCTGGAAATGCAGAAGACAGCACCTTCTAAGGACGACGTGTCAAGCTGGCATGAACGAACGTCAGTGTAGCGCAAGCCACCACGTGCCCTCGTTCGCTGGCTGACGCTCGAGAGCTCGGTAGAGAAAGACGAAGGCATGCGATGCGCAAAACTATGATTGAATGCATAGCAGAATGTCGATGTGGTAGTGGTCATAAACTTTCTTTAACGTCGAAGTGTGCAGCGGGTAGTGAACTTCGATTGCCAGAGTAGGCTAAGAAAAGCCGAATTTCGATGAGCCATGGTTGCCTAGAAAGTCTAATTAAGCAAGTCATTTATTTGAATAAAAGAAGTGCCGTCTTGACTTGCTCAACTGCTCTTTTCCAATCTCGAAAGGCAAACAGTACAACTCTAATGCCATAGCGTTAAGAAGCTCGCTTCGCAAAACTCTGCGTTGGTGGCGTTCATTGTTACCGGCAAATGTAGGCAGCGACAAATACTAAACACAGGTCGAAGAATGCTTACATCGCCGGAAATTTCGCATTGATTTGATTTGTCTGATTTCTTCTATAGATTTAACAGAAATCGAAGCACAGTTGTTGTGTCGTCGCCGCGGCCGTACAGGATGAGGGCGCCGAAGAATATATATAACAGTACCACGTCGCAATGAACGTTGAGAATGAAGAGCGCGTTTTAATCAATGAATATGCGAGTATATAAATTTAGTAAGCGTTCTATGAGGGCGCGGAAAGGTGACTTGAATACGAAACCAGAACACCAAAAAACTGCAGATTGGAAACTATGCGGAGGTAGAGCCGCCTCCAACCCCTCATAAAAAAAGCGCACCAACGCATTACCGTTCCTTCGGTGAAGCACCCTACATAGAGCAGTAGGATATATTGCACTGCGAGCACAGATCCGGACACGCAGGTGCCGATCGTCGAGATAGCCGAGGAACGCCGCCAGAGCACGAGGTCTGGCCGCCTCCGGAAGAGGAGAACAGGCCCTCCCACTCTCCTCCTCCTTGAACCCCATCCTGGACAAAAATAAAGCTTGTTGCTACTGCCACATGATCAATCACCTGTACTGGGTGTGTGCTAGAGAGAGGAGACAATGAAGAGCGCGCTCGCTGTTGCCTAACTGATACAGTTCTGCCCCCCCCCCCCACCCCTGCCGAATGATATTGCGTTCCACTTTTAAAGGCGAACCCTCAGCGCCTTCCAGCTCTTAGCCGATGGACAATTGACACAGAAACCTATCGCTTACGTCTTTTAATGATGGAAAATTTGCAGCCAAATCAATAATGTTGTTTTAGATCTGTAATGCGAGAGATGTGATGTGAAAATTTCCGTCAAGGTATGCTGGCGTCGCTCGCAAGCGTAACGCGATTTCTTGGGAAATAGCAGGGGAGCACTGTTTTATTCTTAATGAACGTTAAAACCTTTCGAATTGGCATTCGATTCGAACAGCCACCCTGACTATACTTTTGCTTCTTTGTGGTAAACACACGTTTTCACGCAAGAAAGGGAAGAATTTTTTTAGGGGCGAAGCTCCTTATCGTCGAGGCTTGTCCGTTGTCGCGTCGTAACAACGTTCGCGCTCGCTCTCGGCGCATGTCTTCCGGCGCGCGATTTCTCTCTCTCTCTCTCTTCCATCAGCTGTGCTGAGAGAAAGCGAACGGCGCGCGTTGACTATGGAAACGCTCTTTTTTCGATGAACGCTTTACCAGTCGCAAGGAACGTGAACGCGTCCTCGCCGGCGAGAGACAACACTGACACTGGCAGAGTCTGCTAGCGAGTTTCTTGATTGAAAAAACGGACTACTCGCGCAGTACAACCGTTCACTGGCCACCCCATATATATACGCACTCGTCCTGCAATGCAGTGCCGGTGGGAGATTTCTCTCGTACGTAGTTCAGCCAGAAAGATTCGTAGCGTGCGCATTAACTAAATTAATTCGGAAATTGGCACGATCTACGACGTCGGAGCGCAGGAATGTCATAAAGACCAGGAGCATAAATGACAACGCGTGTCGAAATATACACACGCCTTGTCACTCACATGCATGAGTGGGCAATCTCTCCGGTGATCTACGGTGACACAGAACGATCCCCAGCTTCGCCCACTCGTCATGGTTCATTTCGTGGAGATGCGCGGATTTTTTTTTTCGATAACGAAGATAAAACTGGCATGCAGTGTGAATGGAGGCTGTTACTTGTAGCATTTAAAACATTATCTATGACACCTTATCATCTGTTTGAATATGATGCAGTCATTTATAGAGTGCGCGCGCACATAGAGAAATGCTCTAACGATAAAGAACAAAGGCTTAGTCACAAATCACTGCGCTCACAAGACTCTCCGTTCTTCGAAAAGCAGTAATCTATTTCTTTTTTTTTCATAAGAATATTCTTGTTTGGCTCCAGCCATGAGCATGTGAGACGGATGGCCTCGAAAATAAGAAAAGTCCTGAATTAAATAAAAAAAGCCATAAACAATGCGGTTCCGTTCCACTTGAAGATCGCACGCAAATCAGGTGATCGTGTCGAGCTTTAATATATCTAATTACCTAAAAATTATTAACTAAAATTCTTAGGCGAGCAGTTAACATTAGGCAAGGGGCAAAAAATGAGGCCGTATGGCTCTGCTGTAAATAGAGACAGAGAATTTAGAATTCAAGCGCATTCTACGTTTACAGTTGTAAACGGTTGGACACGTACCTGCGACCTTAGGGGTCCTCTATTAATGAATGAAAAATTTGTACAGCTCAGGATCAGAACAAGATAAAAGAACGCCGTTTGGATGGTACGATATCGAAGTTGATACAAAAGAGAAAGTAACAGCCTAGCAGCAGACGAACCCGTCACATTCGGCTGATTTGTAGCGAAGCTATTATCGGACGTCGGCACAAGCCGAGGCACAAGTCTCAAAGGCTAGTGCCGACACATCATATAAAGGACCATTTCCGACACCTATGCAGTATTTCATCTTTCATCAGAATTATGGTGCTTTTATGACCATGATATTATGCATAGTTACGACATGGTTATGAGACGTCTCATGACGTGCACACAAGCAGACGAATGTTGCGATTCATAACTCACATATTTTAGAGTCCGCGTAATCAATGGTATAAGAGCGGGATTAGCGGCCAGTAAGACTTCGGTAAAAAAATAATAAAAAAGATAAAGAGGTTCCGATGCGCGACATGCGCCAATTTTTTCTACTTTACGCTGTAGTCATCACACTAAGATGTATCTCTCAAATTATATTGCGCCAGTCATGTTCACGCATAAACTGTGTTCACGAGGACTCAGTGAGTGTTCTGTGTCAGTGTGGACAGCGTAGTCGCCTGGATAGTGATCACTAGAAGTGACCATGTGCATCGACGCCTTTCCCTATTTCCGCGACCTAGATTAAACTCTATATCACCACTTCTTGCTGTCGCACAATCTTACATGCTTTGACTTCTTTTGCACGCAAGAATGGATGTGGCGCATGGAATTTCTGCACCACTACCCACCATTTTATGGCCACACTCTAAATAATGTAGTCATGCCATCTTCGACGCAGTAGATCCTTGTCGCGACATTAACAACCTATAGGGAGGCAGTAACTACACCTATTTATGACTTTGCTGCCATTACAATTACTGCTTACAATTACTGCCAACAAGGGAAGTATGAACACAGCGTTTAAAACAGTTGCACGACACAGTTACTATATTTGTTTACACATTAGCCTCTATATGGCAGTAGTTTACAGATAACTTCACTAACATGAGAGTTATTATTACGGTCTTTTTGACCTGGACACTTCCCCGGCCTATCAATTGTACTTCATGTTCCTTCCTCTCCCCTCCAACCTGATTTTGTTCTAAGGTTCTCCACCCACAAGCGCTGACGAGTCCATATCGCCCTTTACGGCCTCATTTGTCGCTTTTCCGTGAGCACCCAACGCGGCGCGACCCGCGGTGCTTTCATCCACATCAAGATTGCGCCCACGATGTCATGCACACCGCTGAGTTCCCTAAAGGAAGTTTCCCAACGATAACACCTTTCACAAAGCTCGAAGCACCCGGTGTCTCATGTAGTGCGTCCCCATAGTGCGTCATGCTTCATTAGTGCGGCATCCTTCTTCTCCTTTGCTATCATGGCTGTGTCCCCTTACCTCCATGTACGTATTTCCCTCGTGTATACCCATACCCCGAGACACCTCTATTCTCCAACGCTCGGTATTTCCTGGCCCTATATACATGCCGGCCGACTACTGTCAATGAATACCAACAGTGCAGTGGCGTAGCCAGAAATTTTCTTCGGGGAGCGGGGAGAGAGGGGTCGGGTCGTGGTCTTCGGACCTTACAATTTACCTACTCCACACACTATATATATATATATATATATATATATATATATATATATATATATATATATATATATACGTGTGTGTGTGTCCACAAAACTTTGACGCGCCAGCATGACGTATTTGCCCAGGAAACTGGCCGATGAAATGACCGTCAAAGCGTCACTTTCAACGACACAGCAATCTTCCGCCATGCCATGAACGCAAGTAACAATATCATGACAAAGAAGCCAGCAGAATGGTTTATTTTTTTAATACGTTCCCGTTACAGACTGTGGTAATACGCTGCGACTCGAGGGGATTGCATTAGGCATATTCTCTGTAGACAAGCGTATTCCCTTCTGAGGTAGTCCTCATCCAATAGCCTGTGGTCGGAAGCGCATCTTAACTCCTACCCTCAGTTTTCATCGCAAAGTGAGGGCTGAAAGCACTGTACTTTCGTGCATACAAGACTTGCACAGCTGGCTATGAAAAAGTGTCGAAGATATATTTAGCAGAAAGCCATTTTTTTGCCTCGCCGCCAGTACGAACATCTCTCACTTCCACACACTATTACCTTGGCAATTTTAGAATGAAGTCTAACAATGGGGTTATATATGGGCATTAAATGCTTTCAGGAAATCGTGATATAGAGGCTGAGCATGGGACAGAGGGCAGCATATATACCTGAGGTAGATAAGCTAAAAATACCTTGTTATCAAATACATGTTTTGTGAAACTCTTCATGCATTGATGCTTGTATTGTACTGATAAACTCTGAAATATTCTTTCCAACTTCGCGCACTAGTAAAGAGCACGAAGTTTTAGTATATATTCCGTATTTATGGTTTCCTCACAAAAGTTACGTGTTTGCTACATTACACAGGCGCTTCTTTCTTTCGATTCATTTGCAGGAAGAGCAGAGACTCGCTTGCAACAGTGATTTTAAGCAGCTGCACATCTCTCTGTCCTGAACGCTATATTACCGCCTTTTTTTGAAAAGCCTATTGCGTTACAGAAAAACGCACACCTTCTCAATATCAGCGTTTTGGGACTCCAGCAACATGGATATGTCTCCAGTAAATCCACAAAGAGCGCCTACTTGACCCTCTCACAAATAATTACTGGGCAACCTAACAAGCAGCAAAACGTAGTAAAATACCTTTTGATATTGAAAAGGCTACCTGTACGGTTTCCACTTCGGATTTCTTGACAAATCGGAAATCCTAAAGTCTTTTTGGAAACTCGCATATGTTTAATTCGACGGCTACATTGAGTGATGCAGAATGCAATTTCCAATAGATGAATGTGGTTTGCATGTTACTGAAGTAAATTATATTGATTGCCATAGTGATCCGTGTGAATCCCAATATTCTTACCCCTGCATGAGTGAGGTGCCTCGTAAGCCTTCCACTTACGAATGTAACACAAGTACGCATTATGAGCCGACGCTAACCGCACAGCTGTTCTATGAACGTTTAATTTATAATTGCGCTGAACAGGAACTTCCCTCCAGGTCAATATGTCTGGGTATATATACCCGATCATCGGTGTACGGCTGTGTGAGGTGAGCAATCTATATGGTGCATTACTGTGATGTGCTTGTGTATATGTTTGCGTGTGTACGTGTGCGAGGTTTCTTTCAGTTCATGCCTGTCTGTATACGGGTGGAGATTAGTGTGGTTCGATTTGCGTGTCCTTCATCCAACCTGATAAATCATTCAACAAGCGCTACCTTCAATGATATCCTGGAAGATCTATTATGTTACTAGAAAGATATATCGACAATGCCCGCCTGCCTCAGCAAACGTTGATCCTCAGACAAACTTCTCGCCGGGTAAGGCAGATTTTGAAGATGGAACTTTAAAACCACTGTAATTTTTGTTATAGCTAAGGTAAAGACAATACGCATTAAGGTGTAATTTCTTAACACCGACAAAGCTCGCTTCTATATATTGCGATGTCTATTATTGTCTAGAAATGCAGGAAGTATCACGTTCTCACTCCGAAACAAAGCATTCGGGCAGCTTTAGCTACTTAGAGGGATGCTAGAGACAAATACTAGGTTAAGCAAGATTGCAAGATAACATTTGTGCGATAACGAATACAGCATCTCTGGCGAGAACAGGGCTTTAGTAATCGAGGAAATCGTAAAATTGTGGAATTTCAGCGGCGCCCACTCTCTCCTTCTGTTGCTACGTTTTTGAAGTGAGGCCAAGCCATCCTTGTTGAGTACTCCTCCACTGTGAATACGAAAAACCAATTCGATAAACTACGGCAGCAAATAAATTTGCAGTATAGCCACAGTTGTGACCACATATTACGGCCGTGGAACTCAACGAACCGTAGTTTCCGCAAACGAGATCATAACGTCCTCTTTTGGGCGTGAACGTTGAACGTCTGCGGCAACACGAGACACTTCCGGCGGCTGGTTTACGACGCAAGAATTCTGGCGATTTCCGCTCGGCAAGTGGTGGTACACTATAACAGAGGCAAAGATATTGATCTAGATAAAGTTTATATTTTTCTTGGGTGTCATTTTACTTCGGTGTCGAAAGCTCATTACACACTCCCTTTATTACGTATCCTCTTTATACATAATGAGTGAAGCGTACTCAGCTTTTCTTACTGCTTTGCTGTGTTTCCCGAAGCGGTATTTTATGATTTTCTATAGGAAGAGTTGAAGTAAATCTAACTTTTTTTTTGCTGGAACAGGATTGCAGAAGAAACGTTCATGCAGACAAACAAATGGCTTGGTATAGAATGAAGTGACCAAGAGTTGACGCTCGTCGTGACTAATAAATTGTACACGAGGTATTAGGTGGTGGGTATTCCTGCATAATCGCCGCACTGTTTGTTGACGCTCATTCGGTACCACTATTAATGCACAGTCGAGTGCATAATTCTAGAGACCACGGGAGCGCGTGTGGAACTGCGCCGCTGCGCCTTCTGGCGGCTGGTCGGCTAAGTGCGGCAGCGCGCCCAGCGCACGATCGTCCCATTCCGACCGCCAGCCTGCTCTTTCGCTCGCTTCAACGGCGCGCTTATCAAAACGTGGCAGAAGGCGCAAGGTGTCACTCCTGCAGACGATGCAAAAGCGCCCGTGGCACCGAGCGATGATATAGCGACGAAAATGCCTTTTTTTTGCATCATCAGGGCCCGGAGCGCCGCCCACTACGCTTTCTTCGTAGATGCAGCGCGCAAAGTATGCATTATGTCCCTTTCTCTCAACGAACTTGTGTGATGCGCTTGACGTGCAGCGATTTGTTAAGTGCTCTGTTTCGGGCACCTTGTGCCAGCTCCATTTCTTTGTGGTGCTCGGTCCAAGTGTCATGTGGCCAATGATATGTGGTAACGCACTGAATATCGCGCAGCCAAAGAAAAGATCATAATTTACACATTTTTATAGCGCAACATGAAAAAAAGGCTTGGAAGGTAGAAGGAACAGGTTGAGGATTAAGAGCAAGGAAGAGCGATGAATAAACGCAGTTCATTTCTTTCAAGCTGAATAAACGTAAATTGTAACTGATATCCAGCAAGGATCACCACTTTCAATATGTGATCAAACCACCATTGGCTACAACCAGATGCACCACACGAAATGTCATGGATTTATAAAGGGCGCCCACGCTCTCAGGGCATGCGCGAAATGCTTCCCACTCCTGTACGCCAGCGAGGACCGCCTGCTTCGTCGCACTTCCAAGATTTCAAGGGTCAGGTGCACAAAGCGGAACGCGCCAAACCGGCGCGTACAAATGACCGGACTGTCGTCACATCAGCACTCGGACTTTTCAGTTCTCACGGGTTTTCACAGCGTCTGCAGAAGTGACACCTTGCGCCTTCTGCCACGTTTTGATAAGCGCGCCGTTGAAGCGAGCGAAATAGCAGGCCGGAGGTCTAAATGGGACGAGCGTGCGCTGTACGCGTTGCCGCACTGAGCCGAGCAGCCGCCAGAAGGCGCAGCGGCGCAGTTCCGAATAGAGTTACTGTATATGCTACCTTTAGGTAGCATATGCAGTAACTCTAGTTCCGAACGCGCTCCCGCGGTCTCTAGAATTATGCGCTCGACTGTACGTAAGGACGTACGTGGTGGAGAGCTTCACCGTATACTCTTGCTTCCCATAGGCTTATTTGAGGGCGCTTCTGTCTGATGCGAGTAGGTGCGTTTTCATGTGACATAAATAACCCCATACTGCGCGCTTTGTAATGAAATTAAATGGTGTATTATTAGTGAGTCTCCCAAAATGCATAGAGGTTTCCGATTCCCAGTTTCTTAGTCAAAAATATTGTAATTTTCTAACGCACAAAATAGTGGCGACTGCGGATATGACATGGCAAGGACATTCAGAAAGCTTTCTACAGATCTCTGAAAAAACGTCTTAGTGTCCTGTAGTTTAGATACCCTGTATAGGTAGCTACGAGTTGCGTGCCCGGTGGTTTCTCTTTCTTTTCTTAATAAGAAACAAGCTAAACAGAAAACGCAAGAAATAAATAAACGCACCTTCCTAATTCTATCGTTGAAGCACACACTCAAATTTCCACTATAAATCCCTGAGCAGATGTGGCCCCCACAAGGTCTTTGGGGTTTTTGCCATTCTAGAACCACCAGCATATACTAGGCATCATAACACGGTCAAGTTTGACAATTAAATAACATTGAATGAACAAGTACGCAACAACTTAACAATAAACTTCCCCCCTAGTGCGCAATTTTTCTCACCGCATAATGGCTGGTGAAATAACCACAATGATCGTCCCCTGGTAATGCTTTCAGCTGCAATATCTCGTTATATTAGCATAAGATTTATTTATAAGTGAAGACGTAAAACATACGGTCTTTACTTGGTGCAAGACGCCGCTTCATTTGGTAAAAAGCCATCTGAATTTCACCGCCATGTTATAGACGGATACCACACACTCTATGAGCAGCAGTGTACTTTCCACAACTTGCGCGACCCACACCGCTTACATGAGCCTGTACTCTAAGGAATGAATTAAGAGGTGGTAAATTTCACTCCTAGATCATATTTATACGACGTAAGGCTATGCTTATTCTATTTACGTGTTTCTGCGGGTAAACTGTGTTCATAGGTACCAGCTTCCCAGACAATGCGGTCTTGTTTTGCTAACGCTTTTCTAGTGCTCTTCTTCCCAAGGTCACTCCAATGGAGCTATATTTTTGCACAGAACGTCATGCATACCAACATTGAGGCAGCTGCTGTTAAGTACTAGCTAGTCGCCGCCGGTTCTAGCGCAGCATGCTATATGAACCCAGTAAGTCAGCAAGGGCACGAGTTCGAGCTCATCGAGACGTGACTGGAATATATCTGTGCTCGGAACTTCGAATTTTTTTCGGGAGGGCTTTAACATCACCCCCCCCCCCCCCCCAATCTGGCTACGCCTGTGCCAGGAACCCACAGGAGTTAATTTCCAGCCAACCTAACCAGCCGCAATAGTTTAGGCTTCGGCGCGATGTTTCCGGATGTCATAACATGCAACATAAGACTATATAGTTGTGATTCAAACGTACACACAAAGAAAGAAAAAAGAAAAGACGGGGAAATCACGCTTGGCTCAACCCTCTTTGAACATCTACGCTCAGCCAGGTTTATATGGGTGTGAGCCAGACACGACCGAACTTATTTAAAATGTCTAAACAATCAAACAAAAGTTCACGAAAACGTATAGGATAGCACAGTTAAAGGCTCCTGAAAGTGATTCCACTTCCCCGGATATTTTCCTTTCATATATATTTTTACAATCCGAGCGTTCGCGTCTGCGCCTCGCCGGAAGAAAAACTTGGTGATAACCTTCGTATCATATTATATGACATAATTAAAAGAGGTATATTATGAGGCAGTCGGAAATCTACTGACGTTAAGTGTATAAGGCATTTCCAGGAACGCCGTAGAAACCAACTGTCAGGAAACGGCACACTATGATCACAAATACAAGCTTCAATCAAAATCGCACAATACGCACGAGAAATATACAAGCGTAAAAGCATTGCATGCGTCGCTGTCTGCATTTTTGCAATCACTGTTCTGCGTATTATTAATAATTCAATAATTACATAGCCGTTAGATGAACACAAATACATTTAGTCAACGAGGACACAACGGTGAAATCTAAGTATATAATAATGCAAGGGCAATCGACAAATATAGCACCAATATGAAATCTTTATAGATATCGGAAAAAAGAAAGATATCTCCACAGTAATAGGGACGCTGCCCTTATGCAGCGCTACTGTGGTTCCAAAATTAAGAAGGAAATCGAGTCCAAGTAATATCGACGCGCATTAACCTGTCGGTTCCTCGGCAGACGCCTCATAGGCTGAAATACCAAGCAGCCAAAGGAGCCTCCGTGTGCTTGCTTGTATACCCGATTCCATGGAGGCATATCACTTGCTCGGGATGAGCCGAAGCTTCCTCGTACTGCTTGAAAAGTACGCGGAAGACGTCCCACAGACACTCAGTACAAATCAAACTGACTGAGGAGGGGTGGGCTTGGGCGACGAGAAACTGGACGCACCGAGGACGGTGACTTCGGTCTTGTCGACGCCCCGGTTAAAGCCGCTGTGCAGAAGCTGTGGGCGCACTCGAATAGAGGCGCCACATTTTGTGTTGCTCCCAGGATCAGGGCCGACATCGTGGCTGTGTCTACAACGAGGTCTTGCTAAGGTTAGGAGCTGATCCGGGCTTTCGAGACCACGCTTGTGGACGCACATGCTGCGAAGACACTTTACGCCAAGTGCAGAACCACACGACGTTGTCTTTGATGGGGCACGTGCAGCGAGGGGCGATGACCTGCAACCAACAGGCGACCAATCTTCAGAATCGCAAGTGCTGACTCTGCGGTGATGTCTTCCGCTTAAATATTATATTGCGCAATAGATAAGTTCGTCACCCGTGGTAAGAAGAGAGTATTTACATAACCAGTTATAATTCAGTGTAAACGCTCATAGTATCGCAGAACATGTCTATTGCTCTCGTCATTTAGCTGACAGAATGAGAACGGCACACGGCTATAGCCCCCCTCCTCCCCCCCCCTACTGCTGCTGTTGAGCCGTTTGTTATAACAACATCAGACGACATTCCACGTGCGAAATCCGTGGTGTAATTCTGCGGCACGCCTTGTAGTGGTGGGCTCCGACGTCACTTAGACCGCCCGCTCTCCTTTGACGTGCATCTAAGTCTACCCTCACGAGGAGGCCTTCTTCTCGATTCATTTGCAGGAAGAGCAGAGACTCGCTTGCAACAGTGATTTAGCAGCTGCACATCTCTCTGTCCTGAACGCTATATTACCGCCTTTTTTTGAAAAGCCTATTGCGTTACAGAAAAACGCCACACCTTCTCAATATCAGCGTTTTGGGACTCCAGCAACATGGATATGTCTCCAGTAAATCCACAAAGAGCGCCTACTTGACCCTCTCACAAATAATTACTGGGCAACCTAACAAGCAGCAAAACGTAGTAAAATACCTTTTGATATTGAAAAGGCTACCTGTACGGTTTCCACTTCGGATTTCTTGACAAATCGGAAATCCTAAAGTCTTTTTGGAAACTCGCATATGTTAATTCGACGGCTACATTGAGTGATGCAGAATGCAATTTCCAATAGATGAATGTGGTTTGCATGTTACTGAAGTAAATTATATGATTGCCCTAGTGATCCGTGTGAATCCCAATATTCTTACCCCTGCATGAGTGAGGTGCCTCGTAAGCCTTCCACTTACGAATGTAACACAAGTACGCATTATGAGCCGACGCTAACCGCCACAGCTGTTCTATGAACGTTTAATTTATAATTGCGCTGAACAGGAACTTCCCTCCAGGTCAATATGTCTGGGTATATATACCCGATCATCGGTGTACGGCTGTGTGAGGTGAGCAATCTATATGGTGCATTACTGTGATGTGCTTGTGTATATGTTTGCGTGTGTACGTGTGCGAGGTTTCTTTCAGTTCATGCCTGTCTGTATACGGGCGGAGATTAGTGTGGGTTCGATTTGCGTGTCCTTCATCCAACCTGATAAATCATTCAACAAGGGCCACCTTTAATAATATCTTGGAAGATCTATCATGTTACTAGAAAGATATATCGACAATGCCCGCCTGCCTCAGCAAACGTTGATCCTCAGACAAATTGCTCGACGGGTAAGGCAGATTTTGAAGATGGAACTTTAAAACCACTGTAATTTTTGTTATAGCTAAGGTAAAGACAATACGCATTAAGGTGTAATTTCTTAACACCGACAAAGCTCGCTTCTATATATTGCGATGTCTATTATTGTCTAGAAATGCAGGAAGTATCACGTTCTCACTCCGAAACAAAGCATTCGGGCAGCTTTAGCTACTTAGAGGGATGCTAGAGACAAATACTAGGTTAAGCAAGATTGCAAGATAACATTTGTGCGATAACGAATACAGCATCTCTGGCGAGAACAGGGCTTTAGTAATCGAGGAAATCGTAAAATTGTGGAATTTCAGCGGCGCCCACTCTCTCCTTCTGTTGCTACGTTTTTGAAGTGAGGCCAAGCCATCCTTGTTGAGTACTCCTCCACTGTGAATACGAAAAACCAATTCGATAAACTACGGCAGCAAATAAATTTGCAGTATAGCCACAGTTGTGACCACATATTACGGCCGTGGAACTCAAACGAACCGTAGTTCCGCAAACGAGATCATAACGTCCTCTTTGGGCGTGAACGTTGAACGTCTGCGGCAACACGAGACACTTCCGGCGGCTGGTTTACGACGCAAGAATTCTGGCGATTTCCGCTCGGCAAGTGGTGGTACACTATAACAGAGGCAAAGATATTGATCTAGATAAAGTTTATATTTTTCTTGGGTGTCATTTTACTTCGGTGTCGAAAGCTCATTACACACTCCCTTTATTACGTATCCTCTTTATACATAATGAGTGAAGCGTACTCAGCTTTTCTTACTGCTTGCTGTGTTTCCGAAGCGGTATTTTATGATTTTCTATAGGAAGAGTTGAAGTAAATCTAACTTTTTTTTTGCTGGAACAGGATTGCAGAAGAAACGTTCATGCAGACAAACAAATGGCTTGGTATAGAATGAAGTGACCAAGAGTTGACGCTCGTCGTGACTAATAAATTGTACACGAGGTATTAGGTGGTGGGTATTCCTGCATAATCGCCGCACTGTTTGTTGACGCTCATTCGGTACCACTATTAATGCACAGTCGAGTGCATAATTCTAGAGACCACGGGAGCGCGTGTGGAACTGCGCCGCTGCGCCTTCTGGCGGCTGGTCGGCTAAGTGCGGCAGCGCGCCCAGCGCACGATCGTCCCATTCCGACCGCCAGCCTGCTCTTTCGCTCGCTTCAACGGCGCGCTTATCAAAACGTGGCAGAAGGCGCAAGGTGTCACTCCTGCAGACGATGCAAAGCGCCGTGGCACCGAGCGATGATATAGCGACGAAAATGCCTTTTTTTTGCATCATCAGGGCCCGGAGCGCCGCCCACTACGCTTTCTTCGTAGATGCAGCGCGCAAAGTATGCATTATGTCCCTTTCTCTCAAACGAACTTGTGTGATGCGCTTGACGTGCAGCGATTTGTTAAGTGCTCTGTTTCGGGCACCTTGTGCCAGCTCCATTTCTTTGTGGTGCTCGGTCCAAGTGTCATGTGGCCAATGATATGTGGTAACGCACTGAATATCGCGCAGCCAAAGAAAAGATCATAATTTACACATTTTTATAGCGCAACATGAAAAAAAGGCTTGGAAGGTAGAAGGAACAGGTTGAGGATTAAGAGCAAGGAAGAGCGATGAATAAACGCAGTTCATTTCTTTCAAGCTGAATAAACGTAAATTGTAACTGATATCCAGCAAGGATCACCACTTTCAATATGTGATCAAACCACCATTGGCTACAACCAGATGCACCACACGAAATGTCATGGATTTATAAAGGGCGCCCACGCTCTCAGGGCATGCGCGAAATGCTTCCCACTCCTGTACGCCAGCGAGGACCGCCTGCTTCGTCGCACTTCCAAGATTTCAAGGGTCAGGTGCACAAAGCGGAACGCGCCAAAACCGGCGCGTACAAATGACCGGACTGTCGTCACATCAGCACTCGGACTTTTCAGTTCTCACGGGTTTTCACAGCGTCTGCAGAAGTGACACCTTGCGCCTTCTGCCACGTTTTGATAAGCGCGCCGTTGAAGCGAGCGAAATAGCAGGCCGGAGGTCTAAATGGGACGAGCGTGCGCTGTACGCGTTGCCGCACTGAGCCGAGCAGCCGCCAGAAGGCGCAGCGGCGCAGTTCCGAATAGAGTTACTGTATATGCTACCTTTAGGTAGCATATGCAGTAACTCTAGTTCCGAACGCGCTCCCGCGGTCTCTAGAATTATGCGCTCGACTGTACGTAAGGACGTACGTGGTGGAGAGCTTCACCGTATACTCTTGCTTCCCATAGGCTTATTTGAGGGCGCTTCTGTCTGATGCGAGTAGGTGCGTTTTCATGTGACATAAATAACCCCATACTGCGCGCTTTGTAATGAAATTAAATGGTGTATTATTAGTGAGTCTCCCAAAATGCATAGAGGTTTCCGATTCCCAGTTTCTTAGTCAAAAATATTGTAATTTTCTAACGCACAAATAGTGGCGACTGCGGATATGACATGGCAAGGACATTCAGAAAGCTTCTACAGATCTCTGAAAAAACGTCTTAGTGTCCTGTAGTTTAGATACCCTGTATAGGTAGCTACGAGTTGCGTGCCCGGTGGTTTCTCTTTCTTTTCTTAATAAGAAACAAGCTAAACAGAAAACGCAAGAAATAAATAAACGCACCTTCCTAATTCTATCGTTGAAGCACACACTCAAATTTCCACTATAAATCCCTGAGCAGATGTGGCCCCCACAAGGTCTTTGGGGTTTTTGCCATTCTAGAACCACCAGCATATACTAGGCATCATAACACGGTCAAGTTTGACAATTAAATAACATTGAATGAACAAGTACGCAACACCTTAACAATAAACTTCCCCCCTAGTGCGCAATTTTTCTCACCGCATAATGGCTGGTGAAATAACCACAATGATCGTCCCCTGGTAATGCTTTCAGCTGCAATATCTCGTTATATTAGCATAAGATTTATTTATAAGTGAAGACCGTAAAACATACGGTCTTTACTTGGTGCAAGACGCCGCTTCATTTGGTAAAAAGCCATCTGAATTTCACCGCCATGTTATAGACGGATACCACACACTCTATGAGCAGCAGTGTACTTTCCACAACTTGCGCGACCACACCGCTTACATGAGCCTGTACTCTAAGGAATGAATTAAGAGGTGGTAAATTTCACTCCTAGATCATATTTATACGACGTAAGGCTATGCTTATTCCTATTTACGTGTTTCTGCGGGTAAACTGTGTTCATAGGTACCAGCTTCCCAGACAATGCGGTCTTGTTTTGCTAACGCTTTCTAGTGCTCTTCTTCCCAAGGTCACTCCAATGGAGCTATATTTTTGCACAGAACGTCATGCATACCAACATTGAGCAGCTGCTGTTAAGTACTAGCTAGTCGCCGCCGGTTCTAGCGACAGCATTGCTATATGAACCCAGTAAGTCAGCAAGGGCACGAGTTCCGAGCTCATCGAGACGTGACTGGAATATATCTGTGCTCGGAAACTTCGAAATTTTTTTCGGGAGGGGCTTTAACATCACCCCCCCCCCCCCCCAATCTGGCTACGCCTGTGCCAGGAACCCACAGGAGTTAATTTCCAGCCAACCTAACCAGCCGCAATAGTTTAGGCTTCGGCGCGATGTTTCCGGATGTCATAACATGCAACATAAGACTATATAGTTGTGATTCAAACGTACACACAAAGAAAGAAAAAAAGAAAAGACGGGGAAATCACGCTTGGCTCAAACCCTCTTTGAACATCTACGCTCAGCCAGGTTTATATGGGTGTGAGCCAGACACGACCGAACTTATTTAAAATGTCTAAACAATCAAACAAAAGTTCACGAAAACGTATAGGATAGCAAAGTTAAAGGCTCCTGAAAGTGATTCCACTTCCCCGGATATTTTCCTTTCATATATATATTTTTACAATCCGAGCGTTCGCGTCTGCGCCTCGCCGGAAGAAAAACTTGGTGATAACCTTCGTATCATATTATATGACATAATTAAAAGAGGTATATTATGAGGCAGTCGGAAATCTACTGACGTTAAGTGTATAAGGCATTTCCAGGAACGCCGTAGAAACCAACTGTCAGGAAACGGCACACTATGATCACAAATACAAGCTTCAATCAAAATCGCACAATACGCACGAGAAATATACAAGCGTAAAAGCATTGCATGCGTCGCTGTCTGCATTTTTGCAATCACTGTTCTGCGTATTATTAATAATTCAATAATTACATAGCCGTTAGATGAACACAAATACATTTAGTCAACGAGGACACAACGGTGAAATCTAAGTATATAATAATGCAAGGGCAATCGACAAATATAGCACCAATATGAAATCTTTATAGATATCGGAAAAAAGAAAGATATCTCCACAGTAATAGGGACGCTGCCCTTATGCAGCGCTACTGTGGTTCCAAAATTAAGAAGGAAATCGAGTCCAAGTAATATCGACGCGCATTAACCTGTCGGTTCCTCGGCAGACGCCTCATAGGCTGAAATACCAAGCAGCCAAGGAGCCTCCGTGTGCTTGCTTGTATACCCGATTCCATGGAGGCATATCACTTGCTCGGGATGAGCCGAAGCTTCCTCGTACTGCTTGAAAAGTACGCGGAAGACGTCCCACAGACACTCAGTACAAATCAAACTGACTGAGGAGGGGTGGGCTTGGGCGACGAGAAACTGGACGCACCGAGGACGGTGACTTCGGTCTTGTCGACGCCCCGGTTAAAGCCGCTGTGCAGAAGCTGTGGGCGCACTCGAATAGAGGCGCCACATTTTGTGTTGCTCCCAGGATCAGGGCCGACATCGTGGCTGTGTCTACAACGAGGTCTTGCTAAGGTTAGGAGCTGATCCGGGCTTTCGAGACCACGCTTGTGGACGCACATGCTGCGAAGACACTTTACGCCAAGTGCAGAACCACACGACGTTGTCTTTGATGGGGCACGTGCAGCGAGGGGCGATGACCTGCAACCAACAGGCGACCAATCTTCAGAATCGCAAGTGCTGACTCTGCGGTGATGTCTTCCGCTTAAATATTATATTGCGCAATAGATAAGTTCGTCACCCGTGGTAAGAAGAGAGTATTTACATAACCAGTTATAATTCAGTGTAAACGCTCATAGTATCGCAGAACATGTCTATTGCTCTCGTCATTTAGCTGACAGAATGAGAACGGCATACGGCTATAGCCCCCCTCCTCCCCCCCCCCTACTGCTGCTGTTGAGCCGTTTGTTATAACAACATCAGACGACATTCCACGTGCGAAATCCGTGGTGTAATTCTGCGGCACGCCTTGTAGTGGTGGGCTCCGACGTCACTTAGACCGCCCGCTCTCCTTTGACGTGCATCTAAGTCTACCCTCACGAGGAGGCCTTCTTTTTAATTAATATTATTTTTTATTTCCGCCCGATTTTTATGCGGCCACCATGACTAACATTCGATTCCGGTGCCTCGAGCTTGGCAAGCCAACATCCTATCTGCTAAGCCACCACGGAGAGTTATGATCCGTTGTGACCATGCGAAAATTTCACATTGATGAACTAATCACATCCCACAAGATTGAGGGAGACCTTTCATGCACCTTGATTATATTGAGATCGCTGTGCCCATGCAGTCGATAGCACCCCTCACCGAATGCAATGTAGCTTATTGAGACGTACGCTTAATAGCTTCATCGTCCCTCTAAAGCTTAGCATGAGCTATGGTAAGCGACAGTGCTATGCGATATGTTTCGCCTATTTGCTGACAACTGCTAGGTGGTTTCTCCCGCCATTGTAGGTTACACTTCTTTTGGGCACAGTAATCGCTGGTCCCGCACAACTCTGTTTACATTGATTGTCCCACCTGGAACGATATATGTATCACACTTGTGTTTATATATTTTGTATGAAATATGAAACTTCTTCATACAAGAACATTCAATGAGTAAAACACGATCCTGTTTGTAATTATTTCTCGCTAGCTCATATTCAAATTTTTCTACCAACTCCCCTACATCATAACGTGAACCCCGGTCCTGGATGCACAACTACAAGGTTGCTTCAAACAGTGTTAACACAAATGAACTCCAGACAATCATCATTCTGCAAACACTGTTAAATAGCGTCAGCCCACAGTGCAAAATGACTGTTTTCAGTCTAAGGTCGTCTGCTTATATGTAATCCGATCATTGCAGCCCATTAAGCTCTCTGAAAAACGAACGGTCTCAGCTGATACAAGGCGCAGCGTTATTGCAACTACGTTCCTTGGGTGTCAGCTAAATTCCCGGAAAACCCTGTAATAAGCCGTCAGGCTAAAAGCGTTAACCGACCACTGCCCTCGCCGAACGTTTTCATAGCAATCAAAGCAAAAACTTCCTCAAGGATGGATCAATGCTCATTTTAAAGAAATTCCTATGGAGAGTTCTGTAAGAGAAAATGCAGAAATACTCACCTGTGCGCTGCTCCGTTGGGAAAAGAACGAGGCCGGTCAATTAAAGGCTGAAGGAACCTCGCTGCGTAACAGCTGCCAGGTGCGTCAACCCCGGGACGGCCGCAGTGTTCCCCGAACAGAGCAGAACGTAGAAAGCGAGAGTTGTCGTCTTCGGGCTCTGCTGTCGATTTCTGAGTGCGCCGTAAATAGTTGGGTTCGTGGCCTGCATGCTCAAGTCCACGGCGAGCCATTTTCTTCTCCAGTCGTGTCACCATGGAATTACGCTGAGGCCGCCCCTTCACGGTGGACACGACACGTCGCTGCAGTTGGCCTGCGTCCGTTGGGTGCCGTGCTGTGCTACACTGGGCGCGTCTTTGCAATCTTGCTGAACTTCCGAGGTGATGGCCTGCATGACGAGCGAGCATCTTCGATGTGGCAAAATGGCGAAGAGCGCGCAGTGCACGAGACTGCGCGCATGCTTCTTCTTTTATATGAGAAGCATCTCTGGCAATCGGAAATTGTGCGGAACGAAAGCTATCATCATTATTTGTTCAGGTCCCCAAGAATGCGCGTGCACTTCTGTGCAATGCCCAGTGTGCGGCGCGCGCACGTGCTCTTGCCTCTTGCGACATGACCTCAGCCCGGTACTGCACTGGCAAAACTGCTGGTATTGGGCTCCGGTTGTTGAAGCAGAAGAACAAGCAGAAAATGCAGTGTGCGTTGATAATACCGGTGCACATCCTCTCGCAAAGCTATAACAATGCTGTATGTGTGATGCCATATTTAATTTTGTAGCCGAATACAAGACTTATTCCCTGCCGATTCTATTACATCATCATCATCATCAGCTTGTTTAGGTCCACTGCAGGACGAAGGCCTCTCCCAACGATTTCCAATCCACCCTATCCTGAGCGAGTTCGTTCCACTTTATGCCCGTAAACTTCTTAATTTCATTGCTCCATCTAACCTTTTGCCTGCCTCTGTTGTCTTTTCCCTTTTTTGGTATACATTCCATTGCTCTTACTGTCCATGTGTTATCTTTCCTCTCAAGACATGTCCTGCCCAGGTCCACTTCTTTCTTTTAGTTGATATAATAATATCAGCTACTCGATCCTATCTGTTCCCTGATCCAGTCCACTCGTTCTTTAGCTGTTAGCGTTACCCCTATAATTTTTCTTTCCATTGCATATTGCGTGCTCCTTAGTTTCATCTCTGGTTGTTTCGTTATCCTCCATGTTTATGCACCATACATTAGTACTGGGAGAATGTAGTGATTGAATACTGTTCGCTTTAGTGAGAGCGGCAAGTTTCCAGTCATGATTTCGTAATTCCTTCCGAATGCGCTCCAGCCGTCCTTATTCTGCGGAGAATTTCTTTTTCATGAGTAGGAGTTCCTGTTATTAACTGTCCCAGGTATATGTATTCGCTTATACATTGTTAGGGTTCATTCTCGATTTTGAATTCCTGTTCCTTAGCTAGGCTATTGAGCATAACGTTGGTCTTTTGCCTATTCATTTTTAACCCAATTTTAATACTTTCCCTGTTTAGGTCATCAATCATGTTTTGTAGTTCGTCTCCATCATTGCTAAAGAGTACAATGTCGTCTGCAAACTCTTAAATGCTGAGCTATTCTCCATCTATTCGAATTCCCTTGTCTTCCCAGTCTAGACGTTTGAAGATTTCCTCTAAACATGCATGAATAGGATCGGGGAGATCGTATCTCCTTGTCTGACACCTATCCTGATCGGGATTTCTCTGCTTCTCTCATGTAGGAGTAGTGTGGCTGTGCAATCTTTGTATATGTTGTTTATGGTTTTCACGTATACGCCAGGTACCCCTTGTCGTCGTAGAGCTTCTAGAACTGCTTGTATTTCTATGGAGTCAAATGCTTTCTCGTAGTCGATAAACGCCATATAAAGAGGTTGTTATATTCGGCGTACTTCTCAATTACTATGTTGATAGCGTCGAGTAACCTTTCCTAAATCCAGCTGTTTCTTGGTTGGT